>OY728163.1:281427836-282630023 GCA_963277665.1 Viscum album
CATAACAAGGATAATATTGATGTTAACCATAGGTAGGATAATAAATTCAGAAGATAAGGCGTATTTATGTGTCATAATAGGGACTACCTACCACATCCTTATTATAGCGAGACATCCCCAAGAAGTTTTATATAAAAACCCCCTTCTAAAAATAAATAGGAAATTTGAAATTTTTATAAAAACATAGGATAGATATAAATGTGTGGGAGGTTCTAGAATAAAGTAAATCACTAGATTAATCTAATAAAATCATTAATGTAAATTCAGATATCTAATTGGGTATTTACAACTCAGTTGTAGTTACCTCATTATCTTTTCCTTCTCCACTAGAACACTTTTCTGGTGGATTCCATTTTGTCTTGGGGATTTTTTTATAGTGAACAATATCCTTATAATTGATATGATAATTAGTAGTGTTTTACATCTTAAAATAGCATTTTATATATTGGTTTACCTTATCCATTCACATATCAAAACTTCCAATCAATTCAAGGATTTAACTTGGTGATTCCTTCCACATCATTCACAAGGTAAAAGTCATTGAGTTATTTTTTTCTTTGTTGATGAATTCTCTTTTTCATGGTGTTCTGATGACATATTATTCTATTTGTTCACCTTTAATATGTATGATATTTTGAATTCCTTCTATATTTTTATGCAACAGAAAACTATTTCATCTTATGAGAAACAAATTCGGCTACCATTTCCCTCCATGGACTTGTATTAATCCCTTTAATGAAATGGTAAATTAGGCACTCTGTGATGTGTATGTAATGTGAAACATACCTATATATCATTTAAAGGTATCTTCAAACTATAATATACTTTCATATATATATTCCTTTAATCTAATAAAAATTATCTTAATTTCATTTTGTTTCTCATTGGTAAAATATTTTATGAATAATGTCTCCCTAAAATATTTATATGCCATGAGTTCAATTTCTTCTTCCTCTCTGGTATTATGGATCAGTGGCAACCATTGATTTGAACCTCCTTTGAGACAATGCACTAAAAGTGTAACCTTTTCCTTTTCAATTCATCTCAAGGCTATAAATATATTCACGAGACACTTAATATATTTCTCAATTATCATTGGACTAGTAGTCCTGCCAAATCGTGGGGGTTCCTACGATATAAAGTGATCCAAAATAGTAGAACCTCATTGCTAAATATGTTGATCTATCTGAGAAAGGGTCATTTTCATATCCTGATTATGCTTCCCTAATATAGACACAATTTATTCAGTTATAATACTAGATTTATTTGATTCCTTAATAGAAAAATATCTATATTTACCATGAGTTTTGATATCGTTATTCTATTAAAGATTCATTTCAAAATAATGGAATATATCAGACTGTATCAAAAAATTATAAATTTTGAATCATAATTTTTATTTGGAAATATGGTTCTACGCATATGATAAATTTAAAAATTCATTCATTTTCAATATCAAAATAATAAAATTAGTTTGTTTTGGTATATCGTTATTTTTAAATCTTTCAGAATGGTTTGTAATGATAATGGGAATTATAATAAAATATCCTTAGGGATTGTATAATCATGTGTGTAGTAAGGCCCATTTTCAGAAACTATGTGATGATCAGGTCAATCCCAATTCATCATTTTGGGATTTATTACCCCTAAGTACTGGTGTTATGGAACCATTCCAACATTTAGTATCCACACTGGGATTTATTTCTTGATAAAAGTATATAATATATTCATTACAAAAATATTATGATATTCTTATATACATATCCTAAAATTTTATAAAATTTTAATATTCCATAATCTATGGTTTATTTAATTTAGTTCTAATGGTTTATACTAATCATCCTCTAATACCAATGATAATGACCTCGACTACCATAACCTAGAGACATTGACTGATTTATTATGTTATAATAGTTTAAAATGGTAAAATCCAAAATACCTAATTAGTTTAGATGTTTTAGAGAAACATATAATTACATAATACCCATATAACAATGGAAGTATGACGTTACACAAGATATAAAAATGAACATCATCCTTGAAAAACACATTATGTGATTCCCATTTTGTTTCATGGAGATAGAAACTATATAAGGGTGAGATAAAATGTTTAGTAACGGTTATGTAAAATAAAATATATCATCAATAAAGAATAATATTCAGCATTTAAAGGTAAATATCATGACACAATTTTAATTTATGTAACTTGATAATAATAATATGACAAGGAATAATCAATATGGAAAAGTAAATAACTAAACAAAAATGACATTTAATCAACAATATGAGAATTCAATGCGTAATGAGATAATATCATAGATAAGTTATCATGTATAATGATAATAAAAATATTATCAATAAATTAAATTCTTAATTATTTGTTTTATTGATCCCTATCATCAAGATACATGCACTATAAAGGTCATTCCTAAAGAGAGTATAAATTTATAGGTAGAAACCCATTTAGTTTGGAAAACAGATTTCTCTCATGAGACATGTGGATGCACAGAGGAGAAATCAAGAACTAGGGCCCACCCATGTATTTATTTCCAAATAATTACTCATATAACAATTAATATAGTTAATTAATGAACAATTTGACTTATCATTAAATATGTACATCTCGTAAAGGATACCGATTTATCAATATTTCCATAGTTAATCAAATAACTATCGAAGAAAAACCCACATGTAAAAATGGTATATGTTTAAGGAAATAATCATATCAAGTGTAATATTGTTTGAATGTTTTTTAAATATAATTTATAAATGAAAATAATTATAACAATGATATTTTTTCCAGAGAAATTTAACAATATAAATATAAGGTTAGATTGCATAATAACTTTTACCAATTAGAAATTTTCATATCAAATATATTTTGACGAAATAATATGGATTGGTACATAAAATACCATGATTTTTTATTGAATCATGATATTATATGTATATAGATGGTATATACTCTGTATAATAAATTAGGTGCATAGCATGCCAAATTTGGATAAATGAAGGGTAATTGAGATGAAGTCCATTATATGACACATACCATGGGTTGAAAATGATTTAACCTCATGTATTGAAACACCCCAGGTAAATAAAGAATATGAAAACTTTATATTTATCCATATTTGTGAATAAAATATTAATATTACATTAAAGAGGATTCTATGCTCAATGGCGTACCCAATACGCAACAACGAGTTTCTTGGGAATCTTACGTTGCACTCTAATAATAAAATAATATTATTTTAAATGGTAGTTAACGCCTAGCCATTGTAATGGCGGGAATGAATAGAACTAACTAAGAAATGATTATATATGTTTGTCAAATATTTTTACTCATTACAATAAATGTTATAGGACTAAAAATGCAAATGAATCCAATTTCAAAGCGTAAACATTCTAATATTTTTATAAAGGTCGATTAACCGCCTTTTGATGGCTAACCCATTTTAAATCCACTTTTTGAAAATTTTATAAACTATATTTTTCAAAATAAAAATATTATTTATGATTGGGACATTGAAATTTTCCTTGTGTTAATTTTTGGTATTTTTCTGACAATGTTCATTTTTCAATGAAAAGTGAAAAATACTGCATTTTACAACAAAACCGTTTTTTCATATAATTTTATTATATGGTTATATTATCTTTTTAATTTGTTTTAAATTGTAATTAGAATATATTTCTACCATGTAATTCAATGATGGTCATTGGGATTAATTTCACTTTGGAATTAGGCATAAACAAGTGCCAAACTTTTCATAAATATTTTTTCTAAAAAACCTGCTATTTGTTTTGACAACAGGAAGTTTTTTTAAATTAATTATTTCAATTTATGTGTTTGGAATTTGGTAAAATGGATTACATATTTGGAATTATAAGGTCCAAATTATTTAATTAAGACTCTTGTTTTTGGACATTATGAATAGTAACGATGGTAATTATCTTTAATTATCTTGATTAATGAGTAATCGGGTAGTTAAAGATAATAAGATAATATCATAATAATAATAAATGACAACAAAATGTGTCCTAAGGCTACGGGATGTCTCATGGCCGACCATGGGATGCCTTTTCCAAACTTTGGGGGCCCATGTAATCACTTTTGTGAGAAAGTGACTTTTTATCTTTTTATTTTTAAAGAAAGTTAAATGTAACAAAGAATGTATCACCTAAGTAAAATATTTTAAATTTTGACTACATAAATGATCATTTGGACTATAAATATTCATTAGAAAGATAAAACGTTTTCCTACATCATAGTAATTTTTTTATAATTTTAGACATTAAATAAATTAAATTATTTATGACATCATGATGATGCAGCGATGACCTCATTATTTAACGATTTAAATAAAATGGAAAGATAATGTAAAATATAAGACCTGAAAATGTACAAAACCTATTGTATGGGTGGATTTATAACCCTTATCACCTTATCCACGAAAAATATCAATTTGGGACACATTAAAATCTGAAAATCATTTGAAAATAAAGTTACATTTTATACATTTCCAATAGTGCCCCTCCTCTCCTCTTATAAAAGGCCCCCACCTCTACCTCTTTACACACACATCCAAAGCCTTTTTCTCGGCCAACCCCTGACCATTTCATCTCTCCACATCTCTCTATAACTTCTTTAAGCCTCACTTTGGGCAGAATCCTTTCCAAGGAAGCCTTTGAGCCCAAATCAAAGGAAGTTACCCGATTTAAAGGTAATGTCTTCACTAGTGTCCTTTTGTTTTATTTTGCTTCTCCAACCCCCTAAACTCATTTTATTCATTTATTTTTTAACAAATACAGTATATTAGATATAATAGGATGTTTTTATAAGAAGGATTCGGGCTACACTTACACACACCTACATCTAATGGTTAAAGAACATACTGTTTCTGTGGATGGAGAATTTCTACCTCCCGAAACGATGATTGTTCAACATTCTTCTAAAACCGTCAAAGGTGGCCATTAAGATGACACTATATTTATATATGATATCTAATATTTTTATGTTTTACTTAATCTTCTGTATTTTTTCATTTATGGCATACCTTTATGGTTTCCATTATGGTTAAACACGATATCTTCATTTAAGGAAGTGCAGACTACCGCCCCCTCAAAGTGATTTGATTCGTTAATACCATATGTGGTACATATAAAGGATATATTTAATGATATTATATATGATACCATACTGTAATTAAAATACTATTATGTATCATTATGTTTTAATTCCATTAAATATGAAATAGAAATGAAAGTAGCGTTCATGCGTACGTACGACTTACCGTCTCCATGAACGGTGCATTTCATTTATTAACTCTAAATTTTCTGTAATATTATAAATGCATTAATATAATGGATATATATTATATATATGATATATAAATCATGAATACAATTCTGGATATAATGAACCTTTGACCACACGAACAACATGTAATTGTAAGAAGTCCACTTTCGACTTAAGAACCAAATATTGACAAAACAAACATTATTAACTTAAATGATTACATAATGTTTATGACATGGTAATAAGTGATATAAAAGGAATAATGAACTTGAAAAAGTATCTTAAGGAAGTAGAAATTAACTCAAGTTTATTATTCAGGATATTAAGGAACGATCGAGTCAAGTCGGACCCGAGGTAAGGGATCTTACTCCTCTCATTCTTTTTAAGTACACTCTTTTATGTCATTCCTTGTAAAGCTCATCTTTCTTGTGATTGGGATGTTATTTTATATTAATATTACTGTAATTTTTATGTACATATGATGAGAGACCCTATTCTCTCTCATCAATCCATTATGGAAGTTTTGAGTGGCATCGTTAGGCTTCCGAATTTTCGTAAGAGATCTAACCTCTCTCTTTCTTTTTAAGTGCTCTCCTTTATGTCACTTCTTTTAAGCTACTCTTTGTTATGTTGGGGGAGTTTCTTTTATATTCCTCTTTCTGTAAACATTATATTTATGTGATGAGAGAACCTATTTCCTCTCATCAATCCATTTTGGATGTTTTATGTGGCGCCGTTAGGTTGTCGAGTTTTCGTAAGAGATTTTTCATCTCACTTTTATTCCTGTGAGATTTATGCTACATTTGCCACAATTTCCTTTGAGTGGTTTATTTACTGCCCATTATTACACTCCTTTTGTAATATAATTCCATTTATGGGTATTTAAATATTCATTTTATGACACTTCTTCAATGGGGTGTACTTTTCGAAAGTTACCGAAGTCGGTAAGGGAACCTTTCACCCTCCTCTTTTTAAAAGACTTCATTTGTTATGTCTTTTTAATTCCCATACTATTATGTTGGGAAATATTCTTCTATATCCTGATTGATGTAAATTTTATGTCCAAGTGATGAGATACCATTTTTATCTCTCATCAACTCATTTTCTGAATTTTTGAAGTGACACCATTAGGCTGTCGAATTTTACCAAGGGACCTTTTTAACCCAATTTTGATTTCTTTGGGTTCAACATGTAGTTATCGAATATGTCATCCTTTGAATATGTGTGAATGAACTTTTATTGTTTTACACTTAATATCCAATTATATTGGGTGTATTTATATTTGTCACACATAATTTTGAGATAGATTTATCCTTAATTTAAGGATACCTTCTTTATAAGGGATTTCATCACATTTTACATCTCTATTGAGACTTCATTGTTGTTATGCACCAATTCACTCTTATATGGTGTATATACTGTCCTTTGGAATATTATATCATCAATCCATTTATTCTCATGATATTATAATGTTCTGATTAAATGTTATTCCTCAATTATTGTATTCAAGTGTCTCTAATTATGGTAAAAACCCTTTGACCAAAATATCGCTTTAAATGTTTTAATGATTTGTTCTTATTAATATACATGTTTTCAAAATTGTTTTAAGGATTAATTTATTTGGATATTAATGGTTTAAAATTTTAAAAGCTTAAAGGTAGTATGGGACACTTTGATTCAAAAATCTCTTTATTAAATGTTTTAAATGGTTTTGAAAATGGTTTTTTTAATGGATTCATTATTTCAATATCCTAAAATGTTATATTGTGATTGAAATGTGGAAATGTTATATTTAATTTATGAATCTTTTATGTGATACATTTATGTTATGGTTCTTGGGCATTGTTATGAAAACGGGTGGTTCCGTGATAAACTAAGGGCGGGTGAGCCCAATATAGCTCTCCAATGCATTGGGTAACGCGAAGGGGTTAAAAGTTAAGGTTTCTCCGAAGAGATTTAGGGAATATACTTTGGTGGGTATTCCAAATGTAACCAAGAGGGTTACTCCCAATGTAAGAAAGTTATGAATTCCTCAAGTTACCTTTATGTCTTTATGATTTCTATGATTTATTCATGATTTTATGAGGTATGTTAGAGTGCCTATGTTTTATGGGTAAATTATGATTTCATTCTTATGTATATATGAACTCATGTTTCATTTCCATATTTTTATAACCCTTACTGAGCTTTTTATGCTCAGCCCAAGTTTTTGAAATGTTTTTCATAGGTAAAGGGAAAGGTACATGATGTGATGATAATGTCAAGGATGTGTCAAGAAAGAATCAATGTTTTATTTTAAATATGTTTCCGTCGATGGGAAGAATGAATAATTTCTTGTATTTAACCACTTTGTTTAAATGTGGAATGTAATGCAAGTTTCATGATCTAATTCACTAAAACACTAAACCATAAAAGATCCTCAATGTCTAATCTTGTAATAACTCAAGATTACGTAAGGTTTAAGGCTGGTGCCTTATAGTTGGTATCAAAGGTCAGTTTAGATAACTTTAGAGGTTAGGGTATTCTTTACGAATAAGTGACATTACCATAATGGTTAGGATTTTAGAAAGAGTCCTAGTTTTAGATAAAGTGAATGAGTAAGTATATAATACTTTTTATCGTCATCATTAGTACATGATGGTTTTGTTGATATACTCACACTGACCATTCTGTTTTTAGTGAATGGACGGATCTAGTAGGAACCAAAGAGACAACAGGTTTGAAAGAAACTGTGGTGGTTCTCTGTTTATGATACTAGATAAAATGGGGGATTCAATGAGGAAACATGTGGTTGTTCTAAACCAACTATCAAGGAGTCATGATCAACAACTTGAACCTTGGTATGTTCTATAATGCATCATGTACGAGATGACCAATCGATGTGGAAGTTCAGGTAATAATTATAAAGGTAACCATTAGAGTTTATATGATCCTTACTTTTGAGGTAATTATGGGTTATTATATGATATGCTGGAAAATGAAAGGCATGAGATAAACTTGATGTTAAAATATGTTATGATCATTTTTGAAGATTTTATCTCATTTTGCGGAATGACTTAGAATTATAAAGTTTTGGAAAAAGGACAACACGCAGACCGTGTGACAACCCGTCGCGTCAGACAAAGCTGCGGGAATCGAACCCACATCCAATGTGCGGCTGGTATTTATCGCCTACCACTGGACTACGTGAAGTCCCTAGTTAGTTTGACTGATTCTTTTTAGTTAGATGATTTTAGGAATGAAGAGTAAGTTGATTTTTGGTTATCTATGGAAATTTATTAACCTATCATAGGGGATATGTGATTAGGTTAATTACTTTTCAATATGAGACTTTAAGAGCAACTGATGTTGTTTGGAGATAAATGCTACGATTTAACTTGGAAGGCTATGTGACTAAATATTTCAAATATTTGGGTTTCAATATTAGCTTGGTTTACATTGAAGAATTTTATGGAAAAATTGTTTATCGAATGGTCCTCGTTGAACTTTGGGTTTTGTTGGACAAATTTTGGAGATTAAGAATATTTTTTTTCCTTTTATAAAGGGTTATACGTTTCTGGATTATCTAATCTTGTACAAACCTTTTTAGTTTTGGTTTTGGTTAGAGTCTAAAGACATGGGAAGTATATAGTTCTCCTTTTTGGATTAGGTGATTTTGTAGAAGTTGAGTATAATACTCTTAATGTGAACAAGTCTTCCAAAATACTCGTCTTTTGGAGATAATATGAGTTTGGGTAAGGAATCTAATAAAAGTTGAAAGTCAACATGAAAAGTGATTATGTTTCCTTATGAATAAATTCCTCAATAAAAAGTAACTTAAAACAGAAATGTTGTCTATTAACTTTTCGTACTGGGGAATCGAATATTTTTTAACCCATCACAAGTGTGTGATTTTCTTGTGGTTAACTTTCTCCTAAACATGTTTTCTATCACTCTCCATCAGAACATGACCCTTTGTTTTTTTTCCTCCATGTCCATATTTTCATACATGGAATCCTAGTATGGGTTAACTCGGGTGACCTTTGTACTTATTATTCTTTATTTTAAAGTGATTGTTTTACCGACTCTTGTTCCGATGTGGGACTTTCAAGGATATTTCCAAGCCCAATTTTAAAATTGCGAGAACGCAATTCCCAAAAGGGGTGAACGATGTAACAACCCGAGTAAATAAATAATATTACATATTTATATTTATCCATATTTGTGAAGAAAATATTAATATTAATTTAAAGGGGATGCTATGTTCGATGGCGTACCCAATACGCAACAACGGGTTTCTTGGGAATCTTACGTTGCACTCTAATAATAAAATAATATTATTTTAAATGGTAGTTAACGCCAAGCCGTTGTAATGGAGGGAATGAACAGAACAAACTATAAAATGATTATATATGTTTGTTAAATATTTTTACTCTTTACAATAAATGTTAGAGGACTAAAAATGCAAATGAATCCAGTTTCTAAGCGTAAACATTCTAATATTCTTTAAAAGGTCGATTAACCGCCTTTTGATGGAGAACCCCTTTTAAATCCACTTTTTGAAAATTTTATAAGCTCTATTTTTCAAAATAAACATATTATTTATGATTGGGACATTTAAATTTACCTTGGGTTAATTTTTGTTATTTTTCTGACAATGTTCATTTTTCAATGAATAGTGAAAAATACTCCATTTTACATCAAAACCGCTTTTTCATATAATTTAATTATATGGATATATTATCTTTTTAATTTGTTTTAAAGTTTAATTAGAATATATTTTTACCATGTAATTCAATGATTTCACTTTGGAATTAGGCATAAACAAGTGCCAAACTTTTCATAAATATTGTTTCTAAAAACCCCCATATTTGTTTTGACAACATGAAGTTTTTTTAAATTAATTATTTCAATTAATGTGTTGGGAATTTGGTAAAATGGATTTCATATTTGGAATCAGAAGGTCCAAATTATGTCATTAAGACTCTTGTTTTTGGACATTATGAATAGTAACGACGATAATTATCTTTAATTATCTTGATTAATGAGTAATCAGGTAGTTAAAGCTAATAAGATAATATCATAATAATAATAAATGAAAACAAAATGTGTCCTAAGGCTACGGGTTGTCTAATGGCCAACCATGGGATGCCTTGTGCCAAACTTGGGGGCCCCATGGAATCACTTTTGTGAGAAAGTGACTTTTTATATTTTTATTTTTAAAGAATGTTAAATGTAACAAAGAATGTATCACCTATGTAAAATATTTTACATTTTGTCTACATAAATTATCTTTTGGACTATAAATATTAATCAAAAATATAAAAAAAATTTCTACATCATAGTAATTTTTTTATAATTTTTAGGCATTATATAAATTAAATTATTTATGACATCATGATGATGCAGCGATGTCCTCATTATTTAACGATTTAAATAAAATGGAAAGATAATGTAAAATATAAGACCTACACATGTCCAAAACCTATTTGATGGGTGGATTTAGAAACCTTATCACCTTATCCGCGAAACACATCAATGTGGGCCCATTAAAACCCGAAAATCATTTGAAAATAAAGTTACATTTTATACCTTTCCAAGAGTGCCCCTCCTCTCCTCTTATAAAAGGCCCCCACCTCTACCTCTTTACACACACTTCCAAAGCCTTTTTCTCGGCCAAACCCTGCCCATTTCATCTCTCCACATCCTTCTCTAACTCCTTGAACCCTCACTTTGGGCAGAATCCTTTCCAAGGAAGCCTTTGATCTCAAATCAATGGAAGTTAAACGATTTAAAGGTAATGTCTTCACTTGTGTCCTTTTGTTTTATTTTGCTTCTCCAACACCCTAAACACTTTTTATTCATTTATTTTGTAACAAATAAAGTATCTGAAATATACTAGGATGTTTTTATAAGAAGGATTCGAGCTACACTTACACACACCTACATCTAATGGTTAAAGAACATACTGCTTCCGTGGATGGTGAATTTCTGCCTCCCGAAATAATGATTGTTCAACATTCTTCTAACACCTTCAAAGGTGGCCATTAAGATGACACTATATTTATATATGATATCTAATATGTTTATTTTTTACTCAATCTTCTGTATTTTTCATTTATGGAATACCTTTATGGTTTCCATTATGGGTAAACGTGATATCTTCATTTAAGGAAGTGCGGACTACCGCCCCCTCAAAGTTATTTGATTCGTTAATACCATATGTGGTACGTATAAAGGATATATTTAATGATATTATATATGCTACCATACTGGAATTAAAATAATATTATGTATAATTATGTTTTAATTACATTAAATATGAAAAAGAAATGGAAGTAGTGTTCATGCGTGCGTACGGCTTACCGTCTCCATGAACGGTGCATTTCATTTCGTAACTCTAAATGTTATGTAATATTATAAATGCATGAATATACTGGATATATATGATATATATGATATATAAATCATGAATAAAATTCTGGATATAACGAACCGTTGACCACACGAACAACATGTAATTGTAAGAAGTCTACTTTCGACTTAAGAACCAAATATCGACAAAACAAACATTATTAACATAAATGATTACATAATGTTTATGACATGGTAATAAGTGATATAAAAGTAATAATGAAAATGAATAATGTTCTTAAGGAATTATAAATTAACTCATGTTTATTATTCAGGATATTAAAGAATGATCGAGTCAAGTCGGACCTGAGGTAAGGGATCTTACTCCTCTCTTTCTTTTTAAGTACACTCTTTTATGTCATTCGTTCTAAAGCTCATCTTTATTGTGATTGGGATGTTCTTTTATATTACTCTTACTGTAATTATTATGTACATATGATTATAGACCATATTCTCTCTCATCAATCCATTTTGGATGTTTTGAGTGGCGCCGTTAGGCTACTGAATTTTCGTAAGAGATCTAACCTCTCTTTTTTTAAGTACTCTCCTTTATGTCACTTCTTTTAAGCTCCTCTTTGTTCTGTTGGGGGATGTTATTTTATATTCCTCTTTCTGTAAACATTATGTTGATGTGATGAGAGACCCTATTTCCTCTCATCAATACATTTTGAAAGTTTTAAGTGGCGCCGTTAGGCTGCTGAGTTATTGTAAGAGACTTTTCATCTCACTTTTATTCCCATGAGATTTATGCTACATTTGCCACAATTTCATTTGAGTGGTTTATGTACTGGCCATTATTACACTCATTTTTTAATATAATTCCATTTATGGGTATTTACATATTCATTTTATGACACTTCTTCAATGGGGTGTACTTTTCGAAAGTTACCCAAGTCGGTAAGGGAACCTTTCACCCTCCTCTTTTTAAAAGACTTCGTTTGTTATGTCTTTTAATTTACATGATATTATGTTGAGATATGTGTTTCTATATCCTGATTGATGTAAATTTTATGTCCAAGTGATGATATTCCCTTTTTATCTCTCATCAACTCATTTTCTGAATTTTTGAAGTGACACTATTAGGCTGTCAAATTTTACCAAGGGAACTTTTTAACCCAATTTCGAGTTCTTTGGTTTCAACATGTAGTTATTGAATATGTCATCCTTTGAATATGTGTGAATGACCTTTTATTGTTTTACACTTAATATACAATTATATTGGGTGTATTTATATTTGTCACACATAATTTTGAAATTGATTTATCCTTAATTTAAGGATACCTTCTTTATAAGGGATTTCATCACATTTTACATCTCTATTGAGACTTCATTGTTGTTATGAACGAATTCACTCTTATATGGTGTATATACTATCCTTTGGAATATTATATCATGAATAAATTTATTCTCATGATATTATAAAGTTCTGATTAAATGTTATTCCTCAATTATTGTATTCAAGTGTCTCTAATTATGGTAAAAACCCTTTAACCAAAATATCGCTTTAAATGTTTTAATGAGTTGTTCTTATTAATATCCATGATTTCAAAATGCTTTTAAGATTTAATTTATATGGATATTAATGGTTTAAAATGTTAAAATCTTCAAGGTGGTATGGGACACTTTGTTTCAAAAATCGCTATATTAAATTTTTTAAATGGTTTTAAAAATGGTTTTTTAATGGATTCATTATTTCAATATCCTAAAATGTTATATTGTGATTGAAATGTGGAAATGTTATATTTACTTTATGCATTATTTATGTGATACATTTATGTTATGGTTCTTGGGCATTGTTATGAAAACGGGTGGTTTTGTGATAAACTAAGGGCGGGTGAGCCCGATATAGCTTTCCAATGCATTGGGTAACGCGAAGGGGTTAAATGTTTAGGTTTCTCCGGAGAGATTTAGGGAATATACTGTGGTGTGTATTCTAAATGTAACAAAGAGGGTTACTCCCTACGTAAGAAAGTTATGAATTCCTCAAGTTACCTTTATGTCTTTATGATTTCTTTGATTTATTCATGATTTTATGAGGTATGTTAGAGTGCCTATGTTTTATGGGTAAAGTATGATTTCATTCTTATGTATATATGAAATCATGTTTCCTTTCCATATTTTTATAACCCTTACTGAGCTTTTTATTCTCATCCCACGTTTTTGAAATGTTTTTCACAGGTTAAGGGAAAGGTACATGATGTGATGATAGTGTCAAAGATGTGTCAAGAAAGATTCAATGTTTTATTTTAAATATGTTTCCTTTGATGGGAAGAATGAATACTGTCTTGTATGTAACCACTTTTTTTAAATGAGGAATGTAATGCAAGTTTCAAGATCTAATACTCTAAAACTCTAAACCTGAAAAGATCCTCAATGTGTAATCTTGTAATAACTCAAGATTAAGTAAGGTTTAAGGCTGAGACCTTATATGTATAGTGGCTTGAAAATTATTATTAACTTATTATAGAACCATGTTAATATTTATTATTTCATATATTATCCTTTTATAACATCATTTCACCATTTCATTAAAAATCATTCATTATATTAATTATATATGGATTTAATTTCCTTGTTTTTCATTTGTGTTTTGTCGTGAATATGCTGATTATTAAAAATATTATATAGTTATATATATAAATTTTAATAATGATAAATATTTATAATATTTATACATTTATTATAATTTTAATACTAACTAGGAAGTGATGCTTTGAAAAATGAAGTATGCAACGATTGGAAATACATACGCATGATGAACATTTCCATTTTTCAATGCTCATTGTGGAATGAATATAAGTAATATGTTATCTTTCATGAATTATAATAATATTTTAAATATCATAATATTTTAATAGATAAACTTACATGTATCATCCATGTGGTTTGGTGATGAAAATAGAGTCATTTCGCTATATGAAGGCATAGTCAACACATAGATAAATGATGTTATCATCATTATTTGAGTGAAATGGAAATAAATAAAATGATATATTATAATTATAAAATTATAAATATTCCATTTATATAACTATTATATCATATTTATAAAATATAATCAATAAATTTGTCATTTTTATCTTCCATGTAAAGTGTTATTGAGAAACGAATCACATCGCTTCGCGAGGTGGTAGTCCGCTATACACACGAGTAACATTATCATATATCGTATATAATTGAATGTAAAATAGTATATATTATATTTTGACCTAAGTGTTATAATTATGTTTAATATATAATATATATATTTTTTATCCACCATCATACCCATCTACGATAGATGGTAATGAAAAAACATAATATCAGTTCATGATGTGGTAGTCTTCCATACACAATAATGATGATTTCATATCCTATTTTTTCAGAATTGGGGATATTTATAGGTTATTAAGATTACATAATAACATATTATTATATTTTATATACCGTTTATATAATATATTAATATATTAATATGATTTTATAGTGGATGAATAAGAGTTAAAAGACAAACACATAGTTATGAATTTCACCTCATCTTGGACCACCTCTTAAGGATTATGCCTATAGTATTCCTAGAATATATATATGAAAAAAAAGGATGATATTAAAAGGTTATATAATATGGTATTTTATTTGGGAGGTTATTTTCTGAACAAAAATGGTATTGTTTAGTTAACAAGAGAGGAGATGGGGTGTCCTTTTATAACGGAGGTGAGTGCACACTTGTAATTTTTATTTAATGAAAAAGGTCAACCTAAGTTTATCGCATTATAAAAGGATAAAAATGGATTCCATTATAAAATTATACATTATATGTTCTAATTATGGAAAAAACATATAATACAAATGTTTTATCTCATTTTAACCAGTATCTTTTCTTTACATTATCTACCAAACAAACCCATTTTCACCATTATCAAGAGAGAATTTTTAGGTAACTACTATTAAATGTGGTAAAAAATAATGTTAAAATTAGTAGATAACATAATTTATAGTGATAAAAAATATGGAATCTAATTTCCCAAATTACACTCTCAAAATTTACAATTTTTTTTAAAATTAATCTCATAGAAGGAAAGAGAATGCAAGTTTATAAAGTGAAATTGTCCAATAGATTACAATGTTTGTGTGTCAAACATTAATATTAAAATGATTAAAAAATAATAAAATTGGAATAAAATATTTATTATTGAAATAATATTACATTAAAAATATTTTATAATATAATTTTACATTATAAATAATTTAATCAAAAAGGCAGTTTACAACTAAAATTCAATAATTTTCACTACTCATTGAAAAATGAAGAATTTGATTAAAATCCCAAAAAATAAACCTAAATATTTTTTTATTAATATTTAAATTAAAAACTAAATTTAATAAAAAATGTAAAATTTGTATAAAATAATATAATATTTTTTGTATAAATAGTGACAAAAAAGTCTTCTAGAACAAATAATATTTTTATAGAATAAATTGAAATCTCTATTAAATAATTATTCTTCTTTAGCATAAATAGATATAAAATGAACATATGATGTCTGTATTTTTTCATAATTTATTTACTTCTATTAATAACATCTACAATAATGACTAGGTTATAATGCTCATGTTTAAATAGTTGAGTATCGTGTTTTGTTTTCACCCGATGTTGCATGCATTACAAGGTATCGATGATATTAAATTTATTTTATAAATAATATATTGTAATGTATTTGGGTGTTAAAAATAATCATCTAAATAACTATTAATAAATCATTATAGGCCCCCAATAGAATATTATCCTAAAGCATGGATCTCTATTCGAGATGATCAACTTTGGAATCTTGTGAATTCTATCAATCATTTTCTTATTAATACTTAAAACTCAATAACATAAAATGTTTCCTCTATATAATGATATAAAATAATTTCTTAAGTTTACTTATAAGAACCCAGACACAATCATACTTGTATGGTGATTTGAGAAATCTAATCAGAAAGTATATCAGAATCTTATCTCATTTCTATGTCAATACGAGAAAATATTGAAATATTCCAAACAATTTTGGGAATTTCTTCCTTTACCACTGTCAGATCTTGTATTTAGAAGAAACATTATTGAAATAATTTTTTAATATGTACCAAAATAATGAAAATATGATTTCGTAATACATATTTGTTGTTCAGTTATGTAATTACCTACTCAAATTGTGATAATGTTTCCCAATATTCATCAAAAAATTTAAAGGACCTACCAATTTTCCACATTAATAAAGGATCACATTATGAATGGAAAACCATACCATGATGGCCTCATAAATATTTAGATTATAAAATTTTTAAAATTATTAATCATTATACAAATTCTCATCATTCACATACCCCATCAAATACATATTACACATAGAGACTATATATAACCACAACATTGGAAGTATTTATCACCTCTTTGATAAATAATGTTCAAAATCTCATATACAATCAATTCTCCATATATTCAATCATAGATTGTGTTGAATAATTCATGACAATGTTATCTTCACTAATATCCTTTTTTGTTCACTTCCTTTGTTGGATATTTCTTTCTCCTGCTATATACTACAATGTTTAGATTTTTTATTCTGTTCATGAGATCATAATTAAAGGTTTTGATTATTTTGTGGAACATCAGAAGGGAATAATCCCAAAATAATCATGTATTTTCATCAACTCATTGACATTTCCCTACAAAACAAAATGAACTACATCCGTTGAATCAATAATACCATATCATCAAATAAACATTACAATTTTTTTACACATAGAAATACATCATGATCGATATATTTCTTGAGTGAAAATATTGTTGACCATTTCAGGTTATATCAACTTTAAATTGAGATGATTCAAGGTAAAAATAACTCTAGAGGTAATCCAAATGTCATATAAAAACCTATGAAAACCACCATTCAAATCCATAAGTCTATACACAAAATACTCTAATGGTTTAATTATTCATTGCTGATTGAAATATAACACTTTATACTGAGAAAGAGTAAATTATATTCTCTCATGACTATAGAGGACCATGGTGGAGGATCTTACTCTATTCATGAGAGAATTATAGGAGTGAATATCACCATGTCTCGACAGGATGTTGTATAAATTTATTTATGTGAAATGATTAGAATGGAAAGGAATAGCTTTAACAAACACAGATAATGAAACATTCATTTTATTTATAGACATAGTTTTAGAGAATAAATAATTTCTCATGGTCCATTATTAAACTCATAATCCCTCTAATACCATTTTTTAAGTAATAATAACTTTATTATTATTTACATTACTTGAAATAAACTTGTGAATAAATAAATATCATTTCCTTTAAAAAAATAAAATCTCGACTGATATTTTTTATATCATTAATATATAGATAATTAATCTTGGTAGGTTTTTCCTCCTCAATATTTATATGAACATGATGAAAGAATCATAATTTAAATAAATAAATATCCTTATATTATTCGTCAATAAAAAATTATATTTTATATTCAAAAAACTAATAAATATAAATAATTTAAATATTCATGTAATGATATAAATAAATATTTTAACATTGAAAATAAACATTTATAAAAAAATATAATATATTAATTTAATTGAAATTTAATGGTAGAATAGAATTTAGTTTTATATTAAACTCTATTAATATTATCTTTAAAAACATTTGATTGAATATATATTATCAACCATATAATAATAATAATGAAATAGTGCATGGGAATAATATTTAAGAAACATTTTCAATTAAAATATAATTTCATTGAGGATATGAAAAATCTTATTGTGTGAGCCTCATCCCAACATTGTAGGTTGAATTTCATTGTAACAAAAAAATTCCAAAGTTTTTGTATGAAAACACATCATGGATCCAAAATAAAATGGAAAGAAATTCCCAATTGAAAATTACCATATATGAATGTACACATTGAAATATAATTCTTCTATCTTGATATATTTAGTCTTGTATGATTAAAAATACTATCATTATCATCTGTTCATTATGTCTCCTTTATGGAAATTACAGAAATGAACATGCCAAAAAATATACCATGGGAAAGGAATTTTTCATGATTCTCTATTCCCTTCATTGGTGTATGAACCCAGGTTTTTAGAATGCGTCAAAATCTGGACCTTGTTTAATTTTAGGACTTGTTTATCTGAACGCACGAAAAATCTAAAAGTTTTGGAAATTTCCAAAATACATTCCATATACTCTGATGTACACGTCGTGTATGGGTTATGCGAGTATCGACTATGTGCATTCTAAGTACATGATGAGTGATGACCGTATGGTAATTTCCAACTACACAACCTGTGGTGTAGCTCAACACGCTGTGTATACTCCCTTCTGTGTACCATCTGAGTTTAAACCGCGTGTCAACCTGTGTGGAGTGCCCAATCAGTGTGGCTATATACACTTATTTCAGAGTACAAAAAGGACACTATAAGGCATGTAGTCCCTAAATACATGTAGTGTACATTTTTATTCTCAAAAATGAAAAGACGTCACGTCTTATTTTGGAAAATTGGTTCTTCTTTCCCAACATTGGAATAGGCCCAATCTGTTGTTTTAAAGAACGTTTACTACCCTAGAATCATCATTCTACATTCATTCTTCAATCTATTATTAGTTGTGGGATCACAACAGTGGGGCTAAACCCTCTCACCCGATTTCATTCTAGTTTCCTTACCTCACATGTCGTAGTTTCCATCTGAGTGTAATTTCATGGATTTGTCAAAAACGTATATCTAAAAAGATTATCTTTGAATTGTAGCTTTGTATTGGATGTGCCTATATCTACGAGTCTCAGGTGGGTGGTCCATACCTTTTTTGTGTTTTTTCATAATTTTGGGTGGTGCGGCCTATGGCGCATTTTTGGGTATTCTAAGCATGAACTTGTATTACCTATTATTTCCTATTAAGTTGTTATCTAACCTATGAGATGCCTTTCTGTATGCCATGTTACATGCTTTTCTTGAGAGGGGTCGGGTGAGTGGTCCTTGCTCTTCGGGACATTTTGGATGGGGAATACCAAAATGGTTATACTTAATTTTATTGTATTTAACTATTGAGAATAGTTTATAAAAAATTGAAATGAATTGTTAGAGGCTTCCAAGACCATGGTGTTGGTATGGGACAACATATAGTATATTTCAACTGTATAGTTAGTTTTTCTTGTTTAAAAGTAAATCATTTGATTATGTATATAATTGCTTAATTTCATATACTATAACCCTTGCATTTGTGTTGGGTGTGGCCAGGATATTCTTGAGTGATGTTGATCATAGGTTGGTATTGGCCCGGGTTACATTGGGTGGTTTTGACCACGACATTGGGCATCATAGTCATCGGCTTGAGTGCGAGTGACTGTAGGGTTGGTCATTTCTGGGGTTACATGGATTGCAAGGCCATCGAATTTGAGTGGCATGGTCATAGGGACACGAGGTGTCAGAGGTGTTGTGGCTTTGGAACTATTTTGGTTATTATCGCTCAATTGAAACTATGAGTAGTGTTAACATAGAGAGACTTATTGATGATGTGGGTTTGACCACTCATGTGGGTAGAGGCCCCCGTTAGTTGCGTTTTAGGTATTATTGGTTTGGGGGAACTTTCCATAGGAAGCCACATAGAAGGTGAGGATCCTTAAGGGTATAACATTGATGCTATCGGGTTGGGGGTAGAGGCTCGTCGTGATTTGACAGCAGACATCGTTGTCCCTCTAGTTACTACATTTGAGGGCAGATATCGAAGTCCCTTCGGTTACTTGATTTGAGGGTAGACATCGTTGTCATTCCGATTATTTGATTTAAGCGTAGACATCATTGTCCCTCTGGTTGTCCCTCTGGTTACATTATTTTAGGGCAGAGCTTTCTGTCCCTCCAGCTACTTATTTGAGGATATATATTGTTCTTCCTCTAGGTTAATACAATTGGGAATGCCTTCGAGATGTCGGTACTTGAGACACGTGGTGTCATGGGGAACATGGTGTCGGGTTACATGACTGAGATTACAGCGTTGGCTGAAGAAGGTGACACTTCATGGTGGCTGTTGAGCACCAGTGGGGTTATGTTTATTTGTGCATCATATTGTTCACTTGTTTCCTTGTAACTACATTCCTTCCTAAACACTCATATTATATTCAGACCGTTGGGTGGTATCCTACTAAGATTCGTGTCACACCCTACACGGGCCCTTCGGGACGCGTGAAGACTTTACAGATTTACCTATAGGAATGAGGTCAGCTTCTAGAGATGGAAAACATTAGCTTTTTCATGGAGATGGTATGGACCTTGATGTCTTTCCTTGTTGGACATTACTTTTTTTCTTTCCTATATCCGCTTGATTACTTCATTGTTTTCTACAGTTGGTTTTACATTGGTGCCTTTACAGATGGATATGTATGACATATATTGTATGCATGTTTTTGGTTTAGAAGTATTTACAAGTGATCAACATGCTGTTGTGTTACTTTTCAAAACTTTTGTTATATTTTTGGATTCCATTGTTTATTATTTTTGATTGTTCTTCTGCTATGTATTTTTTGTTTGAGTCTAATGTGTCATTTATTTCCACCGATTTTTATTTTATTGTTGCTCAGAACAGTAACATTATTGTCCTCCGAGAGGGTATATCCTCCCCAATATACCTATCAGACCCTCTCTTCTACTCTGTAACCTTTGACGTTTGTGGATATGCACCTAAGGTAGTAACACCCGACTAATTTAGCACTATTCAGGTGGCTATTCGGTTCTGGGTCATTACAATGTGGTATCAAGGGAGTTCTAGATCGGGATTTAGTAGTATTGTCTTGCTAGCTACTAATGAGATTGAGAATTTTCTTTTTATTTTTGGTGGTTTTACTATTTGGGATATGGTAGACTGAAGATATGTTGTTACAGGAACTAGGTTTCTAGCATGTTCTTGGTTACTTGTAGCCCCAGGTACGAGGGATGGACCATGTTTCCTTGGGTGGGAATTGTTGTTTTGCATTACTCAGATTAAAAGTTATATGATTTCCACCTAGGGGGGTCACTTTTTGTGTGTTGTTATAGATTTTGATGTGTAACCCTTGACCCGGTGTGGTAAGGAAGAATTGGACCTTGGCCCAATATGGAAAGGCATGATTGTTTAGCTTTTAATAGTCACATTTTTAGGGTATTTCAATTCTATAACTTCATGTATGAATTGTGAAGTGATAATTCCATGTGAATAATATCAATTTCTATGATTTGGATTCTTTTTAAATGTGAATAGGTGAAACTCCTGATAAAATTGCTTGTTTATGGAACTATGTTATTCCATGCATTATATATTTGTATAATTGAATGTGGAGGGATATTTGAGTCTTTCTCTGGTACGAGTAGGTAGGTAGTATGGTTGAGGTGATTTTGATCACCAGAATTGGTAGCCTCGGTCATCAGTTTGAGGCAACTATAGTTGTCATGATGGGTATGGACCAGTGTACTTTTGATACATGTCTCTATTGAGGGTAGGTAAGGTGGACATACGGCCAAGATTCCATGGGTATGGGTTGTAGTGGGGGAGAGTAAGGGTAGTAGTTTTGAGCTACCTTTTAATTATTTACATATCGACACTAAATATATATATATATATATTGTCATATATGTGGTACGTCTGACCATTTATGGTATTCAGCAGGTTCCTTTTAGACGACTAAGATAGAGAGTAAGATGGGAGATGCTGTAGTGTCGTAGGAGTGGGATTAGGTTCAGGATCTGGTGTAGGTAGAGAAAGAGCCACATGTGAAGGCTCAGGGAAATGATCAGGATCAGGATCTAGTGAAGGTATGACAACAGTCAGGTTTAGCAGTGTTTGGTCCATGGCTTGATGTGTAGCTCCATGCTAGCCTGTAACCTGTCTTAAAAGGGACCGACAGAGGGGCACAGGGTACAGATCCATCTATGGAATATCTGATGTGAGGATCCAGTCGTAGAACCTGCTTCTTTTTCGGGGTGAGGGTGGTCCATAAGAGGATGAGAACTGGATAGAGAGCATGAATAAGGTCTTCGAGCAGCTCGAGATGCCTCCAGGGCGGAGGGTCAAGCTGGGAACATACATGTAGAGAGGACCAAAGAAGCATTGGTGGAATGTGTAGGTTCAAGCTTGCAGGCATGAGGGATTATCATGGAAGGACATTTAGGAGAGGTTCTTTGAGCACTTTTAAACATATTCACTATGGGCAGAGGGATCTCGGGAGGTCTTGAGCCTTCATCTGGGAGACATGTCTGTCATGGACTACACTGCTACTCTCACAGAGTTTTCTCTCTCTTTTTTTTGACAAAATAAGACGGATCCATTAATGATGGAGATAAGTAGAAATACAGTCGCATAACCACGATGGAAAATGATTAAAGCAGAGAAAATCCTCGTAAGGAGGGCTAGTGGCTTCTATCTTATGAGTGTCTTCATTCGCATCCCTTTTAATAAATGAGGAATTGTAGGATATGAAGCCTTGTCTCAGAGAGTGAATACACCGAGTAATGGAGCCGAAAGGTTGAAGCCCGCCGTCAGTGAGATTGATGGCATTGATTACAGTGAGACAATCAGATTCGATGTGGATGGAATCCCAACCGCGGTCTTTTGTGAAGTTTAACCCAGCAAGGATGGCGGCGGCCTCCGTGAATGAGGACTCCCAAAGTGCATAGCGTGCTTTATATTTGGTTGCGATAAGATTTCCCTAGTTGTCTCGGTCCAGAAAACCTAGTCCAACTGGGACATCCTTAGGGATAGAGGCATCCACATTGATCTTAATAATCCCTTCCGGTGGGGGGAACCAATGTTGGGAATGAGGAGAGGGGGTGAAAAATCTTTGTTGCTCAGGGTGGTTCTACCAAACCCCAATCCATGATGATGCCCGGTCAATCCAAAATCAGGGAGGCCTCCGAAAATGATTGAAAATGGCCTCGTTCTGCCTATCCCAGATAATCCATGTCAGAATGCACAGGGCGCCTGCTTTAGCCGGTGAAAAGGAGGAGCACCATCACATCAGAAGAGAGATAAGATCCGAGGCGACGTCCAGTGACAGCTCCGTAGTAGATCCCCAGCCATTCCAAACATCCTGAGCCTCGGGGCATTGAATAGGAGCATGGATAGGGGATTCAAGCATAGTAGGGAAGAAGGGGCATGAGTTGTCGTTTGAAAAGTGTCTGTAGGCTAGGAGTCTCTTAGTATGAAGGATACCGGTGCACACCTGCCACCAGAAAAAGCGGACTTTAGGGGGGACATTAAGATTCCAAATTGATGTCCAGGGCCTCACATCTCCTTCTGTAATTTGAGCAGTAAGAGCTCGCCGGTATCCAGCATTCACTGTGTACTCTCCTGAGGTTTCGTTTGTCCAAAAGAGATAATCTGGCCCTGCGTCTTGCACCTGGTATGGTAAGTAATGACGTGGCAAGGGTGAGACACATCGAGGATGGCATACAACATTCCATTTGGATCTAGGTGAATATCATCAGGTTGGTTTTAATCTCATAGGCAGTGAATTGGGAACTCATAGTAGAGGGAAACTAGAGGGATATTCCCAAGGTTGACCGGGGTATAGCTTCAAGTAATGGTTTGGATAGCAGGAAGCGAGGATGGAAGGAGTTCCAGCAGAACAGTCAGGCCATGGACTCAACTAGACAACCACATAGCAGTTCTGAGTGGTTTTCATTCAGTGTAGATAGCCCAGACATATTCCGACTCAGTATGATATGCCTCCAAAATAGTGTTGAGCATGTAGACATGTTGGGAATCTGTAGAGGTTCTGTAGGTATCCTTCTCAGACAGCTAAAAGACATGGACTAGTACAGACAGTGGCATCTGGAGTTAGTTCAAGTTTGGTAGTAAGAGTGGGTTGCTGAGTTTCAGCTACACGTGGAGGTTGTGACAGGGACAATTGGACCTAGCTGAGGGGTCATTGGCCAGTGACTAGAACAACAACGTAGGGAGGTCAGACATTAGGCAGCCGTAATTCTGGATAGGAGTACGCCGTGGAGCTGCAAGAGGCTGAGCAAACTGGTGAGACGATGATGGTTGGAGGTACACCATGGGTGTGGCCATGATTTCCCTTGTTTTCTTTTTTTCATGACCTAAAGTGGCATGTCCGTTTTTAGTACATGAGGTGCACATGATTATTGTGAACTAACTAGATGTGGGTTAGTGGGATTGTCTCCATATCGGGTGCATGATATATATATATATATATATATGAGATGCATAGCATCAGGGCATCAAGCATGTAGGTTACTCTAGGTGTCGTTGGTATCGGGGAATCGAGGATGTGGGTTACATGAGGTGTCGTGGGCATTGGGGAATCCGTGATGTGGATCAGTTGAGGTATTTTGGACATCGTGGAATTGAGGATGCAGTTTACTTGAGGTTCTAGGAACCATGATTATTTTGAGAATCCATGTGATGCAAGACATTGTGGAGGCAGACACCAATGCGGTGCGGGATACGTTTGGGTATCAAAAATGATGCAGGAGTGCCAATGAAGCACAAGGGTGATGATGCATCACGAGAGGACAACCATTCCAAAAAACAGCTTACTGGATATTTTCTTGTTTTATGTTTTATCAGGTTGACACCAAGTTAGAATATTCTTATGGTGGGGATCCCCTAAAAGAATTTATCCAGAACCTTCAATGTCGGTGTAGTCTGGGATACTTGATTAGGGTGGTAAATTCGGTTCCATCTCTTGGTTTTGTTTGATAGCTCCAGGGTGAGCTATGTTAAAGTGGGGAGATTGTAAGAACTCAAGTTTTTAGAATGGGTCAAAATCCTGACCTTGTTTGAATTTTTTACTTGTTTCAAGGAAAACATGGAAAATATGGAAGTTCTAAAAACTTCCAGACTACAGGCCGTGTACACTAAAGTACACATTGTGTATGGGTTAGGTGAGTGCCGGTCGTGTACTTGTTGAGTACATGTCATGTGATGACCATATGGTAATTTCCAACTACACGTTCTGTAGTGTTTCTCGACTCACAGTGTATACTCACTTCTGCATACCGGTTGAGTTTAATCCATGTGTCAAACCATGTGGAGAAACCAAGATGTGTGGCTATCTCATCTTATGTCGGATTATGGAAAATACCACTACACAGTGTTTAGTCCCTAAATACATGTTATGTACATTTTTTATTTGCTTAAATGAAAGGGTGTCATGTATTATTTCGGAAAATATCTTCTTCTTCTCCAACATCGGAACAGGTTCGTTTTGAAGTTTCAGTGAAGGTTTCCTACCCTAAAATCATCATCTGATGTATGTTCTTCAATCTTTTAGTGGCTTCAGGATCACAAAAGTGAGGCTGAACACACTCACACTTTTTCATTCCTGTTTCCGTGCCTCACACATCGTAGTTTCTATCCGAGTGGAATTGCTGGGATTTGACAAAAATGTAGCTATATGAAAATCATCATCAAATTGGAGCTCGATATCAGAAGTGCCTACGTCTATGAGTCTCGGGTTAGTGGTGCATACCTTCTTTTGTGTCTTTTCATACTTTTGGGTTCTATGTCCAATGGATTGTTATCATGTATTTTGAGTGTGACCTTGTATTAGCAGTTATTGATTGATAAATTTTTATCTGACCTATGGGATGCCTTTGGGTATGCCTCGTTGCCTGTTTTTATTGATTGGGGCCGGAAAGTGGTTGTTTCTCTTTGGGGGCATTTTCGATCAGGATTTCCAAAACGGTTATACTTAATTGTTTTTATTAAACTATTGATATTATCTTATTAAACATTGATAGGAACTACTAGATGCTTCTGAGACCTTGGTGTTGGAATGGGGAAACACATAGTTAGTGAATTTCAACTATTTAGATTTTTTTCCTATTTAAAAGTAATTCTTTTGATTATGTCTGTAATTTCTGAATTTCATATGTCTAAAACCTTGCGTTTTAGTTTGGTGTGGCCCGGATATTTTTGGGTGATTCTGATCATAGGTTGATCTTGGCTTGGGTTACACTTGGTGGTTCTGACCACGGGATTGGGTGTCACAGATGTCAGCTTTAGGCAGAGTGACTGTTAGGTTGGGAATGGCCCGAGTTACTTGGACGGAAAGGCAGTCAGATTTGAGAGGCATGATCATAGGGACATGAGGTGTCAAAGGGGTTATGGCCTATGTAATATTTTGGTTATTATCACTCACACAGAACTATGAGTAGTGTGCAAACAGAGAGACTTTGTGATGCGGTTTTTTTACAACTCGTGTGGGTGTAGGACCTCATTGGTTGTGGATTCAGTACTATTGGTTTGGGGGTTCGTGTCGTAGAAATCCATGTCGAAGGTGAGGAGGCATTAGGGGATAGCGTTGAGTCCATTGGTTTGGGTGTAGTGGCACACCGGTATTTGAGGACAGACAACGTTGTCCCTCCGGTTACTTGATTTGAGGGTAGAGATTATTGTCCCTCCAGTTACTTGATTTGAGGAAAGACATCGTTTTCACACCAATTACTTGATTTTAGGGAAGACATCGATGTCCCTACGGTTACTTTATTTTAGGGAAGAGATTGTTATCCCTATGGCTACTTATTTGAGGAAATGCATCGTTGTTCTTCTGGGCTTCTACTGTTGTGTGTGCCTTCGGGACATCGGTACATGAGACACATGGTGTTAGGTGGTGCATGGTGCCAAGATACATGACAGAGATTATGACATTGGTCGAAGCAGGTGATACTTCATGGTGGCTGATGAGCACCAGTGGAGTTATGCTTATTTGTGCATCATATTGTTTACTTATTTCCTTGTAACTGCATGCCTGCTTAAATAGTCATATTAGGTAGGCACCATTAGGTGTTATATTACTGAGATTCGTCTCACACCGTATATGGTCCCTTCAGGATGTGTGCAAACTTTATGGATTTATGTGATGGAAAGAGGTCAGCTTCCAGAGTAGGACTACATTAGCTGTTTCATGGAGATTGTATGGACCGTGAGGTCTTGTCTAGTTATAATTTAATTAATTTTTCTTTATTATTTGTATCATCATGCTTACTTGTTTTGTTTCTAAAGTTTGTTATCCATTAGCACCTTTGCATATGGAAATGCGTGAGCTTATTTCTATGCATGTTTCTGGTTCAGTTGTAGTAACAAGTGATTAGCATGTTGTTGTGTAACTTTCCGCTATTTTTGTTATATTTTTTGGCTTCTGATAATTATTGCTATAGATTGTGCTTCCACTATGCAGGTCTGGTTTGAGTCTACTGAGTCATTTATTTTCGTTGCATGTTATATATATTATTTCTCGGACCAGTATCATTATTTTCCTCTGAGTGGGTATAGCCTCCCCACTATACCTATCAATCCCTCGCTGCAAGTCGGTTGCCTTTGGCGTTTGGGGAGGTTCACCTAAGGTAGTAACAACCAAATCGTTTTGCACTATTCAGGTGGCTGTTCGGGTCCGGGTGATTAAAATTTTGTCATATGTATTTTATTTCATTAATTAACTGAAGGGAAAAAAAATTTCAGTATTGTCTACTACTGAAATACCAATCATGAGACATGCAATGTATCATACCTTTCAATGAGAATATGTTATCATTGTTTTTATTAAAAAAATAAAACATGTCATGCAGGATATGAATAATAATAATAATAATAATAATAATAATTTATATGAACAATATAAAAATACTTATATATAAAAGACCAATTATATCAATAAATTTATATTTCCCTATGGCTATTCAAATTCAAATAACCACTTTATCATATCAATTTCAAAGGATGAAATTCATGAGAGGAAATATTAATGCTCCCGATCACCTTACTGTCTATATCATTTATCTTCTTTGTCTCTTTATAAAATATTCTCTTCACAAAGAACATGTATTCAAGAATATTTTCACATTACATCATGGTTCTCATCATAGAAGGTGGGTGTTATGACATTTTACTGTGACATGTACTATAAAGATATTATCACATTATTTATCTTGTAGAAGAATGATCAATATATAATAAAATATTATATAATATTCAAAATTATTAATATTCATGTAATATATGTGGAATAGTAGTTGGTTATAGGGAACCATCTCTAACAGGATTCAATATATTCGAATCACCTATGATATCACAAGTAAGGTATCATTTTTTAGATAATATACATAAACCTATTATAATCAAGATATATGACAAGAATTTATAAATGGAAAAGGTAATCCATACAACTCTCAATAGCCAGAATGATATCATTGAACTCTAATACATTGGTAGAGTATTTCTTCTCAGGAGGCCTTATTTTCTAAAACCCATATTGTATAAAATTACTTCACTACTTCATGAAACATCCCAAAAAATATCATGAGGTATTGTAAATCAAATATAACCCACTAATGATTTTAGTAGAATCAAAATTTTCACTCAATTTGGTATTTTTCAATTCTACAATGCCTCTTTAAATTTTCCACTCCATTCGGACATTATTCCTTTATAAGTTAAAGCAGTCGACGGAGGAGACTATATTGAAAATTATTAAAGGTATCTCAAATAATATATATATCTTGTATATGAAAATATTGAATCTCAACCATGTTCATCAGTTAATCATAAAAAATTAAATCAACATAATACCCATGATTAACATACTGTTATAGCCCCAACATATGATGTTAGGTCACACTTTCAGGGAGGGGGTAGTCCATGAACAATATTCTATTTTTTTTTTGGATAACTTCAGTATTAATCCTAAATAAGTTGTAATGATTAATTATTTATATTATAATCTAATCTAATTTCAATGGATCTAAATAAAAAATAACATTTGACATAAAATCCTCCTAACTCAAAATGACCCACAATATCCTTCACCTGATATGAAAAAACAAATCAGTACTAGAATCATGATTGGAGATACATTGATCATGGATGATTCTTAAACATGTTTGAAAATAATACAACACAATAGTCTCTTAGTGAATAAATAAATGATTTATACATGAAAATATTATTGTTAAGGTTGACTAATATACACTAAGGTTGAGATTTTCATTTTCCACATAATGATTGTATCCTGGTAATGTATAGTGCTCTCAAAATATTTCATGGTGTAGAACTGGTGTGAACCTTATTCTTCCTAAATACACATAATTGGTGTGATGATCACACACAAACAAAGGCTTGAATCTTCTTCTACTTCTTCTTCTTCTCATCCTTCTTTTATTCGTTTGTATACTATTCTCAATAAACTCATCCTATTTGAATTCTTCTCATACTCTTACTATATCAATCAATAAATATTTTATAGAATGTATCTATGCATAACTAAATAATCTTTTAAATTTTTATATTTTAATTTCAAATTCAACTTAAAACTCATGACTTCCATCATTTTCTATTTATTTTTTACATCTTTTTGAAGACCCTGGATTATATTAGGCATATTTGTCAAAATTTATATGGTCTAGAGACATTATAAATAAAATATGTGTTTGAATTAATTCAATAAATATTTTACTTCATCAAATTCACTTTATTTATAAAACTCTTCACTCTTGATGACTTTTTCAACATCACCATAGAGTATTGAATACCATTTTATCTTAATATTGGTGAACTACATTGAAGAAACATTAAAAACACCATGTACCATTATGTGTTCTCCCTTATTAATTTATGATAAGGGTTTTTATCACACAATGACATATATTAAGATATAATACTCCCCATATTTACATGGGTATATTAATTCTAAATATTTTGAATTTATTTAAAATGACCACTATAGGTGGATCACAAAATTATCTCCAACATTTTTATATAGAGAATGCATATTTTCCATTTTAAATATATATTCAAATATCTATAACATTTTTATATATTTCAAGGTTAATCAAATGTATACAAAATTTTCTCTAAGTTAACCATACACTATTTAATGATACATGAGTCACCATACACAAGCCCCCACATTCTACACTTTCTTTAAATTAATCATATTTATGACACACCACATGTGAGACACCATGTATTCAAACACAAAGTTTTTTTGATTGTTCATTTCTCAGATCCATATTTCTCAATTTAAACACCTTATTAATTTAACATTTCAAAATTGAACTCCCATTTTCATGAATATAGTATGTAGTTTGGTTCACAATTAGGTATTCAGTTATTCTCCCTCAGCTACAGTTAATCAAAATGTCTATATCCTATGAAGTTAGGTAGTTTTAGATATAATTATACTTTCCTTACCATTTTATGCACAACCAAAATATATTAAGACCACATGTACTAGAATGTACTTTAAACACCACAATTCTACATCAAAACACCTTTCATGGTCATTATATCACTCCATAACCAAAAAATGGATGACAAAAAAACAATAAAATACGTAAAACATGATTTTAAAAATGACTTTGGTATTAAATAATGATAATACAGGAACTATATAAAATTTATTTATTCCCTATATTATAATACTCATCTTTTTAATATAAAAAAACACCAATGGGTATTTATAACCATCCCTTAGTTGCCACAACTAATCCATTAAGTGGATATAAATATACATCATCAACTAATCTTTTATATCAAAAAAATATTCATTTTACTAGTTTATAAAACTATTGTGTATACATAATCACCTAAAATATTATTAATCCTCGTAACTCACATCCTGATTTCACTACATTGAAATTTTAGAGAAAATCTTATAAATTTGTGCTCCCCAAAAACATGGTTAAAATTTTTTCTTTGGATTATCATCTTATATTATTTATCCCACATTTTAAATACATTAAATGGTAAAAATAATGGTAATTATGTTGTATTTATCTTCCACTGAAAAAAATATCCAAAAAACACGTGTTAGTGGGGACAAAATCCTCATACCATATCCTTTGATGAGTAAATTTAATGATTTATTCTTTAACATCTAGGTATCGATATTAAAATACACATTTAAGTAAAAATCACATTGATAATCCCAAACCTTCTTCAAAAACCCTTTTTATATTTTTAAAATTCATCATCATCTTCACATCACTAATATGAAACATGAGTGATGATTTCCTCTAGTTTCTACATACATAAACTTATTTTTCAAAAAATTGAAATTTATTTTCTAAACTTATAGTAGAATAATTATCTATTATTCTTTGATATCATATTATTGAGATAACTCTTTAATACATTTTCGTGATATGAATTTTTTCACTCCTTGTGGACTCAAACATATCCAATCCATTCTCAACATTTTCTATGTTATTCTTATAATGAATCTTCTTTCCTTATAGAATTAATTTTCATATATATATATATTCTAAAATCCTACTATGAAATTTTTTTACTCTTCTATTTTTTTCAGATCATGAAATTATATTTTTCTATAAGAACCAATTGATTATATATCTACATCAATTCATTCATGCCTTGAAAATTATTCCAAAACATCACACATTATCTTCCAATTTCATTTTAGTTTCATATGATTATTTGAAAGGGTTTTATTATCTTAAATTTTAACCATAAATTTCTCTTCATAAACTTACATATACTTCTTATAAACACAAAATGTCTCATAATATTCCCAAAACCCAAAAAAATGAACAGTGATCAAAATAATAGAGGCCTTTTCCCATGCACTTAGTTTTTCATGAAGAAGTAATTTTATAAAATTCCAAATATTAACAGGCTTATTGGACTCAATTGTTTTTAAAAAATTACAATATTGATTAAAAATATTCATATTCAATATATTTTTTCGCCCAATCGCCTTTTTTTATTCCAAAAAAACATATTTCATTTTTTTATACTTCAAAGAAAAAACTAGATCATGAATATTTATCTCTTCTATATTATACATCACTCTTCTCAAATTTTATTGGGATAAAAATTTAAATAAATGAATCTACGATTATTATAAATAATTTGGTTTTTTGGTCACTGATTGGAAAATTCTTCAAGTTTCACGAATTATAAAATATAATTTTCTTCCATTGATTTTTTTGAATTATACTTTTAATTAGAAAAATTATAACTATTTTTTTAATAAGATTTTATTTCTCTAGGAATATCTTGAAGAGATATTAATCCATTTTTTCCAGCGTAAGATACTTATTTTTCAAAAATTCATTTTTATTGTACTTTTATTTAGTAATTAACATACTTCCTCCACACTTTGGAGTAACTCACCTTCATTAGTTATAAAACCAACCCTTACTAAATCAACTATACATGATGAATTATTAAATATATTATTAATTATCTCAAAATTAAAAAATTTATGGATTATATTTTTTACATAGATATTTAATATTAACTCTATTTGATATTCATATTACTCTATATCACTTATTGATAAAACCCCTCCATAATTTGATAATTAATATTCACTCCATGACCCTCTAGTATCCATTATTACAGTTATTTTTTCCTCACAACTACAACTTAAGGAAAAACTAATCTCATGGATATAATTTTACACATTATAATTCAGGGAAAACCCCATCATTTTAGTAAATGAATTATTCATTCATGTGTTCCTTGGTGAAAATTTCCATCCTTTTTAATTCATGAAATGTTCTCTTGAATCATCAAGAGATGAATTTTCATCATCTATAAATTCATTTTATTCTATTTTTTAATAGAAAATTGTATAACACATGAAAAAATAAAATTAATAAAATATTAATTTCTTTATAATTTATATTTTCATCTTTGGATACATTAGGATATGATTTACTTCTACTTTTAAAAAATATCATGAAGATATTTATCCAAATACGATCATCCATTTTCATCTTTATCTTCTTACTAAATTTTCCATCAAGTCCTTTAATTTTTCATATCCTTTCATGATTCTTATTATCATCTATACTATTTTACACTAGTTTTGAATCCTTTCTCATCTCATATGAAACTAGGTTGTTCTGCATGTAACTAAAATAACACTTTTGAAGATCTTTATTTTCATTAGGTGGATCATTGATATCAAATATATTCAAAAAATATGAATTATCTTCTCAATATAGACAAATATTTAATGATAAAACAAATCTCTAAAATGTTTATTAATAAACAATTAACACATGTAAATATTTGAAAAAAAATTGTAAACCAAAAATACACATATCTACTTACATAAATCGCTAAATATGAATTTATATTTTAAAAAATTTAATTTTTAATCATAAATAAATTATATCTCTTACAAAAATAATTCAATATTTTACCCTATAACATTTAAAAAAATAATTTTTTAAAAGTGAGGATAATAGGGAATTTATTCCCTTCTACTCTAAATTGGAATTATATATAAAATCCTTAGACAATAAAGCACCTTTTTAATTAGATTTCAAACCTTTTAAAACAATATATAAAACATACATACCAAATGAATATATTTAGGGTATCAGTCATTACTTCTATGAATTATAATTCTTCCAATTGATTATTAGAAATACTGCATGATCAATAAATAGATAATAAAATTGATAAATATTAATGTACAAATTAAGAATACAACATCATGGAAATCCTTAGTAATACAAAATAGAAAATTACCTAGATACTAAAAGAGATAGAAAACTGAAATACCAACTAATTTTAAAAACTTCCATTTCAGTAAACATAAAACTTCCCAATACTCAAAGTAAATATAAAGTAATCGGATACCACCTGTGATGGTCCCAATATAGATTGTTGAATCACTCAGTGGGTGTTTAATTTGGGATGAAATATTACACTATTCATTAGTATTTCTTATTGGTAAATAAATATGTTCGACATGTTAGAGTGCGTGATGTAAATTTTGAACATCTCACCAACAAAGGAAAGGAAAAAAGAACACAAACATTGCATGGTTAATGTTTCCGATTTTTTGCTGGGTTGCATGTGTCTGTCTCCTTGAGTATGAAAATCTCAGTTTTGTTTTCCCCTCATTCCCGGTTTCAAAAGGTGGGGAACAACCGTCAATTATTCAGGGACGTTTTATCCGTGATCGAAACAAGATGATGTGATGTCATTTCTTACTTCCATGGATTCCTCCTCAGATCTTGTCACCAAGATCTGGTATTCCTTGTAGATTACAATGTTGTTCGTGAAACTCTTCCCAATGTCATATCCTCATGGATGCTGGTTAATTACATTGTTTCTATGAAAACATTTGAAAGGGTCAAGTTAGGGAAGCAACCTTCATTTAGGAGAGTAGTCATGTTGGGTATCATTGGCATGTCTGGATGTTGGATCATTGGCACATCTGTCTTATATCTTTAACTATAGGAATTCTCGAGGGCATGGAGTTTCAAAGGTATCCTGTGTTGAATGCGAGGAATCGTATTCCATAGGCATGTATCTGAGGTCTTCCTTAGCTTCTCATGTTTAACATAGGGTATGTCGCTAGTTTCACGTCTATCGGAGTCGAATCGGACTGATCAGAACACTGAATAGAGTGGATCAAATGAGTTTAATCCCTGGAGGGTACACTTATGTAGGGGGTGAGTATGCATGACCTCACCAAGATGTGTCTTACTGGGTAAGAATCAAGATGGATGATGGAGTGTTGAATGAAGTGTATGGTGAATGGGATAGAACCCCCATGAGGATGATGATGATTTTAGGATTGATCCACAAAGAGAATTCATACATATTCCCATGGTAGGGAATCAATGTCCACGTAGTTCATCTGACAATGAATTACCATCGATTGGGAATTTCAATGGCTTACCTCCGGATGGTGGATCGAAACAGCTTACTCCTAGACGATGTCACAATGGATTACCACTAGATGTGGTGGAAACTGCTTACCGTTGGAAGGGATCACAACGGCTTACCACTATATGGGGTCGCAACGGCTTACCGCTGGATGGGGTTGCAATGGCTTACTGTTGGATGGGGTCTCTGTAGCTTACTGCTGGATGGGGTCGCAAAGGCTTACTGCTGGATGGGATCATAGCAGATTACCATTGGACGGGGTCACAGTGACTTGCCACTGGATGGGGTCCCAACAGCTTACCACTGGATGGGGTCACAACGACATACCGCTAAATGGAGTTTACAATGGCTTACCGCTAAATAGATTTGAAAACAACTTATTGCTGAATGGGTGATAGTTCAATGTCATGTGATACAAAAAGGGGCATGCAATTTAACGTCATGTCGGACGGGGGTGGACCGTAATGAAGGGGGTTGGAACCTATGGATGGTGGGATTGAACCTCATGAAGGCTTCCTATGTACCTTTCCCTGGAAAGGATCAATGACCACGTAGATTGGGTTGGGTTGGTGAACCAGCGTGAAGATGGTTTTGACTAATGGGTGGTGGGATTGAACCACAAGGAGGCGTCCTACGTACCTTGCCCTGGAAGGGATCAAAGTCCACGTAGATCAGGATGGTGTGGGAGAACTGATGTGAAGGGGTATCATTGTGATCGAGTTTTGGGATTGATCCTTAGGGAGGCATCCTACATACCTTTCCTTGAAAAAAATAAAAGTCTATGTAGTTTAGAATGGTTTGTGGGACTTACACACTAGGTGACTTAGAAGAGGATGTCATGGTTTATGATTACTCTAAGACCACGTGAGTCATGCTAAGTGTGAGAAATAAGAGGCAACAAAGACCTGACAACCACATCACGAAAGGTGTGTCTATGGAAAGTGGAAAATGGATTACACAAGGTTAGAGGCCCCAAAATTTAGCAGGGGCTTGCAAGTGGTTAAAAGCCTAGGGAAGGGATGGTTGGGACTTACTCCAGGATGGAGTCCCAGATGGTGACAAATCCAAGAGGGATATCGACAAGATGATAGAATCCTTGTCCCCATCTCTATTCTTAGTCATTGGCACTAAATAACAGAGAAGAATAAAGGATGTTACCTTCTCGCGAGAATGTCCAGGGGCTTATACCAAGGTGGTTTCCATATCCCAACTGACAGACTCTGCTCCGGAAAAGAGTATCTCATTCCATGTGAAGAAGATTTCACTCTCGTAGGGACTAGCAGGCATGCTGAATGTCCAAGGTGGGGTGCACTGAATGTGATGCATGGGGAGAGGCTATAGTTTAACGTCATGTGCTGAGGATGATGGTGCTTGGCAGTTTATTGCCCTCCAACTCAGTCGAGGTGGGTCCACTCCACACACCTAGGACTTACATAACCATGACCCTTTATACCTTGGTGAAGGGAAGGCAGTGGCAACGCCGTGGCTAGGGGGAGTTGTGATGTTATCCCATTAGGGGTCCACATGAGCGTGGCTATGCGAAAAATAAAAATCCATTAGCATGCCTATTCAAATAAGCATAAGGCGAAGAAATGCAATGTGAAACACTGCCCAAGGGACATTAAAGTTAATTCATACGAGCCGATAAGGTTGTACGGGTAAACAGTGTGTGAACTAGATGTTTTGGGAATGGGAGGCACCCAAATAAGATGTTTGGAAGATGGACATCAAATATTTTTGCACAAGGAGGGAGCCAAGAATGAAAAAGTAACAGCTGCACGTAAAACTCTTGGTCGGAACACAATTGAGTCACTTGCGTAGAAAAGAACGGGTCCGCACACAATTGGATAGGTTTGGCGCACAAAGGGGGGTCATGGTTTTTCTCGCAATTGGTGGGGATTGCGCATAAGGAATAAGGTTTCAAACAATTGGAAGAGATTGTGTTCAAAGAATAGGGATTGTGTGCAAAGGACAAGACTCAAAGGGATTTGGACGAGGGTTAAGACCGAGTTTTTGGCATTAAGGCGGACCCTTGGGCGACCTGTTGTGAAAAATACCATTCCTGAAATCCATATTTTAGTGCAAAAGAGATGTTCATTTTGCACAGAGGGAACAGTTAAGAGTATTATACTGTGGGAAGTTGAAAAGGTGCCCATCTATTTATAGGCTCTTGGGGTCATCAGATCCACGTGGAAATTGTTTTGCACGAATGACTGTGTGCCAGTGTCGGAAACAAGAAAGTTCAACCGTGCGGGGGCGGCTGCGTGCAATTTTTTGTGCCTGTGGTCGGTGGCGGGTATGTTTCTTTGCTTGCATGGGAAAATTCAACGGATCTCGCAGTTTTCCACACTAGAGAGATTTTTTTTCCACACACCTGTGATTCTTTTACGTGGTCCTTCCAGGCCCCCAAGAATGGATCACCGGGTTAAAATATGTCTTCTCATTATCGCGCCAAAACGTCATTCATCCCTTGATAGTGTTTTGTCATCTAAAAATTCCCCATATGAATCGGAATGTCGATGGGACGTAGAGGTTTGATTCGAAGTGAAACGATGAGACACATAACTTCCTGGAGTCCGCACGCACCAAAAACTGTAGATGCGTGTAAAACAGAGAAGTGGTGCACCAATCTCTTTTCATGCGCCCGAAAGACCTTATCGGTGCCTATAAAAACCTTCACGAGTCCCTCATATAGTACTGATTTATCTTTCATGATAATTCAGGATCTCTCACGTGCAAAAAACTTCCTCTGTCCTGCATGAAAAACCTCTATTTTTGTGAGAAATTCCTCGTGTTCGACCTTTTTTACGAACAAAATCAGGGTTTTTCGCACCGCTGCCTCTTCTTTTTTGCACGAATCATAAGTTTTCATTATACTTCCTTAATTTTTGTGCCACCTCATGGAATTTTATTCTGTGGAATCCTTTTCGCGCTGAATCATTTAGACCTCTCCAGAAGAAGATGACTACTAATCAAGCTGACGTTTAGAGAGAAGCATTGTTCGCCACTCAAAGGGTTGATATGGTTGGAAACCCTGAGGTTTATGGTTGTCAGAATATCTTGTCCTTCAACCATACACTCTTAGATATGTGGACCATAGCCCAAAATGAGTATGCACTATCCGACAACTCACTAATATGGGATTTCATTATTTTGGAAGAGGAAATCGTGCCACGATTTGATGTCGACACACCACGGTCATGGGTAACCCAAGAGGATGACCAAACATGATATAATATTAATAAAAATGTCCATAATTCTAGATAAACCAGGAATAATGATTTTTACATCCTAAATCCCATGACCATGACTATTTTGGGAAGTTACCCAGTCGTAGAGGATTCTTCGGCCCATTACCCAAACACTTTCTGATAGAGTGTTACCGAAGAAACTGAAAGTTGGATATGGGATTCGGATTTGCGGACTAGAAGAAATTTCACTTGGGAATCGGAATGGGAATATTGGGTATGCCAGGCATGTGACCATTTTGGGGCCAAACTACGGCACAACAGTTTGTTCGAGGCCCTGTGGAAGTCTCAGTTTCATTTCTTCTATCAGCATAAGCTCGAGCCAGAACTATTTACCCGATGGTCCCCCAATACGAATACCTTCCATCTACACCATTGTAAAGTTGGTATCAGATTTTGGGACATTCATTTCATCAGGCGTATCCCTTTGGATGGGCATCCATATGATGAATTCGTTCTGGCAGAGAACATTTGGTGAGATTTATCACAATATTATATCCAGACATGGCATATGTTGGAGCAATCTAAGGAGAGGATAGGGGTCAAGGACTTTTTTAAGGACATCTTCTATAAAAAAATATTTTCTCTTGTTTCTACAAAGAGATACAGAAGTCAAGATGTCGGGGTGAGGAAGACGGTGTCTGACCGCAACACAGAAGAGCGAAATCAAATTGTACTGGAGGATCCTGGAGGTGGGGGAATATCAATAATTGGGCATTAGTATAAATAAGATTCGGGGTTCAAATGTTTATACCCCGTATTTCTTGCATCCTTCATGAGTGGGTGGATCTTACTAGTGAGGGACACAAGGATAGGAGTTCATCCAAAGAACTTGGTGATGGCTTCCATCATGGCTGCTAATCAGAGGTTCAATATGTGTGTCCCTATGTTAGCCTGTTTTTACGTCATTCTAGGGAGAATTTTGAGAGGGGGTCACCGAGGTGGGTTTATGGTCCCTTCCAGATCCTTTATGGCAGGATTGTGGCTCATTGTGGTGGGTATACCTTTCCAAACGCCATTCTTCCTCCATGTAACGTCCTGCGACCTTTCTTGCTGAATATTTCTGTGGTCTTGCTATTGACGGTCATCGAGGAGGGTGTAAGGATCAGATGGGTAATCATGAAAATTTCACTTTTAGTCTATTCCCCACTACAACTGGCCAAATGATATAAAATAGGCATGGATCGCTAGAGAAAAGGGAATACTTCCATAGCAACAGAGGTGGTGTGCTTGTCTCCTGGGATGATGGGAAGATCATTTTTGAGCCCTACGAGCCATTCATATCTGCTAGGAAGTCTGGATACCTCTAGTGGATGCCTAAGAAAGTGTGTATTTATTTATAGGATGAGAGGCATCCTTGTGTTCATCTCAAAATGTGGATGATGTCACAACCCACGGCTCTGGCGACGCCATTACCTTTCCCCCCCCACCAGAGTTGATGTTCGCCTCTCCATAGAATATACCGAACATTGGGTCATATCATACCCCGTTGGACTTTTGAGTAAGAGGTTTCAACAGATCAAGGTATCCAGTGTAGAACCTAGGTGGTGAGAGAGCACATAGGGAGCTGTTGGGGGGGAATGGTCAAAAGTAATTCGGGAAACTAGGCCCGCAAAGTCTGGGACTACGGTAGTGAGAACATCACATGGCATGGTTACACCTTTGTCGCCCAGGGGGAGAGGGGCTCACGGAGCAGTCACAGAACTTCCCGGGAAGCAAATAAGATATCTTCTTTGACCTAATGACGATTCAATCATCCAGGCTCTATGGTCGCCCGGGTTGATCCTACGGCAGACGATGAGCGTCTAGGTCCCATAGAAAAAGATAATAAAAGATAGAATCCAGATTCCAGAGGTTAGACTCATCAGGGTTGATGGCAAGGCAAACTTCCATCATCGGTATGCATAACTAATGACCATGGATGTGTATGCATGACATCGAGGTCGGCGTGAGGATCCACCCCTCCTAGTGAAGGTAATTCTTGGCCAGGAACATGATCCAGACAATATGACACCTGGGTATAATGACCACGATGAAAATATGGTGGGCTGTGAGATGGAAGAGGAGGAGGCGGAAGGAGAAGGTGAAAGAGGTGAGGAAGGAGGAGGTGAAGGAGAAGAGGAGCTCGAAGGTAGAGGGTCTCGAAGGACGCCCCACCAAGGGAGTTATTGAGAGAGTGGCGATATCATTGGATCTGATGTAATCATAACTGAGCTACTTGAGGTAGTTCTCAGGCCTTGTCTATCCTCCCCCCTTGGTTTTTTTGTAACCCTCAATCAGATTTCCATATCCTACTCAAGTGAATATTGTCACCGACTAAGAGGCCCCATCCAAATGGGGGTGGGAGGAGGTTCCAATAGAGAAAGGTGGGGAGATGATTCTTATTATTGAGCTAACAAGTGCTGAAGGATCTCCCGCAATGATAGCTTCTGTAGCAGTTGCAACACTAGAGGTTGATTCCTTGGGATCTTGTAGGTTCGTTACTTAGAAACATGTATTTATAGTTGAAGAGCTCAGTTGATCAGGGTGTTCATTGTTTATATAGTAATCACAGTCTTGGAGGTTCATCAGGCTACTGAATTCAGGTCATTCTCGAGGGATTCAATGGAAAATTTGTCGGCCCATTTAGGGTGCACTTCCCAAACCGAGCCGACCCTTGCACTCAGTGAGCAATGAGCTATGAATATCAGCGATACTAATGATGGGGTGGGACAATAAGTTGGAAAAGGAGAAATTGATACTGAGATGAGATAGGAAGTTCTCTCAGGTGTTGAAGAGACTACCCCTTTAGGGGAATACCCAAAAATGACCCTGCCGCTGGTCTCTCTGTTGCTTTCCCTGACTATCGGCCTGCATATTCTAAAAAGATAGATGATTCTGATACATAGGTGGCTGAAGAGAGCTGTACGAAACTAAAAAAAGGGTTGAAGTGTATCAAGATATTTCTTAGTTATCCTTATACATAATGGCTAAAATGAATGGGATCTCTCCATATTGGGTTGTGATTTCTCTATGATAGAGTGGTGGATACTCACCGTATTCATTTGATAGTCCACGACTACATGGCTGAGAAGCTAAGAGAGATTAGCTGATGCTCCGATGTTACCCAGTGTCAGAATGATTTGGGGAGTACCCAAGCATTCTTGAAGGTGGAACAAGAGGTCTGAAGCCTTGAAGAATAGAGGAATGAAAAGGAGGTATTAATTTCCAACTCTTCCGAGATTGTAGAGCAATTTAGGGCCCAGCTGGCGGACTCCCAAGAGAAGATAGTTGAAGCGGGTCACAAAATGAATGAACATCAAACTGAACAGGAACAAGAACATGCTAGTGAAAGTTAATTGTGATCTATGTCCACTGATGATGAGAGGGTTATGAGGGGTCAAAAAGAAATCCTGGAGGCCACAAGACAAAAGGTAGCGGTGCTGGAAGGATCTATCCAAGATGCTGATTCTTAAGGGCACTGTTTTGATCGAACTCATAATTTCATTTCTCTTTACTACGTCTAGTTCTGAACTGTATGAATGGATAGATGTATGAATAGATTTATTTACTTGTTCATTTGGTTTAATGTATTCATCTATAATCATGAAAAAATATCAATCCATTCTTAAGCTCACGTGTTTTGTACCTGGTCTGAGAAAGAAGTGATGCTCACACTGTTAATTCATTTGAATGTAGGAGTGCCAACCATGATTCAGGCACCCGAGGTTCGAACAACCAATCTAAATTCCCGGGAAGAGAATGGATAGGTCCAATTAGCAGATGAAGACCTTAGAACAATCGGTGTGTCATCTTCTCAATGTGCTCTAGTGCATGAGCGGGGTAACGCTAGGGGTGTTTGAAATCAACCAAAACTAAGGGAGTAGAAGGTGTGAATCACAATACCGTAGATTCGGAACACTATGGGGGTGGTGTGATAATATAGGATAAATGTTGACCGTGTTCGAAACAAAGTATCCATAATGTTCTAACCTAAAATGGGAATGACAAATTAGGGCCGACTTCGGCCCATGTTCGAAACACGAGGCCTGACTCAGAATTTCATCTATTGGTCATCTAGAATTTTGGCCGAGGATAGTAGATGTAACCTAGGCCAAGAATCCATACTATTAAGGGGTTCATTTATTCATGAAATAGGATAAGGGTCCAAATAAAGGGCATGAAATTCGTGGAAGGTGGAGTGGTGGTTTTCTCGAATGGAATCCAACACTCTTGGCATTATGACACCATTGTGGGAACACATTAGGTGGGTACACCGGTCCTATCATACATCATTACTTCTTCAAAACAAGACCCCTATGGTTATGAAACTGTCACCTCCCAACATTATCGTAGGGCTTCTAAATCTTTTTCAGGGTAGACCTGTACGTGGAGATGATTTGTCTGAGAGTTTCTATTTATCCCATGAAGATGGGAATAATGACAAACGTAGTTATGAGGGTGGGATTTTAAGATATTGGTTCCAGAGATAAGGTCATGCATGACTGGCCCTTGCACCAAGAGAGGCGGCATTTGATAGATCTTTTTTTTAAGATGAATTTGCTTTCTTGTGAAGCGATGGACCTTTGATGGAAGGACCTCATATCGATATAGGAATCAAGACATATGAAGGTGTTTACAAAGGGTATGGTGTGTAACTGATACCAAACATGACATTACCTCGGGTGAGGACATCACAATGCAGTTCCGTTTTTCATCGTTTATCCAGAAGGATAATGTCATAGTTTAGGGTCACATGATGGGACCAGCCATGCATTTTAAACATCGTGCATGATATAAACAATAGTTTAAAGTCATGTGGGACAAACCATCATAGTTTAATGTTATATGGATCAGATGTATACAAGAGAGATGAGGTCCACACCATACTGTTCGCAATTATGAGGAGGAATCCTCGGTCTAAGGGGACAGGAAATATTAGAGGATAAGGGGAAGGAAAAAATATCTCCAAATTGAGCTGGACACAAAGATATGGAATTCGGGTGTTCTTATGTATCCAATGAGAATGGAAATCATGCCACACTTAGGTCTTAAAGGTTCCTTTTATCATCGTGCAAGACAACATATAGTTTATTTTCATGTGGGACATGAATTAGGGGGGATAACTACTAGAAAGGGGAGTATGTGGTGCGGCTAATGAAAACCCAATGTGAATGTGGACATAATCCTATACAACACCACATAGTCATATAATATTTGAATCCCCAAAGGTAGAATAGAAGAGATAAATTAGTGGAACTCGAGATGGACCTAAATACAAGACGTTCACACTATCCTACGTATCCCATGAGGATGGGAATCAAGCCACATGTAGTTCTATAGAAGGATAATGTAGAGTTTTTTGTCATTAAGTGAGGACACAAATGGCTAAGATAACCCAATGAGAGATGTGTACGGCATGAAAAGTAAACAGACATGAATGAGGACATAATCCCATACCACACCATACAATCCAAAGTGAGAACATGGGCTAGGGGCCTTGGGATTGGGCCACAGACATAATGTCACAACTAGATTACAGTTTTAACCTCTTTCAGTGAGGAAAATATTGATCTTAGTTTATAGTCATAGAGTTCGGACTGTAGGTGCTCTGTTTAACAGTGGCAGTTATGGCAGAGGACAACTGCTGAACAAATTCTCAATAATGCATCCAACCTTGCGTGACTAAGGGTCAGGGAAAACAATTGAGCATTAACCCCTGACTGTATTTGCAACACGGGTCCTATATCAATTTGTTGCTTGAAATCCTGAAGGATGTTTTCCCGAGATGGTAGCAGAGCCTTTGGTATGAGAATCCATGTTAATAGGGGGGCCTTTTGGACACATAAGAACAGAAACCCGATGGGGCCTGTGAAGCATGATAGGGCATGTGCTTTTGGATGGGGAATAAGTGGATCAGGAACACCTCATGGGAATGTGTGTGGCATAACAAGATATACTGACATGAATTAGGATGTTATTCCATAAAACATAATACAATCCAACACAAAAAAATTAGCCGAGGTGCCAAAAGGGTAGAGGGACCTATGATTAGGAATCTCGGTTAGCTGTGGCCACATAACCCTTTATGCCGTCGCTGCCTCCTCACAGTTCTTATGCCCACATAATCAATTATCAGTGTGGTAAACAAGGACTAGGACATGGCCATCCCAATCATATAAGGTTCAGAGAGCTGGAGTCACCTTTAGAAGATCGTTTCTTGGAGATACAATGGGGCAGAATGAACAACTACACTCAATGATTGGGACATCTTTGGGTGGATCTAAAGACAAGGTATAGGTATTGAACATGTTCAAAATACATCTTCTATATCGCGTGACCTAGAATGAAAACAAAAAATGACCATCGACTGCTGACCATATTCTCAACACGGGACTTGTATCAATTGTTTTCTTAAAATCCTCAAGGTAGTTGGCCTGAGATGGTAGGAGAGCCTTTGGGCCAAGAATCCATGCCAGTCAGGGGGTCGTTTTTTATGTAAAAGATGATGTATTTCCAATCAATGGAGTGGGTGGAGCATAGTTGTGACCTTGCATTTTTAACATCAAGTAGGGAAATGAAAGTGATGGAAATCTCTGGGCAATGGGATGTATGGCAGGGTTATGTTGAACTCGACGTGAATTGAGGCAAAATCATGCACCACACCATCTGTCCTGACCCAATGGGAGATTCTTAGGATTAGGCTAGACCAACAGAAGAAATTTCTAGGCATTCTTACATATCTCGTGAGAATGGGAATCAATCCACACATATTTCTGAAGGGGCCATGTAGTTAACGTCAAGCGGTAAGGATGTTGGGGGATTTGGATAATGAGGATGGGCACATGGTGAAGTAATCTTAGTCCTGACACGAGTTGGACCAAAGAATCTTTCATGAAATCACGTGGGATTCTCCAAAAGGACTATGCTTAAGGGGAATAGTCAAAGAAAATATTTTGTGGGGGGATGGACTCAAGATAAAATGTCTGAGTGATCCTACATATCTAATGAATATATGAATCAATCCACATATAGTTATAAGGGTTCAGTTTAACGTCTTTCAGAACAAAATACAGTTTAACATCATAAGAGATGTTTCATAGTAGTTAAAGGTCGTGTAGGACCCAATACAATTTAATTTCATGTAATACCAAATAGTTTAGGGTCATGCAGGACCCAGAAGTTTAGTGTCATGCAGGACTAGTTGGCTTAGACCAAGTATTTCTTGAGAAACATTGCATTGGTGGGGGGAGTTATAAGCTCACCATCCATAGTTACCAGGGAGTATTCCCCATTGGGGTAAACCTTGTGAATTATGTAAGGTCCTTCCCACTTGGGTTCCAATTTTGGTTGCTTCCATCCCGGAATCATTGGCATATTCAAGGCCATGACCAAATCACCATGTAAGAAAGAGCAGAGGTGAACCTTCTTATTGAAATCTCTAGCTATCTTATTCTGATTCCTTTCTATATTGTACAGGGCACAAACCCTATTTTCATCAAGTGCTTCCAACTCGACCAGACGAATTTTAGCTACTTTTTATGGTGCATACCGATCCAAGACCACAATGTGTAATAAAGGCAACTAAATATCGATAGGCCAGACAACCCCAGTTCTGTATACCAGGGAATATGGAGTCACCTGGGTGGAATTACGAGTCGTTTTTTGATACACCTAGACGGAATTGGGGAGCTTGTCCGAACAAATCTTCTTTTTCTGATGAACTATTTCCTGCAAAATTTTAGAGATTGTTTTATTGAATGCCTCAATCATTCCATTTTCTTGTTCATGGTGGTGGGAGATATGGTTAGAATGGATGTTTTACTTGGCGTAAAATTTCTTCAATTCGGCTGCATGGAAGATGGTGTTTTTATTAGTGAGGACGGCGTGAGGGACTCTACACTGGTAGATTATATTGGAGCTCACGAAGTCAATGATAGAATGGACCTTGAAAACCTTGAGCTGAACTGTCTATGCCCCCTTTGAATACCAATCCATAGCGGTCAAGATGAACTGACATTGGTGAGATAACACTAGCGTATATGGTCCCACGACATCCAGTCCCCAGACTACAAAGGGCCACGAGTACTTTGTAGTATGGAGAGGCTCCAATGGACGATGAATGTTTTTGGCATGAACTTGAAATGCATGACATATTTTGGAGAACTCGATGTCGTCAAGGATCATAGAGAGCCAAATGTACCCTAATCTTCGGATCTGATGGGACAGCTTCGGCCCAGTCTGGTGGGCACCACAAGAACTGGAATAAACCCACCACATGGCCTAAGAAAACATGACTCCATAGATGAAATGGAGGAGAAAACCATAGAACCCATGCTTTTAGAGGATCACCTCAAGACTATGACCACACTGGAGGGAAAACTGTAGCGCGCAACATCAGATTCTCTCACACTCAGCTCAATCTACTGGGATATTACCGTGTTGGAGGTATTCAAGCAAAGGTATCCTCCAATTATGATATACTTCAATCACTACATTGGGGGGGCCTGGGGGTCCTAACGTGGAGGCGCCAGAGGTAAGACGACTTACCTACTGACTATCATTGTCATCTGGAATGGAGGGAACAATGACTCTATGATGTTTCATGTGGATAATCTGATCATCCAGCATAGGCTCTGTAAGTGATCCAGCTAGGCCGGCCAAGGAAACATCTTGACCATTCTGTGACCAAGTGACACGGGTAACCTCCGGCCGAGAAGGAAACTAGGCCATTAGCTGGAGAGTGCATTCCATCAATGGTACGACCCCTAGCTTCCTGATGACATAGTCACCATTGATCTATTTGATGACTAATTCAGAATACCCTTTCACATGAAGATGTGGCACATCAATCTCAAGGGAATGCTCGAGTATAGTGATGAGAGCCTGATACTCTACCTCATTTTTGGTGAATCCTTCTAACAATAGGAATGAATACTGCAGAATGGCTTGTGCCTGAGTAATGAAGATGATACCCATGCCCACTCTGTTGAGTCTGGGTTCATTGAGCCTTCTACTTTTGGTGCTTCGGGAAGAACCATCGAAATGCATCTGCCAAAACGGGATGTCATGATCTACTGAGAGGATTGCCTCATCAGGAAAATCATGGTTTAGAGGCTGGTCAGCGGGGGTTGGATGGGAAGCAACAAAATCTGCTAATGCTTTCCCCTTAATAACCTTCTGAGGGATAAACATGTTGTCAAAATACTGGAGGATTTCTTCCCACTGTTATAAGAAGCCTATCAGCATGGGACAACTCATGATGTAATTCAGTGAGTCTACTCGGGACACAACCTGTACCTCATTGTGCTGCAGGAAATGTCGCAACATCTGTCTTATGAATACGAACACAATCCAACTTTTCTCAATAGGGGAGTATTTGGTCTCTATAAATAGTATCATGAGTGTGAAGTATTAGAGGATTTTTTCAGTCTCATCATTGTTCTTGTAGGAGACATGGGTGCTGAGAGATCATTCCAAGGTTGTCACATAAAGGACGAGTGGTTTTCCGGATACATGTTTCATCAAGACCGGAGTATGGAGCAGATACAACTTGATTTCCTTGAACACAATCTGGAAATCTTCGTCCCATTCATAGGCGGTGCCTTTATTTATAAGCTAAGAAAAGGGATTTTACTTTCCAGCCAGATTCACAATGTATCGGCATATGTAGGACATGTGGCCTTAGAGGCCCCAAAGTTCTCAAATGTTTCTCGAGGGGGGGAGATATGGCTGATGGACTTGATCTTTTTAGGGTCAATATCGATACCACAGTATCTGAAAACAATCCTTAGTAACTTACCATAGGTGACCCTAAAGTCACATTTTATTGGGTTCATCTTCAGGTGGTGAGAAAGGAGGAAGTAGAACACTTTCTGAAAGTCCATGACATGGTCCTGACACTAGTGAGATTTGACCACTAGATTGTCTACATAGCATTCCAACAGTGTCTCGAGGATTGGATTCAATATGCGATGTATGGCCCGCTGATAGGTGGCTTCTTCATTTTGTAAGTTGAAGGGAATTTTATGGTAACAGAACATGCCTAGTGGAGCCCAGAAGGTGGTCGACTCATAATACTCGGCGGTCGTCTGGATCTGATTGTATCTAGAATACCCATCTATGAAGGAAAGGTCTTGGAACCGAGACGCAGTGTCGATAGGACACTACGTCACTAGAAGGGTAAAATTATCTTTTGTGCACTGATGATTGAGATCTCTTATGTTGATACATACTATTATCTATTTATTCTTCTTCATGAAGAATACAATGTTGGCTGGCCATTTGGTGTACTGGACCACCTTAATGAAATTGGCTCTTATGATCTTATCAACTATAGCCTCTACCATGGAACCATGATAAGGGTTCATCTTCCTTGGAGGCTGCATGAACCCGTGATGATTTGCAGGTAGACCGAGGTGGTGGACGACTACCTGAGGAACTTTTCCTAGAATCTTCTCATAACTCCATTAAAACACATCATTGAGTTTTTTAGGCAGTCTATGTACTACTATTTCTCCTCTAAGTACATGGAGGCACTGATCAATGTGGGTCTCTGGTCTGCCTCGCTGTCAAGGTTCACTTGTACCAAATAGTCAACTATGGAAGAGATTCCCTCTTCAAAGTTAGAGGAATTCTCTAAATCTTATTCTTCACTTGTGGAGGGGAAATCCTTGGTGGGAGGAGTCTCTTCTGAGTCGATAGATCCTGATGGTAAGCTAGTACCCACTTGAGCGACAATGGACACTGCATCTGATGACTCATATTCTACCAAAACCTTAGTGACGAAAGTTGTTGATATGATCAAATCTATCCTTTGGACCAAGGGGAAGTTCTTGATGATACCAAAGCAATAATGGTGCATTTTCTTAAGCCTATTAATTCGAGCCTATATGAACAAGCACATATGACGTATTTCCATTTCCATAGTGCTGACATCCCGATACCTTATGGGGGTATGAGGCTCTAGGATCACCTCAGTCTAATTTGTATAGGAGTACGAGTTAATTTTTCACAATCTCTTAGACTTGGAAATGTGATCTCCCATCGTTCCACAACCAAAATGGAATTGTCCCATTTCTGAAGTTGTAGTCACTAATTTTTGGATTGGAAGGATGTAGGCATCATATAGATCTATCCACGAGTCGGTCACAGTTATGGCATGCTTGAACTCATTGGTCTAAATCTTCTAGTCCTTGCTCTTATAGTAGTTTGAATCCAGATAGCAGGACTCACAAGAAGAAAAGGGAGATGTGTCACCTTGAAGCATTCCCACTCAACCATTAATGGATTACTTGAGGAACTAGTGATATGATGAGGGAACCGTCGCATGCAGGTGGAGGAATTTCCTTCAAATCAATGTATTGTAGGTAGTGTCCTGAGAGACTACCATAAATTTTGTACTGGCCACTAGGCCAAAAAACTGAGTCTTCAAGCGGATCTTACAGACCGGTGTATATTCCACCCTCTCATAACCATGTATTATTAGTTCATAGGGACTCAGGCCATCTTAAGACAATCCAAGCAATTGTAGTGTTCGAGACAGTATTATATTAATTCCAGAGCCTGTGTCAACAATACCATGACGAACCGCCGCGCCATTGAACTGGTCGGTGATATACAGTGTGGTAATGTTACCATGTATGGGTTAGCCTTCATCTTCTCCAGAAAACGAGATAATGGCCTGGAATTCATCATTCTTTATCACCTCAGCATGAAAGGCCTCTGCTAGTACTCCCTATATCTCAAATTCAATGGGGCTTCTTAAAGCCTCAGAGAGGGCCTCACACATATCTGAAAATAGGTGAAGGACCTCAAGGATTGAGAGCCTTGATGGGATACTGGGAATATGTTTGAGAACATTTTACTTCAGTGCTCGGAGTGAACTTCTGCATGCATGAGGTCACTCTATGACAGGAGGTACGGTGGGCCCTTCCGAAAGGACCGGTGGTTGACTAGTGCTAGGAATGTCCCGCTTCTCACTATTAGAGTCATGAAGAGTACCTATTGTACTAGGGATAGCTAGATAGGACCAGTCCGGGGTGGATAGGGGTTGATCGCGGCAAGGCCTAGGGGGAATTTCTTGGTCCAGTAGCACAAAAAGTGCGGGAGGTGGGCCTGATAACACCAGATGAGGTGGTTGTGCATGCTGCGCTCTGTGCTGGGCCTGCTATCTGGTCTTAGTGGTGTGAACGACCTAGCTAGAAGTGCCAAATATTGTGCCTCAATGACCAATATGTTCGTGGATTCATCAACATTGTTGACAACTAGGGATGTTGGGAGGATTCGCCTAGCGCTCTTCATCGTCAGTGATCATATAGGGATTTAACAGCTCTACGGTGTTAACCGAGGTGTATCCTTGACCGTCACATGAATATTTTTCCGCTACTGGATGGATTATAGGAGGGATATCCATCTCTATAGTCATTAATTCACTGAGATTATGGGATGCCGATGGCATTAGTGGGGGAATTTACTTTCCCTTGGGTCACTGGTGTTTCCTCTTCTGGGAAGATGCCGAATGAGACGATGATGCAGAAGTGGTGGTTGCATCTTCTGAATACTTTGGCTAATTCAAGCAGGTCCAGATGACACCATGGGCATGATCGACTATTTTGCGAGCCATCCAGTCTCCATAATTCTGGGACCCATAGTTAGAAACCTCCTACCACTCACTTTCACTGCCACTTCTCTTATCTGTCCTCATGGATACACCTTCCACCTGCGTCGGGGCTGGGCCCAATCTGACTATGTTGTTGTCGACCTGGTCTTGGTTCCAGTATTTGAACACATATAACTACTTCAGCATGTGCCTTAATATCCAGTGATTTTGGTAGTGGTTGGGGTGATTAGTGGTGTTCTCCTCTTCTGGCCTTCTGCACCCAATCAAAAACACAATCCCTTGTTCCAAGGAACTTCAGAAATAGTCGGGGACCTGATTCTCATTTAATGAGTAGGTCCGATTTTATCTATCTGGATTTGGGGGCCCTGGATCATGGCTCTGAAGAGGATCTGGAGGAGCCTATCAAGGTTGCGGACCCTTATTATCCCTCATGGGTGGTGGATGCACGTTGCACGGGGGTGCCTGCCGATTTTGAGATGGACGTTACTAGGGTGGAGGATCCTCTTATGGTGGTGGGCCTATGCGAGGATGTGGATGTGACTCCATTGGTAATAATTCCATTTGTCTAGGGGTTTCTATTTGGGCCATCATGGTGGGATTGGCTCTGCCATCCCTCCTTGAAAGAATTATAGGGGGAAACAGACATGCCAGGATGGTCTGTTGCAGGGATTTTCTAGGAACTGGGCCTTGTCAGAGAAGTCTTGGAATCCCTCAGGGTAGTTTTGGGTGATTAGAGAGTGTACGAGTTCCATATTAACATTTCCCACACACATCCGAGCGAAAATGTCTGTGACACGCTCATCAGGCCTCTATTTGCATTTGAAGAGGTCGTCCATACTTGTCTTTTGTGTGGTGGAGGTGAACTGGTACAGAAACAGCCTGTGAAGATCCTCCCATCCTGTTATTGACCGCATGGGGAGATGACTAAACCAGATGAATGAAGACCCTTCCAATGTCTATACAAAACACTGGAGATTGGCAGCCTCTTGCTACGTCGGGTTTCCCAACAAGGGCCTGCAGCTTGATATTTAGTGGCCCGATGCTGCCGGGGGTCACCCGTCCCATAAAAGGGGGAGAATTTGGGATTTTAGAGACCTAGGGGAGCCAACATATCATCCACCCACGCCGGATATGGCTTTCCATCTGGTGGGAGTGCCACCTATCATTTTTTCAATGCCTCAAGGTAGGCGATGAGTTCCACCATTAGATCATCTGGGTGGGGGTCCCTATCATGATGGGGGTCTCTAACCACCAGTGCATTGGGGGGTTCTTCAACACGATAATCAGACCTAGCATCTTGTGGGACGACTAGTGGGGCCGCTTGTGGAGAAGCTGGGGGATCCTGAGCTGGGTCTCAAGGATTAATTTATTTCTCGGGAGGATTTGGGGACACATTTATTTCCCTGTAACTATAAGTTCCTACCTCTACCCTCTATATGTGGACAGGATGTTAAGGATTACCTGGAAGCAACTCACCAGGGGGAGTTGTGTCTATCCCCTCTATACTACTCATGGATCACCGTAATCTGGGGATTGTTTCGCATCGTGTTTATGCAAGAGGTTTTCAACCAGCATTTTCTTCTTAGCATGTTGCTGACACAATGTGTCTTTCTCAGGGTCTTCCTCTGTATTCTGCATTGAGGCTAACGGGTCAGAATGATTGGCGTCCCTGAGGTTCTCTTTACCCATACTGAGAATCTGACTAAGAACCAATGCCTTAGTGGGCGTAGAGAGCCCCAGTATATTCCTCTACTGTCGAGTAACCCTTTCCTGATAGGTCCAGTAGTGGTGGCATGCCTTCAAGGGGCACTTCCCCATCAAGGACCACCATTTCATTCTCCCCTACTCATAGGTCAGCCATGTTGACAGTGAATCTTCTTGGGGGCATGTCCTCGATATCGTCTATCGAGTCGGGATACCGTCACAGAGGATTAAAAAGGAGGGAATTTTACTTCCCCCATCCATGGACATGCATGTGTGGGAAGACTCCTTGATAATCATGTGGAGTACCTTGAATCTCGGAGCACATTGTTGTTTTAGGGATCTATGGAAGCCTCCTAACTCAGGGCGCTAGGCCACAAGGAGCACAACCAGATCGACTAGACAACATTTCTCGCTGATGTACTTGAAATGATTTTGGGTCCATGGATATGCCACTCACTGATGATGATGGTGGAAGTGCATTTACCAAAGGGTTTGATGAGAAAAATAGAACTCTTTTTGAGTAAGGGATCCGGGCACACAGAAATTTGGTGCTACAACTGACTAGAACATCTCAAGGAAGTTGTATGCTATGAGGATATCCCATAATCTCCTCGGATTGGATTCAGTGTATGGCCCTTGATTTCCCCATTCGTCAACTAAGGGTGGCTGAAGAACTGGAAATGTTACTGAGGCAGACTGTTGGGATTGTAAGCTGGCCAATGGGGAAAACAGAAAATGAGTCGACTGGCCGCCGAATCTTAGGCCTTCCATTGAAGAGTGTAGTGACCTGGCCACTACACCGCGATAAGATAGGCCGGATAACAAGGTTTCGAGCACAACATTTGTGGCCGCTGGTGATGGACTATGTCGTGTCCCTCTGACCATTGATCACCGAAACAGTTCTATGTGGTCTCTAGATGAGGTAGAGGGTTCTTCTAGTGATGGAGGTGGTGACTGTGTGGTCAGTCCCGGTGGAAATGCAAGATTTTCTTCCCATTGGATGTACCTGCGGAAGGAGGCAGGGATCTGGTGGACCTCACATTCCATAAGTAAGAGGCTAATACGCCTTGTTACTAACTCAAACCTTGACTCGGAGGATAGAGGTGAGGGTTTGAGTGTTGAGTCGCACCCTTATTCGGAATATGAGATGTGGACTGGCTTGATATCGGCCTAGAAGATCCCAAAATTCTTCTTATGGTGGCGATGACTAGTCTTCCTTCCCCTGGATGGTTCATCTGGATAGGGCATATTTCTGACCGGAGGAGGTCCTTTGGTGATACTGGTGTTGGGGCGGAGAGGTATTCTACCTTAGTAGCCCAGGGTGGACGGGGCAAGAAGATAGATATCAAAAGGGTAACGAGTATGACCTCTGTGGGTAGTGATAGAGGGGGCAAGACATCCGCTAGATATTGTAGAAGAATTGGGAGGACCTCCATGTTTATTTAATCTTGTGATATCAGTGCGAGGAAGGTCCTCATTCAGGTCGAACTAAACACGGGGAAGATCTCCATGCTGGGCACTGATGAAGTGAAGAAAGCCTACATAACCTTGATTTCCAGGGCAAGGAGGAATTTCTACAGCAGCTATGAGGACGTGGGGAGTGCCCCCATGTTGGAGAGTGACCAGATGTGCAATGTCCCCACACCGGTGGTCTGAGGTAGGAGGAATGACTCTATACTCAATGTAATGATCACGTGAGAGACATCTGTTCTGAATGTCACCCATGGGAGGAGGACCCTCATATAGATTGAAGGTGGCACGGGGCAGACCTCCATGCCAAGCTTGGAAGCGGGGAAGATCCGAATTCTCAAAAGTAGAGGAATAGGGAGGACCTCCGTATAGGGATTTTGTTCCATGTGTTAGTCTGCAGTAGCCACTCCCTGTACTGATGACTAAGATAGTCGACCCAGCCTACCCGTGGGTCGGTTAGTTCCTCAATCTAGGTCGGGTGTATAAATTCCCCAACTCAGCATATATAGGGAGATAGTGATATACGTTGGAGGTTGCTCAGGCCACAATAGCCACTGAAATTCATGCCCCGTGGTGGGCGTCCTTTTCATCTTGCGCCCGACGCTGGCGTTGGGTCGGACGGACCGGAGTTGGTGGTGCAGGTACATGGCTTACCTACTCCTCTTCTAGTAAGACTGGGCGATGGTGCTAATGTGGCTAGACGCGGGCCCTTGATAGGAGTCCCAGGAATGGGTCTCTGACTGGGCTGGCCCGATCATCACCTACCTCGTTGGTGTAGGGAAAGGAGTCATCGAGGTGTTCTGGGGACATGCTCTCCAAATGGTAATATGTTGGAGTGGGAAAAAGTGTCTCCTTGCGCGACCCTCGGGGGAGGCATTGTCAACGTGGCATAGACACCCCTAAATCTAGGTGGTCCATATCCCTCATAGGGATTATCCCCTCCTCATCGTACCAGCATATGAGGTCATTCATCACCCTCCACTGAAAAACCTCAGACAAGTGGATGGGGCATGGGCGCCCCATGGTCATGTTTGTAGAGGCCATTGCAAAAGAGGTAGAGCCACGTGGGACTTCCACGCTGGCACTTCACCTTCCCCTGTGTCGGTGGGCGGGTGGTGATCGAGTTTCAGGTGGATCAACTTGATTATTGAAGAGCAGGGAGATTAAATCAATAACGTTGAAAGAAAAAGGAATCAATGACCAACGCCTCAATTCCATCTCATATTCCATGACCGGTAAGAGGGGTCCAAACTGACAGCTTCGTAGTTTGGTATGTCCAATGTTTTGACTGCCCTATGTTCTGGTGAGTTTCTCACCATACCCACTATTAGATTGGAGGTACCTCACATTGGATGACTAGATTTGGTGACTCGCTAATCACATGATGTCTCAAATGCTACTAATCTCTGTATTGAAGAGAATACATCCATGTCGGGTTCACCATTTCTGTTTTCGATTCTTTTTCTAGGGCGCACACATCCGTCTTCATGAGTATGAAAGGAACAGTTTTGTTTTCCCAACATTCCCACTTTTCAAAGGCATGTGGAATCCATCGCTTATTTAGGTACATTTTGTCATTGATCAAAATGGGATGATGGTATGCTAGATATTTCTTCCATCGATTCCTCCTCGGAGCTTGTCACCTAGTCTGGGTCTCCCTTATAGATTAATACATTGTTCTTCAAACTCATCCCAGTGCCATATCTTCATGGATGTCGGTTAATTATGCTGCTTCTTTCAGGACATTCCAAAGGGTCAAGTCCAGGCAGCAACCTTCTGTCAAGGGAGTTTCCATGTTGGGAATCACTGGCATGTCTGGATGTTGGATTATTGGCGTGTCTATCATATGTTCCTTATTAAAGGGATTATATAGGGCACAAAATCCTGAGGAATACCACGTCGAATGCGAGGAATCATATTCCCTAGGATTGTCTCATAGGTTTTCCTCAGATTCCCATGTTTAACACAGGGTATGCTACGAGTTTAACATCTAGAGGAGATGGATCAGACTGATTAGAACAGTGACTAGAGTGGATCAGATTAGTTTAATCCCTAGAGGGTACACTGATGTAGGGGGTGATTAGGCATGACCTCACTAGGATGTGGCAAACCGAGTAAGAATCAATATGGATGATGGAGTGTTGAATGATGTGGATGGTGAATGGAATGGAACCTCTATGAGGATGATGATGATTTTGGGCTTGAGCCTCAAAGATACTTCCTATGTATCCCTATAGAAGAGAACAAAAGTCCAAAAAGTTCATCTAACGACGACTTATCATCGGATGGTGGATCGCAACGGCTTACCACTGGATGGGGTCCCAATGGCTTACAACTGGATGGGGTCACAACTGCTTACCATTGGATAGGGTCACAACGACTTACCGTGAGATGGGGTGGAAATAGATTACCGCTGGATTGGGTCCCAACGGCTTACCGCTAGATGGGGATGCAATAGCTTAATACTAGATGGGGTCCCAACGACTTACTACTATATGGGGTCCCAACAGCTTAGCACTATATACGGTTCCAATGTCTTCCATTAGATGGGGTCACAATAGCTTACCACTGAATGGATTTGACAATGACTTGCCGTAGAATGGAGTTGACAACAGCTTACCGCGGAATGGATGATAGTTTAACGTCATGTGGGACATAAAGGGGCATACAATTCAATGTCATGCGGGATGGTGGTGGACCAACATGAAGGTGTTCTGAACCAATGGATAGTGGGTCGTGACCTCAGGGAGGCTTCCTATGTAGCTTGCCCTGGCAAGGATAAAAGGACATGTAGTTTAGGTTGGGTTGGTGAACAAACGTGAAGATGGTGAGGACTAAAGAGTAGTGGGCTTGAACCTCAGGGAGGCTTATTACATACCATGTCATGGCCGGGAACAAATTACACATATTTTAGGATGGTGGGGGAGAACCGACATGGAGAGGGATTAGAGAGACTGAGTGTTGGGATTGAAACTCAGGGAGGCATCCTACGTACCATTCCTTGGAAATGATCAAATTCCACGTCGTTTGGAATGCTGTGTGCGATAATTACACTCTATCAGGTCCAGAAGAGGATGTCATGGTTTCTGCATACTCTAAGCCCATGTGAGTCTTTCCTGGTGTGAGAAACAAGAGGCGGAAAAGACCTGACGACCAAGTTGCGAAAGATGCGTATGTGGAAAGTGGAATGGGTCATACATGTGGTTAGTAGCCCAGGAATAAAATAGGGGCTTACACATGGTTTTCAGCCCAGGGATTGGACTATTGGGGCTTATTCAAGGATTGAAGCCCGAATGAAAAAAAACGATAGGGAGAGGGGCATGATGATGGAATTCCTATCACCATTCTCCTCTTATTCATTGGCACCAAAGAAGAGAGAAGGAGCACACATTTTACATTCTTACAAGAAATGCTAGGGTCTTAAACAAAGGTGTTTTCCCTATCACCACAGACTGACTTTGCTCTGACAAAGAAGATCTCATTCTATGGGAGGATGATTTCACTCCCATAGGGACTAGCAAGCAAGCTAAATGTCCATGGTGGGGTACCCTATGTGTGATTCATGAGGCGAGGCAACAGATTAACATCATGTGCTGAGGATGATGGTGCTTGGAAGTTTGTCATCATGTAGCTTAGATGATGTGGGTTCACTTTTCACCACTAGGACTTAGATAACATGCACCCTTTACACATTGGTGAAGGGAAGGCATCATCAACACCATGGCTTGGGGGTGTCGTGAGGTTATCCCATTAGGGGTCCACATTAGCGTGGCTATGTGAAAGAAGTAATACACATTAGCATGCCTATGAGAAGAAGCATAAGGTGAAGCAATCAAATGTAAAACACCGCACAAGGGTTATTAATGTTACTTCATACGAGCCTAGAAGGTTGTATGGGAGAACGATGTGTGACGTAGATGTTTTGGGCATGGGAGGCGCCTGAAAATTATGTCCAGAAGATAGACATCGAACATGTACGCACAAGGAGGGAGGCTTGCATGAAAAACGAAACAGTTGGGTGGAAATCTCTCGGTCGGTGTGCAATTGAGACTCTTGTGTGGAAAAGTCCAGGTCATCGCGCAATTAGAGAGGTTTGGTGCGCAAAGGGTGGCCACAGTTTTGCGAGAAATTGGCAGGGATTGCTCACAATGAATCTGGGTTCTACTAATTAGAAGGGCATGCACACTAGGAATAGGGATTGCACGCAAAGTACAAGACTCAAATGGATTTGTACAATGGTTTTTCCTGAGTGGTTCAGCGCGAAGGAAAACCCCTGAGTGACCTGTCGCAAAAAATCATGTACCTGAAAGCCATATATTTTCGCACAGGAGAGGTGGATTTCACGCAGAGGGGAAGGTTCATATTCTTTATCCATTTGTAGTTGAAGTGGTTCCCTTATATTTATAGGTACTCGGGGTCGTCAGATCCGCATAGAAACCAGTTCTCACAAAAGATTGTGCACCATTGTCAGCAGCATGAAAGTTCAACCACGCGGGAGAAGCCACATGAAAATTTCTACACCCACAGTCGGTGGCATGTAATATTCTATGCTTGCGTGGACAAATTCCTCAGATCCCATGGTTTTCCATGCGGGAGAGGTTTTTTTCTCTAACTCCTAAGATTTTTCCGCGTGGCCCTTCTAGGCCCCCCCAGAATGGGTCACTGAGTCAAAATATTTCTTCTCTTTGTCGCGCCAAAACCTCCTTCTTCCCTTGAGAATTTTTTTGGCATCTACAGTTAACTATTCAAAATGTATAGTTATGTCAATGGAATGATTCATCAAAACAACTAACCAAATAGTCCAACAAAATCACCATTTTGGATATAATTATAGGTTACTAATAATGAACTCAAGTTACAATAATATGAAAAATTATTATCCTAACAAATTATGAATGAATTTGACTTTGACCAAACATGTTGTTGCTATTTTCCATTCTTCACTGATATATGTATTATCATTTTCATCTAATTTATAGTCTCTTGAAAAAATATAGTTCTACCACACAATAATTTTTATTTATTATTGTTGTGAACCTTGCTTTTCCCCAACACATAACATTGGTGACATGATCATAAATAAACCATGTGTGGACTCTAATTACTCTCTTCCATCTTCTTCTTCTATTAGCTCTTCTCTATTCAATATTCCATGAAACATTATTATATCCATCTTACAATATACTTCTATAAATCCCTATTTTAATATATTATTTCACAGATATAAACTCTTGTTATTGAATAAATTTCATTTTAATATTCATATTCAATATGAAAAAAATTAGTATCCCCTCATCATATCTTGTAACAATATAATTCTTTTAATAAAACACGACATACTAGTCACTATTGATGTTGGTCAATGTCTATATAGATTGAGTATGAGATTAATTTTCTTAATTAATTGAACAAGAATATAAAATTCACTCATTTTAATGAAAAATTCATTGACCAAGGCCTATTCAAATTCAATAAGATTTATTGTACACTATTAATGTTCTTCTGTGTTGAACTTATTTAAAACAAATTAAAAAATTCTTATAGAATGGTCTTCTCTATGATGTCCATTTTATAGACGTATCTTCTTCTCATACCCTTGAATGCTTCACGATATAAAACTATCCTTCACACTATTGGGAACAAGTCCCCTTTAGATATTAACTCCCTTCAAAATTACCACCATAGGTGGACCATGGTGCAGTCACCAACATTTTGATCAAAAAATAATAATTTCCCATTTTAATTGGTTGTTCCTCATGCATGGAATATTTATCATCCCATAATTTAATATTTTGAGAACAAGTCTTTATCCCATTTAATCACACGTAGGTTTTTCATACATGATTCTTTATACATGATCCACCATGTTCAACTATTTTTTCAAAATAGTTTTGCACGGGACATCACATATGATATACAAAAACCTAATCCTTGTCATGTATGATCCTTTCCATATGTCCCAATTATTTTTATCAAAGGAAATACCTTATGAAATTATCCTTTAATGTATGATCTTCTCATTAGCTGACCATGTTGTGCCCTTTATTTCACTATGATGTAGTCATGTCTTCTACCATAGACTGTGTCTAACAAAAAATGTTTGTTCCCTAAGATATAATGATTCCTAACTTCTTATGTTAGCACCACACCGACTATTGGTATGAAAAATGTGTAGGGGGAACCAAAAAAATATCAAAACCACTATTTAATATCAGTAATTATTTCATATTATATTATCCATTGTATTATATAATAATAATATTCATCCTAAAGGAATAAAAATTTAAAAATTGAGTTAAAAATGTTTTATTTATAAAAAAATAATAGAAAAAATATATCCACACTATTTATTCTATATTTCATATTTTTCAGATTATGATCATTGAAATATCCCAGCGGTTCTCATCAACATTCCCAACGTAACAAAAACATAATATAAAAACATTTATCTATTTATATTCTATACACTTATATACCCATTTTTGAAAAACAATATTACTAAGGAACATGACCATGTAAATATAGAAATTTAATTTATAAAATTTTTATTAATTCGTATAGTCGTAAAAATTTATTAAAATAATTTCCAGGTTTCTCTCACTATCCACTTTTAGCATTGAATAAAAAATAATTACATATGAAAATTTCACCATAAAGATGTATAAGTATTATTTTATAATATGTTGTTAAATCCAAAATGACTATAGGATAATTAGTAACATTTATTATGTCCTTCGATATAATGGAGATTTTATAGGATTTGTCCTGGATAAAATATTAGTAAAAATTATACATCCCTCCTAGATAGAAATCCTAATAAACCCTCGGGGGGAAACATCCTGATAGTGAGTTACCACACTTTATAGTATAGCTTCCTGATTCCATTCTTGGAGCACATGGACCATGTCCACTAATTATATTTATAAAGACCCAATATTTCCTAAAATGGGACCCCAATTACTCAAAAACATGTACTACTCTCTTTTGAAGGTCTTGTTAGTGTCAACTACCACTTAAAATAGAATAATTTACCTGTTAAAAAGATTTAATTGTTATATTATACCTTTCTAATATTTTTTATCATAAAATTATACATTTTCCTCACAATTTCAGAAACCCCCTTTATATTTCTATATTGATGATTATGAATGATCAAGAAATACATATAAAAAATATCCTAGTTTTCTCAGTAATTAGAATGTAGACTCTCATAAAATATGATTTCAACTTTGTATGAAACCATAAAATATTATCCAATTAGGTATACATAAATTTATTTTTATGCACAAATACCAAATTGTATAGAAATAATGTTACAAGATTTCAGGATGACAAAACATAATTTTGATGGCCCCATATTATCCTCATCATCCTCACTTACTTACACACCTATTAATAGTTTCCCCTAAATATTTTAAGGTACCTAGGTTACACCTGATGGGTTCACCCAACCCAATGATGAGTCCATGACTCAAAATATCTCAAACCTTCTACCTATATTCTCAATACTTGTAACGCATTAGATGTTCTACCGCAAATTATCCATGAGAACTATATTAAATATTTATTGAATTTTTATACCATCCCACTCATAAAACTTATAATATTTTGACTCATAAAGTTTGACAGCCGGATCTCCCTAATTTATATAATTAAAATTAGTTCATGAATATACTTAATATATAAATCATGGAAAAATGTATTGTTGACTTCAATTTTATATCCTTTTACCCCCTCTTACGAATCAAAAATTAATTCCTTTATACTCTTAATCATATAATAAAATATATCACTTATTTGTGTACCCCATTCCCTCCTCTTTAAAATATGACCTAATAACTACATCTCTATAGTTTGGAATCATTAAAAAAATAATCCATTACATAATCAGTGGTCCCAACCACATCTTAACTATTGATTATCTATGTCCTTAGATTGAATATTGTGGAAGTGGAAAATAAAGAGATATTATATCCAAATAATGGGATAATCATATAAATCATAGTTACCATGGGAGGAAATATTATTTTATGACCATCTCTTTTATCTTTAAAAATTTCATGGTGATTATTAAATATAATAGATAATAGGGTACATCGTTCCATCCCTGTTTATTATTGAATGGAATTTTATAGAAATATATTTTGGTTTCTATGATTTGGATTTATTTTTTCTACCTTTAAATAAATTTTATATCATATAATACGCATTAGTGGTATTAGATAAACTTCCATCACCATAGGTATATTTATGAGAGGATAAATAAATCTAGAAAAGAGTTTTCTAGGTACCACAACAAATACCCTTCAAAATGGCCATTACAGTTCTTGATTTTCCTAACCCTAACAAATGTAATATAAAAGGAAATGATATTATAAGTACTTTATATATTTAAAAAATGTAATATTCAAGCATCAATAAAAATATAGAATCATATTTTGAGATTGAAATCCCATATTTATCAGTTCACTATTCCTTGGTGGCCTTTACTAAGAAGAAAAATCTTGTAGTTTTTTACCTTCCAATGAATTATTGGTACTTATAAAGTATTAACCAAAATAATGTGTAAGAGAAATATCTTCCCTAATAAATGGTCAACCGAATTTATAATGGTATGGTTAAAATGTTCTTAACCTATAATATCTTAGTCTAGAAAAATCTATTTGACAAAAAATTAACTTCGAATATGGCCTTGGTATATGGTATAAAAAATATATGAAAACATATTCATATTACGGATAATATTCATGAAAAACAAAACTAAAATATTTATACCTAAGGGACACCATAACATAGAACTATGATTTATATTTATAAAATTAAGGAAAATTTTCATTTTTCTAAAACTCTAAAAAACATGTAAAAATATATGTGTGTGTTTAAAGAAAAAAAATGTTATTGATGTGATCATGGATTAATGATTTTGTATATAGATAAAATAATGTGAAATTTAAAAAAATTTATTTAGATTAATGATTATTTTTAAATGTATAAATATATAATATTTTTATTTATATCACTTTTTGGAAAATGTGTGATTCATGTAAACAGTTTCATAATTTATGAAATATTTATAATTTGATATTAAATATTATCATAAATGTTAGAAATTTCTAAAATAAAACGTTAGTTATTAATAAATTTAAATTATAATATGAAATTTTCAGAATAGATATAAATATATAGGTTGTTCTTTTCAATGTATAAATTTTAAATGGTTCATAGTTTATTTTTGAAATGTTCATAAATATTATCTTTGGATAAAAACTATGAAATTTTCATTTATTTAATTTTATTCCCTATTTTTATTATTGATGAATATAATTGTTATATTATTAAAATGTGTATTATTTAGTGTAAAAGTGTTCAAACTAAATAAAATTATCATATATTAATTTAATGTGATACGTACTATATATAACAATTTAATTAGTTTTATATACCATAATTTTTTATTGTAATATGTTTTGGGCATGAATTAATACAAAAATAATAATTTATACTTTTTAGGTTTTATAAAATATATATGATCCGAGTATCTCTTGATTAAATAACCTTGGGTAGATGTACATTAGGTTTTATTACTCACTGGACATATGTTTATCCTCTATTTAGATAGTGGAGGTTGACTTCCATTCACTAAAAGCTATTTGTTATGTAGATTATTGGTTTTATACGATTATAATATTTTAAAAGAAAGATTTAGATGAAATACTTTCATATAATTATTTTGGATATAGATAATTATTATTGGGGTTTATTTTGGGTTAGTATCATAATCGTTTAGATGTGTAATGAGTCACATGTTAAAATGGTTTAAACTACATTTTTTTCTAAATAAAAAGGATTAAAAACTAAATAATTTAAAATATATATACATTGAAAGGAAATAACATGATTTTATATGGTGATATTAAAACACCATTAAAACTATTAGTTTTCAAATTATTTTCATAGAATAAACATCAAAAGTCATCGGTCGTCCAATAATATAGGCAATAGAAATACGAGGTGCCCTGGGATTATTGATTATAATGTAAGATAAAAATGGGTGACCCTAACATGGATATGTACAAAATTTTAACACTTTATCATCACATATATATATAAACATAATATAATTATGATACCATAAGATTAGAATTTATTTTATCCATGTATTGGATTGAGTAAATATTTTTCTCCTCAACAAACAATGTTCTATGCATCATTTGATAGGAATGTTGGCCATATTATGTGATTAAAGAAATGAAATTTTTTTATTAAATAATAATGAATTATGAATCTTTAACCAATAAAATATATTATGTAATTTTAAATGGGTAACCATTTTAATGGGATAATAGTTCTGAAATGACCTAATTAAATGCCTAAAAAACAAGATACTCGTGTGATAAAATATTCTAGTGTAGATAAATGGAAACATCATTATAGAAAATGACTTATATATTAATCTATAAAAAATTGATATGTAATGGAAGAAAATTATTTTAATGTCACATAAAACAATGAATAATTTTTATGAATGAGTAAAAATTTTATGTGCATGAACCATACCTTCCAAAAATAGCCAAATGTTTTAGTTTTAAAAAATTAGATCTATATTCTTTTGAGGATCGTATATAAATTTTCCCTAGTTTCAAAGGAATTAATTAAATAAAATATTGATAAAATTACATTATCAGCTACTCATTCACATAATATGATTTGGAATCATGAAAACATTAAGAGGATGGTGGTTATATTTAAGACTCTTTATTGCAATGGAATCCATTCAATAATTTTATTTGGATATAAAAAACAACATCAATGACATTAATATTTTTTTACAATATTATGTAAATTTTTTATTGATCTATAAACTATGAATGAGATTTTTGGTTTATTGTGTTCTATTGATAATATTATTTGGTAAAAGTTGAATCATTAATATTAAATGTTTATTGGAATGTTCAATAATGTTTCCTTCACTACCCATTCAAATGATGCTTATAGCTAAAAAGTACTAGTATAGAAAGATATCGTATCAATTTAATGGTATTTTCAATGATACATGATGTTGGTATGGGAAACTCCATGGACATTCCATGTTAGTTATCACTCTTAGAGAATCAAATAATTTATTTTTTAAGGGTATATGATTCTAAATGTATATATTATAAATTTTTAAATATACCATAGATTTAAATCATAATAAAAATTGATGAATCATATTGTCTTAATTCTAGTGTTGAAACAAAGGTTTTCTAAATCATGGGTTTGGAATCGAAAGAAATATTTCATGATAATGAGGATTTGAATAACATATTTTTATTAATGTTTCATTTATATAATCTGGTAAAATAATTTATCTGTCTTGAATGAGGTTTTATGGAAAAAAAGATATGATACAAATGGTATATGACACATCAATCTCTATAAAAAATGTAAAAATAAAATAAATACAAATATATTATTATATAGGATTAATGATTTTATCTAATATAATTATTAAAATATAAGGGAAATGGTTCTCTCCCCAACCAATGGTATATTATATAAGAAAAGAAATATTATTTTCAAAATATTCTTCAAAACAAATAGAATACCACATTATTTTTTTTAATAAAATATTTCGTTATCATTATCTCTAATATAAAATGATATTTGTTTTCTAATCCCAAATTTATAAATATTTATTAGTTAGGTTTTGTGGATGGTATTTTTACTATGATAATAATTGTTTTTTCGTACTATGTGAAGTTCAAGGATAAAAAAAATTATTATCATATATAAAATATAATATTAATTTCACATAAAATCCAAAAATGTTTTAGAGTTTGATCATAAATTGAAAAGTAAGGAATTTTAATTATATACCATAAATATGTTGAGGGATCTTTAAATCAAAATATATTTTTAAATATATTGGTACATAAATATATAAATTTAAATCATTACATTAGAAACCAAATAATTTTATAAATAAATTATTATGGAAATATTTCATGATAATGATTCTGAACATTGAGATATTTATATAAATTCAATAGAAAATATAAATTTCATAAATTTTTATATTTTTTTTGTAATATAGTTTTAATACATTGTTCAAAAATCATAACATAAGAAGTATGACTCCTAAGTTAAAACATGATTAAAAAAATATTCTTAGAGGCGATTCTCACTAAAAGAGTTTAGTGGGAGGAATTTATTAAATGGTAAAATGCAGATACACAAGGAATTTTATATATTATTACAGAGATTAATGAAACATTAATATTGAAATAAAAAAATTCCACTTCAGATATCTATATATGATAAATGAGAAGATATGATCTTATGTATCATCTTTTATTTATTCATAAAGGAGTTTATGAATATAAAAAATAACATTTTATTTAATAGTTTGTCTAAAATATATCATTTGTTCACATTGTTTGTATACATTTTGTAATGTAAAATTTTAATTGATCTAGATAAGAATAAATTTTTCTTATCCCTAACTGATTTTTTCATGTAATAATACAGCGTGAAGAACAATTTGATGTTTATGGTGGATAAAATATTATATATATATACCGAATATACATGTGAGATACAAATGATTTTTTTTGTGCTAAATAAACCACAAAGTATACTATATTGATAGTTTTATACAATGTGTTTCATATAATTCGGATTTATGTATTATATTTAATACAAGAAGCTATGGTTTTAAATATAGATATAATTATAATCCTCATGATTTTGTAAATTTTTATGTTATCATTGAGTATTATCTAATATATCATTGTTATGTATGTTTCTGATCATATCATTAATTGAGTATTATACAAGATTAGATTTTACCTCTAGTATGATGTTCATTACATATTGACAATTGATTAAGATATTCTAAAGATGTTTTTTTGAAACACCTAAATAACTTATATATGAAATTTTAATCAATTTAGATTTGGGGAATGTGTTATGTTTATCTTCTTAAATGAATGGAATTAGGCATGTTCATCTATCTGGTCATTATGTAATCAATGAATCAATATCTTATTAGTAGTATGTATGGGATTACCAGAATCCACATCCCATGGAAACATGATGCATTCAATAATGGTGTTATATAATTATATATATACTTATAGTATACAAATAGTTAACAAATTTATAGAGACACACAACTATAAAATTTTCTTACTATCATGGGTAAAAACCATAGAAATAGGTTATATTATTGATTTCATAATCAATATATATGGTTTATGTGGTCATGGGTCTTATTGGTATTTCCTTATGGATAGGGCCTATTTCTATGATCTATATTTGTTAACATGAGGTGTTGGTATTTGTAACGCAGTGGAACATGAAAGTGGGGGAATTTCAAATTTTTTTGATGTGAACAAAAAACGAACAACATAGCCAAAATAACCATAATATAGAAACCACATGGGGATATAATAATATCATTATTAAGCATTAAAAATTAAATCCAAAAAGTATCATATGTTCCATCACACATAAATGAGTTCTCCTTATTATTAAGGATTGTTACTAAAAGGAACTAAACAAAGAAGCATAAATATCATCCAAAAAATTTCAAAATATTGGTGATCATTAATATCGATGATTTCAGATCTACCAGAGAGAAACAAATTCCCTTTTACACCACCACTATCATGTGATCAATGTTTCATCGATATATAAGGGTGAACATGGATAGTGGTGAATTAAACTCCGTCCTCTCTCTCTAAAACATAATAGAGAGCATGTGATATGAGATAAATTGAGGGGATGAATATCCCACTATATTTGAATATATATATATATAAGAATATTTTATTTAATAAAATTTATCCTCAAATATTAAATTAAAAAAGGCTCTGGTGTTAAACCAAATTCAACATATATGGCATAGGTAATGTGTTTAAAATATCATCAATATTATATAACATTTTTTCAACATCTAATATATGTTAATAGTTAAAATATGAGTTGTTAACCTGACCCCCCATGTCATATAAATGTAATATAATAATTAAATATTAAATATTAAATATTCATTTGAAAAATACTTCTCATAATATATATTGAATAAGACATGAATATAATAAATATAAATATTCAATAAATATTATTCTAAGCTTGAATAATACTGAACTTTTTTATTTTCAATTGATAATACAATCATGTACATTAAAAAGCCCCATTTTGGGTCCTACTGTTTCCTAAAACTCTAATTAAAAATTATTTTATGATCTTCATGACTTGATTTGTCTGTGAACCTCTATGACACTATCATAATAGTAGTGAGTGATTCTCATAGACAATGAAAGGATTTTATAAACTGACTTAGGACTATAAGGAGTAGTTTAATCATTGTAACAAAATTCTCCCCTATCAACAAAACCTCTATAATATAATCTACATTTCTCAAGATATCTTACAAACATTGTGTTTTCATGATTTCCATATTAATTAATCTATGACATTACATTATTAAAATTCCATTGAGCACTATGGAAATGAATTTCATAATGGTAATACAGTCCTGGTAAAGTGGATTTGATATATCTCATCCTTTTAAATGAAATATTTTTTTTCTTGATCATTCAACAAATTCTATAGCATGAATGACACACATAATTCAAGATACCTAAACACAACATAAATATTATTTTTAAGTGTTATATTAATTTATATAATCAAAAAATATTCATCGAAAATGATAGTATGTTTATAGATAAATAAACATTTTCATAGAATAAAAAAACAATGACCCCCAAAACATGTGATAATTATTTCACAGTATTAGTCATTATGACCTCCTCTACTCAGGAACAATATGTGTGAACATCATAAGAATAACTATGACTACATGTAATCCCTAAACACTGAAAATTTGTATATCATATGTGTCCCATGAAGTTATTATATCTAGATCATAATATATACCATTGTGATTATTTTCACAGTATCTCACTATTCTGATTATTGTCGATAACATGTATAATGTATTGATATAGAAGATAATCTAATGATATTGCCACATAAATTGGTGACACATAATTATCAACACTATATGGTAAGTATATATCATTCATAACTCTATCTATACCTGATATGATAATTAAAAGTACTTCTCATGTCATGTGTACATCACCCAACTTCACAACACTTCCAAGTGTAGTAAATACATCCTGTTAATAATCAACTTGTTAGATATAACATGATAGAATCATGGTTTTATAGAGTAACATATTTATTAATTGTGTATACGATATTTTTCTACAGGTATACTTTGATATATGATATTTCAAAACCATGATTAACATCCCTCCTGAGATGATATCCTCAATTATATTCCTTTTTTTATCTATCATAAACATGAAATCTTGTACAATACCACCATTAGAAATTTAAACTATGGATAATAATTTAATCTATGTTTATAATTCCAGGATTTAAAAAAAATCATTGCATATGAAATACATCATATCAAACTAAATTATATATTCTAGAAAACTTACTATTTGTAGATAACGAATATATAGTCTTCAGTTACTTACACTTTGTTAATTCCTTATCCTAACTATGATATTAGATAGAGTGATATGTAGGAAGATTATTTTTTCTCTTTTATGACTATTGTTCCTTCTTATTTTAATATGATGTGATCATCATTTGTTTTATCTTATTTATATTCAAATTGTTCTAACATGTTCTTATATAATTGTCCAAAATTTATCTAGTATTTTAAATTAATAATAAATTTTCTATCATTACCATACGATGAAAATATCATAAAGTATGTGATATATCCATTATAAGAGAATATGGTGTTATACTCACCATATTAATTTCCAAAAATACCTTATATATTTATTCTCAAATATCTTATTTCCATGTGATATTGGATACAATTTTCTCTCAGATTTCCGAATAATGTTTTTTAAATAATTTTCTTATATATGGTTATTTACGTTGTCCATGTATGCTCTATAAAAACCTCAAACAAATCTTATTTTCAAGAACATGTGTTACTATTTTAAATTAATCTTTTCAAATTTACATTCAATATAGTCTTAAGTGAATGTATGAAATAATATCTATTTCCAAATGTTTTACCGTAATATAACTCTAGGAAAACTATGTTTCTCCCATTGAAACCTTGAAAAAAAAATGAAAATAATTCGTTCCAAATGAATATTATGTGATCATTATGCATACATTAATAAAAAAATGTATCTACGTTAATATAATGGATTATTAAATTTATTTCAAGGAACCAACCATTTGATTCCATGAAATGTAAACATATTACATGAGTAATCCTCCTCTAGAATGTTGGAATGACATACAAAATTCTAATCTACTGATCACAGATGGTTGTTATGATAAATAGTATTAAAATTATTTTATCTTGATGGTAAGTTTGAATATATAGTTATAAACTCTGTTTTGTTGGTAAAAAACATTTTAACTATAATCCATAAATTATTAGTCATATGTGTGTACCATCTATGTGTAGTTTCTATTGAATTACCACCCATTGATTGGAAACATCCATGGAAAATACAGAATAATTGAACAAGATTTGGGTACTTTGATTCCATTATTCAATTCATATAGTTTATTCAGTCATAAGAGGTTACCCATTACTACTTTACCCAAGAAATAATTATTCTTAATGTGTAATACATTACCCACCGCATTTAATAAAAATAAATCTACATGGTTTTCATAATACTATTAAGTTTGTGTCCCTAAAATAGTTCCCCCACTAAGAATTATTGATTTTAGTGTTCTTATTATAACTATCAATCATCTAGAACCTATAATTCAAAAAAATCATTCACTTTCACACTACCTCAAAAGTGATGATCTCCCACCCAAATACAACATGATTATGCCAACATATATATCTTATACATGTTAATATAATAAATCGATATAAGTCAATTAACTCTGATTTACATTTTGTTTTTCTTAATACATGTTTTTTTATTAATTAACCCTTAACCAATCCATTTAATTGTAACACATATTTATTGAATTAGTGTATTTCTATTATATTATAACTTATATGATATCAATTTTCCATTATTATTGGAAAATGGTTATGGGATAGTGAGGTTATTTTATATGACTGTGTGGAAAAGATTACAGAATAATATTGAAGGATTCCAAATCATATCATTGATCATGATTTTACTAACACCAAAGATTTGATGTGTATTTGGTAATATTAGATAAGGAATTACTCTAAATTATATTTTCAAAATTAATTAATTCTTTTTTATGTCATCATTGATCATATTATACCATATTCCTGACTTTATTGTCTTTTAGGAAATTCCATTTTAGGTTGAAATTCAGTTCACATTTTAATGATTGATAAATACATATTTAAGAAAATATTCAACTAATGGGAATGAAGAAAATCATGTCATCTAATCATTCATGTGACGTACATATCTATTATATTCTCTAAATTTCATAAAGTAATACCATGAATGATTTTAATGTAGCATTAACTTTTACTTGATATAGTTCACATTTATCATGTTCATCATGTCCAAGATGCCATGTGGATTAAATTAATTTAAAATGATATAAATATTTATAAAACTGGATTGTTATGATTATTGAGAGAACCAATATAATTTATCACAACATAGTTTAGAACCCATAATGGGTATATCCTTGATAGCTAACATTATTTTTACTTAATAAAAAACTATCTATTCAAAACATGTCATTGTTGATTCTCTTATTTTATGTTAATAACTTATTATATGTAGTTAATGTATTGTGGAACTATTAATTGAGAATAAAGAAACAAAAAAAACATTCAGTGTAAAAGCAATAATTTATTACCTTTTAGTAAAGAACACTGACATATATGTTTTGGTAACTTGTAAATAAAAAATTTAGTTTCACATCCAGTAGTCCTCGAGGGTATAAAAATTCATGCGCTTCTCGCATATAATGATGGAATCACAATTTCTCAGCCACATAGATAGTGAACCATGACTTCAATAAGTGATTATATACAGACTTGGTTCCCCTATTTAAATACACACATGTTATAAGAATATTTAGTTTACTACCCAACAATTATAACATACTTTTTACTCTTAATTGATTAATATTTCTAAATTAGAGAAGAATATTTGCATAATGAATTCATTATAGTTCATATTATGGTGACCAAATTACAATATTTTAAATAATTATGTTTCTAATCATTGAAAACACTATTTATCATTTGTGTTTTATAATTTTGTTGAAATAGTTTTCTTTTGGTGTAACCCTTTCTGTTGGAATTTTCACCCAATATTTTTCTTATATATCATAATAACATATTTTTTATTTTTTTACGTTATTATTCATTTTTTGAACAATACCCAATGATAATGTAGATGTTTTTACATAATTTTAATTTTTATACTCCTCAAAACTAGGGAAAATGGATATATGGATGAAATAATGATATTTATCGGATTCTGATTATTAAATATGAATCCCTATTTTAATTTATGATTTTTTATTGTAATTATAATATCATTAATTTCGTAAATCACTTTTTCATTATATAATAATACAATATTAGAGGTCATGGTATATAACCCAAGTCCATAGGTGGCATATGAAAACCACTAGATATGGTTTCCATAGATTATAAGATTGTGTATTTCTATTGGATATTTTTTCTATAAGGATGTGTCCATTCCAATGGATTAATAATAGTGTTATAATATTATTACTCTCTATATTTATATAAAATAAATATTTTGTACAATAGTAATTTCATATTTATTAGCTGTTAATTCAGAATATTGAATTGAAACTATTAAATATATAAAAATATTTTATCATATCATTATATCTCTCAGTGAAAAGATTTTGGAAACTCTATAACCTGATTATTCTTGTGTAAATGGTACTTAAATCCTCCCCTTATAATCCAATATATAGATACACCACTCCTAAAATAGATTCAAGGTAATATTTCTCTTAGAAAAACACATTACCATTAATATCATTAAATATGTTGAGTGGAGTCTCATATTCTATAATTCATTACATCGAATAACATAATGTTTTACCTATATAATTTCATGAATCTATATATGGATATTTATTTTAATTAAATTTTAGTAATTTATACTAAAAAATCTGATTATAAACCCCCAATATTTGGAGGCACCATCAACTAGGGCTCACAAGAACCTCATAATACAGTTCATTCAAATTTAGGATGTGGAAAGAATTAATGAAATTATATTTTCTTTCATAGATTTTAATTCTTCTCAGGGAATTACACATTTCATTATTTTTAATTTTCTAATTTATGTTAATACACTCATAAATAAACCATTATTTAAGTAAAAAACACTTATTATACATGTTCATATGTTTGTATGTGTGCTTATTTTTTATTATATGTTATATTTTAAAATACTACCGATATAAAAATAATAGACCAAACATAAATTATATTAAATGGAATGATCATTGGTTAATTATAATGTTTGATTAAATTAGTTAATAATAGAAAAATATTCCCCTCGGGTTAACATCTTGCATCATATAATCTCTGACTTGAATTTTTATGCTCACCCTATACAATGTGAAAAAGTCCCGCCTAGTGTATCATCAAGTATCTACGTGAATTACATCCCCTTTCCTTCATTACATTATACAAAAACACTCAAATTCAGAAGATGAGATTTTTTAATGATTAATATTGATTAATAATTTTCACGTAGGTGTGCAGGCCATCATACATATAAGAAAAAGAATGATAGTGGAGAAATCAACATCAACTTGGATCATGATCAGTATGTACTCCTTAAACATGCGTTATAAAATTAAATATTAGAAAAATACTTCTATATGGTATTTTAATAGACTTAATATGGATTAAACAAAATTTAAATCAAGTATACACATTAGATAGTCAAAATTTTAATTTATAATAATTCCAAAAAAATAATAAATAATATTAAAATTATATGGAAATTTTTGGTCGACCAGATGCTTTGAAAATACCCCCAGAGGGGTTCCTCATCACGGGGGAAACCTAGATGGCTGGGTAGGACCAAAAAAACTAGAATCGACCTGAAACATATTTGTGGGCGGTGGTGCCCCATGAAGAACATGTGACTGTGTGGGGATGTGAATACTAGACCCCTGGGTTTGGTGAAAAAATTGTTTTTTTAATATTTGTTACCAAAATTTGTGGTCTTCTATTTTAGGTTAAACGCCCGATTCATAGTGGGTTAATTATATAACAGATGAAGTTTTCAACTACCCATATATATATATATATATATTTTTAATTTTTAATTTTCCACAATGATAATCATGGATTTGAAATATATTATTGATGTATTAGTATGAAGATCAATACCCTACCTTGACCCTCTTCACATGAAAGTGAGAAAAGAATACCGCCATGATAACCCAATTACCCAAAAAACATCCAAAATCTATCATGGTATATATATATATATTTAATTTCTTAGCGTAAATGTTTCTTCATTCTTCAATTTCAATTCCTAGTCATTTTAATTTTGTATTCGATTTAAGTGTTCTGAAGGAAATAAATTATCAATCCAAGATCATATTAGAGAATTGATAATTTATTTTGGACAATAGTGATACCTTATGACAAATGTCCTTAAAATTTATTTTTAATTTATCTTAATTAAACACATAGAATCATTGATGGTAACTTTTGGTAACTTTCACACCGTAGAAATGTTAAAGTGATGGAACCTAAAATTTAAACAATATTATCAATATACTGAAATTATCACAAATGTAACCACAACATATTAACTAGTTTATTATACCCCAGTAATCATGCATGAGAATAAATAAATAAATTGAATCTGTTTCACATGATTTTCTACCAAAAATTAATCTCAATAGTCATAGGTAACATTTTCATAAAGGAACCAACTTATATACCTCAAGACCATTGTCTTGTATTCAAAAATAATTTTGATTTTTGATATCCTTTTTCTGAGTTCAATATTAGGGTAATTGAGTGATCTTTCACGTCGCCATGATCATGTCTTCGAAATTTCGTTGATTCATATGGGTAAACATATATCATTGTAAATATATCTCCCTATTTTATCTCTAAAACATGATAAAAATAATAATTGTAGATATAATTTTAGTGGATGGAAAGTGATCTATATTTTTTTAATAATATATATATATATATAATGTTTTTTAAAAAAATATTCATAATGGCCCTATAATTAATAAAACCTTTTAAATTAAACCAAATTTTACATTTTGACATTTTGAATGCATCACAATAATCATTAATATTCTATCACATAATTGAAATATATAATTTGTGATATGTTATAAAATATGAACAATTAACATGACCCACCTATCTCATAAATATTAAACAGTCCTTGAATATTAAATAATATAAATTCATTTAAAAAAAATTTTTATATTATAAAAACATTTGAATATAGTAAAGATATAAATTCAATAATTATAATTCTAAACTTCAATATTATTGAAGTTATTTATTTTATTGTGATATCATAGTCAAAAACAGTATACAACCAGATCATGGAAGGACCCAATGTCCTCAAAAAATAATTCACTAGATCTAAAAATGATATTGAATAATTTTTTAATGTAACCCTTGAGGACCTTATCTTCATAGTAATGAGTGATACACACCTATTAGTAATTGATTCTAGGAACCAATCAATAAACCTAATGAGATAATTTTATTTATTTAAATAAAATACTATCATGTGAATATTCATTGTGTAATACAATATCTTTATATCATGATATATCATAAATTAGAACACAAAACTATTTTTATAATACATTCGTCTTTTATTTATTTATGATGATAAAAGAGTGTATTTACTTAAACTAACATGGACATGGATTTAATATACTAACATTATGTTCATGTAATCACAATATATCTCATCATATTATAATAAAAACAATATTTATTGTTTAATTAACCAGTATCAATCCATAAATGTCATACAAAACCCTTTATACATCACCGCAACATAAATATCATCAATGTAAGAAATCAAGTGACATACATTTAAAATAATATTTGTTCTACTGACCAGTATACAAACTTATAGATAATAAAAATACATGACAACAGGGAAATGTGATATCCCTAATTGAGAATCGGTTCACATGATCCCATATACTCTAGATCACTAAGTGCAAAATTAATTAGAAGAATACTCACTGATCCCAATCCCCTATAACATAATAGTTAGACATCATATATTTCACTTTAGAATGATTTATTTAGAACATATAATTTTTTAAATTTATGTCGTCGAATATCTCATTTTTCAGTATAGCTGAGGACTAAAATAACATGTTGACGTGAAAAATAATTTAAAGAAATTACCATGTAAATATTATACAAAAATTATAATAACAATATTGGTAAGTATAGATCATGAATAATTATCATTATACGTAATAATTAAATTTAAAACTACTTCTCCTGTTTGGTCTAAGAAACCCAAATTCACATCATGTGGTTCAACTACAATTGTCAAATCGTTGAGATAATGTTTTTCTGACCATATTCATAACCCTTGTCACTAACATAAAATAAAAAGAGTGTTTAGACTTGAACTATTGACATCCAAAATAACACCAATAACACTTTACACATCACCTATTATATATTTTATATACAAATATATGTATAGCAACACAAACACACACACACACACACATGTGTATAATTTTGTATAATTATAAATAGTGTTATTTTTAAAAAATGAAATATATTGGTGTGTTTTCGTACCTAAAAACCCAATAAACATATCTCATTGCAATTGTTTTCCAATGAAAGAATTAGAGACATGGTTCGTATGGAAAATATTCATAAGTCTTTAAAATATTGTTTCTTCTCTTGCATTTTTACTATGAAATCCTCTCACTATTGTACTTCTTTGACATTGATAGTATATGACTAAAAATAATGGACCCAATTTGGCCATGGATATAAGATACACTAAAACCATATTTTTGGATGACCATGGATTTTTGGTGTAGTTATAGCTTGATTTTTCAGTAGTGATGCATGTATTTTTTAGGGATCATGATAGATCCCTTCATTTCTTAGGTAACAAGGATTCTTATAAATATTCTACCATTTTATTATATTAATGGATTAATGAAATCACAGTATTTTACAATGCTATTATGTCTTATGAGGTCACAATTTTTGGTTATAGTAATTAAGATAAAATTTAGCGAACATTAATGGAAGACCTAAAAGTGTTTTTACTGATATATTGATAATGATTAAAATATAATTTAATAAATTGTTTTATAAAAAGTAATATATATTTTAAAATTTATTATTTATTTTCAAAATTGATTTTTGTACATATATGAAAATTATTTTTAGATATGGATTCATATGTTTTCTCCCATGATGTGACAAAGGATGAAAATTAAATTCAATTATCTCAATTCATACTATGTTAGAGAATGTTAAAAATATGTATTAAAGTAAGCCCGATGGAATCAAGGTTTTGACCATTTCTTTTTCATTAATTAGAATCCTCGTGGTGTGGTGACTATCACAATATCACGGTGTACTACAACACATTGATGTATTATGCAATGATTCTTGTCTTTCTTGGACTCTTTCACTATAACAATATTATATTTGTTTTAATTTTTATTTTATTATATTATTATGGACGTTTGATGTTATGAATGAATTTTTTTATGTAAAAAATTCAATATAATTAATGATAAAATGTTTCAATATTTATAATGTTGAGATACATTTATGAAAAATATCGGGAATAAAATCAGAATGTTTGTGTCCTAAGGGGTTTATATGAGCCTATTTTGATCCACATTGTTGACTGGTGAGCATGAAAATTATTTAATGATTTATAAATTAGAGAAATTTTATTTTATATAAAACAACCCATTTCCTATACACACAAAATTAAATAATTTTTATAGGTAAATTTGATAAGATACACCCTAAAATAAAGAGATTTGATTTTATTGGGAGATTCGATACTATATTTTTAGAAAAATTAGAAAATATTTCATTCCATTTGTTATTATTATTCACTATATATATATTTTTTCATATCACTTCTCATGAGATATTTTATAAATACATATTGATGTGGTGATGAAAAAATCATAATAATGACTAATGAATATAAAAATTGTGTTGAGATATCATCAGTAAAGGAATAATGAAATAGATGAACCATAAGAAATCACATGGAAGTAATGAATAAAAATAATTTTATCATAAAAATTTTAAAATCCTGAGAATCAAAAAAAATTTACAAATAAAATTTCTTTAACAAATTTTATTGATATATGATTATAATACATTATAACACAATTTTGTATTCTAACTTACCACGCACCACACATGTTATCAAAACAGTTGAAATATTTAACAGATAGAAAAGTAGGTATATAATTCTACTCCCACTTTTCAAATCATAAAAACCCATTATTATGTTTTCTGTGTGGAAAATTAAATAAATTATTATTTTTAAACATTAAAAATATCAAAAGAATGAAAATGAGTTACACAATGGTGTCATAAAGCATAATCAATTGATGAATCAAATTAGTATCAACAATAAGAGTGAAAATTTAATATTGTAAATTAATTTTCAGAATTAACATGGAGTAAATTATTATAAATAATTAATATATTGAATTAAATAGAGAAAAAAATAGAATCATTAAGAAGATTATCAAATAAATTTGATGTCTTTCGCATGTACCATCATAGAGCCCATTTTTAAAAATAAAAGAGATAAAAATAAAAAAACAACTCAGATAACTAAATTAATGATGGTATAAAAGTGATAATAGGTAAAAATATATTATATAATAATAAAAGTATATATGAAATAAATAATGAAAAAATGAAATGGAATTAAAACATAAAAAAACTCTTTCCTTGAGTCAATCATATGTTGAATACATCTTATATCCTTCTGAACATTTATGTTAATATTATTAATCAATATAAGTTGAAGTAATTTATTATTTATTTAAATATGTTAATTCTTTTTTATTTGAAAACTATTTTCTTATTAATTATTGGGTTGATTTTTGTTTACTTTTTAGATATTTGTTTCACGGTATAATATTTTCATCAGTAAAATGATATAAGCTATTACTTCTCATACCTTACTTCCACGAGATAAAGTATTTTATAATGAAAATTAAATATCATTAAGTTAGTATAATATATCTATATATATATATCAATATATTAAAATAGATTTTTTTTGAAAAATTCTTATTTTAATCAATTAATATGACTATGTTGTTTTATCATTAATATTATAACTATCATGATTGTTTTACAGTTACAAAATATTTAGCCTAGTTTTTTTAGTATTACTAGTATAATTCTATAAGAAAAAAATTTATCACCTTACGAAAAATCTAGTGATGAATAACCTCATCCCATAGAATGTTAGTGAAAACATATCATGATATAAGTAGTATTGTTAAAAATAAACTGATCAAAATAAAAATAATCAAACAATTATTAATAAAATATTATTATATTAAAACTAAAATATTTTAATATAATTATTATATTATTAATATGGTGGTTAATAGGTGTGATATATAATAAAAATAAAAAGAAGCATAATAATAAAATTTATCATCGTAGAGGATACTTCATTGGATTTCTCTTTAGGGGTTCTTATAGTGGTAATTTGAATAAAAAATTAACTTAGAAAAGTTTTGAGGGATTTTTTGGGTGGTTTTTTGGATAATATATCTATTAGGAGAGAGTTTGTAATTTAATTGGAATGTTGTAACATCTTTTCCATGGTCCACCTCATTTCTGAAAAAACAACTGTTTTTGATTCCTTGACCATGACTCTCCATATAGATTAAGATTAAGACTAGCAATGAGGGTCTACGGTTTGATCATGTTGAGTCTATACCGTTATAATAAGAATCCATAACTATAGTGGAATGAATAATAATATATATTAATATTTTCTATAAAATAGTTTGAGAATTAATCATAAGGTACCACATGTAGCAATAAAAAACAAATAACTACAATTACATGACAGTCATAAAAAAAGTAAGTCGGATCACAGATCGAAAAATAATATATATATGTATATATACACGTATAAAAAATTTAGAATATAATAACTCTCACTCATAAATAATAATATACAGATTATATCACCCAAATGGAACCATTGATATCCTGTGAACAGCAACTACACCACTAGCTCATATTCTCAAGTTACATGCCCATTAACTTTCAGCTATCATGAGGTATGATGTCTACATGTGGATAAAAACGAATTTATATAGAGTTAATTTTATCTTATTATTACTCAATAAATTGGTTCCCAAGGTAATATAATCAGAAATAATAGGTTGTGTATATTTTTTTTTATAATAAACCATAAGATAAATACATATTAATCCACTCCATACTCAAAATTACACAAGTAAGTAGTCTACCATCGTCAGCTAGTTATGTAATGGGATGATTTACCCATTGTATAAATACACTAGAGGATATCATAGTCCATAAAAAAATTAATAATCTTTTTTACAGTATATTCACATCCCATTCAACCATTCCAACCTGTCAAACATTACCACACGTGGATCTAGATCCCAAATGGAAGCCCACATATTGTGGGAATGACTCCCCAAAATAGTGATCATAATTACCTAAAACCCCATCACCAAAATATATAAAATATCCCTATATATTTTGATGATAAACATTATAAATATAGTCCATAAATTTATAGATGATCCCATAAATAACACTATGGTTAATACAACTCCATCATATGTGCACTATTACCCAAAAACCTCAACCCTGATAGTGTGAGATTACCACAACCAGCTAGGTCCATGAACCTTGAAAACATCCAGGACAACATAATTAGTGAATGAAATATCCTCACCACACTATATCAAAACGTCACAAAATCCCTAGATACAATCATCAAAAAAATTAATCAATATATTAAAACAAAATCCTTATCCATGTTCTATTTAATTGATCCCCACAAAACATGAATTCACATAACTCATCCCATATACAAACTGATACCTATATAAAACACCCATCACACCCATGTTATACCTTAAAAATCATTCATTAATTATTATAATCACTCGAACACTATTTTTAAATTCATTAATAACAAACTATGGAAACACAAAAAAAACTATAAAAGTGTCAAGGAGAAATCCAAAACGTATTAAAATAGGAATTCTAATTGTATTATACAATTATATAATAAAAAAAGAAAATTAATTATATAATCTAGAGAGAACCCATAAAAATTTTTATTTTTGGGATATTTATTTTATTGTAAAAAATATAGAAAAAGAAAAATGATATGGAGAGTATACGGAACCATCTATAAACAACTACGTAATCATGGGATTTTAGAAAATAAAACTCTTTAATTCATTATTTAAGAAATTTTAGGATTATATTTATAGATATTTTGATCATTACAATATTATAAAGTAGAAAAAAACCTAGTTCCCATTTTCTGTAAAAAAATAATCATTTTTACATGAAACATTATTTCTTTTTAGGCTAATTTAATGAAAATAATCTTGATATCATTATTTATCATACACATCCTTAGATCATATGAAAAAAATAGAACATGTTATGTGAACCAAAATCTCAAAAAGGGATACAAATGAAATAAATTTTTTATCCTAGTAAAAATCATTAAAAACTATAATATTTATTCAATTTTTATCATATTTGATTAAAATATAGAATAAATCTTATCACTACAAGGATGAACCTTTTTTATGTAAGAAAACATTTGAACCCCAAGTCAACAATATTAAAACCATTATAAGAATATTTTGAAATTATATTGGAAAAGAATGATCAATAATATCTAAAATAATCAGATCTGAGTTAAATCCATAGGTTAATCCTCCGCAATTAGCTTCATCCTTCTAGTGTTTTATGATAAGAAATATTACCCAATGCATTGGAGAGATATATTCGGATCAACCGTTATATATTTATTATCGGTAAAAACCATCATATTTGAATTATCACTCTCACCAATAAATTTATATAATACTCAAGTACCATATCATGAATAATAAATTATCAATATTTCACTTCTTATCATTAAAATATAAAAAACGCAATTCAACTAAAAAGGAATTATCTTTCCATTTTGACATAAAATTTGGGAGAAATATATATTTTAAACAAATTTTAGATTAAAAATTTATAGAAGCGTATAAATATGAAATTCACTGAAAAATATGTTATCTTATAGAAGAATATTTAATATTAATAATGGGTAAGATGGTGAGAAAATTATGCCAAGATATATATGTTAAAAAATATAATTTGTTTCACTTTTTCAAATACATTTAATTTATAACATGTAGAATAAATTAAAATTATTCCTTTTTAACCATTTTTATAGAAATGTTAATATAGGAAAAAATGAGATTTTACAAAAATTTATGTATAAAAACTAATATTTTTCAAACATTTAAAATAACAAGGATAAAGATGATGGAGAATATAAAATATTTTAAACTATGTTTTAATTGCAACTCATTTTCCTTATGTCCCCTAAAGCTTCCTACATTATCTAAAGTCTAGGTAATTAAATTAAATTTGTATTATACATCATTGATAACATATTTAATTTTCATTTAATTATTAATTTTAATTTTATTTCAATAATTACATATTTTATTTTGTCACTAAAGTGATTAATTCCGCATTGAATGTTTTGGAGTAATTTATTTGTAACCCAAAACCACATCTATTCATTGATAATTGTGAAATGGGAAATGATTCCATTATCTCCAAAATCAAAAACATGTATAATTTATCATATTTAATCATTACATACTAGAAGGATGAAGATAATTATGGAGGATGAAGCTAACTGCAGAGGATTAACCTATGGAATTATAATTTTTCAGTGAACATGTATAATTTATCATAAAAAGTAAGAAAATATATAAGTTTTATAATAACATTATGTTATATATTTTCTTATCATTAAATAATAGAATATTATTATAGAATAACCAAAAGAGGTTGTATACAATTGCGCTGGAACATGCGAACCGTGCATGGGTTTCCAAGCCCATGACAGTTCCTGCATAAGAAAATCATTGGTCTAGGCGGGGCTGGGTCTCACCATCCTCTGCCTTTGAGCTCTCTGAACATGAATTTCCACCCATCGTTTTCCATCTTTTTGGGGAGTTCCCTATTGCATGGCTTGTTTCAATTCATCTTTCCAGTTATATATGTTTCGTGTCTTCCAGAGTAATTTTTATGATTAATTAGACAGGTTTATTATTTTGGAGATAATTAAATTATAAAACAAATAACATAATGTTATTATAGAATAACCATATGTAGTATTAAACATGAATAAATAAATAGAATTATAATTTTTTAGTGGTTATAATGGTAAGAAAATAGATAACATAATGTTATTATATAATTATAACTATTTTATAAATATCATATATATTAATTTTTAGCATAATTTTTTCCATCCATTGTTTATGTCCATGCAAATTGGAACATGTCCCTTTAAGGGGTTGGTGGTCCTGAAGCATTTATTTGTGATGTTTGTAATTCCTATAATATTTTTATAGAGAAATGTTTTTATAAAAAAGACATAAAAAAATTTAATTATATTTTGTATACTTATTCTATTCTATCATAATAATTAGGATAGGTTATAGAGGATTTAAAATAAATAAAATATAAAGAAAACATTATGTAGATAACTATACCTCCTCTTTAGACAACCTCTTTTTGTTTATACATAAAGGATTATTAGGATGGTATTTTGATCAAAACATGACCTAAAATACATTTATGGGGATATTTTTAATGTATTTGTGGATGCATTGTCTGATATTACTATCTCTTGAACTGTGTATGAGTGAGGATAGGGAATTCAATTTTAAAAATGAGGGAGATGACACACTTTTAATTATTCAGAAGATTAAAATATATAAATGTCTTACTCAATAACACTAGCTTTAAAATGACCCATATTAAAAAAAAATATGTGATATGTACGAAATATGATGATAATAAAATTTATACAAGGTTTTAGGTCATTTTATCCCCTGTCATTTTGTTTTTAACCCATTTAATTCTTCTAAACTCTTACCATGATAACTAAAATTTTTACTAATGTTTTTTTAATGACAACAAAAAAATGTTTCCAAATATATAATTTTTTACACGATATTTCCAAATATGTAATAAATTTTTCCAAATTTAATTTCAATATGTGAATGAAATTATTTTTAAAATATACATGTAAAAGGTGATGAAAAATGATTTTCCTGATACAATTAGTAAGAATAAATCTATTTCATTTTTGATGGAATAATTAATTAATATCCCTATAGTTAATTTGACTCTAAAATATATAATTCATCAATATTAATAATGACTGAAATAAATTTACTATAAAAATTAATTATTTTGTTTCATTCTTTGAAATTTTTTAAAATTGAAGCCTCTCAATTTTTTTTCATTACTTAAATAATATGAATTATTTTTCCATTATATAATTCTCTTATTCTCCTTTTTATTCTTTAACCATATTATTTTTACAAAAATACCAATTTTATGAAAAACCTTTTCCCCAATAGTTGATCTATGTGATCAAATATTTGAACCAGTTTTTCCAAAAATGAAATTTTCACTTCCATGTATAATACATCAGGGATGAAAACATGAGAAAAATATGGGACATACCTAATTATTAACGAAAAATTAACCAAATTATGTACCTGGGATAATGATGGAGTCATTAATATGTGGTAAGAAACTAATCCAAAATTCTCTATAATTTAATATGGTCCCACAAACCACATACAATACATTACCTTCTATAATATCACAAAGAATTTTTTATTGAGATACATTATGAAAAACATAACCACTTACCTATATGAATGATATTTTCTTGGCTATCTATATGACTCTTTTTCTTAAATTTAGGTAGTCTCATGTGATGTTGAATAATTTTCAACCCATCAACAGCCTACTCTATCAACTTAATTCAAAACAAAATTATTTCACCTACACAATCCCAGTAAGATGGAGTCTAAACCCTCTTTGTGTATAACTACACATTGAATTCAATATCTATTTTTAAATGAAAGTAGTTAATATATAAAAAACTAAATAAAAAAATTTATTATCCCAACATCACTGGAAGTCCACTAAATAAGATCAAAGCATGCCATCCAGTGTATGAATCTTTCACTCTGGCTATCCATCATTTTGAGGATGATAACATGTACTAAAATTTAATTTTGTAACCGATGATAGTTGAGGGGATTTGCAAAAATTAAAATTACCCCAAGTATCATTATCATGTTCAATATAATTTTTAACTACATATAACCTCACTATCTCCTTGTGATCTAATCATGAAAGATGATCTAAAGATATTGTATCTTGAAAAGGAATCAAAATTATATATTTAGATAGTTTTTAATAATAAAACAAATCTCATTAAAATCTTAATATGTATTATAAAATTCCACCATGAAATACATATATATATAGATATATATCCTCATATTTTCTCTATAACACTTGAATTGTTTATAGTATCCCTTTCTATAATTTTCATTTAGCATTTCATTGTCAGAAATTCAATCATTCCATTTAAAACTCTACAATGTCTTTAATCATTTAATCCAAATAGTAATATTTATGAAGTTAATTTTACATCTTAGTACTACTAATATAAGTAGTAAAGTAGGAGTTGTGAGATTTACTGTACATTTTTTATATTTAGCTAGGTGATAGATAACACACACAACCATTTTACAATGCTCAAACCTCATCCTTTTCATTGATAAATTTAAAAAATGAAACCTTCTTTACTAGTTCAACTATTTCATGAAATTTAGGGTCTTACTTTTAATATCTCTTAATTAAATCTGATTTTGATGACTAAACCAACACCCAGAAAAATTAATGAAGCTCCCACATGTAAAATTTATAAGCTTACATTTATTAAGTAATTTACCAAAGGATAATTTTCCAAACATACTGTGGTTAATTATGACTTACCTTTTTTAAATCAAATAATCATCTACTCTTTTTTATTTTCTTGGATGGTAAAGAATCATGCAATCATAATCCTTAAATATATCATTATATCTTCTATACCTCATGTTAAAACAAATTTTGAGTTAATTTATACTTAAAAATTCTATTGTCCTTATATAATTCAAATTATACTAGAAATAATTTTTTTCACTATATATTTAAATAAGTAAACCATTAAACCAAGTTATAGAACATATATAAGATAATTTGGTTCATCAAGATTCAATTCAAATGAATCATATGTAATTACCAGATCTTTCTACATCATAACTGAACTACATCGCTTCTAAGATGCATTATTATATCTAAAAAATTCACTATATATAGAAAAAAGTGGCAAAACATATTCATTCTAAAATATTTTTTTTAGATTCTTGAAACTTTTATCACACACTTGTATCCAGTTTAATATAAATCATTTTTAGTTAGCCTTTTTATCAGACTAGATAATGTAGTAATTTTTTCAATAAATCATTCATAGTAATATTGTAATAAAAAAATATTGATTTATTTTATTTGAATTTCTATTATTTTCTCACATTAAATTTTTATAGGATCTGTAATTATGCAATTTCTATGATCAATATACACAAGTAATGAAATATATTTCAACAAAAGTTTACATTGACTAAATTTTCCATATATCGTCATTTCTATCAAGGCTTAAAATATAGTTATTATGTGTATTTTGTAATACTGTTTGATTTTATAATATTTCAGAATATATTCACTAAAAACGTAAAAACCTTTTATTGAATACTCTATTCATAGGATGCATGACTACATATAGGGTATTATAAAACCCAAAGAGAATAACCATAAACACACAATGTATCACCCCAACCTACCACGATATGTTTCCCTTTAAATAATGAAATAGCTTACATTGTACACAACTTCGAGATTCTAACACACCGTAACCAATCCAACTAGCTGTTATGAATAGTAATACCCACATTTTCTGATATAATCAATTTTATCTTTTAAAATGGACTTCATTTTTGGATTCAGAGTATTGAAATTAGATTAGGGTAAAATTTTGGTATTTTTATGAAAACATTCCATTTTTGATGAATAGTGAAAAACACTGCGTTATTGGATAAACCCAACATTTTAATTTAAATAATTAGTTATTTTTTTAATTTATTTTTGGTCAAAAATAAATACATAATACCAATATATGTTCAACTAAATTCATTGGAGACATTTTTTAATATGTTTAGATATATAAAAATTTTATTAAACTTTTTACCGTCTTTTACCCACCTCATAGGAGCATTTTCAATTTTTCATAAAACATAATTTTACCACATCTGTGAAATGAATTTCAAAAAACCAAGAGACACGGTTTATATCAGTATGTAAAATGTGGTTCAATATTATGAAAATAAATTTTGGTGAATAATAACTTTTGACTATTATTTACCATGGTTAAAAGTTAATAGGGTAATTAAGGATAAAAATGACATCATAATTACCCTAAAATATTTCTTAATTATATTGGATAAGTATAATTCGTCCAAAAACAACATTAAAAATAAAATATTATCTCCTTTGGTCCACTTAGATTAGATTAAGACATTTATTATTATTTTTTTAGAGGTAAAATAGTTAAAATCAAAGTTTAATAACCAAACCATTTTTAATATGGGGTTATACATATGATAAATTCAAAAATAAATATTAATTATAAAGATAAAAACATTTTATACATAATGGTTTTTTATTTATAATTTTTAGACATTAAATAATTAAATTTAATTATGACAAAATGATGATGCAGTAATTACCTTATTAATGAGTGAACAAAATAATTGATATTATATATATCCAAATAAATATAATTTGATACTTTTAATGAATTAAAATAATTTTATATGTCAATATGACATGTTATGGTTGGTTCAATAAATTTTATTCGATGTGAAAATGTATTTATGGCTTTCAAAAAAATCAAATACTAAATAGTGTCAAAATTGACATAATTGAGTTTTTAAAACAAATACTATATTATTAATTGATATAATATTTATAATTATTTGTTACGGCCAAAAGACTTATATAATGATATATATTTTTATTATAAAGTACATGGGGTTCACTTGGATTGTTATAGTATGGTTATTAACCATATAATATAAAAATACAAGGAGACATAGTAAATGTCATACTATTTAACTAAGAGTAAAATCTAAACAATAAGGTTAATATAATTATCTAAACCATTATAAAACATATTTGTTGATATATTTTCGACCAATACCCACCTTAAACTATAAATAATTCAATTTGGATCCATTAGATACTGAAAATTATTTGGTTATAAAATAATATTTCAATCTTTTCCTAAAGTGACTCTCGCCTCTCTTATAAGAGGGAACTTCCACTTCTCTTACTTTCACACATCCAAATCAATTTTCCTCAGCCAACCCCTGACCAAATATCCTCCCAACATTTCTTACATAATCCTAGAATAATTCCTTTTGTTAGAAAGACATCCTAAGAATCCCTTTTGATCAAATCAGAAGGAAGAACCTGAAGAAGAGGTAAATATTTCACCACCTCTATCATGTTCTTTTCTTCTTTTAGATCCCCATTCTTTATTGATTCCATTATAAATTAATAAATGTAGTATATTCAATATTCTGTGACGTTATTATAAAATGGTACATCCATATTCATTATTCAATCTATCGTATTAATGATAAAGTCACTATACATGTGCATATATTGCTTACAGTCTCCACGTCGTGGTGTAGTTTGTTATTCAAATAAATCATCATTTGTATGGGTATAATAATGAGTTTAAATGGTGTAAATAATAAATATAATCATGGTAATGATTATTTATATATGATATACCATCCATTTATATATTATTTTAATATCAAAAAAATGATAATTTCGCTCGTGCATAAGTACAGATTACCGTCTCCACGAACACGATGAGATTCACTCCCCATCGTATCCATCATGAAAAATATTAAATTTATGATTAAAAATAATGTTTGAAGACTTAATATCATTATTAATATTAATAATATATATCTATTCATAACAAACATTACTTACTTAACAAAGAATATATAGGAAAACGAATCTGTTAACACCTAAAACGATGATACTGCTAAAATATCAATAACAAAGAAATATTAGAAGATCATATACGATATCATATTAATGTCTATGGTTATTGTATAATTTAATAACAATTAATTAACCATTATACAAGAGTTTAACCTACCCTCGACAATGGAAAAGTACAAGGTAATGGTTAATTTCACAATCACTTTATTATCCGAGGTTGTTTTAACGTAAGTATGTACTGGGACCTCTTTACCATCCACATTCGTGTTTCTTTAAAATATTTTTCAAAATATTTTTACTATTTTATACACAATTGTTTAATTTCATTTATACACTTATTTGACCTTATATGTCTTTGAAGGGAATCTTTTCGTCGTTTTCCAAACAAGGTACTTTATGAACTTTTTGACAAAATTATTGTGTGAATGTTTTTTTAACATATATAGTGGGTGAATTTATTTTTTTCCATTATAACGTCATATAAGATTCCCTTATAATCTTATAATGATTTTTTTCAAAATAAATGTTTTCTTTTATAATTATATGACTTTTAATTGTTTTCAAAATAGACAGATATATTTCCCTAAAAACGATTTTGATTTCATTTATGTCAACATCCTTTGATGGATTTTAACCTTATTTGAATTTAATTTATTATGATAAAAACATAAATATTGTATTGAAGGTTTTGTGATATGTTTGACTGTGGATGTTTTATTTTTACACCATTCAAGGTTTATAGATAATGTATTGACATTTTATATTCTACTTTTAATATTAATGTTTATGTTATGTTTATACCATTTCTTGTGAAAAATGCATTGGACTTAGTAATTTATGGGAGGAGCCCACTATAGCTCCTTGATGCATCAGTTGGTCTCATGAGGCAAACTAGTGTCTTTGATCAAGGCTTTGACAAAATATTATATGTAGTCTTGGAATAAGGCATTGAATATGTGGTTATGAAGTCTGGAATTATGTATACAATCATTATGAATGTGGAAATTGATATTTCATGTGATTATTTTAATAGTATAATATCCATGTAAATAATTAAATGGAATTATTAGATTTTAGATTTTCTATATTATTCTGAATTTCATGTTTAAAAGGATTTTGTTTTAGTCTTATACATTACCTTAAATAATTATGCTTATTTATGAATGTTTCTTCTATATTGTTATCCTTACTGAGCATCTGATCTCACCCCTTTATATGATTCATTTTTCCCATGATGCGAAGATGTATATTATGACTGACCTGCAAGGATGGTCTAAGGGATCTAAGTGTGTCTTATGGAGACTATTTTGTTGTAGTTTTTTATTTAATAATATAATGGAAAACTTAGGAATGTATCTAGTATTTTCAATTCTACTAAACTGATCATCTTTTGGGATTTGATCCCTTGTGATCATGCAAATGATTTTTAATAATGCACCGACTCTTGTTAACTAGGGTCGGGGCATTACATTTGTTATCAAAGGTATTTTTGTAAAAACCTTGGACACTGAATTTAGAAAAACTCTGATTATAGATCATTACCCTAAGATAGACTTTGAGCATTAGTATAGAAGAACTTCATAGAATTTTGGTATTGTAGTGATTTGTTGAGTTTTACAGACAATACATCCCTGTCTCGATATGAGAAGGTAAAGACAACTCTACTTAGATGTACCAAGGATTAAAACCCGAAAACACCGCATTGAGCTAGAATCGAATGGAAATTGGAGCATGACAATGGGCCTTGCTGCACTATACGGACCCGACCTTATAACATTACATAATCATGAATTAAATGAATAATTCACATAGAGTATCTTTTTAGGTTTAGAGTGTTAGAGGATTTGGATATAACTATTACATCTCAAAAGATTACAGAGTAGACACTTCTACTAAGTTTCCATAAAATAAAAACTCTTAAAAAGAAACATGTCTAGTTCCATGTTTTAGATAACATTTCTTTCCTTGATCTCATCCTTGACTCTATTCATCTTTATGTCCTGTGGAAAACATTTCAAAAACATGGGATGAGCATACAAAGCCCAGTAAAGGATACACAATGAAAGAAAACTATTATTTTTTCAAAACAACAAGTAAAACATGAATACTTTATCAAAGTAATACTTTTCACCTTTATGAAGTAGTAAATACTATTCACTGAATAAAATATCACTACTTATCCTTTGTAATCAAGTTATTTCCATAAACCCATATAAATAACACAAAACATATAAAGGTAACTTGGGACATAAATATACTTAAATGGAATAACCATACGGTCGACTTCCACACATATCACTACATGGAATAGCCATTCGGCCGACTTCCATACACAATGAATTAAAGGTTATAACATAACCACACGTCCTGGTATTGAAGGAACCACCCATCATATGGTTTATCACGTAACCACCAGTCAAATTTCCAAGTACCATTATAAAATCTTAAGACATAAAACAAATATAATGGAAGGAAAACATTTCCACATTTCAATCACAATATATCACATAAATATATTGACATAAAAAATACATTATAAAAACCATTCTCAATACCAAAATACATAAAAGAGTATATGGTATTTATTTCATTTTAAAATGATTACGTCTTGTTGAGGAAGCCAAAGACCAAATAATACTCGCGGCGGTGGAAAGGTCATTGTCACCGCGTACATTAAAAAGAAACATACTTTTTGTCATTTAGTAAAATGCTTCGTATAGAAAAGATTCCTTTTGAATAAAGTAGAAGTCAAAGGGGTTTATACAGCGTATAAAATAAAATTCTTGTATAAGAACAAAATATGGCTCAATGAAAGGAGATTGAGACGAAGTCCCATACAAAGATGTTATCCTTAGATTAAGGATAAATAAATTAAATAATTTATGTGTGAAAAATATAAATACACCAAATATAAGTGGATATTATATGTTAAACTATGAGATTCATTCACAAATATTAATATCATGACATATTCAAGGAGTACAAGTTTAACCCAAAGGATTGAAATTGAGTTAATAAGTTCCCTTGCAAGAATTTGACAGCCTAACGACGTCAGTTTAAAATTCATAAAATGAGTTAATGAGAGAGAAAATAGTATCTCATCACTTGGACATAAAATTTACATCAATAAGGATATATAAGAGCATATCCCAACTTATGAAGATATAAATTAAAAGACATAACATAATGAAATCTTTTTTATAAAGAGTAGGGTGGAAGGTTCCCTTCCCCACTTGGGTAACTTTCGAAACGTACACCCCATGAAGGAAAGAATATATAACATTTATGTAAATAATCTTAAACGAAATTATATTACACAAAGAGTAGAATAATTGGCAGTACATACACCACTCAAATGAAATGGTGGAAAATGTAGCAAAAATCTCACGGGAATAAATGTGAGATGAAAAATCCCTTATGAAAACTCAGCAGCCTAACGACACCACATAAAACATCCAAAAATAGATTTATGAGATAAAATAGGGTCTCTCATAATATGAACATAAAAATTTCAGAATTATGAATATAAAATAACATCCCCAATCATAATGAATATGAGCTTAAAAGAAATGACATAAAAGAGAGTACTTAAAAAGAAGATAGAGGTAGGATCCTTTACCTCAAGTCAGGCTTGTCTTGATCGTTTCTTTATATTCCTGAATAATAAACTTTGGTCACTTTATAATTTCTTAAGTACCTCATTTAAAGATTATTATTCAGTTCAAATCACATATTATAATGTTATAATAATTTGTTAATAATGTGAGTTCATATCATATGTTTTTGTGGATGTTCGGTACATTAGGCCAAATTGTACTTTTTGGAAAAGAATTTTCCATGTAGTTATAGGTACATAAACTCCAGAATAGTATTAATGATTTAAATATCATATATATCTAGTATATGTTCATTTTATACTATTCCATAACATTTTGAGATAAAAAATGAAATGCACCGTTCATGGAGATGATAGGTCATATGTACGCATGAACGCTACTTTCATTTCTTTGTCATATTAATGGAATTAAAACTAAATGAAAGAGATATATAAATTATATTTCAAGAATTTTATCCATAATTTATATGTAATATATGACATATATATCCATTATATATATGTACTTATAATAGTACAAATCATTTAGAGATAAGAAATTAAATGTATCGTTCATGGAGATGGTAAATTTTGATGTCCCAATTCTAAAAAAGAATTTTATTTTGTCAAATATAACTTATAAAATTGTCAAAAAGTGTATTTAATAGGGGTTCTCCATTAAAAGCCGTTTAATCGACATTTTAATGAATATTAGGATATTTACGCTTAACATTGGATTCATTTGCATTTTAAGCCTCTAACATTTATCTAAATAAATGAAAAAATATTTGAAAAGAATATATAATCATTTGGTAGTTAGTTATAGTCATTTCTACCATTACAATGGCTAGGCCTTATCTACCATTTAAAATAATATTATTATATTATTAGTGTGCAACGTATGATTTCTAAGAAACTCGTTGTTGCGTATTGGGTAAGCCATAGAACATAGAATCCCATTTTAAGTAATATTAATATTTTATTCTAAAATATTAACATTCCATATTCACTATTTACATTTGATATTACATCCTTCCACCCTTTTGGGAATTGCGTCCTCGCAATTTTAAAATTGTGCTCGGAAACTTCATTAAAAGTCCCACATGGGAACAAGAGTCGGTAAAAATAAAACATTAAAATAAAGAAAGAGAATTACAATAGTCACACGAGTTAACCCATACTATGATTCCATGAAAACATTGATATGGAAGAAGAAACAAAAGGGTCATGTTCTGATGGAGAGTGATAGAAAACATGTTTTGGAGAAAGTTAACCACTATAAAATCACAAACTTGTGTTGTGTTAAACGGTACTTGATTCCCCAGTAGGAAACATTAACAGACAACATTTTTTTAAATTACTTTTCATTGAGGAATTTATTTATGTTATATACTAAAACATAAATAAACATACTTACTTGTCATGTTGACATTCAACGTTTGATGGATTTCTTACACAAACTCATATTTTCTCCAAAAGACGAGTATTTAGGATAACTTGTTCACATTAAGAGTGCTATAATAAAAATCTAGAGAATCACCTAATCCACAAAAGAGAACTATATATTTCCAAGGTCTTTAGTCCTTAACCCAAAAAAAATTGTTATAACAGGATCAGATAATCCACAAAAGGATAATCCTTTATAAAAAGAAAATATATTCTTAATCTCCGGAATTTGTCCAAAAAAACCCATAGATCATCGAAGACTATTTGATAAACAATTTGTCCATAAAATTATTCAAATTAAACCAAAATAATAATGAAACCCAAATATTTGATGGATTTAATCACATATCATCCAGGGTAAAAAAAATTAACATTTATCTACAAATAACATCAGTTGCTCTTAAGGTCTCATATTGAAAAGTAATTAACCTAATCATATATCCTCCCTGATAGGTCAATGTTTTCATAGATAACCAAAAATCAAATTATTCTTGATTCATAAAATTATATAACTAAAAATAATTTTTCATACTGACCAGGTACTTCACATAGTCCTGTGGTAGCCGATAAATACCAGTGGCACCTTGGTTTTGGGTTTGATTCCCACAGCTTTGTCTGACGCAACTGGTTGTCACACGGTCTACGTGTTGTCCTTTTACAAAACTATATAATTCTTAAAACATTCCCCAAAAACAGATAAAAGCATAAAAATTAAAAATAACATAACTCAACCTCAATTTTATCTCGTTCCTTTCATTTTCCATCATAACATTTAATAACCCATAATTACCTCAAAAGTAAAGATCATATAAACCCTAATGGTTACCTTTATAATTATTACCTAAAGTTCCACATCGATTTTTTCATCTCTTACATGATGCATTAGAGAACTAACAAAGGTTCAAGTGGTTAATCATGCCTCCTGATAGTTGGTTTAGAATAACCATGAGATTTCTCATTGAATACCCCATTTCATCTAGTTTCTTAATCAGAGAACCACCACAGTTTCCTTCAAACTTGTTGTCACTTTGGTGCCTGCTAGATCCATCCATTTACTAAAACAAAAAGGTCTGTGTGAGTATATCATTATAATCATCATATAATACTAAAATATAACTATTCAAGTTATCTTAAACTCATTCACTTTATCTAAAACTATGACCATTTCTGAAATCCTAACCATTATGGTAATGTCACTTGTGCTTAAATGATACCCTAACCTCTAAAGTAATCTAAACCGACCTTTGATACCAACTATAAGGACCCAACCTTATAGCATTATATAATCATGAATTAAATGAATAATTCACATAGAGGATCTTTTCAGGTTTAGATTTTTAGCGAATTAGGACATAACTATTAAATATCAAAAGATTACAGAGTAGACACTTCTAGAATGTTTCCATAAAATAAAAACTCTTAAAAAGAAACATGTCTAGTTCCATGTTTTAGATAGCATGTCTTTCCTTGATCCCATACATGACCCTATTTAACTTTAAGTCCTATACAAAACATTTCAAAAACCTGGGATGAGCATACAAAGCCCAGTAAAGGATACACAAGGAATGAAAACTGTTAGTTTTTTAAAACAACATGTAAAACATGAATACTTTATCAATGTAATACCTTTCACCTTTATGAAGTAGTAAAAACTCTTCACTGAATAAAATATCATTAATTATCCTTTGTAACCAAAAGATAACCATAAACTGATATAAATAACACATAACATATAAAGGTAACTTGGGACATAAACATACTTAAATGGAAAAACCATACAGTTGACTTCCACATATATCACTATATATAATATCCATTCGGCCAACATACATACCCAATTTATTGGAGGTTATAACGTCACCACCCGTCCTAGTATTCACGGCACCACCCATCAGATGGTTTATAATGTAACCACCCATTAAATGTCCAAGTACCATTATAAAATCTTAAGGCATAAAACAAATATAATGGAATGAAAAAATTTCCACATCTCGATCACATTATATCACTTAAATATATTGACTTAACAAATATATTATAAAAACCATTTTCAATACCAAAATACAAAAAAGTGTATATGGTATTTTTTTCATTTTAAAAACATTATGCCTTGTTGAGGAATCCAAAGACCAAATAATAATCACGGTGGCAGAAAGGTCGTTGTCACCACGTATGTTAAAAAGAAACATACCTTTTGTCATTTAGTAAGATGATTCCTATAGAAAATATTAATTTTTAATAAAAGTATAAGTCAAAGGGGTTTATATAGAGTATAAAATAATGTCATGTATTAGAACAAAATATGCCTCAATGAAAGGAGATTGAGATGAAGTCCCATACAAAAATGGTATCCTTAGATTAAAGATAAATCAATTTCATAATTTATGTGTGTAAAATTTAAATACAACCATCAAAAGTGGATATTAAGTGTAAAATAATCAGATTCATTCACAAATATTCATAGCATTAAATATTCAAGGAGTATATGTTTAACCCAAAGGATTTAAATTGAGTTAAGAAGTTCTCTCGCAAGAATTCGACAGCCGAACGACATCACTTGAAAAATCATAAAATGAGACAATGAGAGAGAAAATGGTATCTCATCACTTAGATATGAAATTTACATCAATTAGGATATAGAAGAACATATCCCAACATATGAAGAGGTAAATTAAAAGGAATAACATAAAAAGTCTTTTTTAAAAAGAGGAGGGTGAAAGGTTCCCTTACTGACTTGGGTAACTTTCAAAACGTACACCCCATGAAATAAGGACTACAAAACATTGAAGTAAAAAATCAAAAAAGAAATTATATTACACAATGAGTAGAATAATGGGCAATACATAACCCACTAAATGGAAATGGTGGAAAATATATCAAAAATCTCATTGGAATTAAAGTGAGATGAAAAATCACTTTCGAAAACTCGGCAGCCTAACAGCGACACATAAAACTTCCAAAAATGGATTTATGAGATCTAATAGGTTCTATCATAATATGAACATAAAAATTAAATAATTATGAATATAAAAGGACATCCCCAAACATAATAAAGATGAGCTTAAAAAATGACATAAAAGAGAGTACTTAAATAGAAGAGATATGCAGGATCCCATAACTCAAGTCCAACTTGTCTTGTTCCTTTCTTTATATTCCTGAATAAAAAACATTGGTCATTTTACAATTGTGTAAATTCCTCCTTTAAATATTATTATTCAGTTCATATCACATATTATAATGTAATAATAATTTGTTAATAATGGGAGTTCATATCAGACATTTTTGTCGATGTTCGATACATGAGCAAAAATTGAACTTGTTGGAAAACAATTTTCCATGAAGTTATACGTACATCATCTCCAGAATAGTATTATTTATTGAAATATGATATATATCCAGTATATATTAATTTTATACTATTCCATATAATTTGGAGATAAAAAAATGAAATGCACCGTTTATGGAGATGATAGGCCGTACGTACGCATGGACGCTACTTTCATTTCTTTGTCATATTAATGAAATTAAAACTAAATTAGAAATATATATATTATAATTCCAGAATGATATCCATCATTTAGATGTAATATATGACATATATATCCATTATGTAAATGTACTTATAATAGTACATAACATTTAGAGATAATAAATGAAATGTACCGCTCATGGAGACGGTAAGTCGTACTTACGCATGAACACTACTTTCATTTCTATATCATACTTTAATGGAATGAAAAAATAATAATGATACATAGTTATATTATAATTACAGTATAATATAATATATAACATCATTAAATCCATCTATTATAAATCACATCTATGGTATTAACGATTCAAATCACTTTGAGGGGTCGGTAGTGTGCATTTCCTAAAATGAAATCATCGCTTTTACCCATTATGTAAACCATAAAGGTATGAATTAAATGAAAAATAAAGAAGCATAGGGAAAACATAAAAATAATATATATCATATATAAATATAGTGGCATCATAATGGCCACCATCAAAGGTGTTAAAAGAAGATTGAACAATCATAGTTTCGTGAGGCAGAAATTCACCATCCACAGAAACAGTATGTTATTTAACCATTAGAGAAAGGTGTGTGTATGTGTTGCTTGAATACTTCACATAAAAACATCCTAGTATATTTAATATACTTGTGTTGCTACAAAGGAAAGATATAAAAAGAGTTTATGGGGTTGTAGAAGCAATATAAAACAAAATAACACAAGAGAATACATTACCTTCAAATCCGATAACTATTTTTGATTTGAGATCAAAGGATTCCTTGTAAAGACATCATCCCAAAGTGAGGTATCTAGAAGTAATAGAGGTATGTGGAGAGACAATATTATCAGATTTTGGATGATCCTATTGCTTTAGAGGTTTGGGTAAAGAGGTATAGGTGGGGGCCTTTTATAAGAGGGAGGAGGGCACTCTTGGAATGTCATGAAATGTCACTTTATTTTAAAATGCTTTTCAGTTTTTAAAGGTCACAAAAAGTTATATTTCAATTATAAGGTGATAAGGGTTAGAAATAAACCCATTCAATATGTTTTTGACAGGAGTATGTCTTAGAGTTTACATTATCTTTTCATTTTATTTAAATCGTTCATTAATGAGGTAATCGCTGCATCATCATGGTGTCATAAATAAATTAATTTATTTAATGTCTAAAAATTATAAAAAAAATACTATGATGTAGGATATATTTTTAACATTCCAAATACTATTTATATTAAAAAAATGTGACTTGTATAACCCCATGTAAAAATTGTTTTAGTAAAACAATACATGTTTGTGACATTTTTATTTTAACTTTAAATAAAAAGTTATTAATGTCATTTTCTTACCCAAGTGACTCCATGGGGTCCCCAAGTTGACCCATGGATTTTCTCGGTCAGCCATGACACATATAATGAGGGTAGTACATGTTGCAATGTCATTTAAATTTATTATAACATTATCTTTACCTTAAATTACATTAATTGCCTTTAATCACGATTAATAAAACTTAAAAGTTACTATTCACCAAAAATAATTTTCATCCCATTGAACCAAATTTTACATAATAATTACAAAAATTTATGTTTTTTTTAAATTAAAATCATAGAGGTGTTAAAATTTCATTTAAATGAAAATTTATTTTTTTAACTACCACTTAGTGGTTTCACTATTCATCAAAAACTGAAGTTTTTCTGAAAAATACCAAAAATTCACCCTAAGATATATTTGATATTCCAAAATTAAAAATGATTTCTATTTTTCAAAATTCAAAACATATAAGTTGAATTAATCAATTTAATAATTAATTATCGTTGTCAAAAGAAATAGCGTGTTTTTAAGAAACAAAATATATCAAAAGATTGACCCGAGTTTAAGTCCAATTTCAAAGTGACATTAATTAAAAAGACCAACATTGAATTAAATAGAAAAAATTTATTCTAATTTCACTTTAAAATTAAGTCAAAAGATAATCTAATTATATAAATAAATTAGATTAAAAATGAGATTTTGGATTAAAATACAACATTTCACACTATTCATTAAAAAATGAACTTTATCGGAAAAATACCAAAACATTATACAATGTAAATATTGATGTCCCGATTGTAAAAAAGAATTTTTTTTCTCAAATATAACATATAAAATTTTCAAAAAGGGGATTTAAAAGGGGTTCACCTTCAAAAGGCGGTTAATCTTCCTTTTAACGAATATTATAATATTAACGCTTAAAATTGGATTCATTCACATTTTAAGCCTCTAACATTTATTTAAATAAATGAAAAAATATTTGACAAGCATATATAATAATTTGGTAGTTAGTTATATTCATTCCTACCGTTACAATGGATAGGCCTTAACTACCATTTAAAGTAATATTATTATATTATTAGTATGCAACGTAGGATTTTGAAGAAACTTGTTGTTGCGTATTGGGTACACAACCGAACATAGAATCCCCTTTTAAGTACTATTAATATTTTATTCACAGATATGAACATTTAATATTCACCATTTACCTGTGATATTACATACTTCCCCCATTTTGGGAATTGTGTCCTTGCAATTTTAAAATTGGGCTCAGAAACTTCATTAAAAGTCCCACATCGGAACAAGAGTCAGTAAAAATATGACTTTAAAATAAAGAAAGCGAAGTAAAATGGTCACACAAGTTAAAACATACTAGGATTCCATGAAAACATGGATATGGAAGAAAAAACAAAGCGTCATGTTCTGATGGAGAGTGATAGAAAACATGTTTAGGAGAAAGTTAACCAACAGAAAATCACAAACTTGGGATGGGTTAAATGGTATTTGATTCCCTAGTAGGAAACAATAATAGAATTTTTTTATTTAAATTACTTTTCATTGAGGAATTTATTTATGTGCTTAAGTAAAACATAAAGAAACATACTTACTTGTCATGTTGACTTTAAACGTTTGACAGATTTCTTACACAAACTCATATATTCTCCAAAAGACATGTATTTAGGTGAAATTGTTCACATTAAAGCGCTATAATCAACATCAAGAGAATAACCTAATTCACAAAAGAGAACTATATATTTCCAATGTCTTTAGACCTTAACCAAAACCAAAATTATAAGAAAAAGATCAGATAATCCACAAAAGGATAATCCTTTATAAAAAGAAAATATATTCTTAATCTCCAGAATGTGTCTAACAAAACCCAAAGTTCAACGAAAACCATTCGATAAACAATTTGTCCATAAAATTATTCAATATAAAGCAAACTATGATTGAAACCCAAATATTTGTAGGATTTAATCAAATATTCTTCCTAGGTAAAAACAAATTAACATTTATCTCCAAATAACATCAGTTGCTCTTAAAGTATCATATTTAAAAGTAATTAACCTAATCATATATCCTCCCTGATAGGTCAATATTTTCCTAGATAACCCAAAATCAACTTATTCTTGATTCATAAAATTATATAACTAAAAAGAATTTTTTATACTAAACAGGGACATCACGTAGTCCAGTGGTGGGAGATAAATACCAGTCGCACTTTGGTTGTGGGTTCGATTCCCACATATTTGTCCGACGTGACTAGTTGTCACACGGTCTACGTGTGGTTCTTTTCCAAAACTATATAATTCTTAAAACATTCCCCAAAAAGAGATAAAATCATCAAAAAAACAATAACATAATTTAACCTCAATTTTATCTCATGCCTTTCATTTTCCATCATAACATATAATAACCCATAATTACCTCAAAATTATGGATCATATAAACCCTAATGGTTACCTTTATAATTATTACCTAAACATCCACATCGAGTTGGTCATCTCGTACATGATGAATTATAGAACTCACCAAGGTTCAAGTGGTTAATCATGCCTCCTAATAGTTAGTTTAGAATAACCACGAGATTTCTCACTGAATCCCCCATTTCATCTAGTCTCTTAATCATAGAACCACCAAAGTTTCCTTCAAACATGTTGTCACTTTGGTGCCTGCTAGATCCATCCATTTACTAAACCAAAAAGGACAGTGTGAGTATATCATTAGAAACATCATATATTACTAAGATATAACTATTCATGTTATCTTAAACTCATTTACTTTATCTAAAAATATGATCCCTTTTTAAATCCTAACCATTATGGTAATGTTACTTGTGATTAAAGGATACCCTAACCTCTAAAGATGTCTAAACCAACCTTTGATACCAAATATAAGGACCCGGCCTTATAAAATTACATAATCATGAATTAAATGAATAATTCACATAGAGGATCTTTTCGAGTTTATAGTTCTATAGAATTAGGACATAACTATTAAATCTAAAAAGATTACAGAGTAGACACTTATAGTATCTTTCCATAAAATAAAAACTCTTAAAAAGAAACATGTCTAGTTACATGTTTTGGATAGCATGTCTTTCCTTGATCCCATCCTTGACACTATTCATCTTTAATTACTATGGAAAACATTTGAAAAACTTGGGATGAGCATACAAAGCCCAGTAATGGATTCACAAAGAAGGAAAACTGTTAGTTTTTCAAAACAAATAAAACATGAATACATTGTCAAAGTAATAATTTTCATCTTTATGAAGTAGTAAATACTCTTCACTGAAAAATTATCACTACTTATCCTTTGTAACTAGAAGAATACCATAAACCCATATAAAGAACACATTACATATAAAGGTAACTTGGGATATAAACATACATAAATGGAATAACTATATGGTTGACTTCCACATATATCACTATATGGAATAGCCATTCGGACGACTTCTATACCCAATTCATTGGAGGTTATAACGTAACCACCCATCCTGATATTCATGGAACCACCCATCATATAGTCTATCACGTAACCTCCCGTCAAATTTCCATGTACCATTATAAAATATTAACACATAAAACAAATATAATGGAAGGAAAACATTTCCACATTTCGATCACAATATATCACTTAAATATATTGACATAAAAAATCCATTATAAAACCCATTTTCAATACCAAAATACAAAAAACTGTATATGGTATTTATTTCATTTTAAAATCATTACGGTTTATTGAGGAAGCCAAATACCAAATAATACTCGCAGCGGAAGAAAGGTCGTTTCCATCGTGTACATTAAAAAGAAACATAATTTTTGTCATTTAGTAAACTTCATCGTATATAAAAGATTAATTTTGAATAAAATTATAATTCAAAGGGGTTTATACAGATTATAAAAGCCTATCCTGTATTAGAACAAAATATGCCTCAATGAAAGGATATTGAGACAATGTCCCATACAAAGATGGTATCCTTTGATTAAGGATAAATCAATTACATAATTTATTTTTGAAAAATATAATTACAACCGATATAAGTGGATATTATGTGTAAAACAATAAGATTAATTCACACATATTCATATAATGACATATTCAAGGAGTACAAGTTTAACCCAAAAGATTGAAATTGAGTTAAGAAGTTCCCTTCCAAGAATTCGACAGCCAAACGGCATCACTTTAAAATTCATAAAATGAGTTAATGAGAGAGAAAATAGTTTCTCATCACTTGGACGTAAAATTTACATCAATAAGGATATATAAGAACATATCCCAACATATGAAGATGTAAATTAAAAGACATAACATAAAGCAGTCTTTTTTAAAAAGAGGAGGGTGAAAGGTTCCCTTACTGACTTGGGTAACTTTCTAAACGTACACTCCAGGAAAGAAGGACTATAAAAAATTGATGTAAATACTCATAAAAGAATGTATATTACACAAAGAGTAGAATAATGGGCAATACATATACAACACAATCGAAGTGGTGGCAAATGTATCATAAATCTCACAGGAATAAAAGTGAGATGAAAAAACCCTTACGAAAACACGATAGCCTAACGACGCCACATAAAACATCCAAAAATGGATTTATGGGATCAAATAGGTTCTATCATAATATGAAGATAAAAATTACCTAATTAGGAATAGAAAAGAACATCCATAAACATAAGAAGGATGATCTTCAAAAAAATGACATAAAAGATAGTACATAAAAAGAAGAGAGAGGTAGGATCCCTTACCTCAAGTCCGATTTGTCTTGTTCATTTATTTATATTCCAGAATAATAAACTTTGGTCGATTTATAATTTCCTAAGGACCTTCTTTAAATATTATTATTCAGTTCATATCACATATTATAATGTTATAATAATTGGTCAATAATATGAGTTCATATTCGACGTTTTTGTCAATGTTCGGTACATGAGTCAGAATTTAACTTGTTGGAAAAGAAAATTCCATGTAGTTTTAGGTACATCATCTCTAGAATAGTATAAATGATTTAAATATCATATATATCTAGTATATATTAATTTTATAATATTCCATAATTTTTGGAGATAAGAAAATGAAATTCACCGTTCATGGAGACGGTAGGCCATACGTACGCATGAACGCTACCTTCATTTCTTTGTCATATTAATTGAATTAAAACTAAATGAGAAATATATATATTATAATTCCAGAATAATATCCATAATTTAGATTAAATATATGACATATATATCCATTATATATATTTACTTATAATAGTACATAGCATTTGGAGATAAGAAATGAAATGTACCGCTCATAGAGACGATAAGTTGTACGTACGCATTAATGCTACTTTCATTTCTATTTAATACTTTAATGGAATGAAAATAATAATAATGGTACATAGGTATATTATAATTATAGTATAATATAATATATAAAATCATTAAATCCATCCATTATACATCCCACATATGGTATTAGCGATTCAAATCTCTTTGAGGGGGCGGAAGTCCGCACTTCCTAAAATGATATTATCGCTTTTACCCATTATGGAAACTATAAAGGTATGCCATAAATGAAAAATACAGAAGCATAAGGAAAACATAACCATAATATATATCATATATTAATAGAGTGACATCATAATGGCCACCATGAAAGGTGCTAAAAAAAGATTGAACAATCATCGTTTCGTGAGGCAGAAATTCACCATCCACAGAAATAGTATGTTCTTTAACCATTAGATGAAGGTGTGTGTATGTTTATCTCGAATACATCACATAATAAAATCACAGTACATTGAAGATACTTGTGTTTTTACAAAATAAAGGTATAAAAAGAGTTTAGGGGGTTGGAGAAGAAAAATAAAACAAAATTACACAAGAGAATACATTACCATGAAATCGGATAAATCTTTTTGATTTGAGCTCAAAGGATTCCTTGTAAAGACTTCTTCCCAAATTTATGCTTCGAGGAGTAATAGAGGGATGTTTAGAGACAATATGAGAAACTTTTTGGATGATCCAAGGGCTTAATATATGTGGGTAAGGAGGTAGAGGTGGGGGCCTTTTATAAGAGGGAGAAGGGGCACTCTAGGAATGTCATGAAATGTAACTTTATTTTAAAATGATTTTCAGATTTTAAAGGTCCTAAAAAATATATTTCAAGGTTAAGATGATAAGGGTTCGAAATCCACCAATAAAATATGTTTTTGGCAAGTGTATGTCATAGATTTTACATTATCGTTTCATTTTATTTAAATCGTTCATTAATGAGGTAATCGCTGCATCATCATGGTGTCATAAATAAATCAATTTATTTAAGGTCTAAAAATTAAAAAAAATACTATGATGTAGGATATATTTTTATTTTCCCACTTAATTTTTATAGTAAAAAATGTCACTTGTATAAGCCCATGTAAAATATTTTTTAGTAAAACAATACTTGTTTGTGACATTTTTATTTTAACTTTAAATAAAACAGTATTAATGTCATTTTCTTACCCAAGTGGCTCCATGGGGTCCCCAAGTTGACCCATGGATTTTCGTGGTCGGCCATGAGTCATCCAATAAGGGTAGGACATGTTTCAAGGTAATTTAATATTATAATTACATTATCATTACCTTAAATTCCACTGATTACCTTTAATCGTGATTAATATAATTTAAAATTTACTATTCACCAAAAATTATTTTCATCCCATTGAACCACATTTTACATACTAATGAAAACCATGTATGCCTAATTTTTTAAATTTAAATCACGAGGTGGTAAAATTTCATTTAAACGAAAAATCAGTTTGTTAACTACCACTTAGTGGTTTCACTATTCATCAAAAATTGAAGTCTTTTAGAAAAATACCAAAAATTCACCCTAAGCTATATTTGATATTCTGAATAAAAAAATGATGTCTATTTTACAAAACTAAAAACATATAAGTTGCATTAATAAATTTAATAATTAATTCCCGTTGTCAAAATAAATGGCGTGTTTTTAAGAAACAAAATATATCAAAAGATTATCCCGAGTTTAAGTCAAATTTCAAAGTGAAATTAAATCCAATGACCACCATTGGATTAAATGGTAAATATATATTCTAATTTCAATATAAAAATAATTCAAAATTTAATATAATAATATAAATATATTATATTAAAAATATGGTTATGAATTAAAATACAGCATTTTACACTATTCATTAGAAAATGAACTTTATTGGAAAAATATGAAAATTTTGTACTAAGTAAATTATGATGTCCCGATTCTGAAAAATAATTTTATTTTGTCAAATATAACATATTAAACATTCAAAATGTGGATTTTAAAGGGGTTCTCCATCAAAATGTGGTTAATCATCCTTTTAACGAATATTAGAATATTTACACTTAAAATTGGATTCATTCGCATTTTAAGCCACTAACATTTATTTAAATAATTACCAAAATATTTGACAAGCATATATAATCATTTGGTAGTTATTTATATTAATTTCTACCATTACAATGGCTAGGCCTTAACTACCATTTAAAATAATATTATTATATTTTTATTGTGCAACTAATGATTTCGAAGAAACTCGTTGTTGCGAATTGGGTAGGCCATAGAACAAAGCATCACCTTTTAAGTAATACTAATATTTTATTCACAAATATGAACATTTCATATTATCTATTTACCTAGGATGTTACATGCACTCTTGGTTATGGATCTCCCAGGGGATATGCGTAAGATAATTCTAATTTTATTTACAAACCATTATGATGGGTTTATGAGTATATACCCCCAATGATCTTTTATTATGGATTATATCCATAAAACTGATCTATTTATGTTATGTTTTTTATATGTTTGGAATTATGTATTGTGATTCATAAACTAATCTAGGGTATTCCATTATTTATAAATGGTTCCTCGTAGAAGTAATGAAAACTGCATCAATGCACATAATCCATATAGGGATTTCTATCATACTCAAGATAATTATAGTGGAGTTGGTGAAGCAACTAGTGATAATCATCTTATCACCATACTGAGACAAAGGTAATGAATAATAACCTTATGTGTATGGAGCACCCAGATCCACAATGAGAATAATCAATGTTAGACCGCTTCATGAGGAAACTACCACCAACATTAAATGGGAGTAAAAATTCATTAGTAGTTGAGAAATTGATAAATTCCTTATAGAAAATATTTAATTCTTTGAGGAGTAGTGAAAGGGAAAAAGTTTTCATGGTAGTTTATTTCCTCATGGGAGATGCAGATCAATGGTGGTCATTAATCCAAAACACAAATAAATATGAAGAAGTATTGAACATGGAATAGAGGGAGACTAAAATATTTTTTAATAAAAATAATTTCCTCATGACCATCAAGTGAATATGGAAAAACAATTTTGAATCTCAGGAAAAAGGAGGATGAGAATGTAGCAAATCATGAGGCTATCTTTACAAGGTTATCAAGGCATACAACAGATTATATACGTAACCCAAGAAGTAAGAATGATCGATTATTTTATGGGATAAAACCATTTCAATAGTTAGAATTAGTCTCAAAATCCTTTTTATCATACGAAGATATTGTCTCAGGTGCTATCAAGAGAGAAAAGGTATTATATAAGTCTTATGACGTTAAAGCCAAGAAGGAGAAAAAGGGATCTACTAAACACTCTGGAAATGGAAATAAGGGGATTGAGGTAAATGTTTAATATCCATCCTACGATAAATGTAGGAAAAATAACCAGGTACATTCCAGAAGGGAATGTGAGTCTGTTACATGATTGGTGAGAAGGCCACCAAAATCGTGATTGCAAGGGGACGAAAGAGGCTGTCGAATTCTACAATTGTAGAGAAAAGGGGTAATAGACAAATGAATATCCTATGCACCATGAGAACTTATGTGATAACTTCTACTAAGGTTGATGCTCTAAAAGACGTTGTGGCACATAATTTAATGGTTTCATCAAGTTTAGCCAATGATTTATTTGATTCTAGATCACCGTATTGTATCATATCTTCCTAGTTTTCTAAGAATATTAGATATTTTCAATTTGATTTAAGAAGGGTGTTGTTAGTAAATACTCCTAAGGTAAGTATCATTATAATAATGTTTTTTGAATTAGTTCACATTAGGGCATATAAATGTTCTTTATCAACTAATCTCATCATCATACCCATGATTGAATTTGATATAATCCATGGTATGGATTGGATTTTGAACCATGATGTGAAAATTTATTGTAAGAAGAAGGAGGTTACAATTCTTGATGATGAGAAGGTGTACCTTATCTTTAGAGAAGAAACATCACAACCTAATTCTTATCTAGATCCACACCCAGTAGCTCGTCTAAATTCAATTATTGGGGAAGAATATAATGAAATAACTATGGGTGAGGAAAGTAATGTTCAAATAGTGTTTGTACCTACCGTGCAAGAATATGTTTATGTGTTTCCAAAGGATTTACCTAGACACCATTTAGAATGAGAAATTGAGTTTTCTATTTATTTAATTCTAAATTCAAGGTCCATATGGAAGACCCCTTATAGAATGGACACTGTGGAATTAGTGTAATTAAATAAACAACTAGAGAAATTGAGTAATAAAGGATTTATTATTAATACTATTTTTTCAGGGGGAGCCCCTGTTCTATTTGTTAAAAAAAGATTGATCTATGAGGTTGCATTGACTATTAGGAGATCAAGAATATAACAATAAAGAACATGTATACCCTAACTCGCATTGAGGACTTATTCAACCAACTTTATGGAGATAAATATTTTTCAAAGATTGATCTTCGATCTGTATATCATCATTTGTGTGCGAATAAGGAAGAAATTCTGAAAACAACATTTTGAACGAGGTACGAGCACTACGAGTTTACAATAATTCATTTTTATTGACTAATGCACCCTATGTCTTCATGGATCTAATGAATATAGTTTTCAAGGAATATTTAGATGACTTTGTAGTGGTATTTATTGATGATATTTTTGTATACTCAAAATTCAAATAAGATCATGAAAATCACTTGCGCATTATCCTATGGACTCTTTGAAGAAATTAATTATATAGGACATTTAGAAAGTGTGAATTATATCATCAACAGATAAATTTTCATGGACATATTTTATGATAGGATGGAATCTTTGCTAATCCTTCAATGACCATGGTGATCCAAGAATGGCCAGCATCAACAAATATAAATGAGGTACACAATTTTATTGGTTTATCAGGTTATTATCGATGTTTTTTCCAGAATATTTCTCGATTGTTTTACCAATTAACCAAGCTCACACATAACGGGGTTAAATTTGTTTGGACAAAAGAGTGTGAAGATTTTTTTGAATAACTGAAGAGAATATTAGTCAATGCTCATATCTAGAATCTACCATCAGGGAACGATGGGATTTTTATTTATAGTAATTCTTCAAAGAAAGGAAATGGTTATGTCCTTATGCAGAATGATAGAGTTATTGCCTATGCATCATGAAAACTAATAATTGATTAAAAAAAACTATCCTACTCATAATATTGAGTAAGCAACTGTATTATTTTCTCTAAAAATATATATACACTATCTATATGGTGAAAAATTATAGATTTATAATTATAACAAGATTTTGAAATACATTTTATCATAGAATGAACTCAACATGAGGCAATGGCGATGGATTTAACTACCTAATGATTAGTATTGAACTATCTAATACCACACAGAGAAGGAAAATAAAGTGGAATATTCTTTTAGCATAAAATATCATGGAGTTTTGAACAATATGAGAGTTGAAAAAGTTCCTATATACATGGATCTATTAAAAATTGTTATGGGAATAACCATGGAAGGTGAAACATCAATGCTTTTTGAAATAGTTTCCAAACTATCTTTAATAGAAAGTATAAAATTTTCTCATCCTGATGATTAGTAATTTCAAATGAATATTAAAGATGTGAACTATGGGATATTGAGTGAATTTATATATAAAGATGGAATGTTGAAATTTGGGAAGAGAAATTGTGTTCCTAGCATACCTGATCTAAAAAGGGAATTGTGGGATGACGCTGATAGATCAAATTTCTATATACACCCTGGTAGCACTAAGATGCATAGAGATTTTAAGGATCATTTTTTGTGGGACAACATGAAGAGGGGTATTGATGATTTTGTGTCACGATCTATGGTTTCTCAATAAGTGTAAGCTGGAAGGAAACAACTGGGTCGAGTCATGAAACCTATTCCCATACTTGAGTGGAAATGGGATAATATTATGATGGACTTTTTCATGGGGCTACCAAAGACTCTTAGGAGTAATGATGAAATATGGGTCATTGTTGATCGTCTTACAAAGTCAGCACATTTTATTACTAAAAGAGAAGATTTACCACTTGAACATCTGGAAATACTATATAATACTGAAGTTGTAAGACTCCGTGGTTTACCCCTATTGATTGTTTCTAATTGTGATCCCCATTTTACATCAAGATTCTACTGAAGTCTTTAGAAGGCCCAGGATACTGAGCTTCATTTTATCCCTACCTACCACCCTCAAACCAATGGACAATCAGAACATACTATTCAAACCTTAGAAGACATGTTGAGTTCTTGCTCACTTGACTTTCAATGTATGTGGGATCAATATTATCTATGGTATAATTTTCCTTTAATTTTTGCTTCCATTAAAGTATTCAGATGGAACCATATAAAGAATTCTATGGAAAGTGATGTCGCACACCAAAATTTTAGGATGTTGTTGGTGAAAGAAAACTTGTAGGCCCAGTGCATGTTGAGGAAAAGATGGAAAAGGTGAAGGTTATCCAAACCCACATCAAAGAAGCTCAATGTAGCAAGAAGAGATATTCGGATAACTGAAAGAAGGATTTGGAATTTCAGGTAGGAGATCACTTTTTCTTGAAGGTATCATCATGGGAAGGTGTTATCTGTTTCGGTAAGATGTGTAAATTGAGTCCTAGGTACATCAGACCTTTTGAAATTCTAGAACAAATTGGAGTTGTTGCCTATCGTTTGGAAATACCTATAAGTCTCTCCAAAGTTCATGATGTGTTCCACGTAACACTGTTGAGAAAATACATGCCTGAACCAAAACATGTACTCATCTATGAGAAAAATTGAACTAGATCTTGATCTATCTCATTGTGAAGAGCAATTCGAGATTCTTTATACAAGATATCATGTTCTGAAAACCGGATGACTTCTTCGGTAAAAGTTCTATGGAGAAACCATAATATGGAAGAGGCAACGAAGGAACCCAAGGAACTTATGATGGTGAACCACCCAATTATTTTTATGTAGTAAAATTATAGAATTTTCGAGGATGAAATTATTTTAAGGACAAGAGAATGTGACACCCCAATCTTCTACGATACGTTTTCCTTTGAATAAAGTAATATCTTGCATTGTACACAACTTCAAGATTCTAACAGATCGCACCCAGTCAAACTAGCCATTATGAATAGTAATACACACGTTTTGAATTTTTTTTTAAAATTTATTATTCAAAATGGACTTCATAGTTCGATTTGTAATATCAAAATTAGGTTAGGGTGATGTTTTGTTAATTTTATGATAAAATTTAATTTTTTATGAATAGTGAAAACCACTGTGTTATTGGTTAAAACAAAATTTTTATTTAAATAATTAGTTATTTTATTTCAACTTATATTATGTGAAAATAGATACATAATACCAATATATGTTCATCGTAATTCATTGGAGTCATTTTATAATAAGTTTAGATATAAAATGTTTTTTTGAACTTTTTACCGTATTTTACACACCTCCTACGAGCATTTGAAAATTTTCATAAAACGTAATTTTACCACTTATGTGAATTGAATTTAAATAATACAAGAGACAATGTTAATTTCAGTATGTAGAATTTGGTTCAATAAGATGAAGATAATTTTTGGTGAATAGTAACTTTTGAATTTTATTTACCACGGTTAAAAGAAAATAGGGTAATTAAGTGTAAAAATGATATCATAATTACCCTAACACATTTCCTAATTATATTGGATAAGTATAATCAGACCAAAAAAAACCTTATCAATTTTATATTACCCCCTTTGGTCTACTTGGATTATATTATGATATTTATTATTATTTTAGTTAGAGTTATAAGAGTTAAATTCAATGTTTAATAACTGAAACATTTTTAATATAGGGTTATACATAAGATAAATTCGACTATAAATATTCATTAAAAAATAAAAATATTTACTACATAATTTTATTTTATTTATAATTTTTAGACATTAAATAATTTAATTTATTTATGACACAATGATGATGCAGTAATTACCTTATCAATGAATGATTAAAATAATTGATATTATAAATATCCAAATAAATAAAATTTGAGATTTTTAATAAATTAAAATAATTTTATTTTTAATATGAAATGTTAGGGTTGGTTAAATAAATTTTATTCGAAGGTAGAAAGTTATTATCGCTTTCAAATAAATCAAATACTAAATAGTGTCAAAATTGTCATAATTGTGTTTTTAAAACAAATATTATATTATTAATTTATATAATATTTCTAAAAATCTAAGGTTCAAGAAAAGTACATAGATTTTGTTATATATATTAATAATGTACCACATTGGGTTCTCTTGTCTTGTTATCACAATTTTATTAACCATATGATATAAAAATACAAAGAGACACGGTAAAAGTCAATCTATTTAACTAAGAGTTAAATATAAAAGATAAGGTTAATATGATGACCTATACCTGTCTAAAAACATTTGGATGAGAGTTTATCGACCCATACCCACCTTAGCCACCAAATAATTTGTTTTGGATCCATTAGAAACCGATTTTTTATTATAAAATAATATTTCAATCTTTTCCTAAAATGACCATCAGCTCTCTTATAAAAATGACTTCCACTTCTCTTAATGTCACACCTCCAAATCCATTTTTCTCATCCAAACCCTACCCAAATATCCACCAAAATATCCTCTCATCATCTTAGAGGACTTACATTTGTCATAAATCCATCCAATGGAGCCCTTTTGATCAAATCAAAAAGAAGAACCCCAGGAAGAGGTAAATATTTCATCACCTCTTTCAAGTTATTATCTTCTTCCACTTCCTATTTCATGGTTGTTTCCATTATAAAATAATAACTCAAGTATATTATATATAATTTTAAGTAATTATAATATTTTTTCGTCCATATTCATTATTCTATGCATCATATGAATGAGAAAGTCACCATACATGCGTACGTACGGCTGACTGTCTCCACATCCTGGTATAGTTTGTTATTCAAACACTTCATCATTTGGATGGGAGTAGTAATGGGAATAAATGATATAAATAATAAATATAACATGATTATTATTATTTATATATGATAAACCATCCAATTATATATTATTTTAATATCAAAGTTATGATATTGTCACTCGTGCGTACGTACAGATTACGGTCTCCACGAACGCGATGAGATTTATCCCCATCGTATCCATTCAAGACTAATTTTCATTTTATGATTAAAAATAATGTTTAAATACTTAATATCATTATGAATATTAATAATATAAATCCTATCCATAAAAAACATTACTTACATAATAAAGTATATAAAGGAAAACGAATCAGTTAACACCCAAAATGATGATAGTACTGAAATATCATTAACCAAGCAATATTATAAGATCATATGTGGTATTATATTAAAGTATATGGTTCTTGTGTAATTTAATAACAATGATTTCAGAATTATACATGAGTTTAACCAACCTTCAACCATGGAAAAGTAAATGGTAAGAGTTAATTTCACAATCTCTTTATTATCCGAGGTTTTTTAACGTAAGTATCTACCGGGACCTCTTTATCATCCCCATCCATGTTTTTTTAAAATTCATTTCAAAACATTTTTTTATTTATTAGTTAATGTGTTAATGTCATTTATACGCTTATTTGACCTTATATGTATTTTAATGGAATCATTCTATTGTTTTCCAAACTAGGTACTTTATGTCCTTTTCGACAAAACTAAGGTAAGAATGTTTTTTTAACTTATACGTCGGGTGAAACTATTTTACACCATTATAACATCATCAAATATTCCCTTAAAATCCTATAAAAATATTTTCAAAATAAATTTTTTCATTTATAATTATATGACTTTTCAATTATTTCAAAATTGTAATAGATATTTCTCTAAAAAAAGTTTTTATTTCATATGTGTTAACATCCTTTGATGGATTTTAAGCTGATTTAAAGTTTATTTATTATGATTCATAACTTCCATATTTTATTTAGGGTTTTGTGATATGGTTGAATATGGATGCGTTATTTTTACACCATTCATGGTTTATGGATAATGTATTGACATTTCGTAAGGTAGTTTTAATATGAATGTATATGTTATGAATAAAAATTTTCATATGGGGATTGCATTGGACTTAGTTAGTTATAGGGGGAGCCTATTATAGATCCTAGATGCATAAGTAGGTCTAATGAGACTAACTAGTGTCTTAGAACCAGGCCTTGATAAAATCAAATTTGTAGTCTTGTCAGAAGGCCTTGACTATGTGGTTATAAAGTCTGGAATTATGCATTCCATCATTATAAAAGAATCCATTGATATTGCATGCGATAATTTGACTAGTAAACTATACATGTGAATAAGTAAATGTAATTATTTGATTTTATCTTTTCCATATTATGTTCAATTTAAAGTTTAAAAATCAATTGTTTTAGTCTTATACATTACCTTAAATTTTTATGCTTATTTATGAAGGTTTCTGCTATATTGTTATTCTTACTGAGCATCTAAGCTCACCCCTTTCTATGTTTTATTTTTTCCATGATGAGAAAAAGTATATTATGATTAACCTATAGGGATAGTATAATGGATATGAGTGTGGCCTATGGAGACTATGTTGTTGTAGTTTTTTATTTTATAATGTAATGTGAAACTTATGAATATATCTAGTATTTCCAATGAAACTAAAATGACCGGTCTTTCGGGATTTGATCCCTTTTGATCATGATAATTTTATTTAATAATGAACCGACTATTGGTAACTAGGGTCGGGGAATTGCACATAATTCCAATATCTGGTCTAAAACTCCACATAACACCACAATATTTTAAAAGAGGAATACCATGGTCGATATTTTATATGAAATGAAACACTAATCATTGATGATAACATAAAATCCCTATAATTTAAAATAAATTTATTTTCAAATTATTTCAATCTCTTCTATATCTTGTGATGCATGATACATTGAGTTTAAAAGAAATGTGATACACTATTAAAATATTATTTTTTGAACATGGACAATATAACATATCCATTAAGATGTAGGGTATGAATAATAACAAATAAAGAATGAATTTTATATGGATAACCCATGTATAAAATAATATCAATGTTTATCAACTAATTATAAATAAAAAATAATATTTCCAAAGAAATAGAATTTTTTTTTTCTAATGAACTAAAAACATTTAAAATTTTGTTTAGTCACGCATTTCACTCGAAAATTAAAATTAAATTTAACCAATTTTAGAATAACTATCTAGTAAATAATCATTATTTTTTTAATATACATGAAAAGATAATATTTTGGAATATTTATGATAATTTTATGAAAAGATTAATTTTTTCATGAATAGTGGAGAATTCTATTTTTTATTGGAAACAATATTTTTGTTAAAATTAATTAAAAATTTTGATTATATTTTAAATTATTTTTAATGTAAAACTATGTAAGTTATATTATAATTTACCTAATTTAGTTCATTAGAATAAATTTCAAATTTAATTATGATATAAAAAATGTTTTAATCATTTGTAGATTTTCTTCGGAATAATATTTTTGACGCAACTATGAGATTAATTTTTATATTAATTATTCCAAATTTATAAATTTATTTTGAAAAATTTATATTATATATTGGAAAAAAGGAATAATTTATTATATATTAATTTAATCAAAAATTTTACCATAAAAAATAGTGAAAATAGTAATAAATTCATTACAATGGTTAAAGCTTAAATGAGTTTGCTGGTGGCCAATCTAAATATATATGGTCTACAATTTTCTATAAACTTGTTAAAACCTATTTTATTCCCATATTGTGAAGTTATATAATATATAGTTCAATAATGAACCATTCGTGAAGGTTATTAACGTTAGAAAAATGTGGTTGTTTCACTTTCTTTTCAAAAATTTAATTTGTGTCATATCCCCCCACTTATAAAATGCAGCCACCTCTCCTATCGACATCACACAAATGAAACATTTTTTTTTGGAAAATAAATCACAGATATAATAAATAATTTAATCTGTATATCCTAGATTTATTATCTTGATTATAAATCCTTTTTAAGAAGGCTTTAGGTATAAACCTAAAGATGCTCTCTAAAGAAGAGGTGAAATTACTGACATGCATATTTTGTTTTATTATTTTCAACAAAATCATTAAAATAATATAAAACTATGATGATATAATATTATTATTATCCCATAAATATTGAGATGTTGTTATGCTTATGGAATAACCCAAATCCATCTCCACTTCGATTAAATTGAAAATTAAATCGTCAATCATGTGTATGGTGGACTACCACCTCACGAACAAATCTAATTAACTTTATGTAACAATCATTCAATGCTATATATAATGATATATTTATCATATTTATATTATATTTATTAAATTATTATAATTTTTTATTATTTATATCACATATAACATTTTTACTTTCCATTCTATGTGGGATATGATAACGTTGGTCAAGTGTTTGGTTGATTACCACCACACGAAGCAATGAGATTCATTTTTCTCTTACACATTACATGGAAGGTGAGATGTAAAAATTTAATAAATATATATTATAATTATATGGTAAAAATAATTATATAAATATAATATAACATCGAACTTCCAAACATTCCCATCCATTGGAAAAACATATGGTTGCTTGTGTGTACGTGTAAACTAACGACTCCACGTAGTAATGTGAATTTTTTATACTTACAGGGATGGTAATAAGGTTTTATTTAATTGATATAAATTATATATATAATTTTATACTTATTAAATATTAATTAATTAATATATATTTTAATCTCATTCCATCCATTGAGAATAATGGAAATAGTTTTCATGCGCACATATGGGTTATCATCTCTATGAATGGTGTAATCCAGTATCTATCTCTAAAGATAATAAATAATTCAATAAACATATATAATTAATATATAATATATTTTCATCATACATAACATTTTAGATATTTTTTAAAAATGATCAGGGAAAAATGACTGAAATTATCGAACCAAAACATACATGAAAATATATTCATTTATAACCAAAAACAATCACATTAACAATGACTTTTTAATAAGAATGTCAGAAAGTAATATAAATAAATAGTATATGATATATAATATATTATTATGTTTATATAATATTTTTATTAAAAACATAAATTTATTATACAGGAGGTTCAGACATATATGAAGGAAGTCAAACCTGAGGTAAGGGATCCCCATCTGTCTTTTACTTTCATGATATATATTTTATATCCATCACTAATTTATTTTTTTTGGTGTATATATAGACCATTTTATGTGTTATATAATGAATATCTTCAAATTATTGGTATTTAAATATTCATTTGATGTTTTTTATTTAAGGGTATTTACAATTCATAATGTTACCAAAGTGGTAGTAGTTTATTTCATAATCTCAACATTATTTTGGATTGTTTAGGTTTAAGTATCCCTTGGGAAAATTATGTGGAATTAAAATATTAAAACCAATATATTTTAATATCAAATGGTTTCTTACACACCATTCATGTAATATAACCATTTTTACTCTCTATGATACTTAAATTTATTGTGAATTGATTTTTATGAAAATTAAACCTATTTTATTTTTTAGGTCATACATTTTTTCTCTTCCAAATCCATATTTAAAAAAAAATCTTTTACAATTCAAAAAACAATTTATAAAAAAAAATTACACATTTTTACATTTTTCAATAAAAATAAATGGAATCATCATATCATTAAAAAAAGTGATGTTTGGCTTTTACTAAAATTATAAAAGAAATAATTGTATTAATGTGTTTTACATTAATGAAATTTTCCATCATCCATAACACTCAATGTTTTAAATCTTTATTTATATTTTTCAATATATATTTTTAAAATATATTTTGAATTTTCAGTTTTAATAATATTTTCTATGTGAACTGTTATTTTCATCAAGAAAGTTTTAATGACATTTTTAGTATTTTGATTAATCAATGACATCATGTGTCTATTCTACATATTATAAACTATGTTTTTATTATAATGATACCATATTATATATTTATTTGGATGATTTATGTACGTTTTTACAGGGTATGTATTATTTTTTACCAATCCTCATGTTACATTCGATGGTTTTCGATTATATTTTTTGAGTTTGGTAAGTATAAAAAAAATTATGATAGTTCTTCGATAGGAAAGTTTATGTTGATTATGTTTTGGAACATTCATATAAGGGATACATTTAAATTATTATGTAATGGTTTGATACTAGTTATATATAGCCCCTTGATGCATCAACATGTTTCATGAGGCAACATAGATTGATTATTTAAATGGGGTTTTACCTATAATTATAAACTATCCTATAAGTGGTCTAGATATTATATTTTAGATGTACAAAATTATGAATTCCTACATTATAAGATCATTTATTAATATCCATTTGATTATTCAATTAGTTAGAATATCTATGTATTAGTTTCATGATTATATGAATATTAATATAGATTTATTTGATCATCATATATAACTACCATATTATTATCATGTTATTATTTAAATTTCATGTATTTTAATTATTTCACATTCCACATTTATTATAATTCTTTATTAATGATAGATTCTAGTATACTCATTACAATATTTATTATCTCAGGTTCTGATATATTTTCCGTAGAATACTAGGACTTCTTTTCTAATTAATATAAAGGGATATGCTACGTGGAATAATGGAGATATCGATGAAATAACATCCCACTTGGTATGGTAACATGAGAATTGAATTATGACACCATAAAATGCATATCATAAATCATAATTAGCAGTTAAGGCATATATCATGGAATTTCATAAGACATGAATCAAAATGAAATCATAGAAGATGGTCCAAAAGAAAATAATATTGTCATAATGCATAAATTTGTGGCACACACATCATCTTATAATATTGTGAACATTTATATATACATACTCATTCATTAATTAAGTCAAGGAAATGAAATAATTCCTTCAATTAACCTATGGAAATGTAAATAGGTCCGTGCATAACATTATTGACCTAAAATATTGTTCCACACATAACTCTATTAACATCTATTCAGGTTTACACATAACATTGGGAATAATTAATAAGGATCACCCATAACATTTTGAACATTTAATTAGGTTCATTAATAACATTGTGAACCTAAAATATTATCTATATATAACACATTTACTCATGATTTATCCATGTTTTTCAAATTCATTGGAGGGATGTATTGGTGTCACATGTCACATTATGAAAGTCATATATATGGGTTCCTCAATATCATAAAAAATTCATCATATTATAACCTAATAAATGAAATAGGATTTATACACATTTAAACATATAATAAAATATAGAAAATAGATATGTTTCATAATCATTTGATCATACCATCTTATCATAACATGTGATTAAATAAGCAGGTTTAAAAAGATTTATATCATTATATAATCTATTGAAGATAAATGGGTTTTATTAACATATATCAGGATAAAAAATTGTGAAACAAAATATGAATTGTATATATGGTTCATATCTATAGATAATAATATGTTACATCAATTTATATCATCATATATAGAGAATTATTTTGAAATATCATTTTAAAATATATTGAGGAGTAAAATATTTTTAAAAGAAAATTTAAAATAACCAAAATTAAAATATATTGAAAATAAATTTATTTGAAAATAAACATGAAAACTCATAAATTAATCATTATTGAAAATAACATCAATGGTAGAAGGAGATCCTGGTCATGGAATATACATTAAAATCAGGAATTTTTTTAGTGTTTTGATAAAATCCAAATGTTTATTTTTTGGAAAATGACATTAAAATTCATTTCAATTTAAAAAAAATTAAAAAGGCGGTAAATATGTATTTAATAAATCATTTCAAGAATTTTAAAAGAATTTTTTATAAATTTTTAGAAAACATAGGTTTGGATGAAAAATGAGTTTTGGATCATAGAGATTATGAAGATTATTTCTCATAAAAACATCATTTTTAACTCTATAGATAAAAAAGAGTGGAAAATGAAATAAAAACATGTATTATATAGAAATAAATATAGACTAATAATATTATTGATAGTTATTAAGAGTTAGATAATACTATTTAAACATAAAATAATTAATCCTAACCAATTCTGATAAATTGTTATGTTATAGCTTAAATACACTTCCACTTAATCATTTGAAAAATAATCGCCATTACATATGGATACTCAACTTGATATGTACTATTTATAATTATTTAATGTTTAAATATTATTATTTACCTCTCAATAATTATCATTAGTTTTATTCTCTTTAAATTATTTAAATGTTTTCATAAATTTTATTCTCCTCTTAATTGTAATGATAATAAACATAATGTGAATTCATGGTTCTTATAAAAAACAAATAAAATATATTTGCAGAGAATACTAAATGTGTATATTAGAAGTAAAAATTTGAGAAAGAAATCTCATACCACATTCGTAATATTTTGATTCATAATTCATAATAAGGATTAAAATAATATTGAACAATAAATTTCATGAAAATTAGGATATTCATGATATAAAATTTTCATGGGGGGTATATAAACCATAAAAATTAAATTATTGGTCTATTTTTATATTTCTCTTAGAAATAAAAATAGTGACCCTAAATCTCATTCTAATATTGTAATATTATAAATTTTATGAACCAAAAAATATATATATAAATTTAAACCTTAAAGGTTATGAAAATAATTAGACTAATGATATAACATGTTAAAGGGGAAGTGTATACACAACACAGAATTCGTGATTGGTGAATTTTCATGTCTCCCAAAAAAAAGAGAATCTCTAAATCCATTACATTATGTTTTGACATCGTTTACAGAAATCAAAACCACTTATATAATAAATATATGTTTTATATAAATCTATTAAATATTCATAAGTATATATATTATAAATTATATTATTTCATTATGACTATTCATTTCCCTTTTATTAACAAATCCTTTCAAAATCACATTTTTGTTAATAACCACTTTTTTCGTATGTAATATTATTTGTTATTTTAGTTCCTATTATCTTGATAATGGTAACTAAATATGTGTTAACTGTTATCAATTGAATTCTAAACCAAAAAAATTAAATTTTCGTGAAAATTAAAGTGGATAATCAAGAGAAAGCACTAGTTTAAGAACAATCCAATGAAAGAACCTCAAATATTCAATATTGTCACACCTAGTTCCTTAGAGAAATAACCATGAACCCAACCTCAGCTGGTAAAAAGTTAAATTTAGAACAATCAATGTTATTATTCTACCAATAATAATAATTTCCTCCTCTAGAAATCCATTGAATGTGTATTTGAAATAAAGAATATATACTCCTTTAAAACTCAAGGAGATTCCAAATGAATGAAAAATGATAATATGAAAAGAACACTACCTATATAAAAATGGATCAAAACTCAAATTAAGGAAACTAAAATGGAATCCCTGCTACGTTCCACCAAATCTGAAAAGTTAAAACACCTATAGTTTATATATTAACGGAAAGTAACTCTCATATTTCACAATCTATCCTCTGGGGTTTAAACACCCCATACATTACCATCCAAATCCAATTTCCCTTACTATGAGAGAAAGAACCCAAACCAAACATCAATGAACAATTTATCAACCTTTTTTCAACAAAAAATTGGGTGTACTACAATATCATTGCTTTATTAAAGAAGGAACTCATATTTGGGTAGTTTCAAATGAGACTACCCACTTCTATGACAACACCAAGAACCCAATGAAATTTCCAAAATGGGTTAATATTGAATGTGATAGGCATATTTTTGTTGAGAAATTAATGGAATGAAGAATATATTGAATGATATTTTGATTATTCATAATCAGATATCATAATATATGATTAACAACATACAACTTAACCAAACCACAAGCATACCAAAAAATAGATTCATAGACTTCACATAGATCTCGGGTGGTGCAGACCATGTTGGAAATATGATTAAGTTATCTATATTTCATGAATGATTGAATAACCACTCAAGGGAATGCACTAAATCATTTAGAAGTTGTTTTGAATTATAATAATAAGGTAATAGTCTAAACAATTTATGAGGAAAAATGAAAATTTATGTAAACATAATGGATAATAGTAATGGGTTCCCAATGGAATTTTTAATAGTTGAATGTATTAATTGTAGAAATTATAGGAATTATGATAATATATTTCATAGGGTAAATCTGTAGAATAAGATCTAAAATGTTATATGAGTAATGGTTTTTCTATTGGGTATTAAGAGACTACAAATTACATTTGAAATAAAGTAGGTATAGATGAATAAATTGATTATTCTTATTTAATGTTTTAATAATGATGTGGAATCATTAATGGTATTGTGTATTTAAATATAATAATTATGTTGTTGAATAAGTTTACTTGTTATATTATAAATATAAGAATTGTGAAATATATAAAGATTGCACTGTAGTACTTTTTTAGGTTATTGAAAATATATATTGAATTGTAGTAATGTATATGAATAGTGATATAGTGGAAAGTTTGTATTTCTTGAAAACACGTTATTGAGGTCGGATAACCTTTAATATATTCAAGATGTAGAGATAATAATGTTTATTTTGGATGAATACTGTTATGATTAAATAAAGTTGGATATTATTAAATATCGTGAAAATGGTTACAGACTTGTTGAAAAATTAGTTTATGATCTAATTTAATGGATTCAAAACATTATTTGATTTATGGGATATATTGAATAATTTATGGATTTATTTATGTAATAAATATATGTTCATTCTTTCATTATAGTTTTATGGTGGTCACGATATAAATTTTTTTTATGTGACATTAAGAGAAAATTTCTGTTGTCTAGAGAATATACTGTTTTGTAGATTAGTGACCTCCCTTGAAAATTTTGGACTTTGAACTTAGTAAGAAATATTTTAGAAAAATCTTATGGTTAAATATTTATGGAATTGAGAAGGTTTAAATTTGAGTGTTCTAGGGTAACTCATGCTAACCATATTAGTTTTTCTAAATAGTTAGAGACATGTAGAAAGAAGTTTCACTCTTTTGTTGATGTTATGATCCATTAAAAGTAAATTTTAGTAAATCATGGATAAAATTCTTATTGTATATATATGTGTGTGTGGCTATTGGTGTAATAAATTATGTGAATAATTAATGATGCAATTTTTTTTAAATTTTCATATAAAATATAATGATATTAATTAATAATATTTCCTTATGTTCATTTTTTTGAGAAGAAATAAATACCACATGATTAAGAAAAAGATATTCAAATGAAAAAGGTATCATATTTTTTTCATTTTAATAATATTTAAATGTATTTTTATTTTTTAAATTGTAATGATGATTCACATTATTATGATTAATAATGTCGATTACTCTCCATAATTATATACACTTTTTTCCATTCTCATATCATTAATTACAAATAATGTTTTCCTACTTAGATTCCTAGAATTATGTTATTACAGATTAACTTAGTACATGAAATTCCCTCTTATATAGAGGAATATTTATTAACCCCTCCAATGATGTTAGTTTTCAACAACCGTTAGACCTTTGACAACCAGAATATAATTACAAGAGTATAACTTATTTATGTGGTGTTGAATGTAACGCCCAAATATTTTAAAAAAGGGTTATCGTGTTAGATATTTCATGGGACACAAATTAACCAATGTTAGAAGAGAATTTAAATCCCTATTACATTATGATATATTAATTTTTTTAATAAATTAATCTATTTTATATCTTGTGTTGTACACATCACCTAGTTCAAACAAAACATGATAATTTTTTGAAATATTTTTCTACAAATATGAATGACATTACCAATATGTTAAGATGGAAGGTATGAAGAATAGTAAATAATTTATTGACATTATGTTGACTAAAAATTTATAAAATATACTAAATGGTAAGATTTTTATTTTAAATAATATAATAATCATTTTAATTTAAAAGATATATTTTTTAAAAAATATATATTTTTCTAAAAGGCGGTATAGATAGGCTTAAAAACATAATTTAAAATTTATTATTACCAATTTGGAAAATATTACTTTTAAAAAATAGATTTAAATTTTAAAATCTAAATAAAAGAATATCGTTTTCATTTTTGGATTATTTTATGAAAGAATTAATTTTTTGTTCAATAGTGAAAATTACATATTTTTATTGAAAATTATCCCTGTTTATATTATTCACAAAGTGAGGTTATATATTAAACAATATTGAATGTATTATTACATAAAATATATTAATATTTTTCTAATTTAGATTATTTTAATAAATTTTATATTGAATTGTGAAATAAAAACTTTTTTATTTTTTTCTGTTTTCTTTGGATAAACCGTTTTTTTTTCAAGGTGTCTACAGGTTCAATTTTAAATTAATTTTTACCAATTATGTTAATATAATTTTCAATAATTAAATAAATATTTTTCATTTAATTAATTAATTTTATATAATAAGGTAATATTTACTTTTTTTACCATAATTAAAAGTGAAAATAGTAAAACTTAATTACCAAAGGTAAGGTGAAAAGTGGTTACTAGGGTTTAAATGACAAGATAAGGGATGAAGTGACGTGGAAACTTGTAAAACGACCATTTTATAGAAATATTTAGAACTAATATTGTGTAATATTAAATAATATACAATTTTTAGGGATTTATAATGATTAAAATTTTGGTTTCTCTTATCAATCCCACCTATGAAGGCTTTCGGAATAAATCTATGGAGGCTCTTCGAATAAAAGGTAAAATTATTCAACATGCATATTTGTTTAATTTATTCATTAAATTATATGAAATCATATTAAAAAAATATAATATAAAAATTATACCCATTATTCATATATTATATTATGTTTTTGTAGTAAACCATATCTTTATCCACTTCAATAAATTGGGATACAAAACCATAAATCATTTGTATGATGGACTACTACCTCACAAAATGATATAATTTTTCTCCAAAACCACATTTAAAACATAGATATAAAAATTTATCAAATATATTTAGTTGAGATTAATATAGTTATTATACTTATTTAATTATTATATCACATATACATTCTAACATTCAATTTTTGGGGGATATGAAAATGTCTCCCATGCGTACGGAAGAATACCTCCTCATGAAGCGATGTGATTCGTTTTTCACTTACACTTCCAAATAAATATAGCAAGTATACGGATAAATAATATATATGATATTTGTTTTATAAAAACACCTATAAAATAAAATACAACATCTAATTTTCTACATTCTCATCCATTGGAAAATAATATCATTTCTCGTGTGTATATGTGGACAACGACCACCATGTAGGGATGTAAAGTTTTTGTCATATTTTTACATGGATGGTAATAAGTATGTATTTTATTGTTATAAATTAAAAATATATATAATAATAATAATTTTATAATGGTGATTAATATTTATTTTCCTTTCACTCTATTAATCAGGAAATATTGAAGTTGTGCTCATGTGTGCATACGACCTACCATCTCTATTAAAGGATTTACCCATTTTCTATCTAAAATTTTTATATAGTACTATTAAAAAAATATAAATAATTTATATTATATTTCTATAATGCTTAATATTACGGATATAATTTAAACACAGTCAATATAAAAGGACTAGAACTACAACACCAAATCATACATGAAAAACAATGCAATAATCACACAAAAGAGTGATTTTATTAAATAATTGTTAATAAAAGTGTCATAAAATTCTATATGTATATTGTATATGGTATAAAATATATTATTAGAGATGTTTAGTTGATTTAAAATAAAAAATTATTTGTTGTATTCGATGTTCATACACAGATGAAGGAATTCAAGCCTGATATATGGGTTTTCTCGTCCCTTTTCTACTTTCATGAGACATATGAAATATCAATCAATTATTAATTTTTTCTCTATATATACTTAGCCATTCATATTTTATGTCATGAATCAATTTATATTATTTGTATTTATGTTTTCATTTGATTTGATTTTGTTTTATGGGACTGTGATTCATAAAATTACCATTGTTGTATGTTTTTTTCACATTCTCATAATTATTCAGGATTCGTTATTTTTAAGATTCACTTTTATAAATTGTCTTGTATTATTTTATTATATACAATATATTTCAATCACTATAGTTATAAATTGACATTTCATGTAATTGCATCATTTTTATAATGACCATGATTTTCTTATATTACTTTTACATCATTTTATTGATAAACCATATAAAAACATTAAACAAGGAGGATACAAATAATTAGTGTCTTTGGAAAACTAGGAATTCAAATAATATTTACAACAAAAATCATAATAAATTTATTTAATTACTCCTCTAGATTTTTATCGGCCCTTATATACTATTTAAGAAAAGTATTCGCCTAAGGATATACATAAAAAAGGGGTGAGCTAAAATCTGAGTAAGAGGAAAGATAAGAACATGAAACAATGTAAAATGGGGTGAGTGTAGTCATAAAATCATTTATATAATATCATGTAATGATGCAATGAATAAAAATAAAACATCAAGAATTAGTGGTTGAAAACCACACATAGTTGTGAACAAGGATATCATAATGTTCATGCATAATTTCACATTAAATCATGAGATTCATCAATTTAACCAATTATTTGGAGTGATGTAATAATTCTAGGTACACTCATCAGAGTCAAACATTCATATTTGGCTACATAATTCTGTGTTCTCCCATCACATCATAACATTAAAATTATAATTCTTTCCACATTAGAAATATGTCAAAATTAAACATGAAATAACCTAAGGAAGAAAATGGGTTCGAAATAATAAATAATTCATTAATAAAAATCTGGTTCTATAAATAAAGGGGTAATATCGTAATTTAAATAGAACCATTAAACATGAGTGAAGAGTGAATCACTATTCGACAAGTAAAAAGTATGTGTTTGTTTAAAAGAATAGTCTTTGGGAAAACATTGGATTTTACATAAAATTAATTATAGAGAATTTATATCCCATAATATGTAACATAATGGTGAATAAATTAATTTTAAGGCCTATGCAAAAAAAAATTGGTTGATGAGGGAAAACCCAAAGAAATAGAGTTCGATTCAAGAATTTCATTTTACCTTGTGTCTGATTGATTTCTTCACATTAATTTTTTATATAACGACATTGTATTCATTAATTAACTATTCCACATCCTATAATAAAATAAATGGATTCATTATGGTTTGATTAAGTTCATTATTGGACCTTGGCATAAGTTATAGACGTTAAATTCATTGACTGTGAGTGTTATTTTTCATAGATTTTATGAACATTTCACTTATATTCATGGATTTATGGTCATTTTAAATGTGGTTAAACATCCATAATTATTAATATATATAATTATTTACATTAAATGGATATAAATGATGTTATATTTTTTATTCCATGAGGATGAATCATTAGATAAAATAATACTGATAAATCCTTGAATTTATTTGGTGGTTTCACTCACAATGAACATTATATGAAATATTATTTTTTATCCTGAGTTCATAATGATTATAGAACAAAATATATGATGTAATAAATATTTTGTTATCTAGTTGAACCATTTAAATGGTTTCATGACTATTCTCTATGAGGGTAATTAAAATTTAAAACCCATCATCCGCATTCGGACTGTTTATTCATTTCTAGTATAAAAGTAGCAGTAATGTGAGATTATGATAAATTATCCAATTTTAAGAGTATAATTCTAGTACGTATTGGTTACATGTGTTTTAATACAGTTTTGTAGAAACTATGAGATAAAATAAAATAAAATAAAGGAGCATGAATGAAAAAAATAGAATCAGAAAGAATAATTTACCTCTTCAGTTTAACCCCATTGAGAGCATCTTTAGGGGACACCATTTTTTATTTTAGGTAAACCATGTTCATTCCGAGTTGGGGATGGATATTGGAGAACTTTTTTGGCATAATTTAGTTTTGTCTTGAAGATTTAGAGGTGTGAGGAAATGAGGGTGTGTGGGGTGGTATTTATAGTGGATGGGATGATTGTTTTCTTAATATAATATTCATTAATTTTTTATTTCTCTACAAGACAAGAAATTTTGATGATTCATGGGAATAAAAATTATAATAAGTGAATGTTAGTTCTATACATTTTTCATTGACATCATCGTTGAGTCATGGATAATGTATAAATTCATTTATTTAACATATTTTTTAAATTATTGAATATCACTATTCACCAAAAAGTATTGTGTTTCAGAAATATACCAACAATTAACCCTAAACCTTTTTCGACATGTATAATTCAAAAATGAACTCCATTTATTCAGAAACAGTTCTCTAAATATGAAAATTTTTTATTTTAATAAAAAAATAATTTCAAGATATATACAAATTTTGAAATTGAAAAATATTTCTTAATTATTTCAAAAGAAATCATAAGGTCTTATAAAATTTTCATAAAACAAGAAGATATAAAAATTTTATTATTTGAAAACCTTTTAGGGAAATATATTTTCTAAATTTCCCTAAATAATTATAAATATTTATTTATGACTTAAAAAAATACCAACACATTTAATACAGTCACACTGCCACTTAAAAATTGCCTAAATTTTATTTAAAATTTTATCTATGGAGTTACTATTCTTTCGAATGATTTATTATTCGTAATGGAAATTTTACTATTCGTAAGGGTATGTTACTGTTCATAATGGTAGTTTAAAATTCACCAAAAAATATGTTTTTTCCTATCAAACTCCAATGATCTTATTGATCATAACCGTGTCTATTAGATTTATTAATTTCAAAACACTGAAGTGGAAAATTTATGTTTAAATTTCACATAGTAGTTCATTTAGGAATGATGTTTCATTATGTTTCCTAATGTGATTTTATATGATTATTACATTGCTACATGTAGGGAAAATTTTCATTGATTATACTTTGAGTCATTACAATCTTCGACCCTTTTGAAATTTAGAAATGGAAATTTCGTTTTACATAAACATGTGAGGGTAATTATCCTTCATCACATCCTATGGTTACCAAGTTGGTTATTCATACTTATGGTCCCTCCAAAAAACCATCACAAGGTGTTGTTTGTTGTTTCATAGAACCTTATCTCTCCAGTCTAGAATGTTTACTGGCTACTCCTCATAAAAGAGATGATCTTCTAACTGTACCACGTCTGAGTTCAGTACATTTGAGGGATCTGGTATGTACTCCTTCAAGAGTGACACCTAGAACACATCATGAACATGAGACATATTTGGTGGAAGTGAAATTTTATAGGACAAGGATCCTATGTGGTCAAGGATCTCAAAGGGTCCAATGTACCATGGTCCTAACTTCACTTTTTTTCTATACCACATTCTCTCTTCTATGGTTATATTAAAAGGAAGTCAATATCTCCAACTTTGAACTCCAAGTCCCCTCAAAGGTAGTTATCATAGTTCTTTTACCAAGTATGAGCAGTTTTGATATATTTTTGGATGACAAGAACCTTCTCTATCATCTATTAACCAAGATCATGTCTATGTAGCTTTCGTTCGCCAACTTCATCACAGTAGGTTAATTATCTACATCACTTTCCATACAGATCTTTATATAGAGACATTTTTATACTCAAGTATAAGGTATTATTGTATGAGAACTCAAAAAATGGGAGATTATTATCCCATCAACCATTTAATTATATTGATAAGTTAATTAGGGTATCTTTGAGTATCTGAATAGTACTTTTGGATTTGGCCATCAGTTTGGGGGTGATTGGTCATGCTGAAATTTAATTCAGTTATCAAAGCATGTTGGAGACTTGTCCAAAATTTATATCTGAACCCTTGATCATGATCAGATTAAATCAAGAGTAAAACCCCATGCAGTCTCACCACATCATTCCCATATATATTTTCATTTTTTCAAGTGAGAGATCTTCCCAAATAGCGATAAAGTGGGATGTCTTGGGAAGTCAATCAACCCCAACCCATAGCGCATTATTTCCCTTGGACATCTTTGGGAGACTGATGAAATAGTCCATAGTCTCATTCTAGAATTTCCACATGGGTATATGTAATAGTTTCATCATATATTTGGACTGTTTTCAGTATTATTTTACATGCTAACATATCATGCACCATGAAATATATACCAAAATCATCATCTTCATGTTGTCCCACCAGAAGTGTTCTCGGAGATAAAGGTACACAATGGTGATACCAGGATGGATAGAGAATGGTGAGATATGTGCATAATAAAATATTGTATTCTTTATCTCAGGTGATGAAGTCACACAAAGACGTGATCCAAAACCAAATAACACTGTCATCGTCGATATGAAACACTTACAGATTCCCTTACATTATAGCATTCACCCACTTTTGTAGCTCCAGAGCATCCCTTTGTGCTTTCTTAATCTTTTATTCGATAGATGAATTGAAACAAAATTGTGAATGGTAGAATTTATTCCACTATGTTATGATTTCCAAATCTATCCATTTTATATAAATTGGGATAAGGTTTTTCTTAATCCACAACATGGATAGAGTATTAGGTTTTTTTATCCTTGGAACTTCATCTACCTTGTTTGCCATACCAGGATGAGAGTGAATAGGGAAATAAAAGTATTTTATTAGCTATATCCATCACCATTTATGCGTGTTGAGCTCCTTTTTTGGGGAATATATACATTAGAGTATTGGGATCAGTTTATATGTCACAATTCTCAACATAGACATTGTGGATCCATATTTTCAATTCTAAAATCATAGATTCTAGATCTAGATCATGAGTCGGGTAGAAATGATCCTGGATCTTCAACTTTTGTGAGGCGAAGGCTATCACGTTATCATTTTCCATGAGTACAAAACCCAATCATTTCATTGAAGAATCACTATATATCATGAAATCTTCTTCACTCTTTTGTATTGTGAGTACATGTGTAGAGATCAGTTTTCTCTTTATCTCCTTGAAGCTTCCCTCACATTATTCTATCTAGACATACTTTACTCCTTTCATTGTTATCATAGTTATCTCACTTGAGGATTATATGAAATTTTTCACAAAATTTTTTTAGAACCCCACTAATCCAAGAAAACTATAGATATACGTGACACTGGAGGGTATGATCCATCCCTCAATTACTATTGTTTGTTAAGGACCCATATAAATTTCCTCAAATGTGATCACATGTCCCAAGAACATTACATTATTCATCTAAAAGTCAAAAAATATAAACATGGAAAAAAATATCTCCTCTCACAATGTCACCAACACAGGTCCCATATTTTCTTATTGTTCCCCCTTTCTCTTGGACTAGATGAGAATATCATCTATAAACACTACCATAATTTTTTTATGGTAAGATCTAAATACTCTATTCATAAAATCCATGAATATTCCTGGGGAATTAGTAAATCTGAAGGGCATCACCAGAAACTCATAGTTCCCATACCTTGTACGGAAGGTAATATTTTGAATACCAAATTTCTTAACCATTAGATGATGATATCCAGAATGAATATCCACCTTCGAGAAGTACATCACTACTCATAGAATATATAACAATTCATCAATCCATGGGATAAGATAGTTTATCATTATGGTAATCTTCGTATGTTCCTTATAATTGATACACAACTATATTGATCCATCCTTCTTATTTACAACGAGAATTGGCACACCCCAAGGTGATACAATAGGGTGTATGCACCCTTTTTTCAAATTCACTTTCAACTAATTCATTAAATCTTCCACTTCGATTGGATCCATCCTATATGGACACTTTGAGATAGGAGTAACTATGGACATGAGTTATATGGGGAAATATACTTAAATATCTAGGGGATTTCTCAGTAACTCTTTTCAAAATAAATCACTATATTCCCTCACGATGGAAATATCATATAATTTGATACTTTTATTTGACTCAACCATTTGTGAAAGTTATGAATATTCCCATGGAATTGACACCCACACCATTGAAGGAATATTCACAGGAGATTCATGATTTTCATTTCATCTTTATAGGATCATGTGATTATTCAAAATATGAAAATATATTTCCTATTCTCGATAGTTGGCATGTACTCTATATAACATGATCCAATCAATTACCATTATAGCATCAAAATCCAAAGTGGGGTGTAGCATGATATTCACTTCATGAATCGTCCCACCCACGACAGGTAGAGGAGATTACAACACTGGGGTTGCAATGATTTCCCCATCAGGCGATTTTACATATATATTTATGGTTTTGGGGGATTCAATTTCTTAGTTATACAAATAATACAAGATATAAAAGAATGCGTAGAATGATAATCAAATAAGACATTATCCATTTTTTTAGTGAATAAGATGTCTACATTGTATAAATTCATTTTTATGCACAAATATAGATGTAGTGATGGAATAGGGCTTCTGTTGTTCCTTTGGAATTGGTGTTTGTAGACACTAATTACCCTAGAGGTATTGAGGTTTAGTGCACTCACCTGCATAGGGACCTTTCTCCCTATAGTTGTAGCATTGGACCATGGGTGGTGCTTTCCATGAATACACCACATTATCCTACCATCTCATATATTTTGACATCACAGAAATTAGTGGAATTATCTACCATAATTAAAACACTTCCTCACCCCATTGAGGTAATTTTTATGATGCTTCGTCCCTAATTTTTTTCATGTGGGTGGTTGTGTTTTCTTCCCCCTTTTATCATTAGATCCTCCATCAGGAAAATCTATATTTTGTTTTATTATCATTGTATCCATTAGAATATTATCCAAAATACATCTTTACATTTAGATCACATCGAACTAATTCTTCTATAATCTAAATGTCTCAAATTTAAAAATACTTTTCAAGGTGTGGTATTAACCCTATAAAAATATTTCATTTTTTCTATGATTTTTTATAAAAAAACATGAAGCATACATTGCAGGCCTTGTGAAATTATCTTCTTAGGCCATGAAAAAATATCATTCATTTTTGCTGATCTCTATGAATTTTCTACCCATCTATCTGTAATGATTTATTGGGAAATAAATGTTTTGAATCAAGATATTAATGTCTTATCATTCCATCACTTCATTTTTATCACTCGACTTAGTGTTCTTAATCAAAGCCCAATATTGATCAACCTCTTCATGTAGATGATAAAAGGATAAAATCACCTTATCCATCTTGTGATAGTTAAGTATATAAAAGATCCACTCCATAGAGTTGACCCATATTTCCACAACTAGTGGATCAAAATATACACTATACCTCGGTGGTACTTGCTACATAGATGCTTAAAACACTTGATATCAAGTTTCTTCCTCCTAGTTTAAGGAGAAAGTTCCCCATTATTCTCGTTATTTGTATAAACTGAGACAACTGGTAAAGAAATTCAATGATTTTTTTAACACCACCTCCCAATGAATTGGGGATTCTATTCGGTAACCTGTTGCATTGGCCCTTTCACGGGTTTTTGGACTGGTTTCTCCTAGTTTCCACTATTTTCTAAAATAGAAAACGGTAGAAAAAAATATAATTCAAAAAGTTAGGAATAAATAATATATTCATTTTTAAAATTCAGACAAAAATCATATCATATGGGATCCCTATGTTTATTAGAGCTTCTTGTGTTCATATTTGTACTTTGTATCATAATAGATTTGTTCTCTAGGGTTCACTCATCTAAATTCCAAAATTAACTAAAAGAAGCCTCTGATAACAACTATAGAGAACCTGCATTCCTTACATTACTTTTTCATCATTTTAATGATAATAAAAATAAAAACATTACTCAATGAGTATCTAGTGGTTTAGTGTCTTTTGAATACATGGTCCATACATAAAATTTACGTCATAAAGCAAAAACATTTATTTAATTTCTTATTCTATTGCTTCTTATAACCCCTTGTGCACTCTCTTGTAAAATTAGTCACCTGGAGATCTACATAAGAATAGGATTATATAAAAAACAAGTAAGTGGAAAGATATTAACATGAAACAATGAAAAATTTGGTGATCATAATCTCAACATAATTTATATAATAGCATGGAATATGGAAATTCATAAAAAAGAAACAACATGTCTTAGTGGTTAACTACCAAACATAGTTGTGAAAAAAGATAGAATCATTTTCCTACATCATTTCACTTTTAATCATGTTATCCATTAATTTTAATAATGAATTGTAGCGCTATATAATTCTGGGTGCACCCGTCAAATTCAAACATTCTTATTGCGCTATATAATTCTTGGTGCACCCGTCACATTTTAACATTTACATTATCATGAATGCTACATCGAAAAAATATAAAACAAGAACATGGAATAACCCATAGAATTAAATTAGATTCACATCATAAATAACAACTTCATAAAATGTTGGTTCAAAAAATAATGTGGTCATATCTTTCATGACAAAGAACCATTAATCTTGAGTGAAAAGTGAAATAATCCTCATCCAATAAAAAGGGTGTGTTTATTTGAAAGAAGAGTTCTTTTAGAAAACATTGGATTTTTCATAAAATAAATTGAGATAAATTTATATCCTATAAAAGGTAATATAATGATAAATGAATGATATTAATCTACACTGAAAATGGGTTGAAGAGAGAAAATGAAAGAGAGTTGGGTTCAAGAATTTCCCATTACCTTGTGTCTAATTGCTTTATTCACATTAAAGTCATGTATAATGATATGAGACTAATCAATTTACAATTTCATAGACAGTAATACAGTAATTCTATTCATTATAGTTTGATTATGTTTTATATGGATGGTTCTATGAGTTACATATCTTAAATTCAATGTTCAGGAGTTTTAAATTTATTAGATCTTATGAATGGTTCACTTGTATTCTTGAATGGATATTTGTTTGAAATATGGTTAAACATAAAAAATTAATAATATATATTATTAGTGAAATTTTAGTTATATTAATGATCTTAATATTAATTTTCATTCATTCCTTGAGGATGAAACATTAGATAAAATTTTAATGATAAATTCTTTGATTAATATGGTGGTTTTTATCAAAATGAGCATGTTTTGTATTATTATTTTTTATCATGAGTTTATAAAGATTAGAATAAATAAAATAAGATAAAATAAATATATTATGATATTGTTCAATAATTAAAATTGTTACATGACTAGTATCTAAGATGGTAATGCAAATTGAAAACTTGTTTTCCTTGATTGTGATTAATTAACACATCTCGGACAGTGCTTTCATTTATAGTATAAAAGGAGAGGAAAGGTGAGAATATGATGAACTATACCATTTTCACAATATAATTATATTACATGAATTTTTCTGGTGTTTTCAAACCATAATTGAGAATGTAGACAAGGAAATGGAAAAGAAAATACAAAAAACATGAATGAAAATAAAAGAACCGGAAAGAGAAATTTACCTTTTAATTATATCTCCCTAGAGAGCCTCTTTAAGGGTGAATATTTTTTCTTTTGAGGAGAAAACTATTTTCTGAATATGGGTAGGGATCATTAGGGGAGGATATTTGGGAATAATTTCTTAAAGTATTGAATCTTGAGGGGTGTGAAAAATGAGGGTTTGAGGTGTGGTATTTATATTGGAGGGATGAGGGTTTTCTTAATGTTATATTTGTTAAGTTATTCTTTCCCCACAAGAAAAGATATATTAAGAATTATTATGACTAAAAATTTTAATAAGTGTGTGTGATTTAAAACAAATGGTTATTTAAAACATCAATGATTCAAGCATGATATGGAAATTCAGTTATTTAGCATATTTTGGAAATTATAGAATTTCACTATTCACTAAAAACTAACATATCTTAGAACAATCCGAAGAATTATCCATTGTCATTTTTCGATGAGTAGAATCCAAAAATGAAATCCATTTTTATAAAATAATTCTATAAATATTTACAATTTAATTTTTAATTAAAATCACAATTTACATTAAAAATACAGATTTTAGAATTAAAATTAATTTTATAATGCTTTCAAAAAATTAACAAAGGTCTAATAAAATTATTGTAAAACCAAAAGGAATTAAAATTTGTAACTTATAAAAAAATAGGAAAATAAATTTTCTTTTAAATTAATTAATTATAATTATTTATTTATGACTTAAAAAAATTACAATAATTTTAACTTGGTCATATTGTCACTTATAAGTCGCCTAAATTTTATTTATAAATTCATGGGTTGAGTTACTATTATTTTAAAGATATAACATTAATAAGGTATATAATAATATTCATAAGGGTAGGTAACTATTCATAAAGTTAAGTTACTATTCAACAAAAAATTATTTTTTTCTTATTGGAATCCAAATATCTTAATGATCACTATAATGTATGTCTGATTTTGGAAATTCAAAACACAGAAGAGGAAAATTTATGTTTAGACGTCACATAGTAGTTTATTTAAGCATATTGTGTACTATGTTTCCTAATGTGATTTTATATTATTATGAAATTACTAAAAGTATGAAAAAATTGAATTTATAAAAGATTGGTTTGTTACATTCTCCCCCCTTGGTAAATTTGGCCTTTGAAATTTCATTTTATATAAACTTATGGGTGTAATTATCCTTCATCACATCTTATGGTTCCCATGTCTCTTCTTCGTACTTATGGTTCCTCCAAAACACTTTCACAATGGTTGGTTGTCATGTTGGGTAGAACCTCATCCCTTCAGTCCATAATCTTTACTGATCGCTACTAATAAGTGGGATCATATTAAATATATATGATCTCTGAGTTTCGTAGATGTGAGGGATCTGTTATGTACTTATTTATTAGAGGTACGTGAAACAGATCATGAACATGAGCCATATTTTTTGGAAGTGTAAGAGGATATGTCACAGATCCTATGTAGTCAATAATCTCAAAGGGGCCATTGTACCTTGGGCTTTGTTTCGATTTCATTTCAAATCACATAAATCTCTTCTATTGTGATATTTAAAGGAATAATTTATCTCTAATGTCAAAATCCAGGACCCTAGATAGTTGTTAGCATAAATCCTTTACCGACTCTAAGATTCATTGATATGTTTATCGATGAATTGGATCATCTCTATCATCTCATCAATATGACTATGTCGAAATTTCTTTCTTTCTCCAACTTCATCCTAATATTTTATAGTTCTACAACGCTTTCCTTTTAAATCTTTATATAGAGCCATCTGGATACTTTAATTGATGATATTGTTTTATGAGAACTCAACCAATGAGGGATGATGATCCCATACTTGTAACAGCCCGAGATTTAATAAAAAAATATTCTTTATAATTTTATTAATGTCTTGTGTTGTACGCTACACAAAAAGGAGCTTGGACAACACGCATCTTTGACTTACCTTGCATTACACTCAATCGCAACCTTCCTCGATAGCGTGTGTAGTACGCAATATTGAGTTTCACGAAACAATGATATGCTATTAAAATATTATTAAAACTAGCCGTTATGAATAGTAATAACCACTTTTTAAATTTTTGAAATTTTAGCTCTCTAAATGGACTTCATTTTTGGATTCGGAGTATCGAATTTAGCCTAAGGTAAAATTTTGGTACTTTTCGGATAACTTTCATATTCTGATGAATAGTGAAAATTACTAAATTATAATTAAAAACAACTTTTTTAATAGAAATAATTAATAGTGATAAATTATTAATTTTAGTGGTTTTAAAGTATATTTATAATATATTTTTACAATTTAATACAATTTTGGTCATTGAATTTAATTTCACATTTAAACCAGACATAATCAAGTGTCAATCTTTTGATAGATATTGTTTCTTAAAAACACGCTATTTGTTTTAACAATGGGATTTAATTATAAAATTAATTAATACAACTTCTATTTTATGAATTTGGTAAAATAGACTTAATTTTTGAATTCGGAATATGAAATATATCTTAGGATGAAATTTTGGCATTTTTCTGAAAAACATCAATTTTTGATGAATAGTGAAACTACTAAGTGGTAGTTAAAAAACTGAATTTTTCATAAAACTTAATTTTACCGCTTCTGTGAATGGAATTTCAAAAATCCAAGAGACACGGTTGATGTCAGTAAATAAAATGTGGTTCAATGAGATTAAAATAATTTTTGGTGAATAGTAACTTTTTACTTTTATTTACCACGGTAAAAAGAAAATAGGGTAATTAAGGGTAAGAATGATATTGATATTACCCTAACACATGTCCTAATTCTATTGGACAAGTTTATCTCGACCAAAAACAACCTTAAGTGTAAAATATTATCATTTAGGCCCACTTGGATTAGATTAGGACATTTATTATTATTTAATTCAAAGAAGAGTTAAAAGAGTTAAAATCAAAGTATATTTACTAAAAAAAATTAATATAGGGTTGTACATAAGATAAATTCTATTGTAAATATTCATTAGAAAGATACAAAGATTTCCTACATGATGGTATTTTATTTGTAATTTTTAGATATCAAATAATTTAATTTATTTATGACAAAATGATGATGCAGTAATTATCTTATTAATGAAATATTGACATAATTGATATTATAAATACCAAAATAAATGTAATTTAAGACTTTTTATGAATTCCACTAATTTTATAGGTTACTAAGATATATTAGTGTTGATTTAATAAACTTTTTTCGAACATATAATTCTGTTATGACTTTCACAAAAATCATATATCAAATAGTGTCAAAATTGACACAAAATAGTTTTTAAATAAAATATTATATTATTAATTGTTATTTTATTCCTAAAAATCTAAGGTTAGTCCAAATGACTTAGATAAGGATATATATTAATAATAAACAATTTGGGGTTCGTTTGTCATGTTATAGTAAGTGTATTAACCATATAGTGTAAGAAAACAAAAAGACACGGTAAAAGTTAAATTATTTAACTTAAAGTTAAATCTAATTGATAAGGTTAAAATAATAACTTAAACTTGTCTAAATCTTATTGGTTGATAGTATTTCGACCCATACCCACTTTAACTTCGAAATAAGACCCTTTGGAACCATTATAAACCGATTTTGACTATAATATAAAATAATATTTTGAGGTATTCCTAAGGTGCCCCTCTCCTCCCTTATAAAAGGGCACCTCCTCCCCCTCCTCCTCACACCAATTTGAGCACTCAAGCTTGGCCAACCCCTGCCATTTTCTCCTCTCCAATTCCCTAGAATAATCCTAGAGGTCATGGTCTTCTTCAAAGACCAATCTTAGTTCCCTAAGTGGAGGATTCAAAGAGGCGTTCCAAAGAAGAGGAAATATCCATTACCGATCTTTTCAATTTCTTTCTTCTTCAACTTCTTCTTCTTTAGTTGTTTCATTATAAATTAATAACATAAGTATTACTTACATACTGATATGTTATTATAAATATGAAACAACTCTAATTAACCTTCTATCCATCCTACGGAGAAAGGAAATCACCGCGCGTGCGTACGTACGGAATACCGTCTCCACGCCGTGGTGTAATCTATTTTCCGCCACCACCTTAATTGGATGGGTATAAAGGTGTAATTAGTAACTATATATGATTATTATAAAGTTATATTGATACTGAAATATTATACATACACTTCAACACAATTCCACGACCATGGGAACGATATCATCGCTCGTGCGTACGTACGGACTACCGTCTCCTCGACGTGATGAGATTCATTCTCAATGATTAACCATTCATGAATGATTATAAAGTATATATAATAAGTAATAATGCAATATATGACCTAATAATGATACTAGAATTATTTATATTTATATTTATGTCATCTACTTAATTCCATTCAATTCAATAAGGAAACGAAAACATCGTTCATGCGTACGTACAGACTACCGTCTCCATGAACAGTGTATTTCTTTCCATTTACTGATTTATTATATATGTGTATTATGAATATATATATATATATATATATATATATATCATTTTTTAAATTCTGGAATTAAGTAATCATGATATAATTAATCATATGAATAATTACAAGTTAAAAACACGAACGACAAATGAGACGATTTTACCCAAAACGCTACATTAACATGAATTTACAAAAGAACGGGTAATATAAAGTCATAAGTGGACCATATATGATATAATAACAATGAATATGATTCGAGAATAAGTCAATAACATGATTTAAATCATATACAGGAGGTTCGGACACTCACAAAGCAAGTCGGACCTAAGGTAAGAGAAAATATCACAATCTCATTTTTATCCGAGATTGTTTTTACTTTGCCATTTACTGGGGTGTATTTTATCATCAACATCCATGTTTCCTCAATATGTAATATTATTTCCATCCACCTACAATTGTTTAAATCCAATTTTACCCTTCGGTGAATTTTAGTAAAAGATAATAAAGGAATCTTTTGTTGTTTTTTCGTATGAGGTACTTTTTGACTTTTCCGACAAAAGTACGAAGAATGTTTTTTAACTCATACGGCATGAATGGATTTTTTAAAAATTATTTCCAAGAAGCTTCCTTTACAAGTTTTCAAGTTTATTTTTAATCAACTTCTTTTAGTTTAAATTTGTATGACATGTTAAGAAAGGAAAAATGTTTTTGAAGTAGAAAGGATATTTTCCTCAAGAATGTAGTTCAAGTGTTTTATCAAAATTATTTTCCATATAAGATAATAAAGGGTTCTGTTTCTATCCCTATTATTACATGGATTTGATTATGTTGTGATGGAAATATTTTTATGAATTCCTTTATCTTATATGAATTGTTTTATGATGTCGTGTTGTTTAAGAATCCCATTTTTATTACATGGGTTATGCAATGATGTATGATTTATGATTTTGTGGCACACATAAGAATGGTATCATTATGAGATGTGTGGGACCTATATATCCCTCCAATGCATTGGGTAAAGATTTTATATCTCATGAGATAGACATGGCTGGAATGGTAGGTTATACCGGTTCAGTGAAACAGGACTGAAACGAGGGTGACTCGATTCAGAAAGGGACTTTGTCCACTAAGATAGTCTTGGCAATGAGTCATGACTAACAAGAAATTATTCTCTATGATTATGTGTGTATGACACAAAGTTTCATGTTTTAAGTTATGCTTATTGGGATTTCATTTCACTACTATGATTTATCCCATGTTATAAAATTATGCTCTCTTTTGCAGGTTAAGATTTCCAAAAGTTATGTTCTTATGAATATGATGTGATTGATTTTCTTTTGTTTACCCTTACTGAGCATTTGAGCTCACCCTTTTATGTTTTCTTTTCCCCAGGATATAAAGAATGGTTTTAGGTAAATAAAAAGGGGAAGATCGTTATGGGAGATATTGAGGATCTTTCACCACGATTAGAAGATTACGTTCCGAGTTTCCAAAGACACTAAACTATTACGATCCTTGTGTGTGTGTGTTTTTATGTACTATGTATTCCGCAAAAGTAATGTAATGTTCATGTACGTTAGGCTTCGGGTGTCTACAGTTGGTATCAGAGGAAAGGTTTATTCAACCTTTGGAAACTAGGATGCGAGAACTTTAGTGAGATCCCTACAGATATTTCTAAGGTATGTCTAGGGATGTCCCTAAGGTTAAGTATACGTATAGGTTATAGTACTAGAATTACGCTAACGATCATAGAATTAAACCTACGATGTTAGATATTGAAGGTACTTCCCCTTTATTATGTTGTTTTCCCTAGAATGATTTTTGCCTCTCACACTATTCTTTTTGGGTTTTAGACGATGGCTAGAACCCGAAGGAACCGTGTTGATCAATGCAATGGACAATGTAATGATTGCCCTCCTGAACAAACAAATGTTATGGGAGATGGAGTGCAAAATCTTATTGCTATACTTACACAAGCTATGAATCATTCTGGACTTCCAAATGAGCAGAGAAGGGAACAATATTCTATTGAGTCCTTCATGAGGCAACGTCCACCTTCTTTCAGTGGGTCTTCTGATCCACTTGTTGCAGAACAATGAATCAGTACCACTGAAAAGATATTTTCAGTTCTTCAATGTTCTGAGAATGATAAAGTCATCTTAGCAGTATATCGTTTGGAAGGTGAAGCTGATCAATGGTGGAATCTTATCAAGAATACGAGGCAAAGAGATGAAATTGAGTCCATGGAATGGGACGAGTTCAAGAACTTTTTTTTCAGTAAGTACTTCCCTCGTATTCTTCGAACAAAATGGAGAAGGAGTTTCTTGAACTGAAGCAAAAGGATGATGAATCTGTTGGTATATACGAAGTGAATTTTACAAGACTTGCAAGGTATGCATCTGGCATTATCATCCAACCTGAAAGTAATGTTGATCGATTTTTCAGTGGCTTAAAACCAAGTCTTCGAAGGACATTAGCTATAAGAGACTTCAGTAGCTATGAAGAAATTGTGAGTTGTGCTATCAAGGTAGAAATGGAAGTTGGTGTTACATATCCATCTTATGGTTTTGAAAAGAAACGAAAGATGGAGTTCAAGGAGAAACCTCAAAATAATGGTGAAAAGAAGATGAGTGTTTCCTTATGCACAAAGTGTGGAAAGAAGCATGGTGGAGATTGTCTTAAAGGGACTAGAAAATGTTTTAAGTGTGGAAATGAAGGTCATCGAGCAGCTGAGTGTCGAAGTAATGGAAAAAGGGTTTCTAATGATGTGAATAAAGTAAACACTGCAGAGAACGCACCACCAACACTTCAATGCTTCAAGTGCAAGGAAATGGGGCATTATGCTAATAAATTCCCTAATCCAAGGGTTAGTGATGATCAACATGAGCAACCACTTAAGGAAAAGGACAAAGGGAAGTCACATGCGATCACTATTGGCGATGTTGAATATGACAACGATGTGGTGGAATGATTAAGTGTTTATGTAATGGGATTCCAAAATAATGTTGTATCATAAAGTATTGGAATATTTATGTATTGGTCTATTGTGGTTTTCAATAATTTTATGGTACCAGTAACCATGGAAAATGATTGAGATATTTTTGGAAAAAGAATGATATGCACATAATGAAGGGAAAATGAGAAAATTAAATATTTGACAGTATTCATGAGCTCATGATTGATATAAGGACTAAGTGATATCATGGTTTGAGTATATAGAATTTTGAGGATTTTGGTATGTGGAAAGTGTTAAATTTTAACTGCATTCATGTTTACACTAAGGTTCGATGGGTATTCAAGAGAATACATGATTAAGGCCTCTGAATGTTTGGAATGTGACCAAAAAACATATCTTATGATATATGGGGATAAATTATGGTATTAAATCTCCGGTAATCATTTTCACTATGTTATGAGAATGGACTGCAGTATTATGGATAAGCCTAAAGATTGGAATGGATTATGATGGACATAAGTTAGTATTGTTTAAGGATAGTAGTTTTTTTTTCGATATTATTGATGGGATGTTATAGTAATATATTTTTAGAAAAAGGACAACCTGCAGAACGGGCGACAGCCCATCGTGTCGGACAAGGATGTGGGAATCGAACCCACAACCGAAGTGCGACTGGCCTTTATCGCCTACCACTGGCCTACAGAAAGTCCCTGTTTAGTAGAAAATAGTTTTATTATATTAAGAATTATGATATATGAAGTATAAGCCCATTTTAGGAACCATATATGATTAATCTCACTATAGATCGACTTATGTATATAAATTTTTCTAACCTTTTGAGACAGATGGAATGACCCGTCATTCTATCACATGATCTTCTAACACTTCACGAATAACAAATTCAACTTCATTTATTTAAGAGATGAAGTTGAAATTGTTAAAGGCACGAACAACAGTGAGGTTGTACCAACATAAAGTAAGTATTTATTCTAATTCAAATTCGTTAACTTTAGGGAAATGATCTTGAAAACCAAAAATGTTGTCCTAGTGATCTTATATCTGATGAATCAGATGGTACATTAGATCATCACAAATTTATGGCTTTGTGATTACTGGCTTTTCCATAGCCATGTTCTCTACCACTCTCCATCAGAACATGATGGTTAGATTTCTCTTCCATATCCATATTTTCACCTATGTGGAAACCCAGTGATTAGTTTATTTGGGTAACCGTTACGTTTCATAATTTTGTTTTTAAAGATTGGTTTTGATATTCCTTTTTACGATGTGGGTTTCTATTAAAGAAACTTTCGATTAGTAAACCATTTATAACCCCGACGAATTTCGAGGGCGAAATTCATTTTAAGGGGGGTAGAATGTAACAGCCCGAGATTTAATAAAAAAAATATTCTTTATAATTTTATTAATGTCTTGTGTTGTACGCTACACAAAAAGGAGCTTGCACAACACGCATCTTTGACTTACCTTGCATTACACGCAATCACAACCTTCCTCGATAGCGTGTGTAGTACGCAATATTGAGTTTCACGAAACAATGATATGCTTTTAAAATATTATTAAAACTAGCCGTTATGAATAGTAATAACCACTTTTTAAATTTTAGAAATTTTAGATCTCAAAATGGACTTCATTTTTGGATTCGGAGTATCGAATTTAGCCTAAGGTGAAATTTTGGTACTTTTCGGATAACTTTCATATTCTGATGAATAGTGAAAATTACTAAATTATAATTAAAAACAACTTTTTTAATAGAAATAATTAATAGTGATAAATTATTAATTTGAGTGGTTTTAAAGTATATTTAGAATATATTTTTACAATTTAATACAATGTTGGTCATTGAATGTAATTTCACATTTAAACCAGACATAATCAAGTGTCAATCTTTTGATAGATATTGTTTCTTAAAAACACGCTATTTGTTTTAACAGCGGGATTTAATTATAAAATTAATTAATGCAACTTCTTTGTTATGAATTTGGTAAAATAGACTTCATTTTAGAATTCGGAATATGAAATATAGCTCAGGATGAAATTTTGGCATTTTTCTGAAAAACATCAATTTTTGATGAATAGTGAAACTACTAAGTGGTAGTTAAAAAACTAAATTTTTCATAAAACTTAATTTTACCGCTTCTGTGAATGGAATTTCAAAAATACAAGAGACACGGTTGATGTCAGTAAGTAAAATGTGGTTCAATGAGATTAAAATAATTTTTGGTGAATAGTAACTTTTTACTTTTATTTACCACGGTAAAAAGAAAATAGGGTAATTAAGGGTAAGAATGATATTGATATTACCCTAACACATGTCCTAATTCTTTTGGACAAGTTTATCTCGACCAAAAACAACCTTAAGTGTAAAATATTATCATTTAGGACCACTTGGATTAGATTAGGACATTTATTATTTTTTAATTCAAAGAAGAGTTAAAAGAGTTAAAATCAAAGTATATTTACTAAAAAAAATTTAATATAGGGTTGTACATAAGATAAATTCGATTGTAAATATTCATTAGAAAGATAAAACGATTTCTTACATGATGGTATTTTATTTGTAATTTTTAGATATAAATAATTTAATTTATCTATGACACAAAGATGATGCAGTAATTGTCTTATTAGTGAAATATTGACATAATCGATATTATAAATACCAAAATAAATGTAATTTAAGACTTTTTATGAATTACACTAATTTTATAGGTAACTATGATATATTATTGTTTATTTAATAAACTTTTTTCGAACATATAATTCTGTTATGACTTTCACAAAAATCATATATCAAATAGTGTCAAAATTGACACAAAATAGTTTTTAAATCAAATATTATATTATTAATTGTTATTTTATTCCTAAAAATATAAGGATCATCCAAATGACTTAGATAAGGATATATATTAATAATAAACAATTTGGGGTTCGTTTGTCATGTTATAGTAAGTGTATTAACCATATAGTGTAAGAAAACAAAAAGACACGGTTAGAGATAAATTATTTAACTTAAAGTTAAATCTAATTGATAAGGTTAAAATAATAACGTAAACTTGTCTAAATCAAATTGGTTGATAGTATTGCGACCCATCCCCACTTTACCTTCGAAATAAGACCCTTTGGAACCATTATAAACCGATTTTTACTTTAATATAAAATAATATTTTGAGGTATTCCTAAGGTGCCCCTCTCCGCCCTTATAAAAGGGCACCTTCTCCCCCTCCTCCTCACACCAATTTGAGCACTCAAGCTCGGCCAACCCCTGCCATTTTCTCCTTTCCACTTCCCTAGAATAATCTTAGAGGTCCTGGTCTTCTTCAAAGACCAATCTTAGTTCCCTAAGTGGAGGATTCAAAGAGGCGTTCCAAAGAAGAGGTAATATCCATTACCGATCTTTTCAATTTCATTCTTCTTCAACTTCTTCTTCTTTAGTTGTTTCATTATAAAGTAATAACATAAGTATTACTTACATACTGATATGTTATTATAAATATGAAACAACTCTAATTAAACTTCTATCCATCCTACGGAGAAAGGAAATCACCGCGCGTGCGTACGTACGGAATACCGTCTCCACGCCGTGGTGTAATCTATTTTCCGCCACCACCTTAATTGGATGGGTATAAAGGTGTAATGAGTAACTATATATGATTATTATAAATTGATATTGATACTGAAATATTATACATACACTTCAACACAATTCCACGACCATGGGAACGATATCATCGCCCGTGCGTACGTACGGACTACCGTCTCCACGACGCGATGAGATTCATTCTCAATGATTAACCATTCATGAATGATTATAAAGTATATATAATAAGTAATAATGCAATATATGACCTAATAATGATACTGGAATTATTTATATTTATATTTATGTCATATACTTAATTCAATTCAATTCAATAAGTAAACGAAAACAGCGTTCATGCGTACGTACGGACTACCGTCTCCATGAACGGTGTATTTTTTCCATTTACTGATTTATTATATATGTGTATTATGAATATATATATATATATCATGTTTTATATTCTGGAATTAATTAATCATGATCTAAGTAATCATATGAATAATTACAAGTTAAAAACACGAACGACAAATGAGACGATTTTACCCAAAACGCTACTTTAACATGAATTTACAAAAGAACGGGTAATATAAAGTCATAAGTGGACCATATATGATATAATAACAATGAATATGATTCTGGAATAATTCAATAACATGATTTAAATCATATACAGGAGGTTCGGACACTCACAAAGCAAGTCGGACCTAAGGTAAGGGAAAATATCACAATCTCATTTTTATCCGAGATTGTTTTTACTTTTCCATTTACTGGGGTGTATTTTATCATCAACATCCATGTTTCCTCAATATATAATATTATTTCCATCCAACTACAATTGTTTAAATCCAATTTTACCCTTCGGTGAATTTTAGTAAAAGATAAGAAAGGAATCTTTTGTTGTTTTTCGTACGAGGTACTTTTTGACTTTTCCGACAAAAGTATGAAGAATGTTTTTTTTTACTCATACGGCATGAATGGATTTTTAAAAAATTATTTCCAAGAAGCTTCCTTTAAAATTTTTCAAGTTTATTTTTAATCAACTTCTTTTCGTTTAAATTTGTATGACATGTTAAGAAAGGAAAATGTTTTTGAAGTAGAAAGGATATTTTCCTCAAGAATGTAGTTCAAGTGTTTTATCAAAATTATTTTCCATCTAAGATAATAAAGGGTTCTGTTTCTATCCCTATTATTACATGGATTTTATTATGTTGTGATGGAAATATTTTTATGAATTCCTTTATCTTATATGAATTTTTTTATGATGTCATGTTGTTTAAGAATCCCATTTTTATTACATGGGTTATGCAATGATGTATGATTTATGATTTTGTGCCACACATATGAATGGTATCATTATGAGATGGGTGGGACCTATATCTCCCTCCAATGCATTGGGTAAAGATTTTATATCTCATGAGATAGACATGGCTGGAATGGTAGGTTATACCGGTTCAGTGAAACAGGACTGAAACGAGGGTGACTCGATTCAGAAAGGGACTTTGTCCACTAAGATAGTCTTGGCAATGAGTCATGACTAACAAGAAATGATTCTCTATGATTATGTGTGTATGCCACAATGTTTCATGTTTTAAGTTATGCTTATTGGGATTTCATTTCACTACTATGATTTATCCCATGTTATGAAATTATGCTCTCTTTTGCAGGTTAAGATTTCCAAAAGTTATGTTCCTATGAATATGATGTGATTGATTTTCTTTTGTTTACCCTTACTGAGCATTTGAGCTCACCCTTTTATGTTTTCTTTTCCCCAGGATATAAAGAATGGTTTTAGGTAAAAAAAGGGGGAGATCTTTATGGGAGATATTGAGGATCTTTCACCATGATTAGAAGATTACGTTCCGAGTTTCCAAAGACACTAAACTATTATGATCCTTGTGTGTGTGTGTTTTTTTTATGTACTAAGTATTCCGCAAAAGTAATTTAATGTTCATGTACGTTAGGCTTCGGGTCTCTACAATACTCCTTTAAATTTTAAAGATAATGATTCCAGCCTATCTTTGAGAATATGAATAGTAAATTCAATTTTTCCATCATTTTGGGGGTGATAGGCCATGATAAAATTTCAATCATTACTCAAATCATGTTAGAGACTCCTCCAGAATATAGATGAGAGCCTTGGATCACAATGAGAGACAATAAAGAGTGGAACCCCATGCAGTCTCACCACTTCCATCACATATATCTTTGCATGTTTTTCAAGAGAGATATCTTCTTGAATAGTAATAATGTGGGTAGTCTTCCAAAGTCGGTCAACCACAACACATATCTCATTATTACCCTTTGACATCTTTAGGAGACCCATGAAAAATTCCATAGTGACATTTTCCCATTTCCCCATGGTTATAAAAAATGGTTTCATCATACCTTTGGACATATTTCACTCTCCTTTTACGTGGAGACATATCAAGAACCTTGATATATATTTATCAATATCCCTCTTCGTGTTGTCCCAACAGAAGTTTTCTTGGAGATCACAATACATCACTGTGCTACCCAAATGGATAGATAAAGGTGAGCTACGTGGAATATAAAACAACTCCTTCTTTATCCAAGGTGATGAAGGCACACAAATCATCATTCCAAAAATAATCACACCAATGTCGGTGATATATAACTCTGTATGATTTCAATCATTTACCGCATTCAACATCTTTTGTAGCTCCAAATCATCCCTTATTTCATAAATAATATCATCTTGCATAGATGGTTGGGAAATAATCTAGGAAAGGTAGGATGTATTCCCCATCGTTATTTATTCCAAATCCCCCCTTTTCATATCCCTGAGGATATGGTCTTTCAAAATTTGCAACATGGATAGAGTAGTACATTATTTTATCCATAGAGCATATTCTCCATTGTTCACCTTTCAAATATTATAGTGAATAGATAAATCATAATATTTATTAGTTGTAACAATATCATTTTTTGCATGTTGATCTTATTTTTTGTGAATATATATTTTAGACTCTTGTGATCGATAAATATGACACACTTCTCACCATAGAATTAGTGTCGCCAAATATTCATGGAAAAAATCACACTTGCTATCTATAGATATTGTGTCTGGTTGTTCTACTCATGGATCTTCAACTATCGTTAGGTTTTGGATATCACTTTATCATTTTTCATTAGTACCCAATCCATTCCTTTTTTAAGGCATCACTATATGTCAGAAATATTTATCTACTCTTCAATAATGTGAGTACTGGTGTAGTGATCAGCCCTCTCTTTATCTCCTCAAATCAGACCTCACATTCTTCTATCGAGACAAAATTTACCCTTCTCCTTGCTATCATAGTTATCTGGCTTGACAATCATGGGAATGTTTTCAAAAAAACATCAGCATTTCCATGCTAATCAATGAAATATACAGATTTTTTGTGATGCAAGAGGGTTGTGGCCATTCCTCAATCGCCTTTTTTGAATGTTCCATAAAAATTCCCTCACTCGTTATCACATTTCTCAAGAACATGATGTTCTTCATCCAAAAGTCACACTTGATGAACTTGGAAGACAACTTCTTGTTTCTCAATGTCTCCAACACAAGTCTTAGTTTTCATTCATACTCCTTTCTCATGGAGTAGATGATAAATCATAGATAAAAACTACCAATTATTTTTGAGGTTATGTATAAAGACTCTATTAATCAAATCCATGTATAGTTCAAGGGTAGTAGTATGTCTAAAGAGAATCACTAGAAACTCATAGATCCTATACCTTGTACTGAAGGCAGTTTCCTGGATAACATCCTTCTTCAATGTTAGCTGATTATATCTAGAACAAAGATCCACCTTGAAGATTTACTGAGCTCCTTATATCTGATTGAACAGGTTATCAATCCTTCATAAAGGATTCATTTTCTTTATGGGGATCTTGTTGAGTTCTGGATAATCGATACACAGTTGTATTGATTAATCCTTATTTTTCAAAAATAGCACTAGCGCACCACAATGTGAGTAACTAGAGAACATGGACCCTTTATCAAAATTATCTTGTATTTGATTCTTTATCTCTTCAAGTTCAATTGGATCCATCCTATAAGGGCACATTTTGATAATAGTAGCTTCAAGTATGACTTCTATGTATATCTTTACCTCATGATATAGGAGAATTATGGGTAACTCTACGGGAAATACATCATTGTATTCGCTCATGACTGTCATTTCTACTAGGTAGACTCATCCCTTTGAATCATCCATTTGAGTTAGGTATGCCTCTTTATAAGGAATCAACACCGACATCATTGTTTGATTTTTCAATGGATATTCATGATCATCCTTTCATTTTAATAGGATCATGGTATGGATCATAATATAAAAAGATATATCATTTTCCTGATAGTTTATATGATCTCTATATAATGAGAGCCAATTCATTACTATTATAGCATCAAATTCCACTAAGGGAATAAGTAACAGATCCGCTGGAGGAATCATCCCACATACAAGAATAGGGGATGGTTCCAACACTTGGGTGGTAATGATTTCCTCACTATGTTATTTGAAGGATATATATACATCATGGTTTTACGGATTCAATTGCATAGTTATAGAAAACATAGAAGATATAAAAGAATGCATTGAACCTGAATCAAGTAATATATTTTTCATTATTGAGTGTATATTAATTATAATGTTGACAACATCATTTTCAAGCTCAAAATACATAGTATTATTGGCATAAGCCTTCCCTTGTTCCTTTCTCTTTTTTGGCTACTGACTCTAATTACCCTCAAGAAGTTGAGGATTAGTGCACTGTCTTACATAGTTCCATTTTTCCCTACAATTGTATCATTGGACCATGGGTGGTGCATTCCATTATTTCGTCATAATTTCCTTCCATATCATATATTTTTTAATTAAAGATCTTGGTGGCCTTCTCTGCCATAATTGAATCATTTCTCCATCCCATTGATAAAATTCCTTTCATGCTTGTTCCCACATTATAAGCTTTATCCTAGTTGAGTATTTCACCCTTTTTTATCATTACATCCCCATGTTGAAAGTCCACATTTTCGTTTCATATAACCACATCCATGGGATTATTCTCCCAAATAAATCTATAAATAGAGATCACATTGAACAACCTCTTCATAACACTCAAAGTATCAAATTGTATGAGCCTTTTGAAGGTGTGGTTTTATCCAACTAAAGAATCTATCAAAATTTAAATCATTGTTGATTATAGACCACAATTAATACCTGTAAAACTTGTGATATTTTCTTCATATGCCATGGAATATTCCTCTTACCTTCTCATGATCTCTATAAATTCTATTTCCATCATTGTATAAATTTTTAATGGAAATAACATATCATGAAACATGATTTTAATGTTATCCCCTTCCACTCTTCAATTTCTCCATCCATCTTGCTGTTCTTAATAAAATCCCACTATTCATTGGACTCTCCACGTAGATGATAAATGTACATAATCACCTTCCCCATCTTAGAACATTTATGTACAAGAAAGATATTATCCATTGATTTGACCACCTTTTCTGTAACTAGTTGACCCGAAGATCCACTAATCTTCTATAGTGGTTTCCACATAAAACACTTGATAGACAATTTCTCCCTCCAATTTGATGTAGTATGTTCCACATTATTCTATTTATTGTTCATAGCCTAATACAACTGGGTAAGAATATACCTCCTATTTTTAAGTCCATCACCAAAAGAATTAGGGATGTCATTAGGGCACTCATTGCATTATCCCTTACAAAGGTTTTTGGCCTGGTTTCTCCTACTTCCAACCATTTTCTAAAAAAAAGGATATAACAAAACACAATCCAATGAGCCATGAATAAATATCATATTACATTTTTCAATTTTCACTAAAAGTATATCATATGGTATCCCTATGTTCATCATATATTATTGTGTTCATGTTTTTACTTAGTCTCATATAATAGGACTTCTTCATGTTTTAGTATTCTTAAATCCCAAATTTTTTAAAACTTTATTTGGGTAACAACTTGAGAGACTATACTTTTTTACATTACTTTTACATAATTTTAAAGATACACAACATTAAAACATTACACAACAATGATACAAAGGTATTGTATCATCGGAAAACATGGACCATTGGAGAATTAGAGCACTTTTTTATGCAGAGCACACCCAACACATGAAAATTTTCATATTGCGCAATAAACTTTTGAGTGCACCCATCACATCCTAACATTTATATTATCTTTCCCAACACAAAGAAATTATGTAAAAAATCAACATGAAATAACCCAGGGAATGAAATTGGTTTCAAATCATAAAAAATACATACATAAAATTTGTTTTCCCAAAATAAATATGGAATATCATTCTTCACATAGAACCATCAACCATGAGTGAAGAGTGAAGCAGTCTTGGAGATATAAAAACGGTGTATTTATTTGAAAGAATAGTTCTTTAGGGAAAACCTTGTAATTTTCATAAAAAATAATTGAGAACAATAATATCCTTGAAAAGTTAATATAATTATTAATAAATCATTTTTATGGAAAATTTACAATTAAAATGGGTTGAAGAGGGAAAAACCAATGAAAGAGCATTGGGTTAAAGAATTTCACCATACCTTGTCTCCTAAAGATTTCATCAATATAAATTCTTGTATAATGAAGTTAGATTAATTAATTAAAAATTTAATTTACTTTACAAAATTAATTTTATTCTTTATTGTTTAATTTTGTTTTTTATGGACATTTGGATGAGTTATAGAACCTAAATTCATTATTCGGGACTGTAAATTTTCTTAGCTTTTATGAACAGTTCACTTGTATTCATGAATTGAAGATTGTTTGAAATTTTTATAAACATAAGAATTGTTAATATATATTATTAGTTAAAATATATAGATATAAATTATCTTATAAAGTTATTTTTATATACCGTGAGGATGAATCAATATATAAAATTTTAATGAAAATCACATTCATTGATTTGGTTGTTTTTCTCACAATGAACTTGTTTTGTATTATTATTTTATATCATCATTGTATACAGATTTTATAAAGTTACATAAGATAAAATAAATATATTATGATATGGTTAAACCATTAAAATGGTATCGTGTCATGTCTCTATGATGGTAATGAAAATTTAAAACTTTTCATCATCGAATGTGACAATTTAACACATATTAGATGATGTTTTCTTATATAGCGTAAAAGGAGAGGGAAGTAGATATTATAATGAGATATCCCATTAGAATAATATAATTACAGTACATATATGTTACAATAATTTTTATTCTATTTGGGGGAATGTGGGTAATGACAGAAAAATAAATGAAAGGAATTTGAAAGAAAATAAATGAATCAGAATACAGAATTTACCTCTTGATATTATCTCCATTGATAAACTATTTATGGTATAGGATTTAGTATTTTAAGGATATAATGGGATTGTATACATGGGGATAGATCTTGGGGGGGGGGATTATTTAGTTATTTCTTGATGCAACACAGTTGTGATGTAATGATTGTGTGAGGGGTTGTATTTATAATGGGGGTGGAGGGTTTTCTTAATATTATATTCATTAACTTATTATTTATACAAAATACAAGAAATATGGATGAATAATGTTGATAAATATTATAATATGTGCATTTGAGTTCAATCCAATTTCCATTTACATCATTAGTGACTCAATCAATATGCTAAAATTCATTTTTTAGCATATATAGTAAATTATTGAATTCCACTATTCCCCTGATATTAAAGTATTTTAGAAAAATCCCAATTATTCACCCGAACAATTTATGAATGTGTACTATATAAAAATAAATTATATTTATTAAAAACAATTATTTTAATATTAAGAACATAACTTTTTATTAAAATCATCATGTACATAAAAATTAGATTTTTATAATTAAAACTAATTTTATAATGCTTTCAAAATATTACATAATGTCATATAAAATTATCTTAACACCAGAAGGCATAAAATTTTTAATTTATAAAAAAAATTAAAAAAACATTTTCATTTTATTAATTATAATTATTTATTTATGATTTACTAAAATATGAATACTTTTACAATGGGCATATTGTCACTTATAAGATGCCTAAATTTTATTTATACATTTATTGGTGAGTTTAATATTATTTTGGATTATTTATTGTTTATAATGGTCATATTAATATTCATAAGGATATGTTACTATTAATAAGGTAGTGTACTATTCATAAAAAATTTTGATTGACCTATCGGACACCAATCATCTTATTGATCACAACTGTGTCTGTCAGATTTTCAAAATTCAAAACACAAAAGTGGAAAATTTATGTATAAATCTCACATAGTAGTTCATTTAAGAGAGATATGGCATTTGATTCCAAAAGTGATTTTATATGATTATGAAATTACTATAAAAGGATATATTTCATTGATAAACTTTTTGGTCGTTACAATTTTTCCTCTCTATGGTGATAAAAATGATTGATAAATTGTTATTAAGAAAGGAAAATATTATCTCTTTTACATATAAAATGATTTTCCATCCAAATATATGTTTTCAAAAAAAACTCTATCATCCAAAAATAATTCATTATTAAAATTCACCATTTTTTATGTTTTTAGGAAAAAAATCAAATGTTATATTCATTCTTTTTTCAATACAAGGCCCATTTTTCTTTTAATGAAAATGTTATAACAAGTAGAACATGAAAAATATTTTATAACATAATGACAAAAAAATATTTTAAATATTGATTTAAATGTTTCAGAGGATATTTTCAACAAACTTTGTGAACTTTTATCTTTAACAATACTTTTAATTTGAAAAATTTATTTTCTTTAAGAATGTATTTAAAGACATTTTCATTGTATTTATACGATTCAAAAACAAGAAACCTTTAACTGAATTATGCTATTCTAGGGATATATTATAATAATACCATCCTTATTTTTTTAGTAAATGGATATTATATGTTTGGTGGGGTATGCACTATTTTATTAACACATTCCATAGTTCTTTCGATGGTTTGTGGTTATGTTTCTTTATTTGTGACATTATTAACATTTCATATATCATTGTTTCAATATAAAGTTTTATGTTGATTATGTTTCACCCCTTTATTATAAGGAAGTAATTATAATTATTATGTGATGGGTGGTACCCAATTACATATTTCCCCTCAATGTATTTATAGGTAACATGAAACAAATCAGTGGGCCAAATAAAATCAGTTTTTACCCATTTCTTTGTACTGTCTTGTGAAAGGTCTTGATAGTATATTTTAGTTGCACGATATTATGAATTCCATCATTATATGAATAGTTATTAATTATCATTTAATTATTCAATTATTTTTACTGTCCATAGTTATGTTTCAATCACATATTGTAATTTATATAGGCTCATTTGATCCTTATCTATTCCTTCCATATAATTCTCATGTTATTATATATGTGAAATTATTTCAGTTATTTACATTTTTATATTGATTATTCTTATTTATTCATGATATATTCCACTATACAAATACCCTTTCTCAGCATCTGAGAGCACCCACTTCTTATTTTTTACAAGGACAAAAAGATGTTATTTGTAGAGACCTGAAGCTTGACGTACATGGGAATTACATTACTTTTGTGGAATACTTAATACATAAAAAAAACAGACACATAAGGACCGTAATAGTTTAGTGTCTTTGGAAACTCGAAATATAAACATCTAATCCTCTTGAAAGATCTTCAACATCTCACATATCTATCTTCCCCTTTTTGTTTTCTTACCTAAAACCTTTCTTTATATCCTGGGGAAAAGAAAACATATAAAGGGTGAGCTCAAATGCTCAGTAAGGGTAAGCATGAAAAAATTAAACAAATCATATACATTTGAGCTTAAAAACATGAGCATAATGTTTAAAAGCTTGAGCAATTACATAAAACATTGAAGTACGTAAGGTATATATCATAAAGAAACATTAATCTTGATAATATAGCATGGGAGTAAAACATGTAATTGTGGCAACCATTCGGCACATGTCATGATTTCCATAGTAGCCAAGGCATTGCTGCCAATACCATCTTAGTGGACAATGTCCCTTTCTGAATCGAGTTCACTCCTCGTTTCAGTCCTGTAACACTGAACCAGATTAACTTACCATTCCAGCCATGTCTATCTCATGAGATATAAAATCATTATCCAATGCATTGGAGGGAGATATAGGTCCCACCCATCTCATAGTAATACCATTCTCATGTGTTCCACAAAATCATAAATCATACATCATTGCATAACCCATGTAATAAAAATGGGATTCTTAAACATCGTGACATCATAAAACAATTCATATAAGATAAAGGAATTAAAAAAATGATTCCATCACAACATTATAAAATAAATGTAATAATAGGGATAAAAACAGAAGCCTTTATTATCATAGATGGAAAATAATTTTGATAAAACACTTGAACTCCATTCTTGAGGAAAATATCCTTTATACTTCAAAAAAACATTTACTTTCTTATCATGTCATACAATTCTAAACTAAAAGAAGTTGATTACAAATAAACATGAAAACTTGTAAAGGAAAATTCATGGAAATAATGTTTTATAAATCCATTCATGCCGTATAAGTTAAAAAACATTCTTCTCATACTTTTGTCAGAAAAGTCAAAAAGTACCTCGTACGTAAAACGACAAAAGATTCATTTCATATCTTTTACTAAAAACTCACCGAAGGGTAAAATTGGATTTAAAAAATTGTAGGTGGATGGAAATAATATTACATATTTAGTAAACATGTATGTGGATGATAAAATACACCCTAGTAAATTCCAAAGTATAAACAATCTCGAATAAAAATGAGATTGTGATATATCCCTTACCTTAGGTCTGATTTGTTTCGTAAGTGCCCGAACCTCCTGTATAATGATTTAAATAATGTAATTGACTTATTCCAGAATCATAAACATTGTTATGATATCATATATGGTTCACTTATGACTTTATTTTACCCATCCTTTTGTAAATTCCATGTTAAAGAGTGTTTTGGGTAAAATCGTTTCATTTTTCATCCGTGTTTTGACTTGTAATTATTCATATGATTAATTAGATCATGATTAAATAATTAAAAAATATAGAACATTATTTATATATAATATATATTCAGAATATACATATATTTAATAGATCAGTAAATGGAAGGAAATACACCGTTCATGGAGACGGTAAGCCGTACGTACGCATGAACGTTATTTTCGTTTCCTTATTGAGTATAATGGAATTAAGTAGATGACATACATATATATACACATAAATCCAGTATCATTATTATGTCATATATTTAGTTATTACTTATTATATATACTTTATAATCATTCATGAATGGTTAATGTGGAGAATGAATCTCATCGCGTCGTGGAGACGGTAGTCCGTACGTATGCACGTGCAGTGATTTCGTTTTCCGTAGGATGGATAGATGGTGAAATAGGGTTGTTTCATACTTATAATAACATATCAGTATATGAGTTATACTGATGTTATTTCTTCATAATGATACAACTAAAGAAGAAGAAGTGGAAGAAGAAATAAAGTTGAAATAATTGGTAACGGACATTACCTCTTCTTTGAAGCGCCTCTTTGAGATCTTCTTTTAGGGCACTAAAATTGGTATTTGAAGAATACCAGGACCTCTAGGATGTTTCTAGGGAAGTGTAGAAGAGATTTTGGCATGGTTTAGCCGATCTTGAAGGCTCAAAGTTGTGTGAGGAAGAGAGGGAGGAGGTTCCCTTTTATATGGGAGGAGAGGGGCACCTTTGGAATAACTAAATATATTATTTTATAATAAAGTCAAATTCGGTTTTAGATAGATCCAAATTGATTTATTTCTAATCTAAGGTGGGGATGGGTCGCAATACTCTCATAAAATAGATTTTGGACAAGTTTAGTCTACTATTTTAACCTTATCATTTAGATTTAACTTTAAGTTAGATAATTTTACTTTTACCGTGTCTTTTTGTGTTCTTACACTATAAGGTTAATAAACTCATTATAAGAAGCCAAACGAACCCCAAGTTGTTTATTATTAATATATATAACCTTATCTAAGTCCTTTTTCCGATCCTTAGATTTTTAGGAATAAAATAACAATTAATAATATAATATTTGTTTTAAAATACTATTTTATGTCAATTTTGACACTATTTAGTAATTGATTTTTGTGAAAATCATAACAGAATTATTAGTTCGAAAAAAGTTAATTAAATCAATACTAACATGTCATATTAACATATAAAATAAGTTGAATTCATAAAAAGTATAAAATTACATTTATTTGGGTATTTATAACATCAATTATGCCAATATTTCAATAATAAGATAATTCTTGCATCATCATTGTGTCATAAATAAATTTAATTATTTAATGTCTAAAAATTACAAATAAAATACCATTATGTATTAAATCTTTTTATATTTCTAATTAATATTTATAGTCTAATTTAGATTATGTATAACCCTATATTAAAAATTATTTACTTATTAAACATTGATTTTATCTATTTTAACCCTTCTTTAAATAAATTAATAATAAATGTCCTAATATAATCGAAGTGGGCCTAAATGGTCATAGTTTATTCCTAAGGTTGTTTTTGGTCAAATTACACTTATCCAATAGAAATAATACATGTGTTAGGGTAATAATAATATCATTTTTACCCTTAATTACCCTATTTACTTTTAACCGTGGCAAAAAAAGTAAAAAGTTACTATTCACAAAAAAATATTTTCATCTCATTGAAACACATTTTACTTACTAACATCAACCATGTCTCTCTTATTTTTGAAATTCCACTCACAGAAGCGGTAATATTAAGTTTTATGGAAAATTCATTTTTTTAACTACCACTTAATGGTTTCACTATTCATTAAAAAATGAAAGTTTCCAGAAAAATACCCAAAATTAGGCATAAGATATATTTTATATTATGAACTCAAAAATGATTTCTATTTTTCCAAATTCAAAACATATCACTTACATTAATTAATTTAAAAATTAATTCCCGTCGTCTAAACAAACAATGTGTTCTTAAGAGATAATAACTATCAAAAGATTAACAATTGTTTATGTCTGGTTTAAATGTGAAATTACATCCAATGACCAACATTGTATTAAATTGTAAAAATATATTCTAAATATACTTTAAAACCCCTAAAATTAATAATTTATCACTATTAATTGTTCTTATTAAAAAGGTTGTTTTTAATTAATATGTAGTAATTTTCACTATTCATCAAAAAATGAAAGTTATCCGAAAAGTACAAAAATCTCACCCTAAGCTAATTTCGATATTACGAATCCAAAAATGAAGTCCATTTTGAAAATTAAAATTTACAAAATTTCAAAAAGTGGTTATTACTATTCATAACGGCTAGTTTTAATAAAATTTTAATAGCATGTTGTTGTTTAGTGAAACTCGTTATTGCATTCTACACACGCTATTGAGGAAGGTCTTGATTGCGTGTAATGCAAGGCAAGTCAAGGATGCGTGTTGTGAAAGCTACTTTTGGTGTAGCCTACAACACAAGACATTAATGAAATTAAAAAGAATATTTTTCATAATATCTTGTGGTGTTACATTCTACCCCCCTTAAAATGAATTTCGCCCTCGAAATTTGTCGGGGTTATAAATGGTTTACTACTCGAAAGATTCTTTAATAGAAACCCACATAGTAAAAAGAAATACCAAAACCAGTCTTTAAAAACAAAAGTATGAAACGTAATGGTTACTCAAATAAACTAATCACTAGGTTTCCACATAGGTGAAAATATGGATATGGAAGAGAAATCTAACCATCATGTTCTGATGGAGAGTGGTAGAGAACATGGCTATGGAAAATCCAGAAATTACAAAGCCATAAATTTGTGATGATCTAAGGTATCATCTAATTCACCGGATATAAGAGCACTAGGAAAACATTTTTGGTTTTCAAGATCATTTCCCTAAAGTTGGTGAAATTGGAATTAGAAGAAATACTTTCATGATTTTGGTATAGTCTCACCGTTGGCCGTTCTATGGAAAATTTCCACTTTATCTCTTAATGAAATGAAGTTGAATTTGTCATTTGTGATGTGTTAGCAGCTCATGTGATAGAATGATGGGTCATTCCATCTGTCTCAAACAAACGGTTAAAAAAGTTATAAAAAATACATAAGTACATCTATAGTGAGATTAATCATATATGGTTCCTAAAATGGACTTATACTTATTATGTCATACTGATTAATATAATAAAACTAGTTTCTACTAAACAGGGACTTCCTGTAGGCCAGTGGTAAGTGATAAAGGCCAGTCGCACTTCGGTTGTGGGTTCGATTCCCACAGCCTTGTCTGACGCGATGGGATGTCGCCCGTCCTGCAGGTTGTCCTTTTTCTAAAACTACATTACTATAACATCCCATCAATAATATCGAAAAAAAGTTCTATCCTTAAAAAAATACTAACTTATGTCCAACATAATCCATTCCAATCATTAGGCTTATCTAAAATACTTTTGTCCAAGATCATAGTATAAAGAAAATGATTACTTGAAATGTAACATAACAATCACGTGAATGCCATCATTTATCCCCAATATATCATAAGATATATCTTGTTGGTCAAATTACAAACATGTGAATTACTTAATCATGTATTCTCTTGAAGAATGAATACCCATTAATTGAACCACAGTGAAAACATGTATGCAGTTAAAAGTTAACACTTTCCACATACCAAAATCCTAAAAATTCTTTATACTCAAACCATGATATCACTTAGTCCTTATATCAATCATGAGCTCAGGAATACTGTCAAACATTTCATTTTCTCGTTTTCCCTTTATTATGCGCATATCATCTTTTTTTTCCAAAAATATCTCAATCACTTTCCATGGTTACCGGTACCATTGAAAACCACAATAGACCAATACATAAATATTCCAATATTCCACGATACTATATACAACATTATTTTGGAATCCCATTACATAAACACTTAATCATTCCACCACATTGTTGTCATATTAAACATCACCAATAGTGATCGCATGTGACTTCCCTTTTTTCCTTTGCCTTAAGTGGTTGCTCATGTCGATCGTCACTATAACTTGGATTAGCGCATTTATTATCATAATGCCCCATTTCCTTGCACTTGAAGCATTGAAGTGTTAGGGGTGCGTTCTCTGTAGTCTTTTATTTATTTACATCATTAGAAACCCTTTTTCCATTACTTCAACACATAGCTGCTCGATGACCTTCTTTTCCACACTTAAAAAATTTTCTAGTCCCTTTAAGAAAATATCCACCATGCTTCTTTCCACACTTTGAGCATAAGGAAACAATCATCTTTTTTTCACCATTATTCTGAGATTTCTCCCTGAACTCCATCTTTCGTTTCTTTTCAAAACCATGAGATGGATAAGTAACACCAACTTCCATTTCTACCTTGAGAGCACAATGCACAATTTCTTCATAGCTACTGAAGTCTTTTATAGCTAATGCACTTCGAAGATTTGGTTTTAAGCCACTGAAGAATCAATCAACTTTACTTTTAGGTTGGATGATAAAGCCAGATGCATACCTTTCAGGCCTTGTAAAATTTTCTTCGTATATACCAACGGATTCATCATCCTTTTGCTTTAGTTCAAGAAACTCATTCTCCATCTTTGTTCGAAGAATACGAGGGAAGTACTTATTGAAAAATAAGTTCCTGAACTCGTCCCATTCCATGGACTCAATTTCATCTCTTGGACTCGTATTCTTGATAAGATTCCACCATTGATCAGCATCACCATCCAAACGATACACTGCTAAGATGACTTTATCATGTTCAGAACATTGAAAAACTGAAAATATATTTTCAGTAGTACTGATCTATTGTTCAGCAACAAGTGGATCAGAAGACCCACTGAAAGAAGGCGGACGTTGCCTCATGAAGGTCTCAATAGAATATTGTTCCCTTCTCTGCTCATTTGGAAGTACAGAATGATTCATAGCTTGTGTAAGTATAGCAATAAGATTTTTCACTCCATCTACCATAACGTTGGTTTGTTCAGGAGGACAATCATTGCATCATATGTTACATTGATCAACATGGTTCTTTCGGGTTCTAGCCAACGTCTAAAACCCAAAAAGAATAGTGTGAGAGGAAAAAATCACGCTAGGGAAAACAACATAATAAAGGGGGAGTACCTTCAATATCTAACATCTTAGGTTAAATTCTAGGATCGTTACCATAGTTCTTGGACTATGTCATATACGTATACTTATTCATAGGGACATCCCTAGACATACCTTAGAAATATCTCTAGGGATATCACTAACATTTTCGCATCCTAGTTTCCAAAGGTTGACTAAAACTTTCCTCTGAGACCAACTGTAGAGACCCGAAGCTTGACGTACATGGACATTATATTACTTTTCCGGAATATTGAATACATAACAAAAACAGACACATAAGGACCATAATAGTTTACTGTCTTTGGAAACTTGGAATATAAACATGTAATCCTGTTGAAAGATCTTTAACATCTCCAATATCTATCTTCCCCTTTTTGTTTTCTTACCTAAAAGCTTTCTTTATATCCTAGGGAAAAGAAAACATATAAAGGGTGAGCTCAAATGCTCAGTAAGGGTAAGAATTTATAAAATAAAACAAATCATATACATTTGAGCTTAAAAACATGAACATAATGTTTAAAAGCTTGAGCAATGACATAAAACACAGAAGTACGTATGGTATATATCATAAAGAAACATTAATCTTGATAAAATAGCATGGGAGTAAAACATGTTATCGTGGAAACCATTCGGCACACGTCAGGATTTCTATAGAATCCAAGGCATTGCTTCCAAGACCATCTTAGTGGAAAAAGTCTCTTTCTGAATCGAGTTCACTCCTCGTTTCAGTCCTGTAACACTAAATCGGATTAACTTACCGTTCCAGCCATGTCTATCTCATGAGATATAAAATCATTACCCAATGCATTTGAGGGAGATATAGGTCCCACCAATCTCATAGTGATACCATTCTCATGTGTGCCACAAAATCATAAATCATACATCATTGCATAACCCATGTAATAAAAATGGGATTCTTAAACATCGTGACATCATAAAACAATTCTTATAAGATAAAGGAATTAAAAAAATGATTCCATCACAACATAATCAAATCAATGTAATAATAGGGATAAAAACAGAGCCCTTTATTATAATAGATGGAAAATAATTTTGATAAAACACTTGAACTCCATCCTTGAAAAAAAATATCCTTTCTACTTCAAAAACACATTTCCTTTCTTAACATGTCATACAATTCTAAACTAAAAGAAGTTGATTAAAAATAAACTTGAAAACTTGTAATGGAAGCTTCTTGGAAATAATTTTTTAAAAATCCATTCAGGCCATATAAGTTAAAAAAAATATTCTTCTCGTACTTTTGTCGGAAAAGTCAAAAAGTACCTCATATGAAAAATGACAAAAGATTCATTTCATATCTTTTACTAAAAACTCACCGAAGGGTAAAATTGGATTTAAAAAGTTTTAGGTGGATGGAAATAATATTACATATTTTGGAAACATGGATGTGGATGATAAAATACACCCAATAAATTCCAAAGTATAAACAATCTCGGAAAAAAATGAGATTGTGATATTTCCCTTACCTTAGGTCTGATTTGCTTCGTAAGTGTCCGAACCTCCTGTATAATGATTTAAATAATTTCATTGACTTATTCCAGAATCATACTCATTGTTATGATATCATATATGGTTCACTTATGACTTTATTTTACCCATTCTTTTGTAAATTCCATATTAAAAATCATTTTGGGTAAAATCGTTTCATTTGTCGTCCCTGTTTTGACTTGTAATTATTCATATGATTACTTAGATCATAATTACATAATTCCATAATATAAAACCTGATTTATATATAATATATATTCAGAATATTCATATATATATATATATAATAGATCAGTAAATGGAAAGAAATACACCGTTCATGGAGACGGTAAGCCATACGTACGCATGAACGATGTTTTCGTTTCCTTATTGAGTTGAATGAAATTAAGTAGATGACATACATATATATACACATAAATCCAGTATCAACATTTTGTCATATATTTAATTATTACTTATTATATATACTTTATAATCATTCATGAATGGTTAATGTGGAGAATGAATCTCATCGCGTCGTGGAGACGGTAGTCCGTACGTACGCACACGCGATGATTTCGTTTTTCGTAGGATGGATAGATGGTGAAATAGAGTTTTTTCATACTTATAATAACATATCAGTATATTAGTGATACTTATGTTATTACTTCATAATTAAACAACTAAATAATAATAATTGGAAGAAGAAATAAAGTTGAAATAATTGGTAACATACATTACCTCTTTTTGGAAGCGCCTCTTTGAGATCTCCTTTAGGGCACTAAAATTGGTCTTTGAAGAATACCAGGACAACTTGGATGTTTCTAGGGAGGTGGAGAAGCAAATTTGGCATGGTTTGGCCGAGAATGAAGGCTCAAAGTGGTGTGAGGAAGAGAGGGAGGAGGTGCCCTTTTATAAGGGAGGAGAGGGGCACCTTTTGAATAACTTAAAATATTATTTTATTATAAAGTAAAATTCAGTTTTAAATAGCTCCAAATTGATTTATTTCGAAGCTAAGGTAGGGATGGGTCGAAAACCACTCATCCAATAGAACATGGACAAGTTTAGTTTACAATTTTAACCTTATCATTTAGATTTAACTTTAAGTTAGATAATTTTACTTTTACAATATCTTTTTGTGTTCTTACACTATAAGGTTAATAAACATACTATAAGATGCCAAACGAACCTCATGTTGTTTATTATTAATATATATAACCTTATCTAAGTAATTTGGCCTAACCTTAGATTATTAGGCATAAAATAACAATTAATAATATAATATTTGTTTTAAAAAACCATTTCATGTCAATGTTGACACTATTTAGTAATTGATTTTTATGAATGTCATAACAGAATTATTAGTTCAAAAAAAGTTTATTAAATCAATAATAACAAGTAATATCAACCTATAAAATCAGTGTAATTCATAAAAAGTCTCAAATTACATTTATTTGGGTATTTATAACATCAATTATGTCAATATTTCATTAATAAGATAATTATTGCATCATCATTGTGTCATAAATAAATTAAATTATATAATGTATAAAAATTACAAATAAAATACAATTATGTATTAAATCTTTTTATCTTTATAATGAATATTTATAGTCGAATATACCTTATATATAACCCTATATTAAAAATTATTTACTTAATAAACATTGATTTTAACTATTTTAACCCTTCTTTAAATAAATTAATAATAAATGTCCTAATATAATCTAAGTGGGCCTAAATGGTCATATTTTATTCATAAGGTTGTTTTTGGTCGAATTACACTTATCCAATAGAATTAGAACATGTGTTAGGGAAATAATAATATCATTTTTACCCTTAATTACCCTATTAACTTTTAACCGTGGTAAAAAAAAGTAAAAAGTTACTATTCACAAAACATTATTTTCATCTCATTGAACCACATTTTACATACTGACATCAACCGTGTCTCTCAGATTTTTGAAATTCCACTCAGAGAAGCGGTAAAATTATGTTTTCTGAAAAATCCATTTTTTAACAACAACTTAGTGGTTTCACTATTCACCAAAAAAATGAAAGTTTCCAGAAAAATACCAAAAATTAGGCCTAAGATATATTTGATATTATGAACTCAAAAATGATTCCTATTTTAACAAATTCATAACATTTCAGTTGCATTAATTAATTTAAAAATTAATTCTCGTCGTCTAAACAAATAACTTGTTCTTAAGAGAAAATAACTATCAAAAGATTGACACATGTTTATGTCTGGTTTAAATGTGAAATTACATCCAATGACCAACATTGTTTTAAATTGTAAAAATATATTCTAAATATACTTTTAAACCACTCAAATTAATAATTTATCACTATTAATTATTTCTATTAAAAAGGTTGTTTTTAATTAAAATTTAGTAATTTTCTCTATTCATGAGAAAATGAAAGTTATCCGAAAAGTACCAAAATTTCACCATAAACTAATTTCGATATTCCGAATCCAAAAATAAAGTCCATTTTGAAAAATAAACTTTACAAAATTTCAATAAGTGGTTATTAATATTCATAATGGCTAGTTTTAATAATATTTTAATAGCATATTGTTGTTTAGTGAAACTTGTTATTGCGTACTACACACGCTATCGAAGAAGGTCGCGATTGCATGTAATGAAAGGCAAGTCAAGGATGTGTGTTGTGCAAGCTAATTTTGGTGTAGCGTACAACACAAGACATTAATGAAATTAAAAATAATATTTTTCATAAAATCTCGGGGTGTTACATTAGTTATACTTGATATACTGGGATATTCAATGTATCATTACAGAATTTAGAAATAAATTTTTTTATATTATGTTATAAATTTTTGTTTGGATTTTCAATTATGTATATAGTTTACCAATACATCAAAACTATTTGGTCCTTTGGGATTATATTTCTAATATCCAGTGAAAATAAAATAAATTAACTACTATGATAGGTATACTAGGGTCATGGTTTTTATACTGTTTAATTTGCATATCTTCCTCCAATGTCAAATGATCATATCCTAACATGATACTAATATCTAAAAAATACAATGATCACTGGAGTTGATCAAATAAATAATCGATATGCGTTAAATGATACATTATCTGAATGGTGATGTTTTTAAAGGATCTATAATCAAATGAAATCATCATTGAAATAATAAATTTTATCTAATAAAACTGGTGTACCATATAGTGCAGTTCTTGGATGAACGAAACCATTATCCTAAAATTACTACAAAAAGATTTTTAATTCCAAATTATCCTCTTAATATATTAGATAAGGGTGTTTTGAAATTGTATTTATATAATACACTAGGTAAATATTAATCTAAAACTCCCAACCATGAATCACATAAAAAATAAATACATCTATATTTTCATTCGCAACTATCACATCGCTAAGATACAAAATTTCTTTTTAAAAATGACATGAGATATGTGTCTTTCAATGGAACAATTAATAAATTTATCAGCTTATTGATATGTTATAAATGGTATTAAATAATTGAATATAAATTTATAATATTTTTAATATAACATTTTTTGAAAACTGAAAATTATCCTTGAAAAAAAATGACATCAAACTACATTACAATATGTTCCAAAATATTTGCAGGAAAAATCATCAAATTGAGAATAAGATAAATATTTTTATAGGTATTGGTTTCTTTAATACATAAACATGATGTTCTGCCTAAAACCTATATCTTATGTTAAATGGGATTAATTCCAATTTTTCTATGAATTTTTATAGAATTGAAGGAATGTAAAAATCTATAGTTAAATATGGAATCATCATAATCTAAATAAACATGCAATGAACCTATGAACAGTTCATAGGATAGAAAAACATCAACCATATTCTTCAATAGGTATTTCACCATCCCATTTTTCTCAAGATGATGATTAGTTCCACCATATGTAACTAACATCAGACATATGATTACATAATTCCATAACTCATTGCTATTAAAAATCTCACAATTGACAGACTATCATTTACCCATTCATGTATTAATCATGTTTCATTTAATTACATTCATTATACATGTGTCCAAACATACCACACTCATAATACTTTAGTGAACATATCATTAATTCCATAAAATTACTTTTACCACACATAAATCTTAGTGGAGGATTACATCAATATTTCTTATTTTAATTGTTTGATATTGATTTAGGGCTACGCACTTCTTACTATTTTCATGAATATATTCATATATTTATGAAAACTCTTTCTCAACTTTCCAAATATAGTAAATAAATATCTCATAACATTTGGATTCACTTGAGTCCAATGCTTCCTATAAATTTGGTTTCATTCCAGAGAAACTCTATAAATGTTTATATAATGGTCCGAAATAAAAATTGGTGTAAACATGGCTATTCATAAAATCATTTCTTTATAAATGGATACTTAATAATAATAATATTCCCTACATTACATGAATTTTCTCTCTATGATAAGTCAAACTACCGTTGGGAAATATTTTTTGAGGATACTATTCTTAAATGTATCAGATTCTCAGGCACCAATCACACTTATATCATTAGTATATGAAACAAATGTCCCCTATCAATCATATCTATCTTAAATAATGTATATAAAAAGGTTTAAAATTTGAAATTATAAACACGCCATGACTTTTAATACTTTTTCTGTAGCATTAATCCATCATTAATTTAGATCTATATCAGAGGATCCGTCAAAAGTCAGAGTGCATTGCATCTTAAAATTACTTATAATAGACATGTTCCCCTATAGTAAATATGATTTATCTCTAATATAGATTCCAATACAATTTAAGTTCGGCTTCAATTAAACCATAAATTCAAAAAAACCCATTTATAATTTCAACAATTCGAAGATACATATCTAGAAGGATAATTTACCACATCATCCTTAATTCCACTACAGAAACCCATTCTAAACTAATATATATTCGATGAAGGAAGATCAATATATTCAACTACTATATCATGTCATATTAAACATAAATTAAAATATCTAAAGGGTTTTTATAAACATTTCTTAACCTATGCATTTATTTAGTCCTTCCCTATGATACCAACTATAAGCATCCAGCCTAAAAACATTAAATAATCATTTGTTTGGAGACATAAAATCAATTTCATGCATTCTTGAATACCTTTTATATTTATAGTTTTATAATATTATATCATAAAAACTAAATAACCAATACAAATATTATAAAGGGGATACTGCAACATAGTGTTCATTTTCCACAAAATATAAATCATTAAAAAATGAATCATTTTTTCATGAAAATGTTTCATGACATAAAATATTATTTGTTAATTTTTCCTTCTAATTATTAAATCGTATGAAAGATAATTAAAAATTTCCGATGAAAACATAATTGTTATAAATGGATATAATAGAATAAAATCTATTAGTCCTAGGAAAAAATTGATAACCAATAAAATTGTCACATTTTTTGAATTTTTATTTCCATGTATAAATTAAAACATATCCACGTTGGGAAACTTTTTTTCATATAAAACCATTAAAACACATAACAATTATATTGAAACCTTTTAGGATGTTTAGATTTTTATATTTAAAACTCATTCCCCCGTGTGTTAGGAATAATAAGAATTTAGTTAAATCTATTAGACAAACCTCCCTAGTAACTCCCTCCTTCTAGACATTGATGATAATGAACATTACCTTACGAATTAGAGTGTTATATCATGTTACCATGTCAAATATGTATTATGAGGCTCACCATTTATATATTTCTATGGGTTACCTATCACCATTTATATTTCCCAATTAATATGTTATGAATAACTTTTTTATCATTCACTTTTCATCAATAAACCCGTGAAAATTCCATTTGAAACAAAAATAAAATCAAATTACATTTTCACATGAAAATGACAATAAATACCTCTAACTATTAAACAAATAACTTAATTATGAAAAATTATTCAAAGTGTCGTAATGAGAGATTTTTGGAAACCCATATTAACATATATAGTAATATTAACAATGATTACCCACTATGATAGTGGGACAATTCTGTCATGTTTTTTGATTTTAAACAAATCATTTTGTACGTTTCTAAAGATTCAAAAGTATACCGTAAAAAATATTGAAACATAAAATTATGAACCCTTTAAAATAAATTAATATATAGTCAAAAATTAAATTTAAATTCTTTTAGTAATAAATAATAATATTCTTAAAACATGTGAAAGAAAATGGATAAGGAAGAGATATAATTTAAAACATTTTGGCCTATGATTTCAAAAAAACACTTAATATGAAGTTATATATTGGATCATAATTACACTAATAGATTAATAATAAAATTTTATTAGTTTTATAAATGATCAATATTCTTATAATATAGTGATCCTGGATTCTTAAAAATATATATTAAATATATTTTGAGCAATATAACATATATTACACTAACACATACAAGATGACTAAAATAGTTTCGTTCCTTTTGGAACTATGAATGAAATCTGTTAATTTGTTGAATGATCTTTAATTTCCCTAATGAAGAACTTCCCATGTATTACTCTTTAAATACAAACCCTAAATAAATCCATTATTTAAAACATGGGAAGAAGAATAATAGGAATGTTTTAGTTCATAAGATCAGTAAGGGTAAATAAGGGATATATCTCTATAACATGAGAATATGGGTATGGTAACATGAGAATAGAATTATGAAACCATACCATTCATATCATAGATCATAATCATGAGTGAAGGCATAAATCATGGAAATTCATAAGACATGAATCATAATTAAATCATGGAAGACGATCCATAAGAACATAACATTGTCATAACTAATAGATTTGTGGAAAGCACATCAGCTTATAACATTGTGGACATATAAATATAGAGACAAGTTCACTCATTAAGTAAATTAGAACGAAATAATTCCCTCACATAAACCTATGGACATGTTAATAGGTCCATGCATAACATTATTGACTAAAATAAAGTTCCATGCATAACAATCTATACATCTAATCAGGTTTACACATAACATTGGGAACTAATAATAAGGATCACCCATAAAATTTTGAATATGTAATTAGGTTTACTCATAACATTGTGAACATTAAATATTTCCTATATATAAAATATTTACTCAAGATTTATTTATATTTTCCAAATTCATTAGAGGGATATATTGGTCCCACATGTCATATAATGAAATTCATACATATAGGTTCTACAAGATCATAAATATTTCTCATATCAAAACCCATGAAATGAAATGGGTTTCCTATAAATTTAATTATATAATAAACTATTGAAAAGATAAGTGTTTCATAATCAATTCATCGTATCATATTATCATAACACATGAAAAAAATAAATGGGTTTGATAAGATTTATATCATTATATAACTGGTGGAAGATAAATGTTTTTCATAAACATATTTTAGGATAAAAAATGTAAAATAAAATATTAATGGTATCTATGGTTTATAACCATAGAAAATAATATGTTATATCAATTTTTATATTCATATATGGAGAATTATTTTGAGATATCAGTTTAGAATTTTCTAAGAAAAAACAAATTTTAAAATAATATTTTAAAATAAAAAAATTATAATATATTGAAAATAAATTTATTTGGAAATAACCTTGAAAAATAATAAAATAAATCAATAATTTAAATAATTAACATAGTAATATGAGATCCTTTATATATAATTTACATTAAAATAAATAATACTTTCAGTGTTTTGATAAAATTCAAATGGTTATTTTTTGGAAAATGACATTAAGAATCATTTCAATTTAAAAAAATTCAAACTTGTGAAAATATGTATTTAATAATTCATTCAAGTATATTAACAAAATTATGAATTTTTGGAAAACATGGTTTTTCATGAAAAATGAGTTTTGTACCTTAGAGATTAATAAATAAGATTTCTCATAAAAACATCATTATTAACTATTGAGATAAAAAGAGTAGACAATGAATGAAAAACCAGAATTATATAGAAATAAATATTAGAGAATAAAATTAATGATAATTATTGAGAGGTAGATAATAATATTTCAACAGAAAATAATAAATGTTAAACAATCCTTAAAAATTATTATATTATAACTTAAATCTATTTCCATGTAATCAATTGAAAAATAACCCCCATGACATATGGATACACAAATTGTTGGATATTACTTATAATTAATTTATGTTAAAATATTTTTATTTACCTCTCAGTAAGTGTCATTAGTTTTTTTCTCCTATAATTATTTATGTATGTTCATTATTTTTATTTTATCTTAATTTTAATGATAATAAAAATAAATTTAATTCATTATTATTATATAAAACACATAAAATAAATTACTGTATAATTTTATAAGTGTATAAGCGATGTAAAAAAGTTATAAATAAATCCCATAATACTTTAGTAATATTTTGAATCGTAGTCCATAACAATTAATAAAATAATATAGAACAATAAACATCATGAACATTAGGATATTCATGATATAAAACATTCATAGGGGAGTATATAAACCACAAACATTAAATGATTAGTGAATTTTCATATTTCTCCGAGAAATAAAAAGAGAGACAATAAATCTCTTAGTTATTTAATAATATTTGGAATTTTATGAACCAGAAATGAATAATATAAATTTAAACCATAATGATCATGAAAATAATAAGATTAATTATATAATATTTAAAAGGTAAAGTGTATACACAACATAAATATCATGATTGTTGAATTTTTAGGTCTCCCAGAAATAGAAGAAAAAATAGAAAACCCTTACATTGTGTTTCGACATCCTTTACAGACATCCAAACCACCAATATAATAAATATAAGTTTAATATAAATCTATTAAAGATAAATACTTATAAATATGTTATAAAATATATTATTTAATTAGGATTATTCATTTATCTCTTATTAAAAAATCATTTTAAATTCACATTTCGGTTAATAACAACTTTGTTTTTCTTATATTTTTTTATTTCTTATTTTTTGTCCTGTAAAATAAATGGTAACTAAATATGTGATAACCATTATCTATTGACTAAGAAACCAAAAAATTAAATTTTCTTGAAAAAAATAGGACAATCAAGGGTAAGAACTAGGTTAAAAATAAACACATGAAAACACATAAAAAATTTAATATTTTCAAACCTAGTTCCCAAGAGAAATAACCAATAACCGAACATGAGCTGGAACTAAAGTTAATTTAAAACAATGAGTGTGATAATTCTACCCACTATTGTGGTTTCTTCCGCTTCAAATCCATCTAAATGTTTATTTGAAATAAATAAATTATCCTTATTTAAAACTCATGTAGATTCTCAATGAATGAAAATTAATAACATGACAAGGATGTGAAATATGGAAAAAATGATAAAAATAAAATTTGGGAGACTACAATGGATTTCCCTACTGAGTGCCACCCAATACCAAATGTTAAAATATTTCTATTTGATAGATTAAAAGAAAGGAACTCTCATTATTCACAATCACACCTCTTGGCTAAAAACACCCTAGACATTACCAACCACATATCAAGTCACATACTATGAGAGAACCAACCCAAACAGGACATCAATGAACACTACAGCAACATTTTTTTTAACAAAACCATTTGGAGAACTCTAATACCAATGCTTTATTAAATAAGGAACTAAAATTTGGTTATTTTTAAATGAGACTACCCACTTCTAAGCTGACATTAAGAACCCAATGGAATTACCAAAACAGGTTAATAATAAATGTGATAGTCATTTTCTAATGGAGAAAAAGAATGGGATGAAGAATATATTGAATGATATTTTCATTTTTCATAATCAGTTTTCATAATATATTATTAACTACTTACACCTTAACCAACCCTAAATCATACAAAAAAGAACTATAATGTTCATAGAGATCTCAGGTGGTGCCAACCATGAAAGAAATAAGATTCTTTTTTCTATATTTCATGAATGTGGGAATAACCACTCAAGGTAATATACCAAATTAGTTAAAAGATCTTATTTGTTTTAAGAATAAGAGCATAGTGTAAATAATTTATACAGAAAAATGATAAGTTATATCAATATAATGGATAATAATAATGGATTCCCAATGGAATTATTAATAGTTTAATGTTTTAATTGTTTAAATTATGGGAATTGTGATAATATATGTCATAGGGGTAAATCAATATAGGATTATCAAAAATGTTTTAATATTAATGGTTTTGTCTATTAGTGATTAGGAGACTACAAATTACATATAAAAGGATGTAGGTATAAAGGAATAATTTTATTATTCATATTTAATGGTTTAAGAATGATGTGGAATTATTAATGGTATTGTGTATTTGGATATAATAATTACGTTGATGAATAATTTTACAAATGATATTATCAATATAAGAATTGTGAAACATATAAATATTTCACTGTAGTATTTTTTTAGGTTTTTGAAAATATGTATTGAATTGTAGTAATGACCATGAATAGTGATAAATTGGAAAGTTTGTATTTCTTGAAAACATGTTATTGAGGTTGGATAACCGTCAATATATTTAAGATATAGAGATAATGATGTTTATTTTGGATGAATAATATTATAATTAAATTTAGATGGATATTTTGAATATTATGGAAATGATAAAAGACTTGATGAAAATTTAGTTTATGATCTAACTGAATGGATTCAGAACATTATTAGATTTATGGTATATATTCAATAATTTATGGCTTTATTTATGTAATTAAAAATTGTTCATTATTTCATTATGGTTTTATGGTGGTCACAATATTCACATATTTGAATTTGACATTAAGAGAAATGTATGTTTTCTGGGGAATATAATGTTTTGTAGATTAGTGTCCTCCCTTATAAATTTTTGGACTTTGACTTTGGTAAGAAACGTTTTTGAAAAGTCTTATGGTTAACTATTTATGGAATGGACAAATTTAAAATTTGGGTGTTCTGGGGTAACCGATGATAACCATTTTAGTTTTTCTAAATAGTTAGAGACATGTAGAAGGAAGTTTCACTCTTATTTACATATTATAATCCATTAAAAGTTAATTTTATTTATTTAGGCATAACCAATTTATATGGGATATATATGTGTGTTTGCTGGTTAAATAAATTATGTGTATATTTATTGATGTATAAATTATTTTTAATTTTTCTAATGAAATAAAATGATCTCAATTAATTATATTTCCATACTTTCATTTTTTTAGGAAATGAATCCCCCATGTTTAAGAAAAGGATCTTGAAATGAAAATGGTATCATATTTTATTCATTTTAAAAATATTTTTATGTATTTTTATTTTTTAAATTCTAAAGATCATTCACTTTATTAAGATCAATAATCTCTATTACTCTCCATAATTATATACACTTTTCTTCCATGCTCATTTATATACTTCCAAATAATGTTTTCATAATTTGAAACCTAATATTTTATTTATTCTTCATTAACATAGTACATACAATTCCCTCTAATACCGCGGAATTTTTATTAAAACCTCTCATGATGATAGTTTTTAACGACTGTTAGACCTATAATGACAAAAATATAATTACAAGGGTAAAAATTAATTATTGGGAAATAAATTTAATGCCTATAGATTTAAAAAGAAGGTTATCATGTTAGATATCTCATGGGACACATATCACCAATGTTATAAAATAATGTAGAACCATATTACTTTATGATATATTAATTTTTTAAAAATATTAATTTTTTGATATGTTGTGTTTCTCGTAAAACCTACTTCCAATGAAACATGATAATCTAATAAAATATTATTCTTCAATCATGAACGACATTACCAAACTCTTGAGTTAAAAGGTATGAATATGAGTAGCTTATTTATTGAAATTATTTTTACTAAAAATTCATAAAATAAATTAAAAAGTATTATATTTGTTTGAAATAATATAATATTCATTTGAAAGTAAAAGAAAAATTTTTCTGAAAAAATATATTTTTCATAAAGGTGGTATAGTTGGGATTGGAATACATAATTAAAAATTTATTATTACCAATTTAGAAACAAATATTTTTAAAAAATTAAATTAAATTTTAAAATATAAATGAAAAAATAACATTTTTTTTAATAATTTTATGAAAGAATTAATTCTTTGATCAATAGTGAAAATTACAGATTTTTGTTGAAAATTGTCCTTTTAGTTAAATTAATCACAAAGTGAGATTATATTTTAATCTATTTTTAATGGATTATTATTTCAAATATATTAATATTTATCTAATTTAGGTTATTTTAATAAAATATATATTTAATATTGATATAAAAACTTTTTTACTTTTTGATGTTTTTCTTTGCAGATACGATTTTTTTCAAGGTGTATGCGGGTTCAATTTTAAATTGAATTTTTCCAATTATGTGAGATGAATTGTGAATAATGAAGTATATATATTTTAATTTAAAGAATTTATAATATATAATAAGGTAATATTAATATTGTTACAATAAATAATAGTGATAATAGTAAAAATTAATTACCACAATTAAGGTAATAACATGTTACCAGGGGTTAAAATAAGCAGATAAGGGATGAACTGACCTGGAAACTTTTACAAAACCAATATTATAGCAATATTTATAACTTATATCATGTAATATTAAATAATAACCCATATTTAGGGTTTTATAATGATTAAAATTTTGGTATCTCTTAGAAATACCTCTTATAAAGGATTTATATATAATCCCAAGGAGGCTCCTTGAAGAAGAGAAAAAATTATTAACATGCATACTTGTTTAATTTATTATTTAAATTATATGAAATAATACTCAAAAAATAAAATATAAAAATTATTCCCCTTATACATATATTATATTATATTGATTTAATAAACTATATCTATGTACACTTCCATCAAATGGGATACGAAACTGTAAATCACGGGTATGGCAGACTACTACCTCAAAAACTAATGTAATTTTTTTCCATAACCTCATTTAAAACATAGATATAAGGATTTATTAATTATAATTTTTTGATATTAAAAAAATTATTATACATATTTAACAATTATATCACAAGTACCTTCTTACCTTCCATTTTGTGGGGGATGCGATAACATATCCCATGTGTACAATGGAATACCTCCTTGTGAAGCGATCTGATTTTTTTTCACTCACGCTTCCAAATAATGGTAGTATGTATGATTCTAAAAAATATATATTTTATTTATTTTATAAAAATACCTATAAAATAAACTACCACATATAATTCTTTACATTCTCATCTATTGGAAAACAATATCATTGCTCATGCGTATATATGGACAACCTTTTCCATATAGGGATGTGAAATGTTATTCTTTTTTACGTGAAGGGTAATAAGTATTTATTTTACTAATATAAAAAATATATATATATAATAATAATTATAATTTTATATTGGTTAATTAATATTTATTTTCCTTTCACTATATCCATCAGGAAATGTTGAATCTTTGTTTATGCATACATACAGCCTACCATCTTTATGAATGGTGTAATCCATTTTATATCGAAATTTTTATATATTAATATAACAAAATATATAATGAATATATAATATATTTATATCATGGTTAATATTATAGATATAATTTAAACACTATCAATATAAAATGACTAAAACTACAACACCAAAACATAAATGAAAAATAATGAAATTAACACATGAAAAAGTTATTTTAACAGATAATTGTTAATAAAAGGGACATAAAATAATATATGAAAATAATTTATGGTAGATAATATATTATTATAGATATTTATTAGATTTATAATAAAAATTATTTATTATATTTGGGGTTCATACATATAAGAAGGAATTAAAATTTGAGCTAAGGGTTTCTCGCCCCTCTTCTAGATCCATGAGAAATATGAAATATCCAACAATTATTAATTTTTTGATTTGTATATAATTAGACATTGATATTTTATATCATTAAACTATTTATATTATTTTTATTTAATTTTTCCTATGATTTTATTTTGTTTTATGGGCTTGTGATTCAAAAATTTTCCATAGTTATAAGGGTTTTTTTCACAATCTCATAATTATTCAAGATTGATTATTTTTAAGTGTTTCTTTGGGGAATTGTTTGGTATTATTATCTTAAAAAATATATTTTAATACTTATAGTTATTAAGTAACTCTTCATGTTATAGTATCATTTTTGTAATGACCTTGATTTTCATAAATTACTTTTAAATTATTTTATTGATAATCCACATAAAAAATTACACAAAGAGGAACCAAAGGTTTAGTGTATTATGAAAACTATGACCATAAATTATATTTATATCCTAAACCATAATAAATTTATTTAATTCCTCCTCTAGATTTACCTAAGGAAATAAATTAATGGGGTGAGCTAAAATCGGAGTAAGAGGAAAGATAAGAACATGAAACAATGGATAATGTGGTGAACATAATAGGAACATCATTTATATAATATCATGTAAGGACGCAATGCATAAAAATAAAACATCATGTCTCAGTGGTTGACCACCACACATATAGGTGAACAAGGATAGCATAAGGTTCAGGCATAATTTCACTTTCACTCATGATATTCATCACTTTAATTAATTATTTGGAGATCTATATAATTCACTATACACTAATCACATTCACACATTTATATTGGGCTATATAATTCTACCTTCACCCATCACAACAAAACACATAAATTATAATGCATACAACCTATAAAATATGTCTAAATTAAACGTGAAATAATCCATGTAAAGAAATGAGTTTCACATCATAAATAATATATTCATAAACATCTAGTTCTTGTAAATAAATATTTAATATCATTATTGACATATAAAAATTAAACATGAGTGAAGAGTGAATCACTCTTTGACATGTATATAGTATGTGTTTATTTGAAATAATTATTCATTTTGAAAACATTTTATTTCTCAGAAAATTAATTCGAGAAAATTTATATACCATAAAAGGTTACATAATTATGAATAAATGAATTTTATAGGATATCCATACTAAAAAAAGGTTGAAGAGGGAAAACCCAAAGAAATAGAGTTGGGTTCAATAATTTCATATTACATTATTTCTAAATAATGTCTTCACATTAATGTTATGTATAATGAAATTATATTCATTAATTAACTGTTAAACATCCTTTAATAATGGAATTGGATTCATTATGGTTTTGTTATGTTATTTGATAGACCTTTGTAAAAGTTATGGAGATTAAATTCATTGAATCTGAGTGTTAATTTTTCTAGATTTTATAAACATTTCACTTATATTATTGTATGGATGTTCATTAGAAATGTGGTTAAACATGAATAATTGTTAATATATATAGTTTTTTACATTTCATATATATAGATGATGTTATAGTTTTTGTATACCAAGAAGATTAATCATTAGATAAAATTATATAAATAAACACTTGGATTTATTTGGCGGTTTTTCTCAAAATGAACATAATTTACATTATTATTTTATATTATCCATGAATAAAGAGTATAGAATATAATATAAGATAAAATGATTATATTATTATTTGTCTCAACCATTACAATGGTTTCATGACTAGTCTCTTATAGGGTAATTAAAATTTTAAACTCATTGTCCACATTCAGGCTATGTTTTCATTTATAGTATAAAAGGAGATGTAAGGCGATATTATGATGAACTACCCCATTTTAGGAATATAATTCCATTACATTTAGGTTACATGATTTTTTATAAAATTTTGGATAAGGTAGGAGGAAAATAAAAATAAAATAAAAGATCATGCAAGAAAATAAATGAATTAGAAAGTGGAATTTACCACTGTAGTTTATCCCCTTTGAGAGAATCTTTAAGGGACATGAATTAGTATTTTAGGAAAACACAGTGCTTTAATATTTAAAGAAGGATATTGGGGGGACATTTGGGCATAATTTATTCATTCCTTAATGCTTTAGTGGTGTGAGGAAACGGGGCTGTGTGAGGTGGTATTTATAGTGAAGGGGATGAGGGTTTTCTTAATTTTATATTCATTAATTTAATATTTCTCCACAAGAAAAGAAATCATAGGGATTAGAAGACTGAAAATTGTAGTAAGTTAATCTGAGTTCAATACAATGCCCATTTACATCATCTATGACTCATGGATGATGTATAAATTGATTTATTTACCATATTTTTATAAATTATCGAATTTCACAATTCCCCAAAAAGTTATGTATCTTAGAAAAATAAAAACAATTAACCCTTACCATTTTTTAACATGTAAAATCCAAAAATGAACACCATTTTTCAAAATTATTTCTCTTAATATGAAAAAACATTATATTAATAAAAATCATAATTTCAATGAAATATAACGATTTTAAAATTCAAACTGATTTTTTAATTATTTAAAAAATTCATAAGGTCTTATAAAATTTTCATAAAACTAGAAGACATAAAAAATTTAATATATGAAAACATTTTTCGAAAATATATTTTTTAAAATTAATTAAATAATTATAATTATTTAGTTATTACTGTCAAAAACACCAACACTTTTAATATGATCATACTTGCATTTATAAGTTTCCAAAATTTTATTTATTATTTTATGTGTGGAGTTACTATTCTTCTGGATGATTTAATATTAATAACAGAAATATTACTATTCATAATGGTATATTACTATTTATAAGGGTAGGTTACTATTCACCAAAAAATAATTTTTTCCTATCCGACTCCAAAGATCATACTAATCGCAATCGTGTCTGTAAATTATTTAAATTAAAAACACAAAAGTTGAAAATTTATTTTTAAATATCACACAGTAATTCATTTATGCATGATGTTTCATTGTGTTTACAAATGGTAATTTATATTATTATGAAATTACTACATGTAGGGAAAATTTTAATTGATTAAACTTTGAGTCGTTACATTCTTCGCCCCATTTGAAAATTGGCACTGGAAATTTTGTTTTCCATAAACTTGTGAGGGTACTTCTCCTTCCTCACATCATATGGTTCCTAAGCTTCTTATTCAAACTTATGGTTCCTCTACAACACTTTATAAAAGTGTGGCTTCTTGTTTCATAGAACCATATATCTCTGGTCCAAAATCATTACTGGATACTCCCCATAAGAGAGATCATCTTCCCACAATACCATGTCTGAGTTCAGTACATTTAATTAATCTGATATATACTTCTTCAAGAGTGATACGTGAAACACATATTAAACATGATCCATATTTGGTGGAAGTGAATGTTTATAGTTCATGGATCCTATGTGGTCAAGGATATCAAAAGGTCCAATTTACCATGGTCTTAACTACCCTTTCTTTCTATACCACAGGACTCTCTTCCATGTTCATATTCAAAAGAAGTATTTTTCTACAACAATGAACTCCAAGGCCCCTCAAAGGTTTCCCAAATAGATCTTTTAAAATGTTTTAGCAACATTGATATGTTTTATGAAAACTTGATCCATGTCATCTGTTGACCAAGATCATATCCAAGAAGATTTTCTCCCCAACTTCTTCTCAATATGTTATAGGTCTACATCACTTTCTATATAGATCTTTATATAGAGACATTTTAATACCCTAGTGGAAGTTATTGTTGTATGGGAAGTCAAAAAATGGGTGATGATGATCCCATACACTGTTGTATTATATAGATAAGGCTCTAATAATATCTTTGAGCATATGAATTGTACATTTAGATTGGCCATCAGTTTGAAGGTGATAGGTCATGCTTGAATTTAATTCAGTTCGCAAAGCATGTTTTAGAATCCTCTAGAATTTATATATGAACCCTTGATCATGTTTAGAGACAACTGAGAGTGTAAAATCATGCAGTCTCACCCCTTATTTCCCATATATATTTTCATGTTTTTCAAGGGATTGATCTTCCCAAATATCGATAATGTGGGCAGTCTTGGGGATTCAATCAACAACAACCCATATCTCATCCTTTCCCTAGTATATCTTCAGGAGACCCATGACAAAGTCAATCGTCACATTCTACCATTTCCACATTTGTTTATGAAATGGTTGCATCATCACTTTGGAATTTTGTCACTATTATTTAACATGTTATCATATCAGTCACATTGACATATATTCAGCAATATTCATCTTCATGATGTCCCACCAGAAGTGTTCTTAGAGATTATAGTACATCTTGGTGATAACAGGATATATATAAATGTCAGATATGTGAATTATAAAATATCTTATTCATTATCTCAGGTGATGAAGGCACGCAAAGATGTGTTCCTAAACTAAATCACACCATCATCATCGATATAGAAAAATTTCATCTTCCTTTACATTACGACTTTCAACATCTTTTTTAGCTCTAGAGAATCACTTTGTGCTTCCATATCGTATATTAGATAGATGGTTGCGAAAAAAATTAGGAAATGTTGAATGTATTCCATTGTGTTATGAATTCAAAATCTATCATTTTCATATCATTTGGGATAATGATTTTCTCAATCCACAATATGGATAGAGTAGCAGGTTCTTTTATCATTTGAGCATCATCTACCTTGTTCTCCTTTCCAGGATTACAGTGAATATAGAAATCATAATATTTTATTAGCTCTAACTATTGACTTTGATGCTTGTTGATCTCCTTTTTTTTGAATATATACATTAGACTATTTGGGATCGGTGTATATGTCATAATTCTCACCATAGACATTATGGATCCATGTTTTCAATCCTAAAGTCAATGACTCTAGATATAGATTAGGATTAGGGTAGTTATGATCATGGATCTTCCTCTTCCATGAGGCATTGGCTATCACATTATTGTATTTCATGATTTCACAACCCAATACTTTCATTGAAGAATCAATTTATTTCACAACACCTTTTTCACAGTTTTCTAATGTGATTACAGGTGTAGTGGTCAGATTTCCCTTTATCACCTTAAGGCTTCCCTCCCATACTTCGGTCCAAACATACTTTACCTCATTCTTGGTTAGCATAGTTATCTGGCTTGAAAATAGTTAGAATATTTTCACAAAATTTTATTAGAAACCCGCTAATTTAAAAAAACTATGGATACCTATGAAACTAGTGGGTATGATCCATCCCTCAATCACCGTTGTTTTTTAATGACCCATATAAATTCCCTCACTTGTGATCACAAGTCCTAAGAATGTTACTTTCTTTATCAAAAAGTCACATTTGTTGAACATGGCATACAAATTCTCTTTTCTTAATGTGACCCTGACAAGCATAAGATGTTCTTATTGATCCTCCATTCTCGTTGAGTAGATGAAAAAATCATTGATTAACACTACCATAAATTTTTTTAGGTAATATCTAAAGACTATACTCATAAAATCTATGATAATTTTTGGGGCATTAGAATGTCTAAAAGGCATCACCAGAAACTCATACTGCCCATGCCTTGTATGGAAGGGAATCTTTTGAATACCTCCCTTCATCACCATTAGCTGATGATATCTATAATAAAGATACACCTTTGAAAAGTATGTCACTCCTACTAGCATATAGAACAATTCATCAATCCATGGGAGAGGATAATTTTTCATTATGGTAATCATGGTATGTTCCTGATAATTTATACAGAATTACATTGTTCCATCTTTCATCATAACAAAGGGAATTGGCACACCCCAAGGTGATGCAGTAAGGTGAATGAACCCTCTTTCAAAATTCACTTGTAGCAACATCATTAAATCCTCTAGTTTGATAGGAACCATCAAATCGGGACACTTTAAGATAGGGGTACTTGTGGACATGTGTTCTATGGAGAAATCTACTTCAAGATATAGGGGATGTCTGGGTAAATCTTTTCAAAATACATCACCACATTCTCTCATGATGGGAATTTTTTCTATGTTGACATTTACCATTGAATAAACCATTTGAGTGGGGTATGATTATTCCCATGTAATCGACACCCACACCATTGAAGGATTTAAAAAAAATATTAATGATCTTTTTATCTTCTTAATAGGTGCATGTGATTATTCAAAATATGAAAATAAATTTACTTTTCTTGAAAATTGATATGTACTATATATAACAAGAGCCAATCCATTTCCATTATAGCATTGAAATCCCCCAACGGTTGTATCATGAGTTTCACTTGAAGGATCGTCCCACATACACAAACTGGAGAAGATTACATCACTTGGGTAGAAATGTTTTCACTATTGGATGTTTTTATATATATCTTTACTTTATGGTTTTGAGGATTCTGTTTCATAGTTCTAGAAATATTACAAGATAAAAAGAAATGCATAGAACAAGAATCAAATATGACATTATCCATTTTTTGAGTTAATAGGATGTGTACCTTGTATGGCTTTATCTTCATGATCAAATATAGATGAAGTAATGGAATATGGATTACATTATTCCTTTGGATTTGGTGTCTTTTAATTCTATTTACCCTAGAGGGGTTGAGGTTTAGTGTATTGGCATGCATAGGGACCTTGCTCCCTGCACTTTTAGCATTGGACCATGCGTGGTGCCTTCCATTATTCATCCACATTTTCCTACCATGTCATGATATTTTTACATTAAAAAGCATATTGTAATTCTCTACCATAATTGAAACACTTCGCCATCCCATTTAGAAAGGTCCTATAATGCTTCTTCCCATATTTTTGTCTTGCCTATGGTTGTGTTTTCTTCTCTCTTTTATCATTATATACTCTATATTGAAACTCCAACTTTCATTTCATATCAACATATCTATGGGAATATTAACCAAACTCCATCTATACATTTGGATCACCTCAAAAAACAACTTCATAACTCTTACTGTTTCAAATTTCAACAACTTTTTGATTGTGTGGTATTAACACTATTAAGAATATATCAATGTTTCAATCATTTTTTATAACAAAAATTGAAGCGTACATTGCCTAACTTGTTAAATTCACTTCGTAGGCCAAGAAAAATTCTCATACAATTTTCTATATCTCTATAAATTATCTCTCCGTCTTTTTACAATGATTTATTGGAAAATACGTGTCATTAATCATGATCTTAAAGTCTTACCATTCCATCTCTTCAATTTCATCAGTCGACTTGTTGTTCTTAATTAAAGGCCAACATTTATTGTATTCTCCATCTAGATGATAAATGGACAGAATCACCTTTTCTATCATGGGATAGCTAAGTATATAAAAGATATTTTCCATGGATTTGACCCACATTTCTTCAACGTGTGAATCGAAAGATCCACTAAACATTAATGGTACTTGCTGCAAAAATGTTTAAAACAATCAATATCTAGTAGCTTACTCTTTGGTGAAGGAGGAAGTTACACTTTATTCTAGGAATTTTTTATATCCCGAGACAACCGGGATATAATTTCCATGATGTTTTTAACTCCACCTAATAAAGCATTGAGGATTTAATTTGGGAACACGTTTCATTGTCCCTAGCATGGGTTGTTGGCCTAGTTTCTCTTAGTTCCCACTATTTTCTAATATATAAAAGGTTAGAAAAAAATAGAAGTCAACAAGTCCGGAATAAATAAAATATTCATTTGTAAAATTAACACTTAAATCATATCCTATTAGATCCTTATGTATAGCGGAGCTTCTTCTCTGCATATTTGTACATAGTATCATAGTAGATGTTTTCTCTAGGGTTCACTCATACATATTCAAAAATTAAATAAAACATGCATATGATAACAATTATAGAGATATAACATACTATAGATTACATTTACATCAATTTAATGATAAAAAGAATAAAAACATTACTAAATGAGGATCCAATGGTTTAGTGTATTGGGAAAACATGGACCATGCATAAAATTTACAACATAAAGCATAAAAATTTATTTAATTCATTATTATCTTCCTTATTGTAACCCCTTGGGTACTCCATTGTACATGTAGTCACTTGAGAACAAACATAAAAAATTATGAGATAAAAACCCAGTAAGAGGAAAGATATTAACATGTAACAATGTTACATGGGGTGATAATAATCATAACATAATTTATATAATAGCATGGAATGTGGATATTCATAAAAAAATATTTCACAGTGGTTTACTACCGAACATAGTTGTTAACAAAGATACAATCACTTTCCTACATCAATTCACTTTAAATCATGTGATCCATAAATTTACCCATTGAATTAAAGCACTGTATAATTCCCGGCGCACCCATCACATTCAAACATTCATATTAGGCTATATAATTCGGGGTTCCCCCATCACATCATAACATTTACATTATCATGCATGACACATAGAAAATATATAAAAATGGAACATGAAATCACCCATTTAATTAAATTGGATTCACATCATAAATAATAAATTCATTACATTTTGGTTCAAAAAATAATGTGGGAATATCATTCATGACATAGAACCATAAAACATGAGTGAAGGGTGAAACAATCTTCAACCAATGAAAAGGGTGGGTTTATTTGAAAAAATACTTCTTTTGAAAAACATTGGATTATTTATAATATAAATTATAGTAAATTTAAATCTTATAAAAGGTAATATAATGATAAATAAATGAATTTAAGGAATGTCTATACTAATAATGGGTTGAAGAGGTAAAACTAATGAAAGAGAGTGGGGATTGAGAATTTCCACTTACCTTGTGTCTAAACGATTTTTTCACATTAATGTCATGTATATTGATATTAGATTAATTAATTTACTATTTCATAGACTATAATATATGAATTTTATTAATTATAGTTTTATTATGTTTTTAATGGTATTTTCGATGAGTGGAAGATCTTAAATTCATTGTTCAAGAGTGTTAATTTTCATAGCTTTTATGAATGGTTCACTTGTATTCATGAATGGATGTTCGTTTGAAATGTTGTCAAACGTCCCAAATTATTAATATATATTATTCGTGACATTTCAGTAATATTAATGATCTTATAAATAAATTTTTTTTCATTCCATGAGGATGAAACATTAAATAAAATTTTAATGATAAATGCTAGGATTAATTGGGTGGTTTTTATCAAAATGAACTTGTTTTGTATTATTATTTTATATAATGAGTTTATAAGGATTAACTAACATCAAATAAGATAAAGTAAATAAATTATGAACTGCTTCGACCATTAATAAGGTTTCATAACTATTATCTAAAATGGAAATGAAAATTAAAAACCCATCGTCCTTGAATATGATAAATTAACACATCTCGGACTGTGTTTTCAATTATAGTATAAAAGGATAGAAAAGGTGATATTATGATGAAATATCCCATTTTCACAAAATTATTCTAGTGCATGAATGTTTCAGGAGTTTTCAAACCATTATTTTGAATGTAGGTGATAAATGAAGAAGAAAGGAAAGAAACTTGAAAGAAAATAAAACAATCAGAAAGGGGAATTTACCTCTTAATTTTATCTCCTTTGGGAGCCTCTTTTGGTGAGAATATTTGGAATTTTGATGAGACCAATGTATCATGGACATGGAGAGGGATCATGGGGGGTGTTGGAAATAATTTATTTAAGGATTTATTCTTGAGGGATGTGAAAAATGAGGGTGTGAGATGTGGTATTTATAGTGGAGGGATGGAGGTTTTTTGAATGTTATATTCATTAAGTTATTCTTTCCCCACAAGACAATAAGTTGTAGGTATTCTTATGACTATAAAAAGTAATATGTGTATGTGAGTTCAAAAAAATAGCAATTTAAAGCACCCCTGACCCAAGAATGATGTATAAATTCATTTATATAGCATATTTTGTTAATTATAGAATTTCACAATTCACCAAAAACTATCATATTTCATAACAATACCAAAAATTCCACATAGTAATCTGTAGATGAGTAGAATGAAAAAATGAAACCCAATTTTAAAAAATAAATCTATAAATATGAAAATTTTAATTTTTAATTAAATTCACAATTTACATTAAAAATACAAATTTTAGAAATAAAAATGATTTTATAATGCTTTAAAAAATTTATATTTGGTCTTATAAAATTATCATAAAAACAAAGGTCATGAAATTGTTAAATTATGAAAACAATTAGGAAAATAAATTTTAATTTAAATTAATTAATTATAAATAATTATTTATGAGTTACAAAAATTACAATACTTTTAATATGATCATATTATCACTTATAAGTTTCCTAAATTTTATTTATAAATTCAAGTGTGGAGTTACTATTCTTTTGAAGATTTAGAATTAATAAGGGACATATTAATATTCATATGGGTATGTTACTATTCTTAAATGTAGGTTACTTTTCAACAATAATAATGTTTGTCCTATCAGACTCTAATGATCTTACTAATCACAACAATGTTTTTTCAATTTTAAAAATTCAAAACAGAGAGGAGGAAATTTTTTGATTAAACGTCATATAGTAGTAAATTTATGAAAAATGTATCATTGTGTTTCCTAATGTGTTTTTTATAATTATGAAATTACTAAATGAACTTAGATATTGAATTGATAAAATTGTATTTTTTTACATTCTTCCCCCTTTGGAGTTTTCGCCTTTAAATTTTCATTTTATATAAACATGTGAGTGTACTTCTCCTTCACCACATATTATGGTTCCCAAGTAGCTTCTTCATACATATGGTTCCTCCAAAACACTTTCACAAGGTGGATTGTATTGTTGCGTATAACCATATCTCTTCAGTCCACAATCATTACTGATTAGTCCAAATAAGATAGATCATTTTCCATCATTAAGATTTCCGAGTTTTGAAGAAGCGAGGGATCTGGTATTTACTTCCGTAAAAGAGGTACGTGAAACACATCATGAACATGAACCATATTTGGTTGACCTGAAAGTGGATAATCCACAAATGCTATGCAGTCAATAATCTCAATGGGGCCAATGTACCTTGGGCTTAGCTTCCCTTTCTTTCCAAATCACATAAATCTCCTCCATGGTGATATTTGAAGGAGGAATCTATCTCTAATGATGAAATCCATGTTCCTATATAGTTGTTATCATAGATCTTTTTCCGAATCCAATAATATTTGATATGTTTGTGGATGAATTGGACCTTCAATATCATCTCATGAACAACATAAGGTCCAAGTAGCTTTCTTTCTCCAACTTCATCCCAACAAGTTGGAGTTCTACATCGCTTTCCATATAGAGCTTGATATAGAGCCTGCTGAATAATTGAATGGAAGATATTATTGTATGAGAACAAAACCAATGATGGATGATGATCCCATACACCCTTAAATTCTATAGATAAGGATTTTAGCATATCTTTGAGCATATGAATAGTCAATTTAGATTGGGCACAAATTTGGGGGTGATAGGCCTTGATTAAATTTAATTCATTAATCAAAGAATGTTGGAGACTACTCCAGAATTTAGATGAGAACCTTATATCAAAAACAGAGTCAATAAAGAGTGGAACCCCATGCAGTGTCACAACTTACATCACATATATCTTTACATGTTTTTCAAGCGATATATCTTCATTAATAGTGATAAAGTGGACAGTCTTCTAGAGTCGGTAAGTCAACAACAATACATATCTCATTATTTACCTTGGACATCTTCAGAAGACCCATGAAAAAGTCCATAGTCACATTCTCCCATTTCCACATGGTAATAAGAAATGGATTCATCATCCCTTTGGAATTTTATCACTATTCGTTTACTTGATGACATATTAGGCACCAATATATATATTTAGAAATATCCCTCTTCATGTTGTCCCACCAGAAGTGTTATTGGAGTTCACAATACATCTTGGTGCTACCAAAATGGATAGAGAAAGGAAAGATATGTGGATTATCATATACCTCAATATTTATCCCCAGTGATGAAGGCACACAAATCTGCATCCCAAAATGAATCACGCCATCATCGTCGATATATAACATTTGATTATTTCCATACATTAATGAATTCATCCTTTTTTGTAGCTCCAAATCATCCCTTTTTTATTCCATAATCTTATCTTATATAGAAGGTTGGTAAATCATTTCCGTAAGGTAGGATGTCTTCCCCGCAATTATGATTTCCAAATCCATCCTATTCATTTCTTGGAAGATCGGTTCTTTCTCAATCTAAAACATGGATAGAGTAGTATGTTATTTTATCCTTAGTGCACATTAGTCCTTGTTCAGCTTTCTAGGATTATAGTGAATAGAGAAATCATAATCTTTGAGAATGTGTTACCATATAATTTGATGTATTATGAGATCCACTTTTGTGAAAATATATTTTAGAATCTTTTGATCGATGTATATGTCAAACATCTCACCATTAAGTTAGTGTCTCCATATTTTCATGGAAAAATCACACTTTCTATCTCTAGATCATGTGTTAGGTAGTTCTGATCATGGATCTTCAACTACCGTTAGGTGTTGGATCTCACAATATCATTTTTTTGGAGTACACAAACCATACCTTTTTTGTAGGCATAATAGTATATCAAAAAACATTATCCCATATTTGGTAATGTGACTACTCTCGTAGTGATCAGCCATCTCTTTAGATCCTTTATTCTTACCTCAAATTCTTGTATTGAGACAAACTTTACCCCTTTCCATGTTAATATGGTTAGCTGGCTTGACAATCATGAGATATTTTTTAGAAAACCTCATCATTACCATGCAAATCCAAAAGATATACGGATTTTCTGACATAAGAAGGTCGTCTCCATTCATAAATCACCTTTTCTGAAGGGTCTGCAAAAATTCCCTCACTTTTTATAACATGTCCCATTAACATGAATTTCTTATTCCAAAAGTCCCTCTTGATGTACATGGAATACAAATTCTCCTTTCTCATTGTATCAAACACAAGTCCAAGTTTTTCACCATGCTCCTCCTTTATCATTGATTATATAAGAATATCATCAATAAGAACTAATAAAAAATTGTTGAGGTAATGTATAATGTCACTATTCACAAAATCTATGTAGAGTACTTGGGAAGTAGTATGTGAGAATGGAATCACCGGAAACTCCTTGTCCCCATACCTTTTATAGAAGGAAGTCCTCTATATACCTTCCTTCTTTAACGTTAGCATATGATATCCAAAATTAAGATCCACCTTTTAGTTTTACTATGCTCCTCATATCTGATCGAACAAGTCATCAATCCTTGAGAAAGGATTCTTGTTCTTGTGGTGAACTTGTTGAGTGCCTGATAATTGATACACAACCACATTGATCAATCCATCATTTTTGAAAAGAGCATTGGTGAAGCAAAAGGAGAGTCACTAGGGCGTATGAACCCTTTATACAAATTCTCTTTCAGTGTCATCTTTAACTCCTCTATTTCAATTTGATCTATCCTATAAGGACACATTGAGACTGTAGTAGCTTCGTGTATGAGTTTTATGTAGAACTCTAACTCGCGATATGGGGATGTCTGGGTAAATCATTGAGAAATACATCACTATATTCAATCATGATCGTCAATTCTACCAGGTTGACACATTCCTTTGAATAATACATTTTACTGAGGTATGCCTCTTTATAGGGAATCAACACCCACACTGTTGTATGATTCTTCAAAGATATTCACGATATTCCTTTCATTTGTATAATATCATGGGATGGTTCATAATGTGAAAAGATATATCATTTCCCCGATAGTTGATATATGCTTTATATAATGAGAGACAATCCATTCCCATAATTTTATCGAATTCCACCATGGAAAGAATTAACATATCTTCTAGAAGGATCATCCCACACACATCAACATGAGAAGGATCCAACACTTGGTTTGTAATGATTGTCCCGCTTTGTTTTTTTACGGATATCTCTACATCATGATTTTAGGGATTCTATTCAATAGTTCTAGAAAACATGGATGATATGAAGGAATGAATAGAACCCAAATAAAATAATACTGTTTCCATTATTGAGTTAATATGAAGTATACCTTTGATGAATTAATTTTCCAGCTCAACATCCACCATTTTTATGGCATATTCATTCCCATGTTACATTATCATTGGTGGTTGTTGAAGCAAATTACCCTCAAGGAATTGACGATTAGTGCATTGTCTTCCATATTTCCCTTTGTCCCTATAGTTGTAATATTAGACCATGGGTGGTGCATTCCATTTTTTGCATCATAATTTCCTTTAGTCTAATGTATTGTTTTAATTTAAGAGCATGGTGGCCTTCTCTACCACAATTTAAAAATTTCCCCATCCCTATGAAAAAATTCATATGATGATTCTTCCCACAATATTTTCCTATGGGTGGTTGGGTATTCCCACCATTCTTTATCATTATATATTCCATCATGAAACTCCACTATTCCTTTCTTGTCACCATATCCCTGGGACTACTCTCCAAACTTAATCCCTTCATTGAGAGCACATTGAAAAACTTCTTCATAACTCACAAATTCTCAAATTATATGTTCCATTTGAATGTGTGGATTTATCCAACTAAATAATCTATCAATTGTTTTGTCATTATTTATTACAAAGCTTAAATCATACCTATAAAGAATTTTGAAATCCTATTTTTAGTCCATGAATGATTCCCATTGAATTTTATTGAGCTCTATGAATTGTATTTAAATAATATTATGATTTATTCATGGGAAAACATGTTATGAAACTAGATTTTAATATCTTCCCATTCCACTCTTAAATTTCTCTATCCTTCTTGGTGTTCTTAATAAAATACCACCATTGATTTGCCTCTCCACTTAGATGGTAAATATAAGAAATCACCTTCTCCATCTAAGAATATTTATGTATAGCAATGATATTATCCATTGATTTGTCCAAAATTTCTACAATTAGTTGATCAGAAGATCCACTAAAACTCTGTGATTGTTGCTGCATAAAACACAAGATAGCCAATTTATCTTTCTATGATGAAGGAGGATGTTACACATTATTCTCTTTATTGTCCATAAACGAGGAAAACTGATTAAGAATCTCCATGATGTTTTGAGCTCCACCACCCCAAGCATTGCAGATGTCATTCGGGCACTCATTGCCTTGGCCCTCACGTGGTTTTTTGGCCTGGATTTTCCTGGTTTCAACCATTTTCTTAAATATTAAAGGATAAAACAAAACCCAAGTCAATGAGTCATGAATAACTATCATATTAATTTTTTCAATTTTCACTAAAAGAATATCTTATGTGATCCCTTTTCTTATCAAAGATTATTGTGTCCATATTAGTACATAGTCTTATATTAGAGGATATCTCTTGCTTTCAGTAATCATAAATTCCAAATTATTTAATCCTTTCATTGGATACCAACTATAGCGACCCTACTTTTTTTATATTACATTTACATAATTTTAATTTTGAACATCATTAAAACATTACACAAAAAGAATCCAATGGTTCAGTGTCTTCATAAAACTATGGCGATAAATAAAATTTACAATATAACGAATAAATATTTATTTAATTCATTATTCTCTAGTATCTTATCATACCTTATGTACTCCTTAGTAAAAGTAGTCCCCTAAGGATACACATCCAAAAGGTATGAGATAAAATCATAATAATAGGAATGACAAGAAAATTAAATAATGTAACATGGGGTGATCATAATCCTAACTTCATTTATACAATATCATGGAATGTGGCAATTCATAAAAAATGAGTATCATGCCTTAGTGGTTAACTACCATAGATAGTTATGAACAATGATATAATATTTTTCACATATAATTTCACTTTTACTAATTAGATTAATCACTTTACTCAATGAATTGGATAACTTTATTATTTGGGGCACACCCATCACATGAAAAAATTCATATTGCGCTATAAAATTCCAGTTTCACCCATCACATCATAACATTTACATTATAATGCATGACACATAAAATTTATCAAACATGAATACGAAATAAACAACAGAAAAAATGAGTTTCAGATCATAAATAATACATCCATAAAAATTTTGTTTCTAAAATAAATAGGGAATGTAATTGTTCACATAGAACAATTAACCTTTAGTGAAGAGTGAATCAATATTCGAGATGTAAAAAGGGGTTGTTTATTTGAATGAATAGTTCGTAAAGAAAACATTGTAAATATTATAAAATAAAATAGAGAACACATAAATCCTTGAAAAGGTAAAATAATGTCAAATAAATCATTTTTAAGTAATATTCATACTGGAAATCGGTTGAAGAGGGAAACCCCAATAAAAGAGGGTTGGGTTCATGAATTTAACATTACCTTGTATCCTAACACTTTCTTAAATTTAAATACTTTTATAATGACATTAGATTCATTGATTTATAATATATTATACTTTAATAAATTAATTTGATTCATTATGGTATTATTAAATTCTTTTATGGTCTTTCGGATGATTTATATTGATTAAATTCATTGTTCGAGAGTTTTAATCTTCTTAGGTTTTATGAATGTTTCACTTTTATTCATTAATGGATGCTTTTTTGACAAGTTGTAAAACATAAAATTTTTAATATATATTTTTAGTGAAATTAAAAAGATATAAATTACCATATAATGTTATTTTTTATATACAATGAGTGTGAATTAATATATAAAATTTTAAGGAATAACACATGAATTAATTTGGATGTTTTATTTCACAATTAATTGTTTATTATTATTATTTTATATTATGAGTTCATATGGATTTCCTAAAATTACATAAGATGAAATAAATATACTATAATATGCATAAACCATTAAAATGGTATCATGACCTGTCTTTATGATGGTAATTAATATTTAAAACTCGTCATTGTCAAATGTGACAAACTAACACATCTTGGACGATATTCTCTTATATAGAATAAAAGGATATGGTAGTTGAGATTACGTAGAAATATCACATTAGAATAATAGAATTATAGTACAAGTATGTTACTAGAATTTTTGTTCCATTTGGGGGAATGAGGGTTAGGATAGAAAAAGAAATAAAAGGAACTTGAGAGAAAATAAAAGAATTATAAAGGGGATTTTACCTCTTGATTTTTATCCATTGATATCCTTTTTATCATTGAGGATTTGGAATTTTGGGGAGACCAAGGGATTCCAGATGTGGGGAAGGATATTAGGGGGGTCATAATAATTTATTTATGTATTGAATAATGAGTGGGTTGATAAAATGAGTGTGTGAAAGATGTTATTTATAGTGGAGGGGAGGAGGGTTGTCTTAATATTATATTCATTAATATATTATTTCTACACAATACACTAAATTGGGAGGATTAATGTTACTATGTATTATAATATATTTATTTGAGTTAGAACCAATGAAATTTTACATCTACTATGACTTTATCAGGATGCTGAAATTCGTTTAATTATCAAATTTTGTAAATTTTAGAATTTCACTTTTCACCAAAAATTTATTTATTACAAGAAATCCCAAAAAAAATCATCCTAACCATTTTTTAATGGGTATAATCCAAAAATAAACTCCATTTATTAAAAATATTTATATTAATATTAAGAATTGAATTTTTATTTAAATCATCATGTACTTTTAAAAAATAGAATTTAAAATTGAAACTGATTTTATAATGCTATTAAAAAATTACATAAGGTCATATAAAATTAATTTAAAACAAGAAGACATAAAATTTATAATTTATAAAAAAATTATGAAATTTATTTTCATTTAATTAAATGTATTTATTTATTTATGACTTATTAAAATAAAAATACTTTTACTATGGTCATATTGACACTTATAAGATGCCTAAATTGTATTAAAACATTCACGGGTGGGGTTACTATTATTTTGGATGATTTAAAATTCATAAGGTTTATATTACTATTCATAAGGGTATGATACTATTCATAAGGGTTGTTTACTATTCACCAAAAATTAATATTGTCATATCAGACACCAAACAACTTATTGATCACAAGAATTCCTGTTAGATTTTTTAAATTCAAAACACAGAACACAAAAATTTATATTTAAAGTTCACTTAGGAGTTAATTTATGCAAGATAGGAAATTGTGATTCCAAAAGTGATTTTATATGATTATGAAATTAATAAAAATGAAGATATTTTACTAAAAAAAGTTTGGGTTGTTATAATTTACATCTATATGGTAATAAAATTGATTGATAAAATGTTTTTTAAAAAGCTATATTTTAACTCTTTTACATAGAAAATCATTATTCATCGGATTCAATGATTTAAAAAATGTTTTCTATAGTCTAAAAATGATTTATTAAAAAAATATAACACGTTTGTTTGTTTTTACAATAAAAATTAAATGATATATTTATGACATTTTCATAATTTATCCTATTTTTCTATTAATGAAATTGTTATAACAAGTACAACATGATCAAAATTTAAAACCATAATAAAAACAAAATGTTATAAATATTGATTAACATTTTTCGAAGGATATTTTAAATATACCTGCGAACTTTTAGTTTTAACAATGTTTTCAAATTGAAATTTTTATTTTCATTAAAATTGTATTAATGTACATTTTTAGGGTATTTATATTATTCAACAACTTGAAAACTCTATTTTAATTATTCTCTACTAGCGATATATTGTTATAATACCATCCTTATTTTTTATATAGATGGTTTATTAATGGTGTTTTGGGGTATGAACAATTTCCAATTTACATAGTTCATTGGATGGTTTGTGGTTATGTTTATTTATTTGGGTCATTATTAACAATTCAGATATTAGTGTTCAGTATATATTTTTTTACTCATTATGTTTCACCCCATTATTATGAGAAATACATTGAAATTACTATGTGATAGGTGGTACCCAATTAAATATTTCCCCTCAATCCATTAAGAGAAGACTTGAGGAAAATCATTGGGACAAATTATATCATTTTTACCCATTTCGCTGAACTATATTTTGAAAGGTCATGATAGTATATTTTAGTTGTCTGATATTATGAATTCCGTCATTGTAAGATTAGTTATTAATTTTCATGTAATTTTTCAATTCGTTTTAATGTCCATATATATGTTTCAATCTCGTATTGAAATTTATACTGACTAATTTGATCATCATATATTCCTTTTGTATAATGATCATGTTATTATTTATATGGAATTATTTTAGTTGTTTACATTTTTATATTGATTATTCATATTTATTCATGATTGAATCCACTATACGCATACCCTTACTCAGCATATGAGAGGAACCCATTTTAATGTTGTTTCCCTAGGACAAAAACATGTTATTTATTCATGATATACTAGGATATTCAAAGGAGGATTACAGAATTTAGAAAAAAAAATTATTTCATGTTATAAATTGTAGTTTTTATTTTAAATTATGTATATAGCTTACCAAGAGTACAGAACTATTTGTTGTCATGCTATAAATTATGGTAATGAGATATTTTGGGAGACACATATTAACATATATTGTAATCTTTATAATGATTAACCTCTATGATAGTGGTAAATTTTGTCATGTTGTAAGCATTTAAAACAATCTTCTTTCACTTTTGTAAAAAATCAAAAGTAAACCATAATGAAAATATTGAAATATAAAATTTTAATCATTTGTAAATAAATTAAATTATAGTCAAAAATTGAAATTAAAAAATAAATAAAAATAAATAAAAATATTCATAATACATGTGAAAGAACATTAATGTGGAAGATATATAATTTAATGCATTTTGAATGGTGCTTTCAAATAATATACTTAATATGTTGTTATTTATAGGTTCTTAATTACTCAAATAGATGAATAATGAAAATTTATTAGTTTTTATAATTATTAATATTCTTATAATAAAGTGATACATGCGTCTAAAAAATATATATTAAATATATTTAGATTAATATTTCATATATTACACAAACACAATCAAGATGACTACAATAGATTAGTTCCTTTTGAGACTAGGTATAAAATAATTTTATTTGGTGAAGGATATTTAATTTCTAAAATGAATATCTTCCCATTTAGTACTATTTAGATACAAACCCTACTTAAAACCATTCTCCCTAACATCGGGAGATGAATCATAAGAATGGTTTAGATTAGATGATCAATACGGGTAAATATGGGATATTTCCCTATAACATGAGAATATGGGTACGATAACAAGAGAATATAATTAGGAAGACATACCCTACATATCATAGATCATAATCATGAGTTATGGAATAAATCAGGGAAGTTCATAAGACTTGAATCATATTGAAATCACATAATATGATCCACAAGAACATAAAATTTACATAAATCATAGATTTGTGGCATAAACATCAATATATGACATTGTGAACATTTATATATAGAGACGGATTCACTCATTACTTCATGGAAATGAAATAATTCCCTCACATAAACTTTTTTACATTTAAATTAGTCAATTCATAACATTATAGACCTAAAATATGGGTCCACAAAAAACACTATTCACATCTAATATGGTTTACACATTACATTGGGAACATGTAATAGGGATCACCCATAACATTTTAAACATGTAATTAGCTTCATGCATAAAATTGTAAACATGAAATATTGTGTATATATAACACATTTACACATGATTTATGTAAATTTTAAAAATACATTGGAGTGATATATTGGTCCCACATGTCACATAATGAAAATCATACATATGGGTTTCATAAGATCATAAAACATTCATCATACCAAAACCCATGAAATGAAATTGTTTTTAAAAAAAGTTAATAATAAAAAAATTATGTAAAAGAGATATGCTTCATAATCATATCATCATATAGTCTTATCATAACACCTGAAATAAATAAGTGGGTTTCAAAATATTTATAACATTATATATCCCGTGGAATATAATTGGGTTTCATAAACATATTTCAGGATAAAAAATTATGAAACAAAATATGAATGGTATCCATGGTTCATATCCAAAGAAAATAATATGTTGCATCCTTGAATATCAAAATATATATATAATTATATTTTAATATTATTTTAAAATTTATTAAGGAAATAATTTTTTGAAATATAATTTTAAAATTAAAAAATTAAAATATATTAACAATAAATTTATTTGAAAATAACCTTGAAAACTCACAAATAAATATTTAATGAAAATAATTGTCATGGTAGCAAGAGATCCTGATCATGGAATATATATTGAAATAAATAATCCATACAAAGTTTTGATAAAATCCATATAGTTATTTTTTGAAAAATGAAATTAAGATTCATTTAAATTTTAAAAATGTCAAACCTTGGTAAATAAGTATGTAATAACTCATTTCAAGAATATTAATAATATTTTATTATAAATTATTAGAAAACATTTTTTTGGATGAAAATCGAGTTTTGGACCGTAGAGAGTAATAATGATGATTTATCATAAAAACATCAATTTGAACACATGAGATAAACAAGAGTGGAAAATGAATGAAAACCATGTATTATATAGAAAAAATTATTGGATAATAAAATTAATGATAATTATTGAGTGGTATATAATAATATTTAAACATAAAAGAATTAATCCTAAACAATCCTGATAAATTAGTATATTATAACTTAAATCCATTTCCTCTTAATCAGTTGAAAAAAATTCCATGACATATGGATACTCAAATTGATATATAATCCTTAAAATTATATTATGTTTAAATATTATTATTTATCTCTCAATAATTATCATTAGCTTTGTTCTCCTCTAATTATATACGTATGTTACTTATTTTTTATCTCCTCATAATTATAATGATAATAAAAATAAAGTTAATTAATGGTTATTAATTAAAAAACATAAAATAAATTAGTGGAGAATATGGAATGTGTATAATAGAAGTACAAATGTGAGAAAGAAATCCCACACTGCTTCAATGATATTTGGAATTATAGTCCAGAATAATGAATAAGATAATATAAAATAATAAATTTCATAAAAATGAGTATATTCATGATATAAAATTTTTAAGGGGAGTATATAAACCATATAAATTAAATGATCGGTGAATTTTCATATTTCCACCATAAATAAAAAAGAGAGACCCTAAATCTCATACTTATTTAGTAATATTTTGAATATTATGAACCAGAAAAGAATAACATAAAGTTAAAAATTTATGATCATGAAAATAATTTGACTAATGATATAACATGTAAAAAGGGTAGCGTATAAACAACCCAAAATTCAGGATCGATGAATTTTCATGTCTCCCAGAAATAAAAGAGAAACTATAAATCCCTTACATTAAGTTTTTATATCCTTCACAGACATCCAGACCTCCTATATAATAAATATAAGTTTAATATAAATCTATTAAAAATCCATATTTATATATATATATATATATATTATAAAATATATTATTTAATTATGACTATTAATTTCAATTATATTAACAATTCTTTTTAAAATAACAATTTGGTTAATAACCATTTTGTTTTTCTTATATATGTTTTTTTTTGGTTCCTATTAATTTAATAATGGAAACTAACTATATGCCAACTGTGTAAAATTTACGTCCAAACCAAAAAAATTAAATTTTATTGAAAATCAAATCAAATAATCAAGTATAATCACTAGGTTAAGAATAAACGAATCAAAACACCTCAAAACTTCAATATCATCAAACCTGGTTCTTGAGAGAAATAATAAATAACCCAACATAAGTTGGTACAAAGGTAAATTTAAAACAATGAGTGTCATAATTCTACCCATTATAATGATTTCCACCCTGAGAAATCCATCGCAATGTTGATTTGAAATAAAAGACCTATACTCCTTCAAAACTCAAGGAAATCCTCAATGAATAAAAAATGATAATATGACAAGACCACTACCTATGAAAAATGGGATCAAAAATAATAATTGGGAGACTAAATTGGAATCCCTCTTAAGTTCCACCCAATACCAAAAGTTAGAACACCACTAGTTGATAAATTAATGGAAAGGAAGACTCATAATTAACAATCTAACCTATTAGGACAAAACACCACATCCATAACCAACCAAATCTCAAGTCATGTACTATGAGTGAACGAACCCAAACCAAACTTAAATTAACACTTAGAGAACCTTTTTTTCAATAAAACCATTGGGAGCACTCCAATCCAAATGCATTACTAAAGAAGAAACTCAAATTTGGGCAGTTTTAAATGAGACTACCCACTTCTATGCTTACACCAAGTACCCAAAGAAATTACCAAAATGGGGATGCCTCAACAGAATCCCCACCATAGGAAATAGGATAACACTGATTTACTAGAGACAAAGTGCAGTCAGACCCAAGGCTGGTGTTCCCACCATACGAAATAACCAATTTTACCAGCTAGCATAGGTCAAAATGGCACACCCTACAAGGGCCATTGTAACACCAGGAGATTTTATGAGAAATATTATTTTTAATTTAATTGATGTATTGTGTTGTAATCTACACCAAAATGATCTTTCACTACATGCATCCATGACTCGGTTTTCATTACACGCAATCGTGACCTTCAATGATAGCGTGTGTTGTACGCAATACCGAGTTTCACTAAACAACGATATGTGATATAAACTAGAAGCTATGAATAGTAATACCTACGTTTTGAAAATTTATAAATTTTATCTTTCGAAATGGACTTCATTTTTGGATTCAGAATATCGAAATTAGCCTAGGGTGAATTTTTGGTATTTTTCTGAAAACATTCAATTTTTTAATGAATAGTGAAATCATTAGGTTTCTATTTAAAAAATGACTTTTTATTTAAATAATAATTTATTTTATTTAAATTTATTCTAGTCCAAAATTAATACTTAATACCTATATAAGTTCATTGTAATTCATTGGAGTAATTTTATAATAATCTTCGATATATAAAAATTTTATTGAACTTTTCACTGTCTTTTACCTACCTTCTAGGAGAATTTCAAATATATATAAAACATAATTTTACCACTTCTGTGAGTGGATTTTAAAAAATCCGAGATACATGGTTGATATCAGTATGTAAAATGTGGTTCAATAAGATAAAAATAATTTTTGGTGAATAGTAACTTTTTACTTTTATTTACCACGGTTAAAAGTAAATAGGGCAACTAATGGTAAAAATGCTATTATTATTACCCTAACACAAGTCCTAATTCTATTGGATAAGTGTAATTTGACTAAAAACAGCCTTTGGAATAAAATATTACCCTTTAGGTCCACTTGTATTATATTAGGACATTTATTAGTATTTTATTTAAAGAAGAATAAAAATAGTTAAAATCAATGAATAATAACGAAAATATTTTTAATATAGGGTTATACATAAGATAAATTCGACTATAAATATTCATTAGAAAGATAAAAATATTTCCTACATAATGGTATATTCTTTATAATTTTTAGTAATTATATAATTTAATTTATTTATGACACAATGATGATAAGGAAAGGAAAACAGTGTTCATGCGTACGTACGGCCTACCGTCTCCATGAACGGTGTATTTCATTTCATTCATCAATCTATTATATATATGTATATACTTAATATATATGGTATTTAAATCATTATTTACATTCTGGAAGTAATTAAATCATGATATAAGTAATAATAATATCAAGAACAACAAATAGAAAAACTTACGATAAATGAAACGATTTTACCCAAAACGCTTTTTTAACATTGAATTTATAAAAGAACGGGTATTATAAAGTCATAATTGAACCATATATGATATCATAAAAATGAATATGATTCTTTAATAAGTCAATGAAATTATTTAAATCATTATATAGTAGGGTCGGATATGTACGAAGAATATCGGACCTAAGGTAAGGGATAATTATTCCGATCTCATTCTTATCCGAGATTGTTTATTCATAAGAATTTACTGGGGTTGTGTTTATTATCTATGTCCTTATGTTCTCAAAATGTTTTAATAAAATGTTTACTTTTATTCCATGTATGTTTAAAGTAGTTTTTACCTTTTTTACTTTTACCAAATCATATGGAAGGAATCTTTATTTTGTTTACCAAACGAGGTACTTTTTGACTTTTCCAGCAAACGTACGAGAAGAATGTTTTTTTACTTATACAGCGTGAATGGATTTTTACGGTTTCATAACGCATTATTTTCCTGAAACATACTCAACAAGATTTAAAGACTATTTTCAAAAAATCTATTTCTTTTAAATTTGAAAAGCATTTTGTGAAAATAATATTATTTTGAAAAAGAAATGATATTTTTCTCAAGAATTCATTTCAAGTAATTTATCAAAACCATTTTCCATCTAAGATGAAATTATTTCATAAGTGTATGTTTCAATTATAATGTCTCTATGATTTACATGGTTCCACATTTCTTATGATTAAATGATATCCATTTTTCTATGTGGATTATGTTAGGATGGGATGATGTTTATGAAACCCATTTTTATTCTTTAAGTTTGGATGAATGATTTATGTTTCTGTTGTATCACACGTAAGATTATTTTCATTATGAGATGGGTAAGACTTATATATCCCTCCAATTAATTGGGTAATGGTTTATATCTCATGATATAGACATGGAAATAATGGTAAGTTAATCAGGTTTAGTGATACAGGACTGGAATGAGGAGTGAACTCGATTTAGAAAGGGCATTGTCCACAAAGATTGTCTTGGAAGTAATGCATTGGATACTATGGAAATCATATCATGTGATTAATGTTTTTCCAAAATTACATGTTTTATTCCCATGCTATTTTATCATGATTGATGTTCCATTATGATCTATTCCTTACGTACTTCCATATTTTATTTCATTGCTCAAGATTTTGAAGTTTAAACATTATGTTCATGTTTTTAATTTCAAATGTATATGGTTGGTTTTATTTTCTCCATGCATACCCTTACTGATAATTTTAGCTCACCCTTTAAATGTTTTCTTTTCCCCAGGATATAAACAATGTTTTAGATAAGAAAACAAAAGGGTAAGATCTTTATCGGTTATGTTGAAGATCTTTCACCATGATTAGAAGATTATGTTCCGAGTTTCCAAAGACACTAAACTATTACGGTCCTTGAGTGTTGGTTTTTGTTATGTATTAGATATTCTGAAAAAGTTATGTAATGTACATGTATATCAAGCTTTGGGTCTCTATAGCCATCATGGAAATTTATTTCCTCAATTGACAAGAACTAACTCCAGAAACCCAAAACAAATCGAAATCCGAACATAAGGGGCCTGATGAAAAAAAATCTTATCACAAACATGAAAAACAAAATTGTGCAATATACTCATTGAGAAATACCTTCTTAAATTCTCCCAATCAAAAAAATGACATTAATCCATGAATCTACCCATTGAAGGAACATAAAACGGAGACTCACATCTAGTGAGAAACAACAATTGTGGTTTTTACGAAAATAGTGTAACAATACCATTTTACAAACAAGTTGGATCTCTTTCTCCCAAGAAGTTCACAAATAGATAATTTTTCCCTATGGACCTCCCCTCCAAATTGGACAATTCAAAATGAATCATATACATAGGGGGATTATAGTTCCTCTATTTCCTATATTGAATATTGAGACAAGACCATGGTTCTTCATCCCCTAAGGGTACTTGAATATGACCCATCATCACTCTGGAACCTTTGGATAGAGAACTATTGAATGAAGAAACTCCAACCTCGTAATCAAACAGTGAGAATCCTCAAATGGAACTTCTCCTTCTAGAGCCACAAGCCAACACACAATGGTGCAGACACAAAAAGTTGAACACATCACACCTTGGAACCCACATGCCTTAACATGGAACTTCACCACGACAATGAATTAGAATATTCATATTCATCATCCCTTTCTCCTCGAACAAGAATATTTAGAAGGAATATTCCATTAAAGATAGTCCCATCAGGGAAAAAGAAATTTGGAATTCCCGCAATGGAAGAAATGAATCTATTAAAATATATTTTCTTGAATGGTCACACAAAATTCACCATCACATTTATGCAATAACATGACACTAAACAAATTCCACTGATCATTACCATTGAAACCTAATATTCTATACAAGGGAATGATCCATAAATTGAGTCCCGGACCACACATAATTTCTACAAGCGTGCATAACAACCTCTCATGACTATACATACCACACTTGTGTCCTAGCATGGATCCTTTTTAGGTAAAATCGATGAATGATCTAAAAACCTCTTAATATAGAAGTCGTCACCAACAACCCAGACTACTTCAAAATTTCATCACTAAAATCCCTTTCACCACATCTATGTAAAAAATTCTTGTTTAAAGGTGTCAAAATTCACCTTTGATGACTTATTAAATTCATGAAACGAAGGTATCTTTCAATATTCCACTTCTAATATCCCACTATGAGAGGATCCTCTTAATCCAAAAAATAACAGAGATCAGTTCAACCCTAAATTCCAGAATAGGGTCTTATCATCAATTTTAGGGTCTACCAATGGTTTATCACGTGTGGTAGCACTTTTAATTTGAATCAAATCTTTATGGGGGTGTAAAAAAGTGAGAATGTAAAATACAAGGACCCAATTTAACCGGTCCATTGGCCAAAACAATCCATAAGGAAACCCTAAATGCACAAAAAGGAACCTACTCAAAGGTATCCCAAAAATGTTTTTAGGAAAAGCCATCATCCCTTATCTCAAATTAACTCATTGAGAAAATGCAACAAGTAACATCTTCCAATTACAAGGATTTTTTACCAATGAAATTACCATTAATGAATTAAAACATAATATTAAAGAAACACCCCATAAAACTACAAATTATGAGAAATCTCATCCTTTATTTAAAAACACATTTGAAAATAAAATAGGATTGGTGGGTTTCACATTCAATAATGGTACCTCAGGGGTCTAACACTTGTATTTTATCATTCCAAATAGACACAAATTCACCTTCCATATATAACCCATGCATTTGGTCACCAATGAAAATACCAAAGATTAAAAACAAAAATTATTACCATTTTACAAAACAAACATTTAACCAACACTATCATCTTCTTGATTGAACTATCATTTATTTTTTTAATGATTTCAAAAATTCATTAAGCACCAAAACAAAAACAATTTTAATAAAAACTCATTCTAAAACTATAAATATCAATTCCAAAAAAAATTATCCATTTTAAAACATAACAGATTTCAAAACCAACCCCATTTCATCAATACCCATTTAATTAATAATAAATTTATGCACATTTAAAATAAGTTTCCAAAACCTATTTTTGAAAATAAAATAATATTTTATGAACAACCAATTCTTAATAAACCACATGATTGATTATTAAAACAAAATCTCATTGACATCATTCTCATTATACACAATGTCCATTTCATGAAAATATTATTTTGTACTGTTTCCTTAAAAATAATTCTAGAAACTCATTCATATCTTACCAAAATAATCCTTATTCATATTAACATCAATTTTTTGTAATTTTTTGAAAAAAAAATTTAAAATGATCCCCAAAACCGAAAGAGACACCAGAAAAATATTTGAGGGGGGAAACTAGGGACGAGTGAATCAGAAATATGATAGGTAGTTGTATTCAAATTACATCACTTTAAAAAAGATTGTTCTAGGGTGACGTCCCCATCTCCACATGACATTCTAAGACATACTAGATCACTAAGACCATTGAAAAAACACCCATTTCATTTCACAACCATTAATGAACCACATATACCATATAACCGCCAAACAAAACACAACTTACCCTAGTAACTTGGATCCTATCACGAGGTGTGATATCCATAAACCCTACTCATAATCAAAATATCAAGTCTCGATAATCCTAGATCTATTCTACCTAAAATAATCCCTAAAGAACATGACCCAAAGGAGTGATCCTTCTCTGATACAATTTTGTCACGAACCAAGCTGGATCTTCATCTGAACCGATGCCTGACCCGATATGTGGTTAGGATAGAAGGGTGCCCCCAATCCCCATGAGCTACTTAAAAGTTTTCAGGTATCAATGATACAATATGGGATGGATCTAATAAAATTTATAAAAATAAAATAATAGACAAAATAAATAAATATAATTTGAAAATACATAACAAAATATGCCTTATACAGTTTCTAGATTTTAGTTTGTAATGATAATACAATAACAAATATGGATACAACATAAAAGTAAACAATAAAAAGACTATCTATAAATAAACCACCATGATAAGAGGTGAATATCAATTTTCCATCTCTATCGCACCATAACAAGGAGAACCTCCAGCAACATGAACAACTTTATCCAAAATCTCTTCCCTTACTTGTTTCAAACATTACAAAGGTATACATTCACAAAGGGTGTATATAGGCTGTGAGCTATATCCTAGTAAGATTCCACCAAAAAAAAAATATTTCATGATATAACATTTAAAGAAAAACATAACATTCTCATTTATGTAACGGATTTAAAAATAATTAGTAAGAAAATAATTTATAGGTAAACATTCTCAAATGGAGACACTTTCAAGGAAAACATTTCACAATTATTTCATTCTAAAGGGAGTTTATAAAGATAAAAATAAAAGTTACACTATATTTTTATGGATGTAACTCCATCATATAAGCATTGTGTCATAGTGAAGCACCGTGGGTAAATTCATACTGTAAATATTTCTTTTGTGGGAAAATAAAACACTATACCATGGTGAAACATGGTTTAAAAACCATGACTAACAGTATTATTGTGAACAAGACACTAGTAGGGGAGACCCCAATATCCTAGTGGTCTCTTATCATCACAATGATTAGTTAGAGTTTTAGGCATCAATCTTATAAGTAGAATTCAAGAAAAACCACTTTCATAATGTAAAGCATACTAAAACTAGTCATCCCACCTAGATACATGGGATTACCTTGGCCTGAAGTTCACACACACATGCCACAAGTATAAAAAAATTCACAAATTATCACATGGAACTAAACTTTTCATGAAAAACAAAACATCCATTTAATACACACACAAAAAAATTCAAAAACATGCTTTAACATGACTTTCAAATTTTTATAAAAAAATATAAATGTGAAAAGGAAATCATACAATTAATCAACAATTCCTAGGGAAAATCCAATTTGTCAATTCTCACATAAACCAATATCATTTCCAAATAATTATTTTCCTTATTTTATAAATTTAAAATTCACATTTAAAAGATCACAATAATCCCAACATGCCAATGAATAAAAATTTTAATTTTAAAAAACCTACTTCCAAACCCATCCGCATATGAAGTTCCATTGAAAACATGTTGCACAACTTTCAAACCACCATAAAAAAAATATCCACAAAACAACACACTAAATAAAAATAAACCTTGTGATTTTACATTATAAAATCTATTATCATAACCTAAGCATGTCCAGCCATTATAAAACAAGCTTTTTCACCAGAAAAATAATTTTCTCAATAAGAATAAAAACACAAAAAATAATATTAAAAACGTTTAAAAATGTTAAGGCATGGAACCACCTACCTCAAATAGAGGAAAAACTAAAAAAGGATATGAAACCTCAACTTCACCCCCCCCCCCCAATTCACTTATAAGAATACTTAAAACCAATGAAAACAAGGTGAAACCCTAATAAAATATATCCAAACTTAAAAATACTTCCCACCCCAATGGAGAGATAAATCCCCAAAGAAGAAAAATGTATACCCATGAATAGAGGTGAAAATGAAGAAGATGGCCAGTTAAATGAATATAACAAGAAGTTTCTATGAGCAAGACACCATGAGAATGGAGCCCAAGGGATCCACGAAGAAGGTTGGGAGGGTCCTGGAGCTTAGAATCTCTAATGGGGTAGAGATGGGGCGATTTAATGTAAAAAAATTAAGGTGTATAAATGTAATTTTATAATATTTTAATAATCTGTACATCGTTCAGTGTTATTCAACAGGGATTATCAAACCATGTGGCAACCATGAAAACCTATCTGTCTAATACAAACATACCATAAGGTTTTTCGGGCTGAGGATCATGATCGTGCAATAGTAGTGTAGTATCCAATGCCTCAAATTAAAGCTACCTTATGGTTACCCGGGGAAATAAAAATGGTTACTACTAGTCGTGCACTAACCCTTCTCCATGGAAATCCCAACCAATAAAACAATTTTCATGATAATAAAAGGTTATAATCAAAGGTATGCACTAGTTTGGGAATAATCAATAGAAGACATCTCAAAAAATTCAAATATGTTGCACCCAGTTCCTTAAGAAAAATAAATGAGAACCTAACTGGAGCCACAAAAAATGTAAATTTAAAACCCATGGTGTGGAGAATGATATATAAATGGCTAGAACAGAGAGTGAATTCAGTTTAGTAATGGAATTCTCTACTAAAAGGTTCTTGGGAGTGAACCATTACAACTAATATTGTCAGGATATTTAACCATGGAAACCATTTTTTTATTGGGAGTGAAACCGTACTACTAATATGCCATTGGAATCTATTTCTTAACTACGATGAAAATAATTTTTATATGGTAATGTGTCTGCCACAAATTCAGTGTTAAAATCCTATGTAATGATTTCAAGGATTATGTTATTGATTCCTTTTGGATTAATGTCTTATGAACTATCAATCATTAATCCAATACTGATATATGATATATGATATGGAAATTACAAATGTTAAATTTTATTCTCATGATATAAAAACCTTATGCTCCTGTTATGATTATGTTTCTGTCTTGTTTACCCTTACTAATAATATTATCTAACCCATCCCTTATATTTCTGTTCCCACGGTTATGAATAATGGTTTTATGTAAAAGTACCTATGGGTATGATCATTTTGGGAAACAATAATGATATTTCACCTAGTTAAAAGATTTTCGTCTATGTTTCCATAGACTATAAAATATAATAGTCATATGTAATATAATTTTTTTAATGAGATGAATATTTATCTAAAATGAATTAATATAATTGAATGATAATCCTGAGTCACTGTGGTTTTTCTCAAAATAATGATTTAGTTAACATTTTTAAAGTATGATAAGTAAACTGTATTGGTATTTTTATAAATATTACTATAGATATTTCAAGGGATGTATCTAAGGACAAGATTAATGTTTCATTGGAAGGTGTAATAATTTTTACATCCTATAAGTGATTTACCTTGATTATGTGGGTTTTTTTATTGATAAGTGATTATACAACCATGATTTATGGTTTTAATTGATCGTGAAAAGAAGAATGAACTAGATTAATGATGAATGTGATGGTAAATTTTCTGCTGAGCAGTCGAATGGGATGATCACAATGGTGAAGGTTGTTGTTATCATTCATAATCAGTTTCTGTTGAACATGATTAAAATCGTGTTCCATAACCAACTCCCAGACTCACTAAATAAGATATAGATGTATTTCAATGAGAATTAGGCTTATAAAAACTATAGAGTAATAATGATTCAGTTTCATTTTTGGTAAGAATGTGGAAATAAGAACCAAAGTGAATGTCTTAAATAAACAGTAAGATTTTTTAACTGTAAAAAGGAAATACCTAAATGGAGTAACTATAAATGAAAAATAGAGTGTTCTTTGAACAAAATATGATTTAAATAAAAACTGAGATCAGTGGAAGTACAAGCGTGAAGCCATTATGGAAAGTGTTCCATCCAGAGCTGGTCGTCATCAAGAGGACCACATGCCGCCAAATGGTGTTCAGAATTGTTCCCTTCCCATATGATGAAGGATATGATGTTGGAAATGAATCATTGACAAAGAGGGTATATTTTTTAGATGAGGGGGCCATGTGATAGAAGGTGGTCATCATTTCGGTTGATGGCCTTGATAATAGTGACAAAATCCGATTCAAGGTGGATATTCTCCCATCCACGATCTTTGGCAGACATCATCCCGACGAGGATGGAAGTGGCTTCAGAAACAATGGGCTCCCAAAGAGTGTGATGGGATTCATGATTGGTGGTGCTGATTTTCCCCAAATGATCTCGGGCCAGCAGACCAAGGCTGACGTGACCATCCTTGGGGAGAGACGCAACCACATTAATTTTGAGGATCCCTTCTGGTGGCATACACCAATGGGAGGAAGGGGGAGGGATCCAAAGGGTTTCTGTTGACCAGAGTGATGCTGCCAGCCCTCAATCCGAGATGATACCCATTCAATCCGGAAATCGAGAGGCTTGAAGACATTGTTGAACATCACATTTTTACGATGAACCAAAATGATCCAATCCATGATGCAAAGTGAGCCCACCAAGGTCGGCAAAGAGGAAGAGCACCAACGCCTCATGAGCGAGTCGAGGTAAAAGGAAAGATCCGGTGAAGAATGAAAAATGGAGAGTTTAGTTGAAATAATGGATGAGAATATTTTTCTACCTAACATATCAATTAATGATACATTCATTAAGAGTGGAATGAATGGTAGTTTTGAAATTTGATATCCCATGTATAACACTGAAGAAGATAATCAACAATGTTGAGTGAGTGATGGTTATATTTTTTATGATGATGATACTACAGGTGACATATGAAATGAAAATGGTATTAACAAATAGAATAAGTTATCCTTGTTAATGGATTATGGATGAAGTGTAACAATCGATGTTTTTATGTATTTTGATTTAATAATTCTGTTATATGAATGGTGAAATATAAAAGTTTTATTCATTTTCTGTTATTTTGATTAGGATTTAAAATAATGTGTTTAATAGTTATGATGGTCTAGAAATGTTATTTAAGGGTAGGGTTATTTTTTGGAAAAATACATGATTAAGGGAAATGAAACACTTAATATGTTATTATGTTATGATAATTATGGACAGAAAAATACACAATGGATATGAATATATAAATAGGATGGTACTAATTACACTGTCAATAATTTAGTATTTTTATACAAGTCGTTTATTATATCATGAAAGGAGTTTAAAACATTTTTTAGATTTAAGGAATATATCCAATAAATTTTTGAATAATGAAACGTACCATTTTTAATAAGTATTATTTGGTAATTTAGGCTATTAAAATGATTCAATAAATTACACGATGAAGGTATTCGAATGTTTGTTATGAGAAAACCAATATATACTTTATGATATATAAGGGGTCAACTCTAATTTTTTGAGAAATTTAGGGGCCTTGTTTCTAAATCATGGGATTTCTATCTTTTGGAATGGTTATAAGGTTAACCAATTATGGAATGGTTTGTGATTAAGATTGGATGAGGTTTTATAGATTAAATTATTAACTCTATATATAAATATTTATGAATCTTTAATAAATTATGATTGAAATGTTATTGTGAAAACACAAATGGAATGACCTATCATTCTATTTATGGATTTCATAATTAGTTAGAGCTTCATGAATGAAAAAAAACCCCTTAATTTTCTGGAATAAGAGATGAAGAGGATATTGATCAAGGCACAAAAGGGCAAGGTTTCCGTGAAATAATCTAAATAAAAATTTTCATGAAATTTATTCAATATTATGAAAAATGGTGTTAATATAAAATGTGTTCAAGTTATCATCATTTTGTATGATATGAATGAATTTTTTCAAGCTTCTTTGTGTTATAGATTTGTGATTTTTAACTTTATCATAAACATGTTCTATATCAACTTCGATCACAAAAAAAATTTCATATTAACCTTCCATATCCATTTTTTTAGTATAAAACTATGCTCCCCTATTTGGAAAATTATTTATTAGTTACATTGGGTAACCTTCATGTTTCTAAAATTCCCATTTTTTTAAGGTATTTTTAGTATTAATTTTTATGATATGGGTTACTATGAAAGGATCTTGCAATTATTCATCCATTGATAAACTATATGTATTTATATGGATAAATTAATTTTAAGGGGCTGTAGTATAAAGTAACACCCCATGATTTTTAAAAATTTTCAAATTAATTTAATTTATTCTTGATATTTTTTATTTCATGCAACACTGAATATAGTTATTTATATAAAAGCAGTAAGTGTGGAATGAATTATAAATAACAACAAGTTAAAATTACACAACATGAAACCCTTATGATTAGATTTTAGTATATTAAAAACTATATTGGGATGGTTTTACACATAATTTCATGTCCCTTCAACATATTGTGTTTGACGCAAGACTGGGTTTATACCGAACTAAGAATATACTATGAATATGATTATTTAAATTTAATTGTTGGTACCACCTAGAATTTTTATTTTAAGTTAGGAATGAAATTAAATAAATTCTGAATATATGATTTAAACATATATATAAATGATTCATTTGGTTAGAAATTGATAGAATTGAATGAAATAACTATTTAAAAATAAATAAATTACATTTATGAGAAAACTATTTTTATTTGGACAAACACAATTCTATCTAAAAAAATTAAACAAATTATTGGACTTATTTTTATATTAAAATTTATAAATTATATTTTCCATAAATAAATTATATACTCAAACAATTTATTTTATAGGGTTGATATAAAAATAATATCAATTTTAGGAGAAAATATTTTTTTCTAAAAGGTAATTTTACCGCCTTTTGATGGAGAAAAAATTTTATATATGATATTTTAAAACCATTAAAATTCATATTTGACAAAATATACATCATATTTTAAATAATAATATCAAAATATACTTAGCGTGAATTTTTGGTATTTGTCTGCGGGATTTCATTTTTTAATGACTTTTGACAAACAGTAAACTTTAAATCAAATCTTCATTTTAATATAATTAATATATATAGTTAAATTATATTATTAATTGGTTTTTAAGTATAATGAGATTAATTTTTAATCTATTATACAAATTTAGTTCATTTTAAACAATTTCACATTAAATTTAGATATAAAAACATATCAAGTTTTCAATTATTTTTACATTGAAAATCCACTTTGATGTCCCATCCAGGGGTTTAACGTTAAATTAATTTCTTCAAATTCTATAATTATAATTTGAAAAAAATGGAATCTAGATTTTGAATAAGATTAATTAATAATTACTATAAGGTAAAATTACTTTTTGACCAATATTATCAGTGAATGTGATTAAAATTAATTCCATTAATTAAGGTAAAAATAGATTTCTTAATAGTTAAATATTAATTTTACCTATGAAAATGAACTAGAAAGATTTTAAAAATCCAATTTAGGGTAGTATTTCAACAAAAATACCCTATTTTATCAAATTATAATAATTATTTGGATTATCATTATTTATGGGATGCCTCTCAATAGTAATTACTCTTTTATATTTACAAGAATGTGGCTCCTCCTCTTCTATAAAAAGACACCCCCCCCCCTCAGTTCATTAAGTATCTCAAGACACTTGTTACTAGAAAAAACTGGCCTAATTAGCTTATAAAAATACATAAATTAATTCCAGAATCATTCCTATGGGATTAAATCCATCCAAAGGAATCCCTCTGGTGCAAACTAAGATGATTTTCCAAAATAAGAGGTAACACACTTCCTCATGTTCCTTTGTTTAATATTCATTCTCTACCACCACAACTCTTCTTATTCCATGATTATATAATTACATCAGTTTCCTAAATATTATAATATTTTTTATGTGGGTTCTAACTATACGTACACAAAAATCTATCAAATGGGTAATGAACATAACATTATTGTGAACGGTATACCCCCTAAGAAACAAATGTTGTTCATTTTTTAATTTACCACCTTACATAAGAGAGAATTATGATGGAAAGAATATTTATTTATTATATTTATAATATTTATGATTTATTTACCCATCTATAATTTTAATATAAAAAATTAATTTAGTTTTTCAATTTATTATAAATATGATAACATCATTTGTGGATATGAGGGCTACCATCTCCTCAAAGCGATGTGATTCGTTGACACTATTCATGGAATGTATTAAGGATGGGTTTGATAAACATATATTATATATATTAAAAAATGATTACACTATAAATATATTAAATGTACCCAAATATATATCACATACTTAATTTATTTTAAAATAACAATAAAATAAAAACAATGTTCTTGTGTATGTATGACATACCGTCTCCATGAATGGTGTATTCCATTTCATATTTCAATATTTTATAGATTTCTGTAAATACATATATAATAAATATATATGATAATTATATAATTTGATGAAATATGTGAATAATTAAATCCTGATCTATGTAAGAGGATAACTGATCAGAAGTTGAAACATATAAGAAAAACAAACTGGATATTACCTGAAAAGTAACAATAACATGATGTTTATAATAAATAGGTAATATAAAGTCATAAAAATAATAATATATGTTATTAGATATAATAATATGGTTATGTTTTAGATGTATAAAACCTTATATTTATTATAATTTAAGGTTGTACATATATGAAAAAATTTAAGACTCAATGAAATATAATTTCATTTAACATTTTTATTTTCATGAGAAACATTCAACATTAACCACTCACTTGTTTTAGGTGGTGTATATACTACCCTATAACATTTTATATCATTAATATAATTTATTTAATGATTATAATATATTCAAAATATGAAATTATCTCATTGGGAATATTATTACTATATATATAAATTATTAAGGGTTTCTTAGTTAAATTTTATTTGTCACCAGACATAGCACATTCTCACATAATATTTATTAAATGTAGTGTGTATACTAAAAATTGATGTATTATATAATTAATATAATTATATTATTGTGTATTTACATATCCATTTTATGTTTTTTAATTCATGAGTCTTATGTTTCAAAAGATACCAAATCAGTAATGTAATTTTGTCTCAATTTTCCTTCTATTAGATACATTCCATGATTTGAACCTATATTCCACTATGAGGTTTATACACAACCCTTTGAAAAGGTATATCATGTATATAATTGTTTAAATTATATTTTATGTTTAATTTTATTTCATTTTCTTATATGGGTATTATGATTCAAAGATACTAGGTGGTAAGATTTTATTGCAATAATCTCAATATTTATTATAATTGTTTTTTATTATTCTTTAATTGATGAAACCATAATATCAAATTTTAAGAAAACTAATTATATTTATTATAATATAGTCAGTCATGCCGTCTTAATGCATTATTATAGTTTTCAACTAATTTTTATTGATGATAATTAAGAATGTGAGTTTAATAAAATTTAACTTTTTCTCCCCCTTCAATTGGAAATCGGTGTTCCTTCAAAGTCATATTCTCTAAAAATGTTTTAAAAAATGTTCTAATATTATTTAGTTATATAAAATATTTATTTTTACCAATGTTTTTTTTTTAAATAATTTACTTGTGATTTTTCGATCGTGGCCCATTCCTAGACATTTTATGGTGAAAAAATAATTGTTCTGCAAGCATTTATTAATCTGAAATCATGAATGTACTTCATTTTAAGCATAAATTAAATGTGTAAATGATTAATTATAAATAAGTGTGATCTTCATAAAATTACGCTATTCATTTTTTTTAAATTGGTTTTCAAGGAAATTGGGTTTTTAAAATGTTTTCAAACATCCTTTACATGTTTTTAAGGAAACTGGGTTTCAAAATGGTTCAATGGTTTTTTTATAAGATTTAAATTAAAATAGATTTCAATATTTATTCAATATTATCTTATATGTTTTCAATGATGAGGGATTTGAATTTATTTCAAACATCTGATTTATGTTTTCAAGGAAAATAGTTTTAAAAATGTATTCAATCTGGTTTTATATGATTTCAACGAAAATGGTTCACAAAAAGTTTCCGATATGATTTTATATGTTTTAAAGGAAGAAGTTATTAAATTTTTTTCAGTATTAAATTATATTTATTCATTTTTTTTCAAATAATATGATTTTCAAAATTGTTTATTTTTTAAAAAGTATTTTCTTTCAAAGAAGATGGGATATTTTCATCACGAAATGATTTGCAATGATTTATCAAAAATTATGTTCCATATAAGATGAAATATGCTGGTATTACTCATGCATTTATAGGTAAATGACTCAAAGGATCCTTTATTGGTCCGTATATGAATGTTTTATGTATTGATGGAATGATGTTTATGAAACCCATTTCTATTTCACATGTTATATGTTCATGAAACTGGGTTCCCTTTAATTGGTTATATGCATATGAAACCATATTCTTTTCACAGGTTAGGAATTGATGAAATTATTATGAAACCTATATATTTTTCATATGTTATTATATAACTAAATATTTATGACACCCATTTCATTTCATGGGTTGTGACATGATTGTTTATTATCTCTTAGAATAATTATGTATGATTTCATTATGATATGGGTGGGACCTATATATCCCTCCAATTCATTGAGTAACTATTTATATCTAATGAGATAGAAATGGCTCGAACGTGGAGTACACATGGTTTAGTAATTTATTTTTTCCACTATCATTGTCTTGGTAGTGAACCTTGACTACTAATATGGCCATAAGAGTGAACCATAAAAACCAATATGGTATTGGGAGTGAACCAATACTTCTAATATGGCCATTAAAGTGATACCTTGATTACTATTGATATAATGTTTATATTCCTATGTATCTACCAAAAAATATTTATATTAATCATATGTTATTATTTAATGGTATATACTATTAATTACTTCATGACTGTTGTCTTATAAACACCCAATATTTACGCCATGAATCATGTATATGATATTTGATATGATAGTTGTTATCTTAAAATGATATTCAATTATTATCATACCCTTATTATCAAAATATACTTATGTAACAATCTTTTTTACCCTTACTGAGCATCGGATTCTCAACATTCATTTGTTTCCATCACCTCGTTTATAAATAAATGATTTAAGTAGAATTAATAAAGTGTATGATCATTATGGGAAACATTTAAGATCACTGAATAAATTAGAATACATTGTTACTCATTTTGAAAGTCTCTATACTATTACAGTGCTTTTTCATGTACATTTTTAATGTGATGAATATTCATCTAAAATTATTTAATATCCATGTTTATTAAACCTGGGTCTCTATAAATATGTTTCTTTATTCCTTAAATAAAGCACATATTGTTGGATATATTCCTTAAATCCAAAAATATTCTAAACTTTATCAATGATATCACAAACCACATTTTCAACATATCATTAATTTGTCCCATGGCCATCAATAATATCTGATTTACTTATTTATATTTAAAATCAATTTATCCTATCATCTAGAACATATGAATGGTTTTTTATTCAAAACATCTATTTTATTTAATGTCTCAACTTTTTGTTAAATCCATTTTCTAGGTTATCATTATCATTCAACATAATATTGAAGATCATTAATGAAAAACATCTTCAATAAATCCTTATATATGTTAGTTTATATATTATAGATTTATTTAATTATAAAATATTAACACATCAATTATTCCAATTTATCATTAATTCGTTATCAAAGATTCATCTTCTTGTTTAATAATGACTATTTTTTATATGTAATTCAAAATAACTTCATTTCCAAGTAAAAAAATTACTCAAACAACCTTTCTGACTCTCTTCTAGAGTCTTTCAATTAGAAAACCGATTTGTATAATTCATATAGATTCCACTTTTAAAAAAATCAATAGTAGAATATCCCTTTAGGATACCATTATTCTAATATGTTTAATTAACTAATCCTTAAATTTTAAATTTGATGTTACTTTCTTTATGGGGTTATTTTCCACACCCAAAATCTATTTTATTCCCTTAAATAAAATATTTTGTGTTCTTCTTCCCAAATCCTCAATATATAAGAAACTAAATCTTATTCTTTCTATTGTCTACAATATCCTAACTCTTAGTGAACTCTATATTTATCTTATTGGGTGACTCTGAAAGTTGGTTAAGGCTATCATTCCTAATATGTTACTTGACAAGTAATTAGAAATAATCAGAATATAATTCATCCCATCCCACAACCCATTTGAGTTTTAACTTTAAAAGTATCCATGTCAATTAATATTAACCCAGTACTTTAATGTTCTTTCCAATGACAAAATAAAAAATGAATTGTGTGATGAGTAATAATAATTGTGGGAAAAACATAATCAAGAAAAAAATAACTTATTTATGGTCTAAATCATGAATGAATATATTAAATCATTGAAGCATTAGGTTTTCCTATTTCATTAATATCCATCGGCTACTTAAATACTTTATATGGTGTTTAAATAGTTTTTGAATCTAAAACTCATATCACTTAGGAGTGTCAATATAGATTAAAATAAAGGTATATTATCATGATCCAGGAAATGAGTTAGACTATATCAATGTTCCCTTTCCATAGTAATTACCCCTACTTACCTCTATTTTATAGGTGTATCCAATTGTAGTATCCAAATAAGAATGTATTTTTCTAGAAACCAATTTCTCTATAATTTAGAAAACTTCTAGTACATTTTACTATTATTTGAATCATACATATACTAATCCGTATAAACATAGCTAGACATATCCTTATATATACCCCTAGGGATCTCTATATTGTTTTATTATCCTAATTTAGAGTGTCTAAATAAACATTTCCTATGGTAGCAGCTATATCAACCAATGGTTATCATGTATATATATTTATTCTATTTAGATAAATATTCATTACATTACAAAAAACAAAAATGCAGACAATAATAATTTAGTCAATTTGGAGGCTCTATAATCAATTATATAATTTGATGAAATATATAAAATGTATTTTGTAAAATATCTAGTTATATAGTACTCTTCGTAGACATTCTCTATTTCAAACCATTCATCATAACTTATGGGGATAAAAAATAAGAATTGGTGATATAAAATTCTCAGTAAGGGTAAAAAAGGGTTAAAAATATATAACATGAGTATATGGGTGTGATAAATGAAAATAAAATTTGAAACCCATACCATGTAAATCATAGATCATAAACAGGGATCATTCTATAAATCTTTGATGTTTACAATACATGAATCATAATGGAATCAATGAACTTGAGCCAGGCGAACATAATATTAAAATAAGACATAGATTTTTTATACATATTATCTTATAATTATTTGAACATATATAAATTTATACATGTTTACGCGATATGTTAAGGTGGTGAAATAAATCCCTCACATAAACTTATGTACATTCAGAAACGTTCATGAATAAACTTACAGATATGATATATAGGTTTAATTATAACTATTTGGGCATGAAATCAGGTTTGTGGATAATAATGAAAACATTAAATCAGATTCATGTGTAACATTTTGATCATATAATATGGTTCATGAATAGGAATATGAACATGAAATCAGGTTTACTCATAAAACATTTACTTATGAGATACCAATATTTACCCAATGAATTTGAGAGAGATATAGGTCCCACGCATCACAAAATTAAAATCATAAATATTTGTTCCATAAGACCATAAAAATTCATCATATCATAAAAAAGTAAATGACATGGGTTTCACACACATGCATCATATACTAACCTCTGGAAAAGGGTCTTGTTTCATAATCATTTCTTCATTTCATCATAGGATAACCCCTTGTAAAAGATGCATGTTTCATTATATATTTTATATGATATAACCCATGGGGGATAAGAAGGATTAACAATCAAATTTTCATGATAAAACATTTATAAATAGAATAATAATATTATTATTGGTTCATATCTCTATAAAATAATAAGTTACACGAAATGATGTCATCTTCGGTGGAAAATTATTTTGAAATATCACTATGAATAATTAATATAGTAAATAACATTTTTCTAAAAATTATTTTTCAAAACAAAAAAAATACGAAAATATTATTGAAGTCCATTTCATTAAAAATTACATGGAAATATTTTAAATTCATTTTCAAATAAAGTAATGTTAATTTTTGTGGGATATTTAATTCATGATTTACAAATTAAAATAATTATTCCATTCGGTATTTTGATAAAATCATTACGAGGAATTTTTCTAAAATTACATAAAGATTCCATTCAAAAAATAATAAAAAATATAAACATGGGTAAAAATTACTTTTTAAAATCATTAGAATAATGTTACAACCATTTTTCATAACATTTTTATAAAACTAATTTTTGGAAGAAAAATTAGTTTCCAACTAAACAGAGAAATAATGATGATTTGGATTGAAAGAATTATTTTAATAAATTTGGTACCTAAAAATTTTAAAATGAAGTAAAAATATATATTCTATTGAAATAACCAAATGAGGAGAAACCTTATTTTAATTTTTGAGAGGGAAATCATAATATTTAAAAATATGACTCTTAATTATAAATAATCTTGACAAACAATTATATTTGAACATAAATATATGAACACATTGGTAATAATTTAAAACATAATCCCCATGAATGTGAGACCCTAAAATTGATATGTAATCCCAATAATTGTAATGAAAATAATCATAAAATGCATTCCCTGGTAGTATATCCATGAAATCAAATAAATATGTGGTGAATATAGAAAGTGTCTCATAAAAGTAAAAAAGGTGATATAGAAATTAATTACCACTATAGTAATCATTTGAATCATAACCCCAATAACAATATAAATCAAATGAAAAATTAAATATCATGTGAAGGGTTCTATTCTTGGTATAACATTTAAATTGGGATGTGTATATTCCACAGAAAATAAATGAGTGTGGAATTTACCTATGTCTCCCAAAAATAAAAGAGACTAGAAATCCCTTACCGCTTTAGTGATATTTTAAAAGAATAAATTAAAAGTTAACTATAAATATAATGACTGTTAGTAAATTCATTATAGTTCATATAAAGTATAATTATATACACTACTCATAACAATTGATTTGTAAATTTTCATGTTTCTCCCAGAAATAAAAGAGACACTATAAATATGATACATTAAGTCTCGAATTATTTTATACATATTAAAACCTCAAATATAGTAAATATAAGTGTATATACATATATTATAGATATAAAATTATATTTATTTTACCATATATGATTTATTTATGACCATTAATTAACTATTTATTACTAATTCCATGTAAAAATCATGTTTCGGGTAATAACTACTTTGTTTTTCTCATATGTTTTGTTTTTTAATTTTCATTACTCTTAACCTAATCAGTGATACATTATCTATAGAATAATAATAATGAAATTATTATCATTTTTATATATCTATTATACTCTCAATATTAATCAAGTAATATGTTTTTTATAAAAGAAGTATGATATGATCATGGAGATGGTATGATGTATATATAAATGAGTAACATTTATATTTTTTAATGATCATTATGGAAAAAATGTATGAAATTTTTAATATTTACATAATTATAATTATATAATGAATATATTATTATTTAATTAAATATAATTATTCATATCTTCCATGTTGTGTGGTGATGAAAAGGGGGTGTCACATCTCTATTAGAAGGTGGTAGTCCATAGGTAAACGAACGAAATTTTAATATTTAACTTAGTGAAAAGGTATGAAAGAAATTTATATATTATAATTTCATAATAATAAATATGTCAATAATATTAAAATTATTTAATGTATATAACATATATTTGTTTATTTTAATTTTAATGTATCCCATGTAAAGATTCTGTGAAAAAGAAATCACATAACTTCACGAGGCTGTAATCATCCATACACACAAGTGATGTTAGCTGTCAAATACTAAATGAAAATATAAAAGGTATATAGTATATAAGGACTACATTTGTCTTATTGTTATATAAATATAATATATATCTTTTATCCATCATCATACCCAACCTTATGTGGTGGTAATGGAAAAACATATGACATCGGTTCAAAATGCAGTAATCCTTTATAAAAATGAATGATGATTTCATAACTCATTTGATGGAATTTGGGATGGTTTTATGTCATAAAATAAACACAGAATTTTCAATTATATTGAAGATACTTATTTTATTATACAGTAATTTTTTGATAATAGTTTAAGGAGGTGGATGAAAAATATTGTGAAACTAATCATTGAGGAATGTCACTTAAACATCAGGTAACATCCTATAGATTATAAAACAAATACATCCTAGGTTGAAATTATGAAAACAATAAGGATTCAAGGATTGGAGGACGGAATTATGGAATTTATTTGGGTAAGTATTGGCTGAACCAAATGGGATTGAAGCTGTGAAGTGTAGAGGAGAGGGAGTCATTTTCTTTTGAGTGGTGGGTGGCATAATTTTTAGTTTTTAAAAGAAAAATGTGTACCCACAACTTCATATGAAAAAGCAAAAACATTTAGAATTCAAAATAGTTAACCATCATAGGTGATATATATTGATAGATAATATAATTTTGAAAAAAATTATGTTGTTTTAACTCTTAGGTTTTTTGTTTAACTTATAGTAAACCCATTTTTATTATAACTCCCTTAAATAATTATTATTCTTTTTACTATAAATTATGGTAAAAAAATAATTACTCCTTTTAAGATAAAATAAATTATTATTACTCAAAATATTGAATTCATTTCATGAATTCCTTTCATAAATGTGAACATTCTTTATTTAAAATTAATCCCATAGACATGATAATAATGTAGGTTTTTGAAGAGAAAATGTTAAAAACATTACATGGTTCATAAATCAAACATTTATGGAAAAATGATTCCAAAATCCTAAATTATATTAATATAATTATATTTTAACGATTTTTAATTCAAACCAAACTTAAAATATAATTTATCTTTTTTAATAATTTAAATTAAAACCTATATTTCAAATAAACTTTTGTGTTTCACAATATTCATCAACGAAATAATATAGTAAAAATCAATAAACATTAATCATAAGGTTCTATGGGAGTTATTATTTTTGATATTATATTTATTTTTTCATTTTTTTAATGTTTCTAAAAAACATTTTTTAAATAAGTACACAAAAATTAAAGAAAAATTATTTTTTAAAAAATTAAATTTTCATCGTAAAATTAGATTTACACTTATCTTTTATCTAGAAAAATTATATATTAAATGTTAAATAGTTGTTTGAATATATAATTTAAAAATTTCATTAATATCATTCACCAATTTTTTTAAGAACTATTTTGAGGAAATTTTTTTTTTCTTAAAAATGGTTTTTTAAAATTATTTTCATTATATTAAAATAGTTAATATTTTCATTTTTAATTATTTGATAAACAAAAAATTCATTTTATATACATGTGTAACCCATACACTTTCATAATTTAGTTTATCCTAATCATAACATCTATTCCATTAAGAAAAAGACTAAATTATTTTTAAATAAATATATATTATTAGTATGGCATGGTTTGATATACCTTAGTGTTTCATTTAATGTAAGAAAAAATTAGTGTTTCATGTAATAAAAAATATTAAAATATTAAATTTATTTTTAAAAAATATTACAAAACTGCGTATGATGTTCCATGTAATGTAAATTTCATTTTTATGTTTCTTTTTATTTCATTTATCGCCCTGTTTTATTGTGTTGTTAAAACGGTTAAGTTTATGTTCGACATTCATCATTTGTTTGTGTTATAACATCAAAACTATATTAGTGAGTCAAATATAGTATAAGGGGTTATGTATTTGTTATCAAAAAATATCAAAAATTTAAAATATATCATATTTATATATTTTTTACTTTTAAAACAAACTATTTATGACGGTCAATAAAAATATACTCCATTGTTTCATGGAGATGGTAGTTTGTATGTGTACATGAACGATTTTTTTAATTTTATAACAGGTGGAAATGAAATAATAATGATAAAATTTTACATTCCTAAATTCCTAAATATGTAATATGTTGCATATTTTTTCATTATTTTTATTCTTATATCCATCATTATAATGTGAAAATGAAAAATTAATCACATCACTTTGTAAATTTAATAATCCACATGTATGCATAAATGACATCATCATTTTTAAATGGTGTAAATAGTAAAAAAAATATGATATTATATATATATAATAATAATTATTTCATTTTTATCATATATATTAATTTTAACACTATTTTAGCAATCCATAAATTTCTGTGATGAAAAATAAAACACATCGCTTCATGGTGGTGGTGGTCTACACATACACATGAGAGATGATTCCATTTTCCATAATATAGAAAATGTGATGAAATGAGTTAATAAATAATTATAATGAAATTTATTTATATTAAATATATTTTATTAATATATAAGTATTATTAAAATATGTTTGGATCAGTTAAAGAAGAAATAAAAAGGAAACCACTCACTCTAGAACCATATCTCTTCTTCAGAAAACCTCATTAGGTTTACACGTAAAAGGCTTATAAATATTCTATTCTGGTAAAAAGAAGAAACATAACAAGTGGGGGTGTGATTATATTAAAGTATTTTGGTAGTTATTTTGTATTTGAATGGTATTTTTAAGTGTGCAGAACAGAAGAGAGGGTATGTGCTTTTATTAGTTAGGGCGAGGTCATATTGGAAAATTTTCAACATATAAAAATATATTAACATCTTAAACAATATAAATGGGAAACAATGACACAATTTTTAATAATAGGTGTGATAGGTTAGTAATATGACAATCCAGTTAGATTTATACATGTTTTTTGGTCATTTTAAAAAAATTATCATTTTAGTTTTATCATTTTTAAACACTTCTAACTAATACCGTGGTAACCAAATTTTTTGAAGATAATAATATTCATAATGGAAAAATTCAAGATGGATAATTTAATAAATTTATAAATTAATATTATACTTCTTTTTACATTTTATGAAATAATGTTTTTCTAATTTGAATAAATATCATTTAAATTAAACATAGAAAACGTGACAAAAAAACATTCTTCTTTAAAAATTATTATTTAGAATAAAAATTTGTTTAACACCAAAATAACTGGTATATTAATTTAAATGACATTAATTATATTTTAATTAATGAAGATCTATTAATTAATATTTGAAAGAAGTTATAATAAAATTTTTATTTTTAAATGCATAAAAAAAAATTTTCTGAAACATTTGTATTTTATTCAATTAAAATAATTATTTTTTCATATTATTTCCAAAAAAATCACATAATGATAATTTGGATTTGATTACATAAGAAATGAAATCCTTTTATCATATTCATATTTTATTTTTTAAAATTAACATATTAAATAAAACTAAATAATATTGGTAAAAAATTGGTAATAATAATATTTTTTCTTTTTAGATTGAAAAATAAATTAATAATCTTATAATAAAAATAAATCTATGAAATCTAATTCATGATTATTAATTAGTCATTAAAAATATTTAATATCACTATTAATAATGTTTTTATAGAGATATTGGATAGCAAAATTACTTTGGATGATACTACATAAAGAACATATCATAGACTGATGATATCCCATTTTGAGGAGAGGAAAAAATCAAGATTGGGGGATCTGGATCATTTTGGGTTACACAGACTCCGCAAATTTCAATTTATTTTAATTTAATAAAATTAATTAATCAAATAATGAATTTTATTTTAATAATCATTAGGGGTACATCAAAAATCCATTTTCTCCCACGGAAATACATGGGGAACCCCCAAGGGTCCCGATTCTCATCCACTAAGGTTTTGATGGTGGGGATATTGGCCAATCCCTTAAGAATTAGGAAAATGGGTGTCTCCTAGTGTTTTTATAGTTGTAATATAAATATTTTTATATTCATGTATTTCTTAATGAATATTCCGAAAACATTACTCTATGCTCATACCAACCATCCCAGCATCCTAAAAATCTTAGATACACATTGGTTGGATGATTCTGGACCGAAAATCATTAATTAAATAACCTGACCTTTACAACCTCCAAAACGTATAATATATTATCCTTGAACTGTATTCATAAAAAACATTGATAAATTCAACCATAAAACCCAATGTCCCACTCATTACTTCAAAGAACCGCCAAGATGGTGTCAAATATATGAGCATGTTTTCAATTACAATGACCAACAGTGTCAAAGTAAATGATTAAAACATTATTTATTCCCCACTATAGTTATTAATTAATCAATAAAAATATAACCAAAAACGTATTAGGATGACCAAATAAAACCCAATCATAATCCCATAACTATGGTAACCATTTGTCAACCACACTCTCACAGATTGTCACACATGATTCCTTACCCACAACAATCACTTAGTCGGTCAATTTCAACAAATAATGAACAAAACATACTATTAATGATTATGATAATCCCTAATCAATGAAATAAAATTATATGTAACAGCATTTTGATTTTATGATATATTTACCTTGAAAAGAATTTTATTTTCATCGATAGCTTGTGATGCATGAAACCACAGTCCTAAATGAACTATAATAAAATATATCATTTTAATATAGCTATTATATTAGTGGTCATGAAAATTAATAATTAAATTATAAAAAAGTTTTGGTTTATACTTATATAAATAAATTCATTAGTTTTCCAGTATTATTCAATAAAAAATTATATAAAAGAGAGGTTTCAATTAAAAATTATTTGTTTTCATTAAATGTGGTTTTATTTAAATAAGTTAAATTCATCTATATTGTTAAATTATTTTAATGATATATATATAATAAGATTTTTTAAATTTTAGATATCAATTTTTTATGCAAGGGATATGAATAGATCCAATACTATGCTTCAAAATGTATTTTTTTAAATATTTTTAATCTTATTTTGCATACTAATTTTAAAATGAATTTCATACACATAAAGAAATTAAATTACTGAAAATTTGGTTACATATTTTGAATCAAGTGGATATTTTTTTTAAATATGTCTCTTTTATTTTTGGTATAAATTAATAGTTCCAATATTTATGTTTTTCCACCAGAGTAAGTGAAAAATGGGTAAAATATTGGGAAACAATTGTGACAAGGATATAATATTCATATAGCACATTTATTTATCTAATTTGATGACTGTCATTAATAAATATCTATCTATTTATTTAATATATCATCACTTGGATCTATATTTCATTGAATATGATCTTTATATTAATTTTATAAAACATCAACTAAAAAATGTCACTATGTTGACTTTAATAACTCAAAAAATAATATTCAATGATAAAATAATTATAGGTTCGGTTCAAATTATTTATTATAAATTAAAATTAATATTTTATCATCATAATTTATTTATAATTTATAGTGGTTGAATAATTACCATAAATACTTATGTAACACTAACATAACAGTTATAAAATTTATTTAAAATTACAATAAATGATTTTAAAATTACGAAATGTAGTGAATTTTAAGAGAATTATTATGTTACACGAATGTTTTAAATAAATATGACATATTAGAAACATCTAAAAAATTATTTTATAATTCAATTTTTCCCTTGGATTCTATAATTTGAAATTAAATTAATAGTGGAAAAAGTAACATTAAATTTTTTTTATGGAAATAATATTTTATTGAATTAATTTTATATCATTAAAATATTGAAATTGGAAAATATGCATAATATGTGGTCAAAAATTTCATCACATGACCCTTTATTATCCAATTTTTAACTTATACGTTAAATTATTACCCTTTAAGTGTGAAAAATATATTATAATGTTTAATGTTAAAATATGTCAACTAAGAGAATAAAACACATGATATTGACAAAATGACACTTAAACCAAACCAATTTTCATTGTAAGATGGTATTTATTCAAAATAATACATTTAATTCACATATATATAAATTTTTAATAACTTTTTTATATATTAACATTTTATAATTTTAATATTTTAGGAATATCCAAGACTGACTCTCCCCCCACTTATAAAAGTGTACCCATCATTTTTCCTATTCGAATTAAATTAATTGTTATATAATTAATATAACCTGAAAATTTTAATTCTCTATATCACTATCCACATTATATAAATTTTGGTCTTCCCAAAATATAATACTTAATATAACTAAGAATAAATCTAAATGAGTCCATTCAATGAAGAGGTAATCGCCTAAAACTGATCACATTATTTTTTTACATAAAATTTTACCTACCCTATATAGGATATATTTATTAATAAATAATAACATAAATATCATAAATAGACCTTTATTTTCTTAATATTAAACCATTATTATCCACCATCTTTCTCATAAAAGGGGAAGTGAATGTATCGATAATGCGTACATATAACTTACCATCCCCAAGTAGTGATATAATTAATTTTTCCTATCTATATTTTATGGATATATATCATGATAGTTTTAATTATTATATATAATAATTATGAAACAATTATTCTTCAATAATGATACTCTCATATCAATATTTTTAAATTTCAATCCGTAGAAAATGATATTGTTGTTTGTGCATACATTCAGACTTCCACCTCTTATAAGTGATGTGATTCGGGTTTTATTTTTATTTTACATTTGTTGTAATAATGATGGTATTGAAAAATATATATTGTAAATGTGATAAAATATTGATTATTTAAATGTGAATTATTATTTACATTCATTTTTTCCATTCTTCTAAAAGTGAAAATAACATTAATGACTACATATGGTATACCATCACCATTAGCAGTATAATATTTTTGTGTGTCACTAAATTTTTATGATGAATATATCTATATATGTAATGAAAATAAATATATGATATTATTATCATGACTAAAATTCTATACTTGATTTAAACATGATCAATTCTTAAGGACAAGAATGACCAAACATATATTCTTATGAAAAAAATAGTTAGCACCCAAAAGTGATGATTTGAGTATAGATTATTAATAATTTGGTGTTAAACTGTAATAAAAGTGTCATATATGACATTATAATCATGTATATGTTTCTGGTAGAGTATAATAATAGATTTAAAATTATTATAAAGTACTATATATAACATTCTATGAAAGTATAAATCGATGTAAGTGATTTATGTCGCAATATCATTATTATTGGGATTGTTTGTGATTATGTTTATAATGATGAAATTTCATGTTATACCACTCAATAATTTAATTTATTTATTTTTCATATTTTTATTTCCAGTGAATAATTATTGTTTCGAATATACAATGTAACACAATAGGGGTGGGGGTGAATTGTGTATTTTCAAAAATCATCCACAATTCTGTCTTTGGAAAACCACTATCATTTATGTTGATATGAAGTGTTTTTCATATATATGGTAAAATGAACTGGATAAATAGAAATAAATAAAACTAATTTTTATAGTGGTTTAAGGAACAAATATTCCATAGTCCACTCTAACAATCACTCTCTTTGAGAGTAGGGTATGTTTTACTAAAGTAGTCCTCTTATCAAAAGACCAAAAATCCACCACTGACTGCAAAACGTTGACTACATTACAAAAAGACAAAAAAATTATTCAGGTTCCATAAAAGAGAACCAGTTCTTCACAGCATAGATCGGGAATCTGATCCTCCAAAAAAACTGATTATGAGCAGTAGAAACTCTAATAAATCATAAGGGATTGATTTTTATGATTCAGGTTGATCTTCATAGTTACAACAATAAGAAACTAGAGAATTATGGTTCTTATTTCTCAAAAAACAATATCATCAATAATGAAATAGTCAAAAGTGATCCCTGTTTCAAAAATATCATCAATAAAATATTGAACAAGTATATCTCCAATGTGTATCTTCGTTCAGAAATGATCGTTAATTGTAGAAGCACTATAAAAAATAATTTCAATAATATAGTCACATATATGAATATAATATCACCCACATAGACAGACAGACACACACATATATAAAAATATATACTCCAAAAATATATATATAACATAAATCAATATTTTATATTCAAGATAAAAAAGAATAGTTTGATTGATCGTGTAACTGCAAATTCCAACTGTCTAGGGGAGTCAAAAACATCCAATAGAAATTGGAGTGATTTTCTACAATTAAAACTGTTCTTTGACACATTCAAAATGATCCTTGAATCATTATTTAATTCTAACTTGATCATTACAGTAATGTGGGATATAAAATGCGGCTTAAAAACATCATCGTTGAGGGAAAAATATACGGATTATTTGTATAGTGCATGGTTTTTTTCCTAACATAGGGGTTATTTGTATAGCATATGGTTCCTTTGTATAGTGTAGGGTTTCTTTTCAGATCATAGGGTTCCATTTCATAGCGTATTTTTCTTATGGGTAGCTTAGGGAAGATTATCCATACATTTATCCTTGTCATCATAAAATCTAGAACATATAATTGATTAACCATTGGTTAAAATTTTCTATATGTGTTGTATGAATATTAAATCCAAAATCCAATATAGGGTTTCTAATCCATACTATTGAAAATTATCCAATGGTTAATATGTTGGTACAAAAACAAACTATTTTAGCGTAATGTATGGTTGATACCATATGCAAGTGTTTTACTTATCAACATAATTATGGGTCGATATTAGTGTTTCCAAATTCTTTCCTATAACGATAATTTTCGTAAAATAGAATATAAATTCTCGTAGAACATCCTCACAAAATCATCATTAGAAATAGACAAGGGTATTTTTAATCATCATAAATTATAGAGTTTTGTTGAGACAATAAATTCCCAATAATATACCCCATTTTGATTTTCACAAAACCCATAACAAATTCATAACAAAATTTAATGATAATGTAGTATTTTTTAACATAATAAATAGATATAGAAATTATTTTGAAATTTCAATTTTATAATATTATTTTTAAAAATAAAAATAAAACATGTAAATTTAATATTTTTTCCAAAAAAATATTAATCTTTGGAAATATTCTCTCTTCACTCTTTACTCCCCTTATTAATAATCTCTTAGTTTTTATGATAAACAAATGAATATTTGAATGAATAAAAACATATTACACATATTATATATGACTGAACATTTAAAGAATAGTTATAGGCACTGGATTAAGAAATATAACCATTATATTGGAAGTGAAGTGTTCAAACTTATATAAAATAAATCTAAAAAAAGAATAATAAATAATTTAATTGAAATTAAAAATAATGAAACCAAATAAATAAGTAAATGTAATTTAAAACAAATTTAAATATTTGAAAAGTTATATTATAATCCCCAATCAATCTAAGAGTCTTAAAAATAAAGTTATTTGGTATAAAAAGGCATGGATAGAGGGATCATATGTATGAGGAATGACTTGAATCACACTCCTAAAATCGAGAATCTTCAAAATCTTGCTTTGGAAATGGTTGTTGAATAATTTTGACCACTGTAGAAGTATCATCCTAGAATCATTTGAAAACAAAAAATTATCAACAAAACTAACCTTTACAAACTCACTCTCACCTTCTTCGGACAACTTGAATGAGTTCAACTATTCCTTAACATGAATAAGTGATATTCACAAACATGATTATTTTGATGTGAGTTGACTAATCTATTGACTCTAATTTTCCAAAAAGAAATTAAAGGAATGTTTTCACACTGAAGAGTGTGTAGCCTATCATTGAACTCAGCCAATGTTGAGGTAAATGATTCAATCTATCTAGGCGTATTTGGTGGGGTATGTTGAGAAGAGGTTGATAATAGATTAATTTTCATGAGAGATAGAAATTATCTTCTTATCATTAATTTAAAATCAACATTATCTATCTTCTTGAAAAAATGATATTTTAATTAACACACTTATCTTGACATTTCGGTTATATGCTCTTTATGATCTCCAATAGAAATAATATTTTCTTCGAATTATCTTATGTTATGTTTCTTAGAATCAGAATTTGATCTGAATGCTGAATTGAACTTTTATTATTCAATCATTTTATTTTCATCTTTCATATTTTCTATAAGAAACAAGTTATGATCCTCAAATATATTAATCTTTATAACTATAGAATTATCCTCACAATAAGAAGATTTGGGAGAATTTGTGTTAGGGTCACCAATATCTACTCTTTTTTTCATCTACCAAGACCAAACATGGATCTTCATTATCAAATGGTATATATCATAAGTCATAACTTCAAACAACATAAAAATAAAGAAAAATAGTTTTGAGATTAGGGATATCTTCTATAAAATGTGCACGACATTGATCTTCTTACTCTACTTTATCTTCCAATAGAGTCACATGCTCACCACCAATAGAAACTTCAACTATAGTCTTTATAATATTGACTGAAATTATTCTTGATTTCTGATCAAAAGATTCTTCTGGACTTGATGTTCTTTCTTCCATGGGTCCCTATGGAACTAATCCAACTAATGGAATTATCCTTTTCACCCCCTAAACATCTTCCAAATACATATTTTGTTTTTTTTCACCAACTGGTATAAAAATATTTTTATATTTCTCCAAAAACAATATTATTCACAGTTCCATCATTCAAAGTGTTTTTATGGTGACATGATCTACCCAAAACATGTTGATAATCTTTATTTTCTTTTTCAAAAAAAATAAATGATCCTTCTATTGGTATAATAGCCCATCTTCATATCCTTTTGGAAGCGGTGGTTTAGATATCTTATCATAAAATAAAATAAAAATAATCTTAACATAATTTAAAAGAAGTAATTATATACATGTTTGGGTAAAAGACAATATCTAACCCAGTGGTCCAAGGAAAAATCCCAGATTGAATAAAACTCAACATCACACATTTTTCTTGGGAAAGTTACTTTGTGAATACCTTCTTTCATGTTATTATTTCAAATTAAGAAAACATAATTTCATTATACGAATGTCTTACATTACCAATATTACATATGTAAAACTGAAACTCCCCCTCATGGGGATGACGTAGTATCACATCCATTTCAATACATGATAAATAATATTCAATGTAATTAATATTAGAGATAATGTATTCTATATCGAATGCAACACTGAAAGAATAAGTTTTAAAAAAATCTCTTACTTCTATTTCATAATCAATCAGTATATTAACTTCTCTGAAATATTAAACCAAACCTTCAAGTCACATTGCATAATTGTGAAAAATATTCATAGAATCTAAATAGGAAAATTCAATTACCTTCCCCTACAACACCTTATGATATTGCCCTGAGGCATAAATATTTTTTTCCAACTCAGCATCTATGTAACATCGTGAGGGTTCCAAATATGAAGGTTTTAAGGCTAATGGAATTTAAGGTTTAGGGTTTTGACAGAAGTGAATCAAAAGAATGTTTATAAACTACAAGGACCTATAAGAAATGAGAAAGAGAGCGGGATAAGGATGTTTTTTACTTATGCCAATTGAAAATTTTCCCATTATTTTTTAATTTTTAGAAGATGAATATAATAAAATTGATATGATATTCAAAATTAAAATGTAATCAAATAAAACATATTAAATAAATCTTACTAAAATAAAAATACAGATACTCGAAATAAATAACTAACCATATACATAAAATTGAATATTTTTAACTCCCCCTTAATGGAATAAAAAATAACATTGGGAACAGTTTTAGTAAAAATATCATCAAATTGATATTTAGTATTAAAAAATTGAAAAGAAAAATATTTTTAATGACATGATCTATTAGAAAATAATGCCTTATATCATTGTTCATAGTCCTAGAATGACATATAGGATTCATAAAAATATTAATATCACTAGTATTATCATATAAAATAGGAATACTATTATAGTTTATTTAAAAATATAGAAGAGTGTTTTTAATAGAAAATAATTGTTCACAACAACAATAAGAATAAATATATTATACTTCAGCAGTTGATAGGTAAACTGAGTGTTTTTTATTACTAGAACATTAAACTAAATATATTCCTAAAATGTGACATGTTCTGGAGGTACCATTTAAATCTAATCTACAAAATCCAAATTCAGAATTTGAATATGAAATTAAACTAAAATAAAATGTTTTTTAGTAAAGAATATATTGAAAAACATTTCCTTTTCAATAAATAAAAATTATTTTAACAGTAGTAATATGGAAATCTATTGGGTTAGATTGAAATCTAGAATAAATAAATATGTAAAACCTAATTTCTGGTCTTTTATACGTATGATATAACAAACTACAAATTATACCTCTATATAACTTGTTTTTAAATGGTCTTCTAACATCATCCAAATAATGATTTAGATAGGTACACATAAGAGTTTTATATCCCTTGTTGTTCTCAAGTCCAATATTTTTAAATAAATAATTATTATAATTACTTTGATTTAAAACATTTCCCAAATCATTTTAACAAATTTCAAATCCTAAAAAGAAATTCATTTACCCCATCTTACTCATTTCAAATTATTTTTTTCACTAAATTTTAAAAACCATGAAAAATATTTTTATTAGAAGAACAAAAATTAACTTCATCAATATAAATTTTATCTAATAAAATTTTAGAAGACACAATTTTATTTAAGCGTGTTGGATCTTCAAAACCAATATTAAATCCATTTTTCAAAATAAAATAACATAATCATTCATACTATGCTCTAGGTTATTATTGAAGGCCATAAAGTGCTTTAGTAAGTTTAAAAACAGAATTTGGTTTTTGAGAATTTTCAAAACCAGGGGTTTGTTAAAAATAAACTTCCTCTGTTAAATAATCAGTTAAAAATTTAGATTAATATTCAGCTAATATAATTTTAAATTCATTTGATATGCATAATATAAAATATTTCATTTGGGTTCTAATATATATATTTTAGAAAAGGTCTCATCATAATCTATAATTTTTTCATCATTATATCATTTAGCTAGTAATATCTATTTGTTTATAGTTATGATACCTTTATCATCGTAGTTCATTATAATGAACCACATGGTTCTTATAAATATATAATAGGTTAGTCTTTCTAGTATTTCCCAAACATAATTCCCTTTGAACTGGGTTTTCTCATATTGTATTTCTAATATCTAAATCTCATATACTAATGATTATCCAATATTATTAGGTTCTAATGGAGATATAAGGGATGAAAATTAATATAGGATTCTATATTTCTTTTAGTTATAATTCCTTTTTCTAGGTATCTTATAACAATTTCTAAATGATGGGGTTTTATAGATCTAAACTGTCTAATAAAGGTACATTAAGGTTCTTTGGTATCATGTTAATCTGAAGAAGACTTACTTTTATGAATATCAATTTAAAAACAATTTTTAATGGTTTTAGGTCTCATGTTATCAAAATATTCAGTAACTTATCAGTTTTATATTTCTCTTTAATAAAATGGAATGTTTATCCAAACATCACATGATTTGATTCTACAAAAATCCATTATTTTTTATTAAAATCTGAAGAATCATTTTAGGTGGCATAATATAACTATAATATTCATTAATTATATTTTGGATTGAAATTTTCCAGGTTTTTATTATTATTTAAGACATACACCTTGAATCAAAAAACATTAAAGTATGTTACAGTTGGTTTTTTGTTATTCAAAAGTTAATAAGGTGTCTTTCTAAAAATATGACTCATTAAAAATCTATTCATCATATAGTAGGATATTATAATAGTTTCTTCCTAAATATTGGTAAGATGACTATATTCATTTAGAATATTCCTTACTATTTCATGAATAGTATTATTTCTTCTTTCAATAATTCAAATTTTCTGGAGGATTTCTTGGTGCAGAGAAGGTTTATTTAATACCCAAAATTGAGAAAAAATAATTGAATTCATGATTCTCAAATTCATTACCGTGATAACTTCTTAATCAAATTATTTTCAAATCTTTGTCCTTTGGAGAAATGTTACAAAAAACATTCATAAATAGTGAAAACATTACTATTATGTTTTAGAAAAAAAAACACAATCCAGTTTAGAATAATCATATACAAAAACAAAAACATATAATTTACAAGCTAGACATGATACCCTTGATTCTCCAAAAACATACATATAGATAAGTTCTAAAGGTTTAGATGTAGATATTTGGTTAATAGAGTTGAAAGATGATTTGTGTTGCTTGCCAATGTGGCATGCGTCAAATAATATATCATTTTCAAACATAATAGATAGAAAATAAAAAACGATCTATTTTGTGGATAATTTATGTAAATAATATATGTTATAGTGTCCAGGTCTTTTGTGATAAATCAATTATTCATTTATCATAGTATTAAAACAATTTCGTTTTTAACAATAGGAATTTTTATCCAATGAATAAATATTTTTAGTTCAAGGTGTTCTAAATTTATGTAACTTGTCTTTAAACATAGTAAAAGAATTATCCTAAAATTCCATATAAAATACTACATCACAAAGTAGATTTATACTTATTAAATTTTTCATTAAACCTTTCACATATAGTACTTTGTTGATTGATATGGTCTTTAGATCTCCATTATTCCAACTCCAACTATTTTTATTTGGAATTGTCACCAAAAGTGACTGATCACCAATCTATTTGAGTTAAAGTATTAATGTTTTATAGATCTCCACTCATATTCTTGGGAAAACCACTATATATATAACATATATAATTTTTTTCCAATGGCATATTTTCTGAAAAATCATTTAAATAGATGTTATTTTGTAACCATGTTTTCATGGGTCCAGTAGTGTTTGCTTGCAATGATATGGGAATCATGATATTCATTATATTCCAACAAATTGCATCACATGATTTAAAAAAATATTTTATAAAAGGCTATTTTTTACCACTAATTTGAGTATTTTCAAATAGAAATTATTATTGAAATGTATGATTAATGGGCAATGATAACATATTACATTCTTATAATTTGTCCCAATATAGTTTTTATACAATATTAATTTCTCACCCTTACTTTCTATTCCATGTATTTCTCATTTAATGACATTATTTCCAATAATTTAATTTACAATAATTTCTCCTTTATTTAAAGAATTGCATAACCCTTATAGAGTTCTATTTTATTTTATAACTCTCTGAATTTTCTTTTTATGATTTACTCTGTTTTATGTAGAGGAATTTAATTTTTCATGTATCACTTTGTGTTAGTTTTTTCATGGTATCTATTTCACCTAAAATATCACGATGAATTTTTCATAATGAATTTTAATTTTTTATCACTGAATCAAATTTCTCTTCTAGAATTCTCAAATAGGTATTCAATTATCATTACATCAACTAATATGTTTAGAATTAGAAATGTAATAAGTTTTTTCCTTTTCTCCATCATCCATAAAGAACATATTGGATTTTATATTTGACTTTTCCATCACTAAATTAGACATTGAAGGGATGATAGATTCTTTATAAATACTTCATCTAAAATTCATTTCCCATTTAATTTTATTCTCATAATACACATTTTTTATATCCATTTTCAGGAATTTTACTTTCATCATTTAATTGAGGAAAAACTTGTTTGATATGCCCAAGATTCTTTTACTGATAGAAATAGACTTCTCTTGGTTATTTTTTATCCATTATGAATGATTTTCTGAATCCAGTTTTTATCCTATAGAGCTTTCTAAGCTATTTGTCTTGTTGATCCAATTCCATTTCAAAATATGAGGAATCTAAAGTTTTCTATTCATTGACATCTTACCTTGACCTTTTTATATGTTTCTGATATGTCACTTTCAGATAAGTATTTTCATTATTCATTATAATATTATAATTTTTAGATTTATCTTATCTTTATACATTATATTAGTAGTGTCCCAAATAGTTATTTCATTTTTAGATATATGATAGGTTATTATTGGCGAATAGAAATAGATATTTCATTCCATTTTGAAGGTAATAATCTGATTACATTAAAATATTCATCATCTAATTTAATTAGTTCTCCTACAACTGTAATATTGATGATAATTTATATAAGTCTTCTATTGATTTTTCTGATTTATTCACAATGAAACATTCAAAATGCTTGGAATTTTAGATTTTCTATAGAATATATCATCTTTATGACATTATATTTTCCCTATTATGCAACTCCAATAGATTTTGACATTTCATTGGCAGTTGGACATTGTCATACATGATTGAATTCATCTGGTCCAAGACTGCAAAAAATTGCATTAAATGTTTTTAAATTCATATCATATTTTCCTTCAGTGGGTGTGTCCCAATTTTCTATATTTCAACAATCAAATAAGGAGAAATAATTGTGTATTTGACTCTGAAACCATGATTATAAAGTTATATAATCATTCGAGATTTCCATCATCCCGAATTTTTCCATTAATATATGGAGGTCACACCATTGTCATTAATTCTCTCTGATCATCTATAGAAATCTTCTTATAGACCTTAAACTTTTCTAATTTATATAAATTTATCCAAAATATATCCTATGACACCAATTGTTTGGTTGGAATATACTATGTCAAATAATTGGGGGTTAATTTTGTCTTTTAAATAATCATCCAAAACTCTAGTTTTGACACCAATTGTTATTTATGAAGATATTATGTGTTTTTCATCATTATGAAAATATAAAGAAGATAATAATAAAAAAATAACAAAACTTTTTATAGTGGTTAATGTAACAATAATTCCCTTGTCCACTATACCAATTACTCTCTCTACGATCTTGCTAAATATTTCTAGTATTGTCCTCTTATCACAAGACAAAGAATCTATAACTAAGTGAAGGAAGTTTAAACCCTTAAAAAATTCTAAAAAACAAAGACATATAGTTATTTATCAAAGAACTGGTTATCCACAGATTAGATCAAGAAGATGATATTCCACCACAATTGAGTATAAGTAGTTGATACTCAAATAAATATAAATTGTTTTTTCTCTATGGTTCAGGTTTATCTTCATAGTTGTAGTAGCAATCGGATGAAAAAAGAATGTTATTATTCTAAAAAAATATATTCAATAATGAAATATTCTTAAGTGATCATTGTTTCAAAAATATCTTCAACAAGGTGGAATTATAAACAACAGTTGTAATCCTACAACAATAAATTATTGAACACATATATCTCCAAAGTGTAACATCATTAAAAATAAATTATTCATTGTAAAAGTATTGATAACGATAATTTCAATAATACAGTCACATATTCAAATCACTTATCACACACACACACACATATATATATATATATATATATGAATATATTCTCTAAAATAAGAGATATAATAGAAAACCTTCTTTGTTATTCTAGATAGAAAATAATACCATGATTGATTTTTAAATTCAAATTCCAATTATAGAGGGGATTCATAATGTCCCAAATAAATGGGGGTGATTTTCATTGATGAACATGGTTCATTGAAACAATCGAAATGATCCTTAAATCATTCATTAATTAGGACTTGACCATTACAGAAATATCAGATTGAAAACATGGATTGAAAAAAAATAATATATTGAGAACACAACGTAGTGTTGATTTGCGTATCGTAGGGTTAATTTCTGTTGGTTTTATTTTCATAACATACGGCTCCTTTGCATGGTGTTGTGTCTAGTTCCTTTGCATAGCGTAAGATTCCATTACATAGTGAGAGGTTTCTTTGCGTAGCATATGGATTATAATACATAACTTTTTTCTTCGTCGGCATAAAATACTAAATGTATCATTGATTAACCACATGTTCAAATTTCACATATGTACGGTATGAAAATTAAATCTAGACTCTAATATATGGTTGTAGATCTATTTGATTGATGAATCTCTAAATGTGAGGATATTGATCCAAACATAAACTATTTTTTCATATCGTAGGTTTGATACCATATAAAAGTGTTTCTCTTATCCACATAACATAAGGTTTATAATAGTGTTTCCATATTCTTTCCTGTAAGACTAAATTCTTTTAAACCTAATATAAATTCATGTAGAACATAATCAATAAAAAATCATTTAAAAACCAAACGAATTTTTGAACATGAAAATCATTATAAATTATACCGTATTTTTTAGATAATATATTCCAAACAAATACATGTTGTCTTATCATTCTACTCTATTTAAGTACCCAAGAGACCAAAATAATGTTTTTTATGAATATAGACTTTATTACTCAATTTGTTCGATAATTCTTTTTTCCTTGAAAATGACTTCAGTGCTATGGTTTTAAGAATTTTTTAATCATCTTCTATATTTGTTAAAAATTAACTTTTACCAATTTTTTAATTTAATAAGAAATTTTTTAAAAGAAATATTATTTTCTTTCCCAAAGAATGTACATTTTGAGTTTTTTTTAAATTGAAAATTAAATATTTGTTTTAACATATATAGTAAGAATGTAATTTCTACCAATATGACTGCTCAATGATTTTGATCCTCATTTTAAGTTTTATAAGGTTATTTCAAAATAATTTTTTTGTAATATTTGAAATTAAAATATATATTATTTTATTGATTTGAAAATGAAGAGGATATTTTTTCAAGAAAAATTGCAAAAAAAATTAAATTCCATTTTGATCTAAGAAGATATCATTTTATGATACTTATGAAAATAAATAGGATATTATCAAAGGATACCATCAAATTTCAATATTTGGATAGATTAATATTAATATTATTTAAGGATAATCTTATAAATGTATTTTTTTCATAGTGAAAATGATTTTTTAACACAATTGATTATTTAAAAAAATGATTAATTATTCATGAATCCCATTTTATTTTCATGTGTTATGATACGATGAATGATTTATGATATTTTGTAAAATAGTTATATTATTTTGATTATTTTAAAATTTTCTCTGTAAATATATATATTTCTTATTCATTTTCAAAATTTTGATATATCATGAGATAAAAAATATTGTAATAGAGAGAGAACCTAATTCGATAAGGGACTCGAAATCCTATGATTTTCATGGGAGTAAACCTTGACTACTATAGTGGTTTAGGGAATGACCCCTATCCACTGTGATATTATTATTTGTAAGAAATAACTACTAAGGAAATTATTTTCTATGTTTATGTGTATTCAAAAAACATAATAAATTTTGAAATATTATTCCCTCATGGATCATGTTCTTTCATTACTTTATGATTAATATTTATGAACTTTTAAAAATTATACCATTAGTCAAGGTTATGATCAATGATATAAAGGGTATGATTTTAAAATTTTATTATCATGTTCCCACAATAATATTCTCCAATTTTGATTAAGAAATAATTGATATCTCTTTTATTTAATATTTCTAAGAATATGATCTCACCATTTATTACGTTTTTATTACCTAGGATATGAATAATAATATCATGTATGATATATCTATGAAGGATTGTAGTTATAAAGAACATAGTGGATGATGATGTGGTTCACTTATGAACTAATTTTTTATGTATCCCTGTTTCCCATTACACTATAATAATAATATTATGGAATGGATCATTACTTTATGAAATAAGTATTTATATAATAAGATTTTATATCGATATATGAAATATATGGTTCTCTATAGTAGGTTTTATAGAAAAGTTTTATTAACCATTGAAAACATGATTAATGTATAATATTGGTATCCCATAGTAAAATCCTGTGTATAAAAGAACTTGTTACGTTATAGTGAAGAAAGGAAGGATATTTTCCAAGTAAAATATCCCTTTTTGGATAAAAAACTACATGTGGTTCAGTCACATATATATCAAAGGGAAATGACACTGAAAATTGTTGGTTGAGTATATCACATCCATCATTTTGGGGCACGATGAGTGTTTCATTGCTTTAATCCTAGATTGATACTCCAATATTATATTCTTAGAATAATTCATATTTTCTATTTGAACCATCATAAATTTTTTGAAATGTTCTTAGTTTTTTTCAATTGTTTGAACCTGAAGGAATTTTATTAAAAGTAAATGTGATAGAAATTCCAATTATTTTCCTCTGGGAAAATAAAATGTTTACATCTATAATAAGAAATATTGTTGTTAATATTCTGAAACATTCTCAATAAATGAGTCGCGATGAGTTTCCTTGTGAGAGAAATATAGAATAATGTTTTTTTAGTCCATCATGAGGAAGCATCATCCTTATTATAGTGGGTATTTTAATACACATTTTTTTGATCAATGTATATGTATATTTGAAAATATATTTTTCTATATACATTATTTTGATAGTGAAAAAAATTATTTCGTTTCTCTATGGTGGACCCTTATCAATAATACGTGGAAACATGAGGAAATTGAATCCATTGAGTAAGTGTATATCATTATATAATTTTTGATTATATACTGTCCACAAATTCCTCATATGAAAAGAGTGAAGAAATTCGTTGAGATAATGTTTAAGGATGTTGAATCTATTAATACCTATGAGGATAATATTAAAAGACTTTTTAGACCCAATTATGGTTTTATCATCCATCATGAAAGTAAGGTTGATCAATTATTTAGTTTCATAAAACCAAGCCTCTTAAGAAAGTTATCAATATGTATAATCGATATATATAATGAAATCATTTGATTTTTTTTGGTGAAAAAAAAAGATTTGACTTACCCATCAATCTCATGGTTTTTCCCTAAAAATTGAATATGGAATTGAAAGGAAACTCTAGAATTTATGGGGATAAGTAGATGTTACTTCCATTATGGTCAATGTGTTCATGGAAACATGGAAGAAATTTTATTAATGGGAATGGTAATTGTTTTGTGTATGTGGAGAATTTTAATCAGGTAATCAAATATATTAGTGGGAGGAAGTAGTTATCTAATGATGTTAATAGATTGAAATATAAGTAGAACAACCTACCCATGATCCAGTTTTTCAAATAACATGAGTATGGTAATAATTATAACTAGGGATCTAATCTAAATATTAATATGTTGATAAATGACTGCAATATAATAATCATAGAGACAATGTAAAATATTATGTGATCACTATTTCTGATCAGAGCTTTGATAACGATATGGTGAAAGGTACACCTACTCTCCACTATAGAACCGTTAATATCTTATTTGAATCTCGATATACACACTATTTTTAATTGGAATCATTTTCTTGGGGTATCAAAATGACTCCTCAACTATAATGTTTTTAATAAACGTTGAGAACACATAATGGTATGATAATCCCATCTCAATTCTTTGATTCTTTTCAAGTTTATGTTTATTTGAATTTACTTATTAGACCCCTTGTTATTCTCCCTACTATTGAATTTCATGTTATCTTAGGAATTTATTGGATTTATCTATATAAATAAAATGTCAATTTGCATGGATTTTTTTAGATACAATATTCTTGGAGAGGTATAAATTAATTTAAAATTCATTTTAAAAAATTATTTTATCTATATAAATGTGATAAAATGTTTAAAGAATGTTTTGAGAGTGTTTGGGGCTTGATTATAGGTCAAATCTCAATTTTTTGTGAAATATATTAAGGTGTATATTTGGACCAAGGTTACTATTAACCATGTGACTCAACTATAACACCATTACAGGGAGAATCATGGTTGATCAAACCATTCATGGTAGGATGAATGTCTATGAGAAATGGCGAAGTTGTGTTTAAAATATAAAATATACAGTTACCAAATAAACTGTCTAACTGTGTATCTAACAACGTGAGGGGGGGGTCCATGGATATAAATCATGAATGGGAAGTTCATGGCTTTTCTAACAATGTGCATAGACTTGTTAGGGGATGTTCCACTTATATGGTGGATGTACATAGTTAGAGTATGTTTTGGCCGACCATATAGAAAAATTGTGTTCTTTTTAAATATGGTTGAAATAAATATTTTTATACTCCTTCAATTTAAAATTAATTATCCTTTTTCATTCAAATATTCGCATAGGTCATCATACTGCATGTTGGAGCTCTCTATCGATCATAGAACTCACCTTTGAGCCTCCACCCCCATACGACATCCAAATCAGTCTCCAACTATCATGAGTATTTCCATCGATATTCTCTTAAATCCTCTTGAACCCTTTATTCATTTATCTCTCCATATGAAATTATAAATATTTTTGAGAAAATGTGCCCTATATTCAGGGTGTTTATCTATTCATATGATTTTTCCCATTAAAGGGTGGATTAATGGCCAAAACAGGATGAGAAATCATCTAACTAAATTAGGTAGGTGGTCTAGTATTTATCAAATAATTATAATTACAATATACTGTGCATCTTGATTTAAAAACACATAACCTTCTTCACATTTCTTTAAAATAATAAATTTCCTTAATTTAAATTATAATTCATGCTTGAAAATCCCCTTACAGTATTGAAATTATTTATGGACATTCCTTTTGACTAATTACACCCCTTGATGTGGGCTTATTAAATTCCATTGACCTTGGAATTTTTCATGTGACCAGCCTACACACTATGTGGGGTTGGAATGATAACTGAATTAAATTTTTTTTGTTTAATTAAATCAAATTAATGGTACGAATATTTCAAGTTCCTTTCTGCAAATATCTTATTAAATACATGGATAATTAAATTTTAATTGACTAGAAACAATATATTTTTATATGTTCGAGTATTACATACATGATAGATTATTATTATTTCACCCATGTAGAATGCATTTTGATAAATGGTTAAGGATATATTTTGAAATTATGCATCATGCTCCTTTAATGGATTATATAAGATATTACGTATCAAATATTTAATTTAATGTTGGATATGATGTTTCAATTCCCATAAGAGGTTTTTAGTGATGAATGGTCACTTACCCCTTTTGGATGACAGATGGGATGAAATCTGTTTTCACGATCAAATGCTTACATCAATTCCCATTTCTATAACTTGTGACTAATATAATTTTGAAATCATTCCTGAGTCATGCCTCAGGTCCTAGATAATACTACACATCAATATATATGAGTAAATATATTATCATATATACAGTATATTTATAAACACACATATATATATATACATCGTGAAATAAATTTTGATATATCCTTTGTTAGGATGAAGCAGGTAGCGTCAGTTGGGTGTTCATTAAGAACATTATCTGACCTGGTTAAAATGTATATTTATTATATACACTATTATATATGCACACTACCATTTTATATGCACTGGATGGATTATACTAGACCCCATTGCTGGAGGCCTACTAGGTATACCTCACACCCTATTCAGGCCATAGATTGGTATTTGACCATAATTATTTATGAAGGATTGGAAAAGGAAATAAAAAAGGTATGGATTTCTGATACTCAATGATTATATAGATTCCCAAATAAGAGGGATAATCTTATGCTCACGGTGATACATGAGGTAAATTTTTGGTTTTTACAATTTTGTATTGCACGCTGTTATTTTTTATCACGTGTATTCCCATTGTTGTATGGAATCATGACATGACATAATTTGGTATATGATTCCGATTATGGATTTCTTTACTATTGATGATGTTATCATAAATGTTATTACTTTTTCTAGATGACTCAAATTAGGTTGTTCCATTGTTTATTATGAATACTCTATTTAATAACTAATTATTTTTCTATTCTTCCACCTTGATATATGAGGGTATAGTCTGACCTCTATACCATCACATACCCTCAATATTAGTTTGTAGTCTCTAGTGTAAACGGATCCACTCTTGTGGCTATGTGGCCAACCAGGTTTATTTTATTATTAGTGAACTATGACTATGATGTCATAGATTTGTATCAAATACTTATTTAAATTTATCTTAATATATTGGGTTGGTAGACAAGGGACTAGGAATGTGTATGAGTTTGGTAATGAGCCTATTTCTAGGTGTAGCAAACCCACATATAGGGAAAATGACATGTTTTCTAGGATAGGATTTTTTTTCTATATTTCTACTTTTATTATTATACTAATTTAACAATTAGGTAATGCACTTGATTTATGATATTACATTTATGGAATCATCATTTACCATTAAATTAGTATTGAGAAGATGAATTGTGCATGCATCGTCAGAGGCGTTTAGATATTCATTTGTCAAGTATTATTTTTGGCCATATAGTTATATCATGTTGCTTGCATTGCCTTGGTTTATTATGGTTGTTTTAACTCCCATGATAGTTATATTCACATTGAACAAAAATATGTTGAAATGATATAAATTAATGACTATATAAACTATATGAATCAACTTAAATTTTAATTTCCCATATAGCTTGATGGCTGTTCTATATCTACCAATTATGGAATATTTCATCCATATACCAATGGTTACATTGAAATAAAAATTACTAGATGTGATTAAATTGATTTCAACAGAAATTTTTAGATTGTTTGGGTCCCATAAATTGATAATGGTGATTATCATAGGTAAACCATATAATTATGGCATTAGTTATATAAGTACCAAATTTAAAATTAAAAAGAGTTTGACTCTATAACTAGGGAATCAAGGACTCACTGAACTATAAATGATAATATATATATATGAATAAGAATATGATGAATTATACACTCTAAAATAATGGTCCTCAATAAATGGGGATTCCAATTACAATGTAAATGGTGAATTCCTTTATACCATGTGATTAACACTCCATATACAAGGTCTTTAGTTATATGATATAGGACCTCAACCCTTTACCAACAATGGATGTGGAAATTTGGGATTTTTTAGTATGTATCTAGTCATATTATAAAATTATCCATACTTGGTTATAGAATTAGTAAAATAGATGTTATTCCTTTTATATTAAGGTTTTTTACCTGTATTATTTCTGTATCTATGATATTTCCTAATATCAAATTTTTTAATGTGGATTTCTTTTGGAAATTGTCTAAATAAAGAACTATGAAGTCCTCTGGTCAACTTCCAAGAGGCTGGACATGACTAGGCTTTATAAGTGTTGGGACCTAAGCCTCCATTATTACACCATTTAGTGTCACTTGTTGTACCAACAATTATTCCCTAGTCTGGCATCGGTGCTCATTTCTTGGAGAATTTTTTAGGGTTTAGGCAGTCTGTACATGGAGCACTATAATATTCCACTTCTTTGGAATATCTGATGTGATAGTTATAGAATTAGCATCCACCAATATTCAATAACGTATAGTGGCCCCACGTCAATAAATTCATGGATATAATCCTTTCTATATATTTTTGAGCACATTGCGACACATCAAACATGGTCATTTGGACCCATATGATCTCATATAGATTCCTGAATATAGCTTGTTGGATTGATATTCCCTAGAGTTACATGTCCATTCATGTTGTCGCCTATGTATCTTTAATTACCCATGGTCATTTTTACCAATATCATTCTTTTGATACAGATGAATTTGAACAATAAATTCATTCTTCTTTTGAGGAATATCCTATTTGGACCATTGATCGTGTCCTGAAGTCTTTCTGAGGCAGGTAAGATCCACTATTTCAGATTCATTAGATTCAAAACCATGTTTAGGATGAGACCTCGGAGTAAGAGGCAGATATAAGTGATTAGTGGACGAATTTGATTCTTATATGATGATTTACATCCCTTTGAATTGCAACCTAGGTATGAGTAAATTTAATGAGGGGTGATTTTGTGATCATACACTACTAGAAATAAGGACATTTGCGACGGGGCATTTGTGTCGGGATCCCTTCGCTAATGTGCTTTTGCGACGGGTGTCCGTCACAAATAGCCCGTTGTGGAAAACGGCGTCGCAACAAGAATTATTTGCGACGGGCCCGTCACTAAAAGTATTTTTTTGCGATGGGAATATGTCCCGTTGCAAATACGTGTTGTTATATTTAAAAAACTTTAAAAAAACTATTTGCGATGGGTCCATCGCAAAAACTATTTGCGACTAGTCCATTGCAAATACTATTTGCGGCGGACCCGTTGCAAAATTTTTTAAATAAAATTAAAAAAAATATTACTAAATTATTTTAATTAATATAATAATAATACTATTTGCGATGGGCATAGTACCCGTTGAAAATAATATAAAAAATAAAAATAAATAAATTAGTAATAAATTATTTTAATTAATTTGATAACAATCCAATTATAATTCAAAAATAAAAAAAATATTAATAAATTATTTTAATTAATATAATAATAGAATTATAATTCACAAATAAAAATAAAAAATAATTAATAAATTATTTTAATTAATATAATAATAATAGATTTATAATTTAAAAATAAATAATAATAAAATATTAATAAATGATTTTAATTATAATAATAATATTAGAATTATAATTCATAAATAAAATAAATATTAATAAGTTATTTTAAATAATATAATAATAATAAAATTATAATACATTCAAATATTACAAAAAAATATTTTAAAATTATAATATTATAAAATTTTAATATATATATATATATAATTTAATATTATAAAATATAAATAATATTATTATTCATTTTAATATCTTTATTTCGAAATATAATATTATTTATATTTTATAATGAGATAGAAACTACGAATAAAAAAAATTCATATTTTGACTTCACAAACTTTCTAACATATAAACAAACTCTAATCTGAAGGAGGGGGAGGGGGGATCTGCAGATGCTGGTGGAGGAAACTCCATCCCTAAAGCATGAGTGAGTCGGCACATGTACTCAATCTGCTCCGGCTGCTGCTGCTGCCACCGACTCATCTGCTCCTCGTACAGCTACTGCTGGCGTTGATGCTCCTCCTCAGGCTGCTGCTGACGCATCTCCTCCTGCTCCTGTCAGAGACTCTCTATCAGTGCAGTCTGAGATCGCAGCTGATCCTCATACTATGTAGCAGAAGAAGATGCACGAGCTCCTCTCGAGATGGACGCCAATATCACAGCACTGCCATAATAATCTCCGGGAGTCAGTCGAGAGATGATACCAACTACCCGGACCTTCTCGAAGGCATACTGGGTGGCGTGCATCCATGTCGCCTCATCAAACTAACGGCTATTGGTCTGATCTGATGACTCGGTCTGACTCTTAGGATGGGTCTGTGACACTGCGGCCTCATATGACTCATGTAGTTGCAATTTAAAATTAAATTTGTGAATATATTATATTCAGTTAATTTTTAAACTTGAGAACAAATAATACTGACCACGATGTGACGCTGACGATCACCTTTGAGCTCCCCAGTAGCAGGATCACTATACATCCTCCGATATACGTCGTACTCCGTAATATCGGGGTGCTCGACAGCTAATAAGAATAAAAAATAAAATGTTAATATTTATAGTTATATAAAATATTTATATATAATGTATGTACCAGATGCTGTCTATGAGTACTGAAAGTATGACTCCCAGCTCGATGAGTCACCTTCTATCTCCCCCGATTCTGCCTCCCCACTAATGGTCTCCTCTGAAAGGCATCACTCAACCAGTGCGCACATAATCCATCCCGTACATGGGATGAAATGCACTGTGGTCGGTGCGCTCTATAGGAGTCATAAAAAACGGATACTCCTGCTTTCTTCATGGCCACTCTCCTCAAGTTGTGCAAAAACTGACGAAAGCGATCACACATGACCACCTCCCATGCATTGTGGATGGCGCCACGCATGGTATCCTCGATCGGATACCATAAACCCTACAAATAAATCAAAATATCAAGTTAGAAATGAAATAATTTTCAAAATAAAAATTATTTATTTACGTACATACCCACCAATGGCCGAACATGGCCTGTTGCACATCAATGGGAATATGCTCCCATGTGGTCCAATGCTGAGAGAAATAGTTGCCCAAAATAGCGCTGCCTTGTCTGACTGCTATATAGGGAAAACTGTCAAAATAATTAACATTTATTATGTGAATAGATTAATGAAATTTTAGTCAAATCCACAGGTTATCACATAGGTTATCACACCTCCCTGTGCGTGGATCAATCCCAAGATGTGGACGTCACTCGGGGACGGGGTTAGTAATCATCAATCGTGCAAGACCACGCCCCCTCCGCGGTCTCCCTGAAGCACCTGCAGGCTGAGGGTCATCTGCCAGAAACTCATCTGTATCGAAAGACAGGTCAGCATCCGCCAACTCACGCAATGCGTCGTCGTCCATATAAAATAGAAAATGTTAATGATGTTAGAAAATAATTTATAATTACTATTATATATACATATATATTAGTTATGACTATATATAACTACCATGGAATTTTATCAGTGTTCATCTTCATCATCATCTTCATATATGTCAATGTCATCTTCATATTCATCCTCAACATCATCGATATCCATTCGAGTTCCAGTTGCTTCATCTCTTACCATTTCAAATTCATATGTGACATTATTAACATCATCGTCATCACCAACTCTTAAATGTGTGGTGTCGTCATCGATATTCATGTCTCTTTGTAAAAAATATTGATTTTGGGTACTCTCTTGAAAAACTTCAATTCCTTGCACATCAGTGAATGTACATTCACTTTGAATAAATTGATTGTCTCGAATTTTGATATTTATTATACTCCACCAATCAGTCAAGTCTTTTGACATAGCACAGTACTTTGCGTAATAAACTTGATGTGCTTGTTGAGCCAATAAGAATGGTTCATTTACTGCGAGAACACTTTTACATTTAATATCAATGATTCCATGAGTCGGATGAACACGCACGCCTCTCTCTGTATCCTACCACTGACATTTGAACATGGTTATGTAATGTTTTCCAAGATAACAGAGTTCAATGATTTCATCAAGCATGCCATTAAATCCAACTTCATTTTCTCGATAATGGGATCCTCTCAAGATAACTCCACTGTTCATTGTTTTTTTTTGATTCCCCATATGCATGTGTAGGAAATCGAAATCCATTAACCACATATGCATTATATGTTTTAACAATTTTGGAAGGTGGGTTACTCAATATACACAGTCGTTTGTCAATTTTATCAGCATGTCGAGACACCTGAGAATTTGTGAAATAATTATCAATATAGTAAAATATACATTGAATGAGTTTCTAAAAGATAAAGAATTTATGTTAACAGTTTTTGAAACCAATGAGAGAAATTTTTATGTCGGCGTTCTTTGAGAGCAGCTGCTGTAATTTGTGGAAATTGTTTCATGATATGATTATCATACAACCAATAAAAAAAGATATTTACTGTAACATAAATGATGGAATAAGTGATATAAACACTTACAGTACAGCTGATGTCATCTCTTCACAGTTGAGCAGAACAAACGTATGATCTCTGTGATGTTCATCATCTGAAAGCCAGTGTTCATGAACTCCACCAAAACCATGTTCTGGATGGTTGAAAATAGATAATTGATTGTCGATTTCATCAATATTCCCCTCGTTCCATCCCATTTGGTTGTGTTTTGAAGGATACTCAGATTCAAAATAATGGTAGCAGAAAAAAGATATTTCCTCCTGAAAATAAGCTTCTGCAATAGATCCTTCAACATATGCTTTGTTACGTACATTTCTTTTCAATTTTTTCATGCATCTTTCGAATGGGTACATCCAACAAAACTATACTAGACCTCCACATTTGGCTTCATATGGAAAATTTAATATCAAATGTTCCATTGAGTCGAAGAAAGACGGCGGAAATATTTTTTCCAGTTTACATATAAAATCTTCTTCAAGTTTTCATAGAGCATCATAATCTGTTGTAGCCGCAAAAATGTCCCGAAAAAAATTGTCATGTCTGTTATGGAATCCCAAATCACAGAATTCAACAGACCTATTAATCCAATGGGTATAATTCTTTCCATTATAATATGACAATCATGATTTTTTAATCCAGTAATATGACCATTCTTTACACATCTACCCAAATTGGAAGCACAACCATCTGGAAGTCTCAAATTTGCAATCCACGGACAAAATAATAAACGGTTTTCTTTAGACAATGTATAATCTGCTTTTGGTTTCAGTAACTTTTCTGTTCTGACATTCTCAAATAGTTCCAGTTCTGGACGCCTGCAAATTTTAGCAAGATCTAAACGTGCATTTACATTGTCTTTTCTCTTTCTTGGCATATGGAAAACTGTATGAAACAAATTATCAAAATAGTTCTTCTTAATATACATAACATCCAACATGTGGCGAACCAACACATCAGACCAATATGGAAAATCCCAAAATATGCTATGTTTAATCTAATTTTGTTCTTTCCCCAAACCATAAATTTTTTGTTGGTTTATTGTGGGACCAAAAGTGATGGGAGGTAATGAAAATACAACTGATTTTAACTCCGAACCTGATAGAATTTTTGGAGGTTCATCCCTTTCAATTGTTCATTTTCTGAAATGAGATCTGTTTCTGCAAAGAGGATGATCAGCTGGAAGAAATCTACGATGATAGTCAAAATAACAAGGTTTCTTTCCATTAATGATCATAAATGCTTTGATCTCCCCCATACAGTAAGGACATGATTTCTGACCATGTGTACTCCAGCCAGATAACATCCCATAAGTCGGGAAGTCACTAATTGTCCACATCAATGCTGCTCTCTGTATGAAATTTTGTTTCATAGCAACATCATATGTACTGACACCAGTACTCCACAATAAACTTAACTCATCAATCAATGGTTTCACCCAATTTGGAACTGTGTTCACCGTGTTGATACTAAAAAACATAATCTGGTTGAAAACCAAAAAGCAAGATATGTCCCCCCACTTTGTCAAACATGTCAAAGGTTCTCAATGCACATTTTATACAAGGGCATTTTATTATGCCTTCTGAAACAAATTCTGGATTTGATTCCGCAAATGATAAAAAAGTCTCCACACCCTCTATATATACTGGATTTAAACCAGAACCGTTTGGATTTCTATGTTGATTTATCCATATACGGTCATCTAATAATGACTGTTTATGACCTCAGTGTTCCATATTTTTCTATAAAATATAAAATCATTACATGTTTTGAATAATTTGTTAGAAAAAAACACTCAAGCAAGGATAATTATAGAGTATACATTAGACACGACTGACGCAAACGTTTTATTGGGATAGACCTAAAAATTATCCCTTTACGAATTGGACATGTTAAGAATAAAGAAAAACCCGTTACAAATATTGATAATTTTAACATTATATACATTTTTTTATTATTTTAATAATCCTAATATTTTTTTCATAAATATTAATTATATAATAATAACATTATTACATTATTAATATATTTTATTATTAATATTAAAATAATATAATTTTCTATATTATATACAATTCTCCTTTCATCTGTGTGTTTAACATTCTATCTCCACATGTAATATTTGCATTCACTTTCACCTCTCCATTGGTGAGTAGGTTGATGATTTTGAAAAAGAATGCAAATATTACATGTGGAGACAAAAAACACACAGATTAAAGGAGAATTGTATATAATATAGAAAATTATGTTATTTTAATATTAATAATAAAATATACTAATAATGTAATAATTTTATTATTCCTAATTATTGGTAATTATTCCTAATTATTGGTAATTATTCATAATTATTGGTAAATATTGGTAAATATTGGTTAATATTGGTAAATATTGGTAATTATTGGTAATTATTTGTAATTATTAATAATTATTGGTAATTATTAGTAATTATTGCTAATTATTTCTAATTATTTGTAATTATTCCTAATTATTGATAATTATTCCTAATTATTGGTAATTATTGTTAATTATTGTTAATTATTCCTAATTATTGGTAATTATTGTTAATTATTAGTAATTATTGTTAATTATTGGAAATTATTCCTAATTATTTGTAATTGTTCCTAATTATTGGTAATTACTCCTAATTATTGGTAATTATTCCTAATTATTGGTAATTATTCCTAATTATTGGTAATTATTCCTAAATATTGGTAATTATTCCTAATTATTGGTAATTATTCCTAATTATTGGTAATTATTCCTAATTATTGGTAATTATTCCAAATTATTGGTAATTATTCCTAATTATTGGTAATTATTCCTAATTATTGCTAATTATTGCTAATTATTCTTAATTATTGCTAATTATTGCTAATTATTCTTAATTATTGCTAATTATTCCTCATAATTGCTAATTATTGATAATTATTCCTAATTATTGCCAATTATTCCTAATTATCCTAATTATTACTAATTTTTGCTAATTATTGGTAATTATTGCTAATTATTGGTAATTATTCCTAATTTATGGTAAATATTCCTAATTATTGGTAATTATCCCTAATTATTGGAAATTATTGGTAATTACTGGTACTTATTGGTAATTATTGTTAATTATTGGTAATTATTGGTAATTATTCCTAATTATTGGTAATTATTCCTAATTATTGGTAAATATTCCTAATTATTGGTAATTTTTCTTAATTATTGGTAATTATTGCTATGTATCCCTAATTATTTCTAATTATTGGTAATTATTGCTAATTAATCCTAATTATTGGTAATTATTGGTAATTATTCCTAATTATTGGTAATTATTGGTAATTATTCCTAATTATTCCTAATTATTGCTAATTATTGGTAATTATTCCTAATTATTGCTAATTATTCCTAATTATTAGTAATTATTGGTAATTATTGGTAATTATTCCTAATTATTGGTAATTTTTCATAATTATTGGTAATTATTCCTAATTATTCCTAATTATTCCTAATTATTGCTAATTATTGCTAATTATTTCTAATTATTCTTAATTATTGGTAATTATTACTAATTATTCGTAATTATTGGTAATTATTAGTAAATATTCCGAATTATTTGTAATTATTCCTAATTATTGGTAATTATTCCTAATTATTGGTAATTATTCTTAATTATTGGTAATTATTCCAAATTATTTGTAATTATTCTTAATTATTGGTAATTTTTCCTAATTATTCTCAATTATTCCTAATTATTGCTAATTATTGATAATTATTGATAATTATTCCTAATTATTGGTAATTATTGCTAATTATTGGTAATTATTGGTGATTATTAGTAATTATTGGTGATTATTGGTAATTATTGGTAATTATTCCTAATTATTGGTAATTATTCCTAACTATTGGTAATTATTTCTAATTATTGGTAATTATTCCTAATTATTGGTAATTATTTCTAATTATTGGTAATTATTCCTAATTATTGGTAAATATTGACAAGTATTGGGAATTATTGGTAAATATTGACAACTATTGGCAATTATTGGTAATTATTACTAATTATTACTTATTATTGTTAATTATTACTAATTATTGTTAATTATTACTAATTATTGTTAATTATTGGTAATTATTACTAATTATTGTTAATTATTCCTAATTATTGTTAATTATTTATAATTATTTGTAAATATTCCTAATTAATGATAATTATTGATAATTATTGGTAATTATTCCTAATTATTGGTAATTATTCCTAATTATTGGTAATTATTCCAAATTGTTGGTAAATATTGAAAATTATTTGAAATTATTGGTAAATATTGGTAAATATTGGTAATTATTGAAAAATATTGACCATTATTGACAATTATTGGTAAATATTTATAATTATTACTTATTATTACTAATTAATGGTAATTATTGTTAATTATTGATAATTATTGTTAATTATTATTAAGTATTACTAATTAATGCTAATTATTTCTAATTTTAATTAATTAATTCAATTAATTTTAATTTTTCATAATTACTGCTAATTAATTGTAATTACAACTAACTATTTTAAATTAATTAGTGTTTAATTGTCTCTAATTACTGTTAATTATTAATAGTTATTCATAATTATTTCTAATTAGAAATCAGTAAAAAAATTAAAAAATAAATAAAATAAATAATATAAACAAAATAAATATTAAATTAAAATTCAGATAAAAACCATAAACTTGATGTCAATGTCGAGCTGCTGTGGTTGTAGGACACCACCAACTGACTCCTCGAAATCGGTAAAAAAAATTATACAAATGATCGTCGGAAGAAGTTCACAGTGAAAAAAACTGTAAAGGTTGGCAGTATTTATATGTTATATTAATTGCTACGGGCCTATTTGCGACGGGATTCCCGTCGAAAATAACGGTATTTGTGATGGGTCTCGTCACAAATATCCCCGGCCGCATTTAATTATGGGCGGCATTAAAATGGTTATTTGCGACGGGCCCCGTCGCAAATAACCCCTACCACCGGAAGATTTGCGACGGGACTGCAGTCTCGTGGAAAATACTCTTCAACCGCCGCCGGTTATTTACGACGGGGCTCTAACCCCGTCGCAAATAAAATTCGCGCCAAACCATTTTCGACGGTTAAAAGAAACCCATCGCAAATACTCTTTAACCGCCGCCGGTTATTTGCGATGGGGTTAGAACCCTATCGCAAATAAATTTCACGCGGTTTGGCACGCATTTCGCACCAAACCATTTGCGACGGGTAAAAGAAACCCTTCGCAAATAAGGGGTTATTTGCGACAGGAATAGTTTCTCGTCGCAAATAAGTCGTTCCGTAAGGTATTTGCGACGGGAATAATTCCTGTCGCAAATAACCCGTCGCTATTATCCATTTTTTCCATAGTGATATATTTTTAGAGAATTATGAATTCCTAAAATTGTAAGATTAAACATATATATTATATATATAAATTTCTTAATAGGTTTAAAGAAGGGTATATAAGTATCCCTGGCATGTTAAGATCCCAATGCTCTAGTTTTTAGAGAAACATGTTGAGGTTAATTGTTGGTAAATCATTATTAGTAATCATGCATATCAACTGTGTGAATATAATAAAGAGTAATATGGTTTAAAAAATCAAGCAAGGGAGGCCTCATGGTCATGTGAAATGGTGAAAGTGTTTTTTTGAGATAAATAAAATAGTTAATGCATTATTTTTCTAACTGTTTACCAAACTATGTGAGGGGGTGGATTCCATGGATACTGATCACACACATGATGAGCACAATTTTTCCAACTAAGCCCCTAGCTATGTTAGGGGCATGTGATATAAATAATGGTGGTGCATGGTTGGTCCACAATTTTCAACCAGTGTTGACAAACCATGAGCCCTTTATAAATTTGTGAAATTACTATTTTATCCTTATATTTAACCTTCATTGTCATTTTTATTTTATTCATTTATAAAACTCCTCTCACAAGTTGTAGTTCTCCCTTGGCCATTATCCTAGTAATTGAACCTCATCCCCCATATGGATTTTGAATCTCTTAAATTTTTCCATGTTTGAAAACCATTAGTAATATATTTAATCATCTTGAATAATTTACTCATTTATGTTTTCAAATCTAATATTAAATCCATCTTAGCAAATATTACCTTTTTAGGGTATTTTTCTATTCATAAAATTTTACATGTTTTATCTTGGATTATAGGCCAACATTAGATGATGAATCAGAAAGCACTATATAGTAGATAGAATAATATTTATACATAATTTTTGATGAAATATACAATGCGATATGATACAACAATAATGGAACCCATGAAAATTTTCTTAAAACTATAAATTATATAAGATTAAATTATTTGTCATGGTAAAAATAACCCTTACACCCTTTAGATTATCATAGGATATTTCATTCTACTAGTGCAACCCCTTGAGTTGTTCATATGAAATTCTATTGACCTTGGAATTTATTATTGGAATACCCCACCCTATATGTGGGTTTGGATTTATAATTAAATACAAGTATCATAATATAATGAAATGGAAATGAATTTTTTGCCTATTTCTGTTTCCCTCGGAATCCGGGGATGACTGCCTTGATGGGATGTTCAAACGTTCTGGTCGGTTTCTAATGGATTTTTCACAGAACCGGAAATATCCAATGATTCCACATCCATTCGGACCTACTTTCCAAAGGTAGGTGCTCATTAGTTTGTGGCTGATGAGGCTTAGGAATTTGCATTGGTCGAGAGGATAGGAGGTCGGACTCATCATAACTTTTTGAGGGGAATTATTGTCTACTCCGGGACTCTCATTATAGATTTAAGTTAGGTTCGTGAATCCTTATTACATTACCAAGTATAAAATGAGCTTTCCTTCAGATCTAACAATCAAAGATTAAATATGTAGGAAATTTAGAGAATCATTTGTATGTATTCAAGGTTCTTCATCGATAGAGAATCATCTATATTTGTTAGAGATTCTTGGTCAATGGTACCCTTCGACATATTTATACAGAAGTCTCTTGGTCATTATGATGACCATGATGGTTTTAAAGCAACTCAGTGGGGCACTTTAAGTTTATTGTCATTCAGAAGGACATGGATTATTTTAGAGTTGGGATCGAACCCGTAGATGGGCTACCTACGTATCCTTTGTGTAGAAAAGGAATCAGAACCCACGTAGTTCGAGTAAGGGAGTATGATGTTTATGATTGATGGCTCATAGAAGGATGTCACAATTACTTTTACACTCTAAGCTCACGTGAGTCATGCTCGGTGTGAGAAACAAGAGGTATTGGTAAAAAAATAGACAATTGTGCCATGAAAGATACAATCATAAGAAATAATGTGGGGCTTATGTATGTATGAATGCCCAGATAAATGAAGGTTAGGATTTCCTTTAGGGAAGAAATCCTGTAACAGGGTCCATAAAGGTATATGTGCTTCATGGATATTTTGAATAATCTATCTTGGGGCTTATTCTTGAAATGGAGGCCCAGGTTTAAGGGATTATGACTAGGACTTACTCCTGAAATGGAGGCCCAGGTTAAGGATTAAGGTTTGGGGCTTACTCCTGAGGAGAATGCCCAAATTAGGGAACTGAGGCTTACTCCTGAAAATGAAGCCCAGGTTAGGGGATCTGGGGCTTACTCCTAAGAGGATACCCAAAATATTAAGGGACTTGGGGATTACTCTTAAAGAGGATGCCCAAATTTGAAGACTTATGACTGGGGATTATTCCTTAAAAGGAGACCCTGGTTAAAGATTTTCTCATCTTAAAGTATGAGGTTGAATGAATGAACTCTCAATCTTTATTGACATAAAGATATGTAAATCACTAGGTTTTGAGAGATATTCCACAGAATTCCTTTCAGATAAGGAATTTAAATCAAGAAATCATGCCATAAATGGAATTGAAGAGTGTCTTGAAGACTGAATCTTGAATAGGAAAGGTGTAATCGCTTAAGAGGGGTGAAATGGGAAAGAAAGGCATCCAAAAAGGTCGGGGCGCGCAAGTCCTGGCAGGCGCGTAGGTACTGCGTGGGCGCGCAAGTCCTGGTCGCACAGGTCCTGGTCGCGCAAGTTTGCCTGCGCGAAACATTGTGTACTTGCGTGACAGTTAACCAGAAGGGTAATACTTGAGGGACTCATCATTAAAGCCTTTATAATCCCCTTGAGGTTTTTTTACAAGAAGGGAACGCAAAATATAATGAAGGAGTAAGGTGGTGCGCAAGTGTGGCCCTTTTCCCTTAAGGGATGGCCACCTAGGCGCGCAAGTGTTGATGAGTTTTAACACTTAGGCCTTCCTCCCCCTCTTTAGATCTTTCGTTCTAGGTAAGAAATTACCTTAGAAGTGTTCCTAAAGCATTGAGAAGAGACTAGGGCGCAGGGAGCTCAAATATCGGTCTCTGGGAAAATAATCCTCCTGAATTGGGGGCCCACAGGGTCTATTTATAGGCAGGAGAAGACCTCGAGTGGTTATCACTTAGGTCGCGCAAGTCACATGTGCGACAATAATGCGGCGCGCAAGTGGACTTGCGCGACTATGAGGAAACTTGCGTGACTTATGGGCAATCTTCTCCTTGTTCATCCCTTTGCCGATTTTTTATATTTTCTTCAAAGGATGAATCAATTTGAGCTAAGATATTCACCTTTTTTCAGTCGTTAGACTCTGTGACGGAAAGAAGCATCAACAAAAGTCCCCCCTAAGAGTTGGATCCAGAGAGAAAAGAGTATTTGACTCTGAGGTGAAAAGAAAAAAAAGAAATCTGGTAGTTTAAAGTCATGCATGTCGGACATACAAAGGCTAATGTTTAATGTCGAAATAGCTTTGACCGAAATGGATTTAAAATTAACTCAATTCCTTGAAAACTCATCTGAAAACACAGTACCATACTCAAGTATGAGGGAAAATATGTAAACTATGACTTAAGAATATTTGAATCTGAGGAATGATATAAAAAAGAGCTTAAAGGAATTAGAAGAAGTAGTTTCCAAGATTGAAGTTACCATTATTTAACAAACCCGTTAAGGGGTTGAATTATGTAGGTCCACCTAAGGGCATTGGCTGCATAGTTAAATAAAATAGTATCTTTTGGCTAACAAGTCTATTATGTAGACTGTTTATGCAAGGCCACCTATGGGAATGTGCTGCATAGTTAGGCAAAAGAACTCTCAGAAATTTACTTTCCTAGTGCTAAAAGCCAGTAAAAGTTTATGGAGATTCAAATCATCCAAAGTATAGAGTTTGTTGTATGGAAAGAGGTACTTGAATATGGAAAAGATATTTCCAAACAAGATTATTGAAGAACTGGATGAATATCACTCCTATGAAGGTCTGACCCAAACATAGGGAAGGATAATATAATCCATAGACTTGAATACTTTCAGATCATGAAAAAGGATATGGGATAAGTATGTTAAGGATTGCCATTTTTGTGGATCCCTACGTACTATCATTTCAGAAAAATAAGGAAAAAAGAGGCATTCTTCCCAAGAATGAAGTTACCACTATCCGACAAACCCGTTAGGGGGTTGAATTGTGCAGGGCCACCTAAGGGCATTGGCTGCATAGTCAAATAATAGTATCTTTTGGCTAACAGGTCTGTTATGTAGACTGTTTATGAAGGCCGCCTATGGGCACAACTGCATAGTCAGGCAACATAATTCTCAAACATTTGACATTTTTGTGACTAGAAGTCATGAAAAGGGTTATGAGGATCTGAAAATATTTAAGGTTAGGATTATGACACATAAATATGGATATTTGTCAATGTATACAGAGATACACAGATCAATGCTAACCATAATCATGTTATGGCTGGGTCCTGAATTGAAATATTAGACTTCACTACGTATCCCATAAGGATGAGAATCAAGCCATACGTAGTTCTTAAACTACAATTTAACGTCGTGTGGGACAAAAGGATTATAGATCTTAGTTTAAGGTCATAGAGCTTGGACCATTGTAAGAAATACACAGTGTGTGTTTTCATGCGGACTTTTCAGCCAATGGACTGAAAGTGGAATTTGGGGTTAGGCCCAATGACTTGGGGCTGGATTAGAGGGACACTCGAATGTTCCTACGTATCCCATAAGGATGGGAATCAAGCCCACGTAGTTCTAGAAATACCATTTGTAAAAATTTGGTTCGTACATATGAAGGGTGAAAGGGGACTTTAGTACAATGATGGTTTAACCCAAGATAAAAGGTTTGGGTGTTGCCATGTATGCATGTAGTCTTTGAGATGAAACGTGATTGAAAAATCAATGTAAATAATGGTTCCCTATCAGGTGAGGGTATCAATGAATATTGTAGTTTATTGTCATACTGGAAAAAAGTGTTGTATAGTTTAACGTATTATAAGAAGGATGAATGTGAACCAATGTAAAGATATTGATTCTAGGGGCGGTTTCATCAATCAACGTCGTATGAGATGGAGGTGAACCGATGTGAAGAGATTAGTTTTGGGCTTGAACCTTGGGAGGTTTCCTACATACCCAGCCTAGAAGTCAAGGTTCAAAGTCTGTGTAGTTCAATTAAAGAATGAATTAATGATCATGTTGTTCTTGGGGACAACGACCTAAAAAAATGATGTTGGGACTTACACATGGTTAGCAGCCCAGAGAAAATATTATGGTTGAGGTTTGCACTATGCTCTAGTGAGTCATCCTCGGTGTGAGAAACAAGAGGTAGCAACAACCTTAATGATACACAGTTTAACGTCATGTAGGATGTATGAAGGGAATGTGATGTTTAAAGTCTTGCAGTTAGGACTATTGGTGTTGTACAGTTTAGTGTCATGTAGCAGGGACAAAATATAGTTTAATGTCATGTAGGACGTATCACGAACATTCTGTACAGTTTAGTGTCATGTAGTTAGGACGATGGGGACAATAGAGTTTAACGTCATGTTGGACAAAAGGGGGGGACTGTGCAGTTTAATGTCATGCAGCGAGGAAAAAAGAGTGCACCATTTTACCGTCATGTTGGACGCATTGGGGATTTTTTCCACAATTTGACATCATGTTGGACGAAAAAGGGACGATACAGTTTAGCATCATGTTGGACAAAAGTGCAAATAGTTTAAGGTCATATGCATAGACCATGGATGGTGCAGTTTAATGTCAAGTTGGACGGTGGTGTAGTTTAAGGTCATACAGGACCTTTGATGATTATGTAGTTTAACGTCTTTCCGGACGTAAGGGACTTTAATATAGTTTAGCATCATGTAGTTAGGACGTCACAATTTAATATCTTGCTGGACGTAAGGGACTTGCAAACAGTTTATGGTCATATGCATGGACCGTTGATGATGCAGTTTAAGGTCATACAGGACCTAGTTGCAGTTTAAGGTCATACTGGACCATTCAGGGTACTTTTTTTTCACAGTTTATCGTCGTTTGGGACAAAAGTACAAATAGTTTAAGTTCATATGTATGGACCGTTGCCGTGTAGTTTAACATCATATAGCAAGGACGAACTAGTGCCTCACAGTTTAGTGTCATGTTGTAGGGACATACACACAGTTTAACGCCATGTAGGACGTTTGAAGGTACATTCTGTATAGTTTAGCGTAATGTAGTTAGGACAATGACTTTTTCACAGTTTAGCATCATGTGGGACGAAAGTACAAATAGGTTAAGTTCATATGTATGTACCCTTGCCGTGTAGTTTAACATCATATAGCAAGTACGAAATGGTGCCACACAGTTTAGTGTCATGTTGTAGGGACATAGTATAGACTTTGTGGTTTATACAAAATACTTCTTCAAAAATCTGGCATTGGTTGGAGTAGTGATGAGTTCTCCATCCATTGAGATTAATGAATAAGCTCCATTGGAGTAGACCCTATGTATTTAATAAGGTCCTTCCCATTTTGGATCAGGTGTGGGAGGTTTCTTTCCTGGTATCATTGGAGTTCTGAGAACTAATACCAATTCTCCCTGAGTGAATGAACGAAGACGAACCTTTTTGTTAAAAGCTCGTTCTATTCGATTCTGATAGAATTTCAAGTGGTGCAAAGTGAAAAATCATTTCTCATCTAACCGTTCCAATTCATTAATCACTTTTGAGATTGTTCATCTGTAGATGATTGATCACAAATGGAAACTCTGAGTGAGGGTAGTTGAACTTCAATGGGCAAGACGACTTCTCTTCCATATACCAATGAATATGGAGTTGACCGAGTTGCAGTGCGGGTGGTAGTCTGATAAGCCCATAAAGCATGAATGAGTTTATCAGGCCATGACCTATTATATTTATCCACAATCTTTTCCAGTATATTTGAATGAGTCTTGTTAAAGGCATCTATTTGGTCGTTGGCCGCTGCATGATACCGAGATGAATGGTTGGATTTGATGTTGTATTCTTGGTACAATTTTTTCACCTCAGATGAATAGAAATTGGTGCCATTGTCCGTGAATATGGTTTGAGGGACACCAAATCTGGTAATTATGTTATACTTGATGAAGCTAACAATGCATTTCGAACTGACTTCTTTGAGAGGTATTTCCTCTGCCCATTTGGACTAGAAGTCAGTAGCAGTAAGAATATACTTAAACTCTTTAGCCGTAGCCGAAGGGTAAGGTCCCACCACATCCATTCCCCATATGGAAAATTTCCATGAGTATTTAGTTGTATGAAGAAACTATGGAGGCTGATGAATAAAGTTGTCATGTACTTGGCATGAATGACACTTCTTTGTGAAATCAAAATAATCTCGTATCATTGAAGGCCAAAAGTATCCAAGCCTTCGAACCTAATCAGATAGTCTATGTCCAGACTGGTGGGAACCACAGACTCCTGCGTTCACTTCTTTTATGACAGCCATTGTCTCTTCAACATCAATGCATCTGAAGAGAACTCCATCAAAAATACGTTTGTTGAAAATTTTCTCTAGGTGATCTAGGCTATAATAAAGAGTAAAATTGACCACATGTCGTCGGATTTGTTCTTTCTCGGCATTATCAGGTTGAAGTCTTCCATTTTGAAGGTATTCCCTGATAGGTGTCCTCCATCCTATAGTATGACCATACGGTTCAGGAATGTGACTAATTTCATTAATTTCCTCTGTTCTGATTCGAAGAAAAGGTGAAATTTCATGATGGTGGGCGATACTGATGGTTGTCTCATCCCGATTTGGATATGCCAGAGCTGTGGCTATATTAGCCAATGCATCAGCTTGAGCATTTTGTGATCTTGGGACATAAGAAAATGTCGGTTCCAAAGGAAATTCCGCCATTAACTCTCTGAAGTCATCATACAAAGGGATTAGTTCTTCTTTTTTGATGGCATAATCCCCATTGACTTGTTTGATTACCAGGTCTGAATCACCCTTCACCTTTAAGTGATTCACTTGTTCTTGAAGCGCTAATTCCAAGCCTGTGATAAGATCTTGGTATTAGGCTTCATTATTGGTACCTCCTTCCCACAATAATAATGAATAAGGTAACACTTCCTTTTCTAGAGAAATGAGTACAATTCCTAAGCCAACTTTTTTGAATTTAGGATTTTCCATTTTCTTCCCTGTTGGACTTATGGAAGCACCATCCAAATACATTTCCCATGCTTGAGGAATTTCTTGAGTAAAGAAGACTTCCTCATCAAGGAGTTCAATATCTGAAGATGTGTCTTCCACTGAAGGGTGTTCAGCCAGGAAATCAGCCAGATCTTGGCCCTTTATCGCCTTTTGAGACACATACTGAATGTCAAATTGCTGCAAAATAACTACCCACCTTATTGGAGGTCCTGTAAGAATTGGACGAATAAGGATGAATTTGAGCTTGTTATTGCGAGATACTAATTGGACCTCGTGATGTTGCAGGTAATGTCTGAATTTCTGAACTGCAAATATTAATGCCAGACAGTACTTCTAAATACTTGAATAATGGGTTTCTACTTCAAGCATAGTTCTACTGAGATAGTAGAGGCTGTTTTTATTCCCAGCATCATCCTTTTGAGCAAGAAAGGCACCCAATGATCGCTCTAGAGATGTCACGTAGAGGATAAGTGGTCATCCTTCAATAGGTGGCATGAGTACCGGTGGACTCAAGAGGTATTTTCTTGAGAAAATCGAATGCTTCTTGACATTCTTCATTCCACTGGTAAGTGAATCCCTTCTTCATCAATTGGGTAATCGGTAAAATTTTTCCTTCCAAATTGGCGATGAAACGCCGAATATAGGCTAAGTGTCCTTAAAGTCCTCTTAATTCTTTCAAATTTTGAGGAGGTGACATACCAAGGATTTACTTGGTCTTCTCAGGATCGACTTTAATACCACGATGGCGTACAACAAAGACGAGAAATTTTTCTGAGGTTACCCCAAAAGCACATTTTAAGGGGTTCATCTTCAAATTATGTTGTCGAAGCTTGCAGAATATGACTTCCAAATCAGACAAGTGATTAGAACGTTGTTTGGATTTAAACACCAAATCGTCTACATAGCATTCAACAAATTTCCCTGAGAAGGGTTTGATGATATGATGCATGGAGCACTGATATGTTGCACCTGCATTCTTTAAGCCAAAGGGAATTACCCGGTAACCAAACACACACTGAGGGGATCTGAAGGCTGTGAATTACTCATCTTCTGGGGCCATTCAGATTTGATTATATCCAGAATATCCATCCATGAAGGAAAGTACTTCATAGCCAGCTGTTGCATCGATTAGAAGTTCTGTAATCGGAACTGGGAAATCATCCTTAGGACAATGCCGATTAAGATCTCTGAAATCGATGAAAACTCTAATTTTTCTGTTATTCTTCTTTACAGGGACAATATTAGCCAACCACTTGGGATAATGAACTTCTCTGAAGAAGTTAGCTTCGATAAGGTTATCCACTTCAGCTTCAATTTTAGAAGCATAAGTTGGGTGTGTTCTTCTCGCGGCTTGCTTAAGTCCTCGATGTTCTTCTGGTAAACCTAAAGTAGCAACATCAGGATCAAGCTCGAGCATTTTTGTATAGTTCCAAGAAAAAATATCACTATTTCTCATTAGAAAAGAAATATACATATCTTGCTCTTCAAGGGTCATGGATGCACTGATTAAAGTGGGGCATGGATCTTCCTTTGTATCCAGGTTTATTTCTTTGAGTTCATACACAGTGGTAGATATACACTCTTCAAATGCTGGAGGAGCATCTCTAAGATATTCCTCTTCTTCTTCATCATGTGTTATTTCTTTCATGTCTACTTGTATAGTAGATGACAAAGTAGAATTTTCATGATCATAAGAGATGTCAAAATTTGCATATCTTGAAGAAGAAGCATCCATTTCCAACCCGATTGATGATGAAGGATCTTCTTTGGGTAATAAAGAGGAAATGATGGACTGAGAATCGACATAATTGTTCACCTTTGATGTTTCTATATCTTCTTATGCCCTAATTGGCGAAGCATAGACTTGTCAGATTTCAGTAGATGAAATGAAGACGTCACCATTTGTGCTTTCATCACTGCTTGGTAGATTACCAATTTCTCCCATGTTGTCTAGCTCGATTACCATAATTGACATTATGGATCTTTCCGTAAGAGTATTTTGATTTGGGTTTATCTTGTCAATTTGACAGATAGGAAACACATAATCTATACTCACATGTGTAAATGGGTTTACTGGAATTTTTTCCAAACCATATGGAGCATTAACTTTGGTAATCTCCTTTATTATGAATTTCTCCCTTTGTTTCATGTGATAGAATTATGCCTCAATGTATTGAGACTCACATGTCTTGAACGGGGCCTTATCACCATACAACGTCCCAACATGACCATCGAAACAATATTAGAGACATTGATGGTATGAAGAAGGGATAGTCGCATGTTGATGTAACCAGGGTCTTCCAAGAAAAATGTTGAAGGCTGAGTCTTGATCAACAACCATGAAATATGAATTGGATACAAGATATCCAAACTGAGTTCTGAGTGTAACTTCACCCAGTGTTTCTTGTTCATTTTTATCATATCCCTATAGCATTATGGTGGAGGGAGATAAATCAGATTCCGTGAGGCCTAATTGACGAAGTGTACGAATGAGCATGATGTTGACTCTTGAACCATTGTCAATGAAAACTCTTCGAACATCCACGCCATTGACTTTTCCAGACAAGTACAATGGTCTAATATTTCCAAGAATAACATCATCTTCATCTTCATCAGTAAAGGATATTATTGCATTGCATTCTGTAGGATTATTCTCTATGTGATAGACTTCAGCTGCAGCAATTTCTGTTTCAAACTCTTGAGGACTTGACAAAGCCTCGATGAGTGCTTCCCGAAGAACTTTTGATTGATTCAAAGCATCTAGAATTGATAACTTGGCTGGTAATTGGGAAAAGTGTTTCAATATATCATACTTTTGATCCAGAGGTCTGTGTTTCCCAATAGTAATATGTGGTTTAGCAGATACCTTGGAAGCAGATGCTTTGGAAGTTCATGCATCCTGTATAGGAGTTGGCAATATTCTTGGTTTTGGAAGATTAGATCGATTAGATCCATTTAATTGCTGCGATGAAGAAGATGGAACCTTCAACCAGTCTTCCAAAATAACTGTTCCAGGACTGAATTTTCTATTGGTAGAAGAACTTGCTTGTTCTTGCTGAGCTCGCTAAAGGGCTCTACCACGAGTTTCTGCTGCGTACATAGTTCTAGTAGGGGTAGTATTGGAATAGTGGCTTCTGAAATATCCACGTCTTCCCCTCTATCATGATCCCCTAAAAATTCCTCTGATTCCTCTGTTTGATATAGGGAATTCAGTCTCATTAAAATCAAAACTGCGACTAGCATATGGATCTGTTAATTGAATCATATTAACAGAAGCAAAGATTAACTTTTCGTCTGATGAAGACTCTGCCTGATTAGCCTGTTTAGGCTATGCCGTTTGGTGGGGCGGTGCCCGTGGCTTTGAAGTAGATGGTATGAAGTCCACCAAAGTAAAATTCAACTTAGTATTTAACACATACTCATCTTCATTCTGATTCTTTTTCTTTCTTTGAATCATGTCGTTTCTTTGAGGAATTTCCCTCTGACAAAGAGGGTTTTGCCGCAACATTCATGGTAGAAGACACAATTGGTTTCCTTAATTGTGTTCGCAAAATATAATGAGTTCGATCGATTTTCTTTCTGACCATCCAATCATCATACTTTTGTGGATTTTTGCTTTTGACTTCCTGCCATTCATCTTCCTCATCTGGAACTGTAGTAATGACACATGCTACCTGGGCTGAGGAGCCTTTTAATGTGACCTGTCCCGAGTCGACCATCTTTTGCAGGAGATCTTTGAAGACAAAACACTCATGGATGTGATGCCCCAACATTTGATAAAAAGGTCAATAATTAGGACGATCTTCATCACCTTTCTTGTTTGGCCTCTTGGGTATTGGAAATTGAACCAAATTTTTTTCAGAGCAGAAATGAAATAACCAGGAACTTGTTCATTTTGGAAAGAGTATGTTTTACTCTTCAAATCCTCAAATTGTTTTCGTCTTTGATATTTTTGATCGTATAGATGAAAGGGCCTTTTTTGTTGGCGCTTAGAAGGTGGAGCCCTTTGAGAAGATGAAGGTTTTAAGGTTGAAATAGGTACAGGTGCTTGTTTAAGCATAACTATATCAGTTTCTTCTTTATCCATTCTCCTTCCTGGATCTGATGGAATTACATGAGATTTATCCTTAGCCTATATAAGGTTCTCATAAATCTTCTGAACAATTGAAGTAAGGTCTCGAAACCCTCCTGTGTATTTCACAGGGATTAATGGCGTGCATAATTCATCAGGCAGATTTTCCACACATATTGGCAACAATTCTTCTTGAGGGAGTGTTATACTAAAGAAATATGTTAATCCCTTCCATCGAGCAATGAAATCAGAGACCCTTTCATTCTCCCTTTGGTTACAGTTTTTAAGATCGAAAACTGTTGTCTTTGGAAAAGTTGAGCTAAACTGAAGGAGGAATTTTTGGCTAAGATCCTCCTATCTAGTAATTGACCGGGATTGCAAGCTTGTATACGAAACAAAAGATGGTCCTTGAAATGTTCGCATGAAGCATCTGAGTTTCACTGCTTCTTGCTGCTCCAGAGTTCCCATCATAGGATCACAACAAGACACGTAGTACGTCAAATGTTGTTCTGGATCACCTGATCCATTGAAAATAGGGAATACAGGGTGACCAAAACTAGATGGAGGAGAAATTGAATCTACCCATTCAGGGTAAACTTTATTTTCTGGTTGACCATGTGCACGCTTCCCTTCCATAGTTTCTAACCGAGCTGTTAATGACTCAATAGTAGTTATTAACTTTTTAGAAACATCCGGTTGAACTTGGACTTGAGTAGGTGCAATGACTGGAGCTTAGACAGATGTGGCGATGGGCACTGTGATGGATGGTAGCACTGCCAACTGTTGTTGCACTTGACCTGTAGGATTAGACTTGTGAGGGTGTACTGATAGAGGAGGATATTCTTGATCCATCTCAGTAGCTGCAAAAAATTGCTTTGGCTGACTGACTCCAGCATGCTTAAGAAGAAGACTACTCTAAAGTAGTTCTGAATTCAACCTTCTTAATTCCTTCATTTCTTCCTCCTTTTGTGCAAACCTCTACTCTAGTGAGAGCGATTGACCTTCTCCAGAGGAAGGATATGTAACCTGGTTCTTTCCCTTCCCTTTGTTGGATTCTTTTTGGAGAGGGGGAAGTGGGTTACTTGAAGGAATAATGAAGTTTTGAGTAATCCTTTAACTTCGTGTACGCACACCTTCTTCAGTTGTGTTGGTGTGTACATCTTCTTGAGCAGGAACCTCTTCATCTGAGTCCCATGAGTGAGCCTCATCTGGTGGATCAGCAACAACGGCATTGATGGCATTAATCGATGCATAACTCATTGCATCCCTTCTATCAGCATTTATGTGATATTGTCTTCTTCCATGTCATTGATGAGACATTTCCTTTTGTTGATTCAATCCCTCAGGAACTTCTTGATGAACCTTAATTTGGAGGTAATCTCTTGATAATTTGGCTATTCGTTCCTCTTGAGGTTTTTTCCCCAATCGAGAAAAGACCGAATTTCTTTGAGGAGGGGATTAATGATTTGAAAATGTCCCCAGTCCAGTGGAATGGGTATGTTCTTGTTGTTCTCACTCAACTCCTTGGAACCTATTTGTTGATTCTGAGGGTTGGTTTAAAAGAGTCCCCAGTCTGGCGGGATGGGGTGGTTCTTGACATGCTATGTCTGAGAATTTCATGAAAGTCCTCCTGATCTTGTGAACATTAGTCCGGAAATTAGCTGGATGCATTAATCTGTATCTGCTTTTATCACTCGGTTCAAAATACCGTGGGATGATTTCCGACTCTTCTTTCATTTGGTGATGTTCTTACTCCAAACGATAGGCATGTTCAATATTCTCATTTTCTTGATGCAAGAGTAATTTAACATATTTTTCTTTGTATTCTTGACTTCGATAGGAACTAGATGAAGCCTGTTCTTGGGCAAGCTTTTGATTACAAACAAAGCCCATTGACTGTGGTCGGTCATGGGCAATAACATTTCATGAGACCGTTTTCGGCGGTCTTTGCTGACTGGAGAGCACCATGAAATGCAGTGCTCCATGAACACCCCATCCTCTTATACGAATACCAGATGGGGCATTGGAAATTAACTGACGCAATCTTCTTAGTGTGCCAAAGAATGAACGTTGAAGGGCTCTCTGCTGCTTTTCAGCTTTCGGATATCGAGAGACTGATAGAGATTCCAAATCAATCTGACGTTGTAAGCCTTCTATTATCTTAAGATGATTTTGATATTCATCATAAGATAATACTTTCTTTTTCAACTGACAAAGATTTTTCCATATGTTGAGACGAATATCATGAATTTTATCTTCCGTCAACATTTCTGGAATATTATACTGAGAGTCAGCCAGAGGCCAAAACATAAATGGCACCTCACCATTCGCCTGTTGTTTTCTCATCTTCCGCATTTCCTCTTTATCATTTGATGAAGATTATTCTACCTGATTTGACCAGAGTTGGTGTTTCCTTGTTGCTTCATTGGATTCAAAATGATTGGTAGAGAAATCATTGATCAAAATAGAAGATGCATTACTTAGGGGTGGTTCGGAGAATGACCTACACCCTGGGCTATCTTCTGATTGAGAAAGTATTTCACCTACTAGCGATGAAGCTTCACACATGACTGGTTTCACATTTTCAAGTGCCTCAAGATAAGAGGGCTTTCTCGGCACTACATTGTCCACTGGAGAATTTTCCGGGCAATGTGCCTCACTACTGCGGAGAGGAATTTTGCAGCGAAATTCATCATCATGGGGAGGACCACCATAATGGGTTATAGAAAAAGATGAGATCTCTTGCTACTTGGTCTTCTGACCACACAAAGGGTTCTTGTGGCTCTCATCTGATGCTGAAACTTCGAGATCGACAGAATTGTCATGAAGCAATACTTCATGAGGAAGTGTCTATTGAAGACCTTCAGAATTAATGTTCCTACTATTTGGAACTGAGGGAGTAGAATCTTGAATTCCAACAGATAATTGTATGAGGGCTTCAAGAACTCCAGCATCGAGCAAGGCCTTGATATAGATTGGCACTTGATCTCCTGACTGTACTGGGCAGGTCTTTTTCTTAGATGCATTCTTACTCGCCTTGGAAACCACTTGTTGACAAAAGTGGCTACTATGAGCAGGTGTATATGCCTGATCAGGAATGATGGCCAGGTTAGGCTGACGATCTCCTCTCAAATCAGGTTTATGTGCCTGACTTGGTTTTCGATATGATATGGGGGAGTATTCCCCATAACCCTCTTGGACTGGAACAGATGTGTGTGTCTGTTCCGGAGTGAATTGTTGATGTATCACTCCACTGGTAGGGATAGATTTACGTGTCATTCCCTGAGATTTTACTGATGTTGTTATAATATTCAGGCAGGCATCCAGAATATGAGCTGGGATTTTCTTCTACTCTATCATCATTGATAGAATATGCTTGGTGACTTCAGCTGCCGGAATGGGAATATACGTCCATTCCGGTCTTGGAGTAGGTGTATGTGCCTTCTCGTGTCCTCCTTTTCCTGTTAGTGAATCCTGACAGTACTCAAGTGTGGGGGAAGAGAGTTGAGTCTTCCTCCTATTTGTTTTCGGGGATTTTTGACTAACTTCTCTGATTGTTACCAAGCGAGACTGTTGGTAGGCTTGATTAATACTAGCAGGTGTATGTGCCTGCTGATTACACTTCGCCAAACATGGTTGACGAGATCCATCATATGTAGTCAGACGAGCCTGCTGACTAGCTGATGGTGAATAAAAAGGTGTATGTCCCTGCCTATAGTACTCCACTGAAATTTCCTGGAGGGATTGGCATGATGCTGCCAGACGAGTCTACTAGACAGAGGAATTAAAATGTGCAGTTGTATGTGCCTGCTCGTTTTTTGCCACCATGTTAGGTTGGTGGACTTCTCCAGAGATGGCAGATATGAGAACCTGCTCACAGTTGACCAGATTCCACCTCTGGTGGTTCGTCTTGCTTGCTCAGGTTCGAGGAACCTGAGCCAAATGCCTGGAGTCGGTACCCTCGTCATGTTGAGGGCACACTGCCGCATGAGTCTGGCGGTGATTGTTTGTGGGAGCCCTCAGGAAGGACTCTTGTCTGTTTAAATTAAGGTCCTGAGGGACCTGCTCATTCACCTCCCCAGAATAAGGGAGTGAATGGTGATTGTGTTCTGGGGATAATGACCCAAAACGGTTGGAGACGGTAGTCATCACCGCCTGCTTCTTGATCATTGGTCGTCATTGTCCGGACGACCGATGTGAGTTGTTTACTTGGAGGGCTTGTCAGGCAGCCTCTAGAGTTGGGATGGTACCGTGTTGACGTTACTCCTTAACCAGTGCATTTGATACCCAGCGTTGAAGAAAATGAGTAGGTGATATCGTCCTAAGAGCGGACGATGCTCCAGCAGAAGTAGCAGCAGTGGCATTTGCAACAGCAGTATTCACAGGTGTGAATTTGAGAGCAGCGATTATGGAAATGCATAAGATCTTGGAAAAGAGTGCTTTTTTGATATAACAGACGTAATCAAGATAAATTCAGCTACTACATCATTTGGATGAGAACATATGTTATTAACTATCTTGTTGGCCCTCTCATTGAGTTTAAATAGGGGCCTACCAAATAGGTAAAACATCATTATTAATTTGGTTAAGTATTCACGTCGGGTTCACCATTTTTGTTTCCCTCGGAATCCGGGGATGAACGCCTTGATGGGAGGTTCAAACGTTCTGTTCGGTTTCTAACGGGTTTGTTCGTAGAACCGGAAACATCCAATGATTCCACATCCATTCGGACCTACTTTCCAACGTTAGGTGCTCATTAGTTTGTGGACTGATGAGGATTAGGAATTTGCATTGGTCGAGAGGATGGGAGGTCGGACTCATCATACCTTTTTGAGGGGAATTATTGTATACTTCGGGACTCACTTTATAGATTTAAGTTATGTTCGTGAATCCTTATTACATTACAAAGTATAAATTGAGCATTCCTTCAGATCTAACAATCAATGATTAAATATGTTGGAAATTTAGATAATCTTTTGTATGTATTCGAGGTTCTTCATTGATAGAGAATAATCTATATTTGTTAGAGAATCTTGGTCAATGGTACCCTTCGACACATTTATACAGAAGTCTCTTGGTCATTATGATGACCATGCTGATTTTAAGGCCACTCAGTGGGGTACAAGAAGTTTATTGTCATTCATAAGGACAAGGATTATTTTAGAGTTGGGATCGAACCCGTAGACGGGCAACCTAAGTATCCTTTGTTTAGAAAAGGAATCAGAACCCATGTAGTTCGAGTGAGGGAGTATTATTTTTATGATTTGTGGCTCAAAGAAGGATGTCACAATTACTTTTACACTCTAAGCTCACGTGAGTCATGCTCGATGTGAGAAACAAGAGGTATTGATAAAAAATAGACAATTATGCCATGAAAGATGCAATCATAAGAAATAATGTGGGGCTTATGTATGTGTGACTGCCCAGATAAATGAAAGTTAGGATTTACTTTAGGGATGAAATCCAGGAATAGGGTCCATAAAGGTATATGTGCTTCATGGAGAATTTGAATACTGTAACTTGGGGCATATTCCTGAAAAGGAGGCCCAGGTTTAAGGGATTATAACTAGGACTTACTCTTGAAAAGGAGGCCCAGGCTAAGGATTATGGTTTGGGGCTTACTCCTGAGGAGAATGACCAAATTAGTGAACTGGGGCTTACTCCTAAAAAAGAAGCCCAGGTTAGGGGATCTAGGGATTACTCCTAAGAGGATGACTAGATTTGAAGACTTATTAATGGGGATTATTCCTGAAAAGGAGAACCAGGTTAAAGATTATCTCATCTTAAAGGATGAGTTTGGATGAATGAACTCTCAATCGTTAGTGACATAAAGATATGTAAATCAATAGGTTTTGAGAGATATTCCACAAAATTCCTTTCAGATAAGGAAGTCAATTCAAGAAATAATGCCATAAATGGCTTTGAAGAGTGTCTTGAAGACTGAATCTTGAATAGGAACGGTGCAATGGATTATGAGGGGTGAAATGGGCTAGAAAGGAACCCAGAAAGGCAGGTGCGCGCAAGTCCTGGCAGGCGCGCAGGTACTGCGTGGGCGCGCAAGTCCTGTTCGTGCAGGTCCTGGTCGCGGAGGTATGCCTACGCGGCACATGGTTTACTTGCGCTACAGTTTACCAGAAGGGTAATACTTGAGCTACTCTTCATTAAAGCCTTTACAATCCTCTTAAGGTTTTTTTATAAGAAGGGTGTGCAAGATCTAAGGAAGGAGTAAGGCGTCGCGCAAGTGTGGCCCTTTTCCCTTAAGGGGTGGCCACCTAGGCGCGCAAGTGTTGATGAGTTTAAACACTTAGGCCTTCCTCCCCCTCTTTAGATCTTCTGTTCTACGTAAGAAATTACCGTAGAAGTGTTCCGGAAGCTTTGAGAAGAGACTAGGGTGCTGGGAGCTCAAATATGATTTTCTGGGAAAAACATCCTTCTGAATGGGGGGGCCCGTGAGGTCTATTTATAGGCATGAGAAGACCCCGGGCGATTATCACTTAGGTCGCGCAAGTCACTTACGCGACCATAATGCGGCACACAAGTGGAGTTGCGCAACTATGTGTAAACTTGTGCGACTTATGGGCAATCTTCTCCTTGTTCATCCCTTTGTCGATTTTTATATTTTCTTCAAAGGATGAATCAATTTGAGCTAAGATATTCCCCTTTTTTCAGTCATTAAACTCTGTGATGGAAAGGAGCATCAACAATTTCATATACCATGATATAAATATTGGATTATTCCCTTTTTAAATTCAATTGTAAATATATGGAAACCATTTTCTTGTTTATGTAAATTAATTAAATACATGATGGATTATTATTATTATTTATTTCCCACATATAATATAAATTGAGACACAGTTAAGGCTAGTGTTATACATGAATTTCCACACTCCCTCGATGCGTGTTATTGGAAATGACATCTCTAATTGATTATTGAACATTGTTCATGATGTACGACATTAAATTGGGGGTTTGTGGACAAGATATTTCACATACCTTACAAGGTTGACAAATAAGAAGGCATTTGTGTCAATTATTGAATTTTTGGGTCGAAGCCCTTAAATAAAGAATGAGAGGGTATGGCACCCACCATCGGGACTAGGCATCGTGTAGCGTTGTATGTGGAAATGATAGCCGATCAGCAATGTAGGGTGGGGAGCTAGGTGATTAATGAAGCAGCAGCTGGGGAGGGGTAGTTCATGTGGGATGGGCCTACGGGTCATGTGTTGGGCATGGTATTCCTTTGGGCCTTCAGGTCATGTATTGTGGGTTTGTTGGGCCTTGTGTGCCTTGGTCCTACAGGTCATGTACATGATACCCTTCAACCCTTAAAAGGGGGATTATCCGTAATAGAAAAATAAAAAAGATGGCCTTCGGGCTATTCGGGTGGGGGGTATGAAAGGATTCCTATGTTACATCTTTTGTAATGTGTAGTAATAAAAATATGTCAAAGTATATGTTATCATGTATATATTACATAGATAAAATACTTATATATATAAAAGGTAGAACATATTTAAGGTTATCCTAGATTTGTCGAATGTATGTAATTTTAGTCAGGTGTTCTTTAATACCTTGATATAACATGATTACAATTGACATTTCTTCAATAAATATATATATACCTCCATTTAATATTCACACATTGGATTATACTAGATGTCATTGGTCGTGTCCTTCTGAGTATATCTCATACACTATATGGGAAGCCGATTTATACCTGAATAGATTTATTGGTTGTTGGTAGGGACATAGATAATGTTCCAACTATGGATTCATGGTTCTTAGTGATAGGATATATTTCAAGATCACATTTCTATGCTTATTATTATGATACTATTGGAGAAAGGATCTGAATTTATTTACCTTTTTTGTATAGAATTTCTTTTATTCAGGTTTTTCTATATCCAATGTATTCCCCATTTTAAATAGAATCACGACATTAAATAATTTTTTAATATGATATTGGTTATGGATCTATTTACTCTTATTGAAGTGTTATTAAATGTTATTATTATATTTGGATGATTTGCATTTTACTGTTCCATTATTTATTATGATTCCACAGTTTATTTAATAATAATTGCATTGTGATTCCACTCTAATTAATGAGGGTGTATTAAACCCAACATACAATAACATTCCCTCACTGATAGTGAGTAGAATCTAGCATATAGGTACGAATTTAAGATTCTATGTGTCCATCCAAGCTTAGTTACATATCAATAAACTAGGTACGATACATAACAGAAGGTAATTTCCCCTTTATATTGAAAAAACATATGATTGTCTATCATTGTGATGATAATTGTGAACATCCAATGGGAATCAAATATATTATATGTGTCTTGATTCATATTAAATAGAGTTTTTTTTTTCTAAGATGGTTGGGGGAAAACTCATTATCAATTATGTGCCTATTGTGTGGGATTTTGTTGATATCTTTCTGATGGACATGCCTAGTCCACCACCAAATAATAAAATTGAGTTCTCAATGGAACTCATAACTAGGGATACACCTATTTCAACTAATTAGTATATAATATCCTCATTATTGTTTCATAAATTGAAAATTAAACATTAGGTGAATATTGAAAAAGAATTCATTTATCCAAGTGTTTCAACTTGTGCTAAACCTATTATTTTTTCTAAAATAAATAATAGATATATGTGAATAGATATTAATTTTTATGAACAAAATAAGATTTAAATATATAATATGTATCTATTTCCACATGATGATGTCTTTTATGGTCAACTGAAGGGGATCAATACTTTTCAAAGGTTGATCATTCTTCTGGATAACATCAATCATTGTTCAAAATGAATGATATAATGAAGAGATAATTTATTATCATGTATTCACATTATCAAAACATAGTTATGACTTTTGGTCTTGCTAATATCTATTTTATTTTTATGGATTTAATATATAGAATCATTAGATAATACCTTGATCAGTTTGTGGTAATATTTTTAGTTGATATTATAATATATTTTATGTGAATGTAAGACCGTAAACACGACCTAATGATTATACTCAATATACAATAGGAAATTAATTTTTATAAAAACTGTAAAATTATGATTTTTGAATAAAAAAATCTTAATATTCCATATAACATCTAGATATGTTATATCGATAGGTACGTCAAATATGGAAGTTATTGTATGATATCATAGAATGACCAATACAATTGAGATATGAAGCTTTCCTGAATGGTTATTTTTGGTGCTTTGTGGAGAATTGTTTAGGATTTTCTAAAACTCTCATCAGGTTAACACAGAAGGGATCCAAATTTTATTTTACAAATAAATGTGTGGAATATTTAAAAGAACTAATGAAAAAACTAGACATTAGTACACCTATGATTACATTTCTCTATTGTGGTGAAGGGTTTTTAGTCTATAATGACTAATATAATAATGTACTAGAATTTTTTCTAATTAAGAATGATATGGTTATAGGTTTTACCTCCCATCTATTTATGTATGATAAGAAAAATTACCCAACTAATGATTTAGAGATAACTATTGTAGTTTTTACATTAAAGATATGGATTAATTATCATTATGTATAAAGATGCGTTATATATACTATCACAACCAGACTCTAGAAATAATTTTATTTTATTAATTTTTCTATCATTGAATATTTTTGTAGAGGTTTAGGCTGAGTCCTAGTGGGAATGTTGTGTTTTCGTTGATAAATGAATGTATTGTACTTGATAGCATCACATGAACAGGAAGAGCACGGTCGAAGATATGCAGCTTCACCCAGTTCACTGTGACGTATTTTCAGGGTTCAAAAAATTTATATGAAGATTAATAACATGAAAACAACAATACTACAAATAAATAATATAATATTAGGAATTTTATTAATATTAATAATACTGATAATATAGTTTCAGTATACTATTAGTATTATTATTACTATTAACAAGTTATTATAATTGTTATTATAAAATGATAAATACCATTATATAAATAATAATAATAATAATAATAATTATTATTATTATTAATGTATTTATATTTTAGGTTATTTGGGTTTTTTCCACTTATTATATTATCTTCTCCTTATTTATTTTTTTATTTTTCATTTTTTTATTTTTCATTTAAATTTTCCCTCCTCTTTACTTCCACTGGTCCTCCCTCCTCTTACCTTCTTTCATTGAACCCTAGTCTGATTCTCCTCTTTGGCCTCCCCCTTGGACAGTGATTCTCTCATTCTACGACCTCACATTGGTTCCCCTTTCTACCTCCAGTGACCTCACTCTGATGCCCTTCTCCCCTCACACAATCCTCGTGCTACCCCCTTTATGATTAAAACCCTCAGTCGAACCCCTAGCACATATATCCCCTTAAAAAACCCCCTCCTCAGATGAACAACACTTTGAATCCCTCTTCACTCCTCTACTCCCTCCATTGCACGTGTGGTCAACCCTGGGTAAGCTTCTTTCGTCATTACTCGAGGTTTTGGTTTCTCTATGCTAGGGTTCTATTTTGTGTAAGGTTCAGTCTTGATATAATCGGATCATTCTCTTGATAGAGTGTTATTTTTTCCTTTCTTATTGTTTTGTTTTCGGACGGTAGAAGATTCACACTAACTTTTGGGGATTTCTACACCCAAGGTAGTAATTTCTGTGTACAAACAGTATTTGGATAATTATTTTTCTTACATAATTTTTTTAGTATGTTCTTGATTAAATTTATTTGTTGAAAAATTTGTTTTTAATTAACATTAATAATCATTTGATTTTTATGTATCACTTTTATATGAAATGGTGTGTGTTTATGATGAAACCCTCTATTGTATCATTTTATATTGTTTTATAAATTTCGTAATTATTTTATTAAACTATTCATGTGGTGTGAGTTGTGTTTTGATGTGGTTGGTTCACATATGATTATAAAAGAATATTTTGAGTTCTTTTTTTGTGTGTAAATCCTTGTGATACTTCATGAAATTGGTTTTACTTTTTTTTAATGGGTTATTAAATTATATAGAATGTGTAAAACAAATTTACTAATTATTTATTATTATTTTTAAATGGATTGCGGATATCAAAGTGGAGTTATGTGACATTTGGAACTTGATTAAGAAAAAATGGGAAGCCCGAGTATCTAGGTGGGCAGACTCGAACTAGTATCCAAGTGATTCAGATGTGGCTGGAGCTCGGTTTAACATACCAGGAATAAAAATGACAACACTAACTAAAAAATGATGATTGATTATAGAATACAATGTTATGGGTGTGTTCCCTACTAGTGGATCATGCGTTAGAATTTAGTTGGTCATGATTTCAATTCCAAATTTCACTAAGATACATTGTACTTAGTTTCCCATAGTTATCTAGTACCTAGTGGTGTTTGATGTGACAAGTACACATTGTTAAAATTTCACTTACTATCGACATAAAATATGTTTGGTTGTTAATTTCATAAGTAAATTTTATTTCTTAATTTTTTTTCTTATGTACAGTTTCTTCTTAATAATGTTTTCTCATTCAATTTTTCTTTCCATAGATTTGTTTATAGAGTTTATATTTTATGACAAATTGAAACATATTTTTCTTCTAATGTTTATAGTGTGGAATATTTTTTTGGGTGAAATCCATTTGAGAATTATCTCACACCTCACTAACACCTTTGGTTGTAAGTAGATTTGGTAATGTTTGATACAGGTATGGGTAAATCTTATGGAGATGGTGGTTCAGGTTGTAAGTGATCATTCATTGGTGTCGTTGTGGAAAGAGATTTAGGATGGTTTCCTCTTTCTATGTGGTGGTTTTTAGTGGGTTTTGGTCACCACCATTGAGGTAGATTTTTTTCTTTTTCTTCCTTTTTCATAGTATCACTTTTTGGTTGTTTTCACTAAACATGTAGAGTTAAATATAAAACCTTGTAAAGGTGGGAATTGAATGGTTTTATAGAATTAGTTTATTTCAAATTATTGATTGGATTACTTTTTTTATGTTGTACAAATTGTTCCCAATTGTGAGTGTTGATACCAAGACACATGTTCAAGGCCATGGGGATCGAGAATGCACTTAGGACCTTTCCAAGGACTAGGTCAACCACCAGCTTAGATGAATACAAGAGCTGGATCATTGAAAATTGTAATTAATGAATATTTAAGCCTTTTTGGAAATTATATTTTAGATGATTCTGGTTAGACAAGAGCTAAGACGTTCAAGGCTTAGAGTTTTTCTTGAAGGTAGGGTTCCTGACCCATACACCTTGTGACAGACCTCGAGTCGCTAGGGGACATTGGGATCATTTTTTGACATCACTTCCAGGTGGGACATGTATGCTACATACATCACTTGGAAAATAGCTAGAGGTGAATTATATTTATCATTTCATTTTTTGACATGTTTGATTTATTTACATCTGAAGTTATTACTATGATTTTTTAGACTGTTTGTGCTAATTTTTTTTCTGTGACTGTTGATTTTGGTTTCAACATGCCTCCCTGAAGAGTTCATGAAAACCATGAGAGGATGTGGGATATATTCCTACATACCTTATTGATCAGAGGATAGTGTATGTTGTGGTTCATACTTTTCAGGCTCAATTATTGGGAGAAAATTCTTATTATGATCCCACTCCATTTAGAGAATATGAATCTGGTCCTTAGAAAAACAATACCTAAGAGTTTATCAAGAACAAACCCCCTTCATTATGAGGTATCATATAGCCTACAGAATTGTAGAAGTTTCTTGAGAATATAGAGCGCATGTTTGTGTTTCATGATATTTCTAATGAATTGAAAGTAATGTGCACTTTGAATCTGCTAGAGATACCTAGTTGAAGGTGGTGGAACTAAGTGCTTCAAGTATGGAAGCGTGATAATATGAGTGAGAAAACATTAAGGTGATATTAAATGACATGTATTGTCTTGAGGTCTTGATTTATGATATATCTATGGAGTTTATGAATCATTTTCATGGGGACTAGTATGTTATGGATAGTTCTAGATTATTTGTAGAGTTAGTCTCATAAGAAATAGAGATAGTCTCTAACAAACAGATAAACGCTCATATGTTCGAAGGGTGATTGCGGCAGAAGATATATTATCATATATTCACATTCATGTTAATGACCTATGATGATGTAGTTGATCAATATTTGTTTTCAAGATTGACCAAAAAATAATTTTTGGTTCCATTGGGGCTATGCCAGTTTTTTTCTCTGGCGGTTCATCCGAGAAGAGGAGGAAGTGGAATGATTCGGGGATGAATGGAGGTGGTAGACCAGGCCATACATCTAAGAATTCAAATTTGTTTGCTTCTGGTGAAGGATATGTTGTTTTTTTGTGTGATAGGTTAGGGAACATATAAATTGCATGTTAATATCCTCATAGACACTATCTTCGATGTAGAGTTATGGGGAACTTGTTGTGTTTTTGTAGGATGTGATGCTCATATGAGAGTATGGAATGATCTGTGACATCCAGGGGAGTGTTAGTTCCATCAGAGCTGAACAGGATGATGTGATCTCAGTTAGGTGTTCATGGTAGTAGAACTGGATCCTCCTATGGGAAAATCTTGATCGTGGAATAGATATTGGTGAGAAGTTGGTCATAGGAAGATAATAGGGATCTAAATGTTGTGGATCAGGTACTAGTGGGATTGGATGTTAGACTATTAATAGTTCAAGGTACCATCCTAATTTTATCATCTATAGAATCTATTTTATTTTATATTGGTGCATGGTTTTTTATCTCTACCTTTATTGTGAATATGTTGATCTTATCAAGTGAGATTATTTCTTTTGTAGTCGAGTTTGTAACACTATAGGGTATGAAGAAGTACAAATGTATCATTTAACCATCTTGTGTGCTCTCTGTATTATGGGTTGAGATGGATTGGGACTTTCTAGTTTTTTATATAGACATTTATGATGTAATACATGGAATAGATTAGAATGTTTGCTTTCATGTGCATAACGATTTCTATAGGTGATCTGTGTGTTTCATTAAACCTTATAGAAATTATTATGTATTTTGTAGGGAATTAGATCCTTGTTCAGGTCGTGTGAGACCTCCACTCCCATATTTGGAATGTATTTCTTTTCAGTTATCATCAATAGCACTGAAGGGTGGTGTTGGTTCTCTTGAGAGTGGATTACCTCATATAGTGGATGAGTTCCCATAGGTATTTCAAAATTATTCTTTGGACATGTCCCTAGAGCGGGGAATGGAGTTCCTGATGGATTTTTCCCCAGGAACATATCCTCTATATCTTCCCTCACATTGTATGTTACCCATCGAGTTTAGGTAATTAAAGATACAACAAGAATTTTCGGAATCCAAAGGGATCATTCGCTTGAGCATCTCTCCTTGGGTCTCTCCTATTCTACACACATATAAGTCTAATTGATCTATACGATTTTATATCAACTACCTGAATCTAAAAATGATAAATATCATTTATAAATAACCTTTTACTCTGATTGATTATTTTTTTGACCAGTTTAAGGGGGGAAAGTGGTTCTCCACAGTTGTATTACATTCCGATTACATCCAAGTTAGGGTGAGAGAGGTGGATATCTCAAAGACAGCTTTCTGAAGAAGTTATGGACACTTTTAGTATTTGTTGATGGACTTCATCTTGAAATATTATTCCACAGTTATTATGGATATCATCAATAGGGTGTCCCACCAATATATCAACTCTTTTATTGTGGTATTTTTTGATGAAATCTTAGTTTACTCCGGATTTAAGGAATATCATGAGAATCATTTTTGGATCATGTTTGGTACTCTACGGGATCATCACCTTAGTGAAAATATTTCAAAGTTCACATTCTGGATTAGGGAAGTAATGTTTTTGGGTCATGTCATTTTGGAGAAATTGGTTTCAATGGAACATGATAAGATCAGTGTAGTTATGTCCTAAGAATAGCCAAATAATGTGTTTGTGATTAGTATTTTTCATGGTATAAAAGGTTATTAGAATATATTTTTTATGGATTTCTCATCTCTTTCCTTCTATATGACCACACCATCCTAGAAAGTGGTGATGTTAGAATGGATCCTAAAATATTAGTCATCCTTTGTGAATTTTAATTGGATGTTATCGAGAAAACCTATGTAGATCTTTCCAGATTCGTGGAAGGGAACTTTCATTTATTTTGATTCTTCTAGTATGGGATTTGGGTGTGTTCCTAGGCTAGATAATCATGTAATGTCTTATGGTTTTAGCCAACTTTGAACCCAAGTGATGAATTACCAACCCACAACATAGAGTTAATGTTGGTGATGTATTCCCTGAAGACATGGAAAAATTATCTTTGGGGGGGATTTGTTGTCAATTTTGACCATAAAATCATATCCTACACCTTCTCTATAAAATATATAAACTTGAGAAATCATTGTTGGATTGAGTATTTATAGGGGCTTGATTTTGATATAATCTATACCTCGGGAGAGGGTTTTTGGTGGTTAAATCATTGATCATTAATGTTCCAGTACAAGCATTGAGGACAACCTATGTTGAATGGCCCTTGATGGGGCTATTTTCCCAGATGTACTTAGAGGCAAAGGAACACAAAATAGGTGTGTTATTTTCAAGGGTTCAGTTGAATCCTTCTATTCTACCGTTGATTCAGAAAGGGAATCATTGTGATTTCCTATTTCTATAGTTCTTTCAATCCCTTTAGGGTGGGGATAATTATCTTGACTGGTTTTTATCTCAAAAGGGGATCCTTGTGCTTTAATGGCCATTTTGTTGAGATGTTGTCTCTTAGGAAGTTGGTTCTAGAGGACAACCACCAATCATAATGGGATGTTCATCTTAGAGCTAAAAAAATGTATTATGATGATCATCAGTAGTCTTGGTGGCTAGGATTGAGGTGGGAAATAACTGCTTTTCTATTGCGTTGTTTTACATGTAATGAGGAAATTGTAGAGAATCGTAGGACCTATAGTTTTCTTCATCCATTAACCAGTACAACCTATAAGTGGGACATGGTTTCCAGGGATTTAATTGTTGAATTACCCCTTATAGATCAGTGAATAAACTCTATTTTTGTAGGGATTGACTGTTTGACCAAATCATCCAACATTATTCTGATCCAAGATACAACTGAAGTGGATCAGATGGGAAGAATATATATTCAAGTGGTGGTAAGGCTTAAGGGAATATCATCAATACTTGTTTCTGATAGAGACCCTTGTTTTACATTTTGGTTTTTTGAAGGCCTTCTAAAGTCATTGGGGTCACAAATTAAGATGTGTACAAAATAAAATCCTCCAACAAATTGTCATATAAAGAAAGAAAATCAGATCCTAGAGGAAATTCTTTATGCATGTGTTTTATATTTCATAGGATCATGGGATAGCCATTTGGGATTGGTCGAATTTGCATAAAATAATAGTTACCTGTCTTCAATTCACACAGATCCTTTTGATTATTTTTATGGAAAATCATATCTATTACATTTTTGTTTGGATATGATAGAAGAGACCACACTTTTGGGACCTAGCCTTTTGAATGTGATGTTTGAAAATGTCAAGTTTATGATGAAGTGGTTATTGATAGCTCAGAGTCACCAAAAAGCTTTTGTTGATTAGAGGCATCGAGACCTCGAGTTTTCCATGTGTGACCAGCAGTTCTTAAAAGTATCCCCTTTCATGGGTCATCATCTTCTTATAGAAAAGAAAAATCTACTTTTGAGGTATTTGGGAACTTTTGAAATAGTCAAGCAGACTGTAATGGTGGAATACAGGTTAGCTTTAACATCATAGTTGACATCAATTCGTGATGCATTTTATGTTCCCTAATTTAATATTTATTATCTGGACATTTTTTATTTCTTGAATTAGGATGAGTTGGAGATATATCATATTTATCTTTGTTTTAATGGACAAAAAATATAGTGGATTTACCAAAGATAGTGCTTTGAGGGACGTATCTTCCATTGGTCAGTTTGCTTTGGTAGCATAGGAATGATGTGCATGATATTTGGGAGCATAAGTCATGGATTGAGAAAGAGTGTCCATTTTTATTCCATGATCATGTTTCGACTTGACTTTATGATGGGGGGAAAGTTATCATGGTGGGGGAGAATTGACAAACCCATACTATTGAAATAATTTAATTTTATTATTTTATATATCATTTAAAAAATATTTGGGGCCTTTTTTCATTTCATTTTCCCCTTTTCACATTCTTCATCTTTTTTCCCTCATATCCTCTCCCACCCCCTCTATTTCCATCATGTGTTAAACCCCATCACGCTACTCATCTTTCACTTCCCTATATGCTTGTCGGCCACTCATCTGGAAACCTGGCTCTAACACACCTTTCTCCCTTCAGCGACCTTGCTGCAACACACTGCCCCCCCAAACACCACCCTTTTGCCAAACTCATGCCACCCCTTACTTGGTCAGAACCCTCATGAGACCCCCAAGAACACAGATCCCATCTCGAAACCACCTCCTCATGCATCAGGCCATCCAGACCCCTCACCGCTCCTCCTCTCCCTCTGCCACTGGTGTGTTCTACCAAATGTATGATTATTTCCACGTTCCTTATGGATTCAGTTTCATCTCTCTAGGTATCTATTTTTTAGCTTCTAATATTGATATTATTGGTTCGATATCTGGATTTAGGGTTCATTTTCGTTTTATTATAGTTTAGTTGGTGTGAGGTTGGAAATTTACACTGAATATTGGGGATTTCTACACCTTAGGTAGGTGGTTCCATGTATAAACATTATTTTGTTAATTCTTTTTCTTACATAAATAATTTATTTTTTTCTTGATTAAATTTATATTTTGAGAACAATGTTTTTTAAAATAGTTTAATATTAATTTTATTTTTATATAGAATGTTTATATGCAATGGGGTGAATTTTTTATGAAAATCCATACTGTTTCATTTTATAGTTTTTTATAAATATTTCAATTATTTTATTAATTTGTGCAAGGACTATGAGTTGTGTTTTGATTTGGTTTTGCTGTGATTTTGATCATTAAAGAGGATTTTGAGTGTGATTTTGGGTGTAAATATATGTGATATTTGTTGAAATTTTTTATAAATTCTCTTAATGGTTTATTAGATTATATGGAATGTGTGAAACATGTTTACAAATTGTTTTGTTTTGAGAATGATTTTCAAAAGTAACATGGATTTCCATGTTGTGTTATGTGACATGTAGAACATGATTGAGAAAAATGAGAATCCCAGGTGTCTTGGTGGGAGGACTATGACTAGAATGCTAGTGATTTATATGTGGATACATCCCAGTTTCACTTAGCAGGATTGGAGATAACAACATTAACTAAACAGTTATGATTGATTGGCCACCACTACGTTTTGGGTGTGTCCCCAACAGGTGGATCATTCATGAAAATGTAGTTTTTTGGGTTTTTATGCAACATTTCTCCCAGATATGATGTACATAGTGTCCCATAATTATATATTACGTAGGAGGCTTTACCATGACTATTTCTCATTTGATAAATTTCACTTACAATCTCCATATAGTATGTTTTGTTGGTAATTTTAGCAGCAGTAGTTCTATCATTAAGATTTTTTCTTCATTAATGATTCTTGATAAAAACCATTTCTCATTCAAGGTTTATTTCATTAAAATTTTTAATGGAGTTTCCTTTTTATTAAATCATGAAAACTATTTTTCTTATAATTTTTATCACATAGAATATTTTCATGGGTGGAATCCAGATGGGAGTTAGCTCACACACTACTTACACCTTCGAGTGTAAGTAGATTTTGTAATATTTTATATGGGTATGGGTAAAGCTTATGGAGATGGTGGTTTGAGTTGTTAGAGATATTGTTTTGGCGGAGTTGTGGGGATGGCCATAGGGTGGTGGTCGTTTCTCATGTGGTAGTTTTTGAGATGTTTTTTTCCACCTTCTTTATGGTAGTTTTTTTGGTCTTTTGTTCCTTTTTGTTAGTAGCCAGTTTTTTTCACTAAACTATTAGACATAAATTTGAAACCTTTTAAGGCTTTTTTGGAATGGCTATCCCGATTATTTTAAATTTATATTGTTTATTGATATATTTTTTTTATGTTTAGTTAAATTTTTCCCAAAAGATAGTATTGATACTCGAGCACTTGTTCAATATTGGGGGGAACATGAATGTCCTTTGTGCCTTACCATGGACCATGTCGTGTGCCAGTTTGGTCGACTAACCAACTTGATTCCTGGCATATAAATTCATATTATTTTTAATCATATATTAACTCAACAAGATATGACTATGTACCAGAGAACATGGTTATATATGATTATAGATTGTGAGATCTTATTAGATTATATCCATTTGAAATAGAATGATGAGGTTAGTGATTTGAGTCAAAAATATCAAGATAGGTTATTTATGATGATGATAAAAAGATATAAAATATTTTTGGATATGAAAATGATAGATATAGAAATATTTAAGTATGGGAAATTTACTAACTTTCCCAAATATGTGTTCAATCATCTATCAATGTGAGTATTGAAGTGGGTTGGTATGAAGATGTATAACATGGGATAAATGTCATTCATGTTTCTAAATTAAACCATGATTCTAATGGAATAATGATATTTATGACTATGTGTGTGTTCATTCCATACTATATTTGAATTTTGAGTTATCTAATGAGGATCATATTATATCATTATAAATAATTCATAGAATTATGATGATTAATATGGATATGGAAGAATATTTTTAGTGGGAAAAAAGAAGGGAGATATTGATAACCATGTATCCCAAGGTTGGGTATGTCTGAATGTTAAGAATGAGAGGCCAAATTCTTAAGTGATGTTACAAACACTACCCATACATGAATGGGAATGGTATAACATAACCCTTGATTTTTTTCTTCAAACTCAAAAAAACATATTAGGCCTATAATACAATTCAGGTTATAGTTAGTCACCATACAAAGTTAGTAAAATTCCTTTGTATCAGAAACTATTTATATACTGATCATAATTCCATAATGTAGATTAAATGAGATATAATGATTTATTGAGTACCACATTCTATTGTTTGTTTTTCAGATATGAGTTTTAACTCATTGTTTTAGAGAATCCATAAAAAATATATAGATATAATGTTTTGATTCATTATTTCTTATCATCCATAGAATGATTGTATATCATGTGACACTATTCAAACCCTCTATGATATATTGAGATCTTTTTACAAGGATTTTAACGGTTGTTATCTTCAATGGATCCCTCTTATTGATTTTTTTACAATAATATCATCCACTCAAGTATTCATATGGCCCATTATGAATATAAATATGGTAGGAATTGTATAACTCCATTGTTTTCGGATAAATATGGAGAAATAAATATATTAGGTCCATATATAAAGATATAATTTCTAGTTAAAGTTAGTGGTGTATAGTAGCACGTCAAGTAAAGGCATAGTCAAAAGAAAACATCTGTTGATAATCATTGGATAAATAAGGAATTTATTGTTTTTTAAATGGTATTTTTGAGAATCTCTCCATAGAACAAGGTTATGATATTTGAGAAGAAATTAATATTGGGCCATTGGTATATTATTCTCTTTATGATTCTTGATCGGGTATGGATTGTATTATAACACTTGGTGTCATGTTAATTCCATTTTAGATACATATTAATTGAGGAAGTACATTCATGATCATTAAAATGTCCCACACTAATAAGAAACAACTCAAAAAATTATAACTGTTATGAATAAAACCATTTATATATATTTCATCATAGAGTATATGTGAAAATGAAGAATACTACTCCAAAATTTAATGTTTTTATGAGAAATATTAAATTAAAATAATATTCTTAGGATCCCATGTAACACCCCGAGATTTTATAAGATATATTATTTTCAATTTCCTTGATGTCTTGTGTTTTATGATACACCAAAAGAGCTTGAACTGCACACAACCCTGACTTGGCTTTCATTACACACAATCACGACCTTCCATGATAGCGTGTATTGTACGCAATATCGAGTTTCACTAAACAAAGATATGTTATTAAAATATTATATAAACTAGCCGTTATGAATTGTAATACCCACCTTTTTAAATTTTATTTTTCAAAATGGACTTCATTTTTGGATTTGAAATATCTAAATTAGCCTAGGGTGAAATTTTTGTATTTTTCAGAAAACTTTCAATTTTTTATGTATAGTGAAAACACTGGGTTACTATTTAAGAACCGAATTGTATTTAAATATTTATTAATTTTATTTAAATTTTTTTTGGAAAAAATTGATACATAATACCTATATAGTTTCAATTTAATTCATTGGAGTCAGTTTTTAATAATTTTTTTTATATATAAATTTTATTGAACATTTCACAGTCTTTTACCTACCTCCTAGGAGCTTTTGCAGACCTACATAAAACATAATTATACTGCTTATGTGAGTGGAATTTAGAAAATAAAAGTTAAATGGTTAATATCAAGGAGTAAAATTTGGTTCAATAAGATAAAAATAATTTCGGGTGAATAGTAACTTTTTACTTTTATTTTCCACGGTTAAAGATAAATAGGGTAATTAGTGGTAAAAATGATATTATTATTACCCGAACACTTGTCCTATTTCTATTGGATAAGTGTAATTCGACCATAAACACCCTTAGTAATAAAATATTCCCCTTTAGGTCAACTTGGATTAGATTAGGACATTTATTATTATTTTATTTAAAGAAGAGTCACAATAGTTAAAATAAATGTTTAATAACTAAATAATATTTAATATACGGTTATACATAAGATAAATTAGACTATAAATATTAATTATAAAGATAAATATCTTTACTAAATAAAGGTTTTTTATTTTTTATTTTTAGACTTTAAATAATTTAATTTATTTATGAAGCAATGATGATGCAGTAATTAACTTATTAATGAAATATTAACATAATTGATAATATAAATACGAAAATAAATGTAATTTGACACTTTTTATGAATTAAAATAATTTTCTAGGTTAATATGATAGGTTAGTATTGATTTAAGTTACTTTTTTCTAACTAATAATGCAGTTATAATTTTCACAAAAATCAATTACCAAATAGTGTCAAAATTGACATAAAATAGTTTTAAAAAAATATATTATATTATTATTTTTAATTTTATTCCTAAAAATATATGGTTCAAAAACATGACATAAATAAGGATATATATATTAATAATTAACCACTTGGGATTATTTTGGCTTGTTATCGTAAGTTTATTAACCATATAGTGTAAGAAAACAAGAAGACACGATAAAAGTTACATTATTTAACTTAGTGTTTAATCTAAATGACAAGGTTAAAATAGTAACCTAAACTAGTCTATAACTTATTAGATGAGAGGCTTTAGACTCATACCCACTTTATATCCGAAATAAATTAATTTGGAGCTATTATAAACCGAATATTACTTTATTATAAAATAATATTTAAGGTTTTTTCAAAGGTGCCCCTCTCCTCCCTTATAAAAAGGGCACCCCTTCCCTCTTCTCTTCACACCATTTTGAGCCTTGATGCTCAGAAACCCACTTCCAATTCCACTTATAAACCAATATAGTTACAGAATAGAGGTTATTTTATTCTCAAAAGACCAACTCTAGTGCCCTAAGATGACGTTTAAAGGAGGTGCGTCGAGGAAGAGGTAATCTCTTCTATCGACTCTTTCAAGTTTCATTATTATTCTACATACTCTTATTTAGTTGTTTCATTATAAAGTAATAACATAAGTATTAATTGTATACTGATATGTTATTATAAATATGAAACAACCCTATTTCACCTTTGATCCATCCTAATGAAAACGAAATCACCGCGCGTGCGTACGTACAGAATACCGTCTCCACGCCGTGGTGTAATCGGTTTTTCCACAACCACCATACTTGGATAGGTATAATGATGTAAAGAATAACTATATATAATTATTAAAACATCATACTGATTATATTATATTATATCATCCAATCCAATACCATTCAATAAATATTGAAATGATATGATCGCTCGTGTGTACGTACGGATTACCGTCTCCACGACATGATGAGATTCAGTCTCCATGTTACCCAATAAAGAATGATTTTAAAATATATAATGAATAATTATAAAATATATGACATGATAAAGATACTAGATTTATTTTTATACATATATATTTCATATACTTACTTCCATTCAAGTCAATAAGGAAAAGAAAACAACGTTCATGCGTATGTACGGCCTACCATCTCCATGAACAGTGTATGTCATTTCATTTATCTATCTATTATATATATATATATATGGAATATATATGATATATAAATCATTATTTACATTCTGTAAGTAATTAAATCATTATATAAGTAATCATAATATCATGAACAACAATTCCAAACACGTACGATAAATAAAACGATTTTACCGAAAACACTACTTTAACATATAATTCACAAAAGAACGGGTAATATAAATTCATAAGTGAACCATATATGATATCATATAAATGAATATGATTATTTAATAAGTCTATGACATCATTTAAATCATTATAAAGGTGGTTTGGATACGTACGAATCATATTTGACTTAAGGTAAGGGATAATTATTCAAATCTCATTCTTATCTGAAATTATTTATTCGTATGTATTTACAGGGGTTATGTTTATCATCCATATCCATGTTCTCTAAAAATGTTTTCATAAAATTTTTAGTATTCTTCCATGTATGTTTAAATCCATTTTAACTCTTTTATGACTTTTACCACAAGGTTTTCATGGAATCATTATTTTGTTTACCATTCGAGGTACTTTTTGACTTTTTTGAAAAAAGTACAAGGAGAATGTTTTTTAACTTATACAGCATGAACAGATCTTTACGGTTTCATAAATCCTTATTTTCAAAAAGATTAATATATAATATTTCATGACTATTTTCAACAAAATTCTTTTCTTTTAAAATGTCATTGCATTTTTGTAAAAAGAAAATGATTTTGAAGAAGAAAGGATATTTTCCTCATGAATTCATTTCAAGTGTTTTATCAAAACCATTTTCTATCCAAGATGACATTATTTCATATGTGTATATTTCAAGTATAATTTATCTATGATTTACATGGTTCCACTTTTCTTATGATGAAATTATATCCATTTATTTTATATGGATTATGTTATGATGGGATGATGTTTATGAAACCCATTTTATTCTTTGGGTTATGATGAATGATTTATGTATATGTTGTGGCACACGTAAGAATGATTTCAATTTGAGATGGGTGGGACCTATATCTCCCTCTAATGCATTGGGTAGTGATTTATATATCATGAGATACACATGGCTGGAATAGTATGTTAATCAGCTTCAGTGATACAGGACTAGAACAAGAAGTGAACTCGATTTTGAAAGGGACTTTGTTCACTAAGATGGTATTGGCAGAAATTCCTTGTATAATATGGAAATAATATCATGTAATTTATGGTTACCATAATTACATGTTTTATTCCCATTCTATTTTATCATGATTGATGTATCTATGCCTTATGTACTTCTACATTTTATGTCATTGCTCAAGATTCTGAAGGTTAAACATTATATTCATGTTTTTAAGTTCCAATGTATACAGTTTGTTTTCTTCACTCCATGCTTACCCTTATTGAGCATTTGAGCTCACCCTTTATATGTTTTATTTTCCCCAGGATATAGATAAATGTTTTAGGTAAGAAACCCAATGGGGAAAATCATTATGGGAGATGTTTAATATCTTTTACAACGATTAGAAGATTTTGTTCCATGTTTCCAAAGACACTAAACTATTACAATCCTTTACTGTTGGTTTTTGTTATGTATTATTTATTCCAAAAAAGTAATTTAATATCCATGTAGGTCAAGCTTGGGACTCTATAGTTGATATCATAGGCAAAGGAGGTAGGAATGTATCTGATCCTTGGGAACTGTCACATGTGAGCGTTGGACGAAGCATGGATCTCTACCCAAGGGCTTAATGAGGAAATGGCTACCACTAGGGATGGTGGTGTGCCCGCGCATGGGGTGTTGTCGCCCATGGAGTGCCCTGATAGCTATCAATTATAGTCCACTGGATGTAATTTTAGACCACTACAGTTGGTATCAGAGGAAAGGTTTAGTCAACCTTTGGAAACTAGGATGCGAGAACTTTAGTGAGATCCCTAGAGATATTTCTAAGGTATGTCTAGGGATGTCCCTAAGGTTAAGTATACATATATGATATAGTCCTAGAATTATGGTAACGATCTTAGAATTAAACCTAAGATGTTATATATTGAAGTTACTCCCACTTTATTATGTTGTTTTCCTATCATTAATTTTTCCTCTCATACTGTTCTTTTTGGGTTTTAGAAAATGGCTGGAAACAGGAAGATTCACGATAATGGAGAATTTTATGGGAAAAAGAATGATATTCTTCATGAGCAACGAAATGAAACCGGATTTGGAAGTCAAAACATCCTTATTATGTCTAATTAGTGATCCCATAATATGATCAATAATCTCAACTTTGGTAAGTATCCCGACTCATCTACTAAGAGAAAGATGGAGTTTCATGATGATCATAAAGGAAAGAAAGTTCAATTTCCCTCATGTAAATCATTTGGGAAGAGGCATCAAGGAGACTATTTCAACGTAACTAGTAGATGCTTTTGGTGTGGAAAGGAAGGACACAAGGCTAATAAGTGCAAAGAAAAAGGTTCAGTTAACACCATGGACAAGGATAATGGTATTGGTATGACATTAACAATGATTAAATTTTTTAAATGTGGAATGTGCGCACATTATGCAAACCAATTCCCTATGATAACGTCTCACGAAGAGAATCATCATGGTCGTATGAGTAGTATTTATGTTGATAATGATGAAGAGACTACAAATGATATGTGAGATGAAATATTTTTTTTCAAGATTGGTCAATGGTTTAATAAGGTAGTGGAATGATTACATGTTTATCGAGAGTAATGTTTTATAAGTAATCTCATGGTAATATGGAATAATGAGACATCTAAGTATTGTTACACTATTTTTTCTTATGTTTTTGAAATTATATGTTGAATGGTACCGGTAACCATGAATGGTTATTCAGATATTTTTGGAAAGAACCTAATATGCGCATAAAGAAGGGATAAGTAGATAATGAAATGATTGATATTATTAATTAGCTCATGACTGATATAAGGACAAAGAGATATCATGGTTCGAGTATGCCGAATTTTGGAATTTTGTTATGTGGAAAGAGTTAACTATTGACAACATTCATGTTTTTACTAAGGATCAATGGGTATTCATTTTTCAAGATAATACATGATTAATGTATTCACATGGTTGGAATGTGACCAACAAGATATATCATATGATATATTGGGGATAAATGATGGTATTCACATGCTCAGTAGATGACATTTCTAGTAATTGTTTTCTTTATACTATGAGATTGGTCACATTTATTTTGGATAATACTAAAGATTATAATGGATTATGTTGGACATAAGATATTATTATTTAAGGATAGAACTTGTTTTTTGATATTATTTCTGGAATGTAATAATAGTATAGTTTTATAAAAAGGACAACCCATAGGACGAGTGACAACCCATCACATCGGACAAGGCTATGGGAATCAAACCCACAACTGAAGTGGGACAGGACTTTATCACATACCACTGGCCTACAAGAAGTCCCTAGTTAGTAGAAACTAGTTTTATTGAATTAAACTCTACGATAGATGAAGTATAAGTCCATTTTAGCAACCATATATGATTAATCTCAAAATAGATGGACTTATGTATACTTAATAAATTGTGCTAAACTTTTTGTGATAGAAGCAGATGGAATGACCTATCATTCTATCGCATGATCTGCGAACACTTCATGAATGAAAAATTCAACTTAATTTCTTTAAGAGATGAAGTTGAAATTGTTCAAGGCACAAAAACGGTGAGATTGTACCAAAATGAAGTATGTATTCCTATTAATTCAACAAATCTAAAACATTTTGGAAATGATCTTGAGAACTAAAATTGTTTTCCTGGTACCGTCATACATGATGAATTAGATGGTACCTTAAATCATCAAAAATTTATGGCTTTGTAATTGTTGGATTTTTCATAGCCATGTTCTCTACCACTCTCCATTATAACATGGTGGTTATATTTCTCTTCCATATACATATCTTCACCTATGTTCTCCTATGTGGAAACCCAGGGATAAGTTAATTTTGGTAACTATTTAGTTTCATATATTAGTTTTTAAAATTAAGTTTTACTATTCCTTTTTACGATGTCTGTTTCTATTAAAGAAACTTTCAAGTAGTAAAATATTTATAACCCTAATAAATTTCGAGGGAAAAATTAATTTTAAGGGGTTTAGAATGTAACACCCTGAGATTTAATAAGATATATTCTTTTTAGTATCATTGATGTCTTGTGTTCTATGATACACCAAAAATATCTTTCACTATACACAACCCTAACTTGGCTTTCATTACATGCAATCACGACCTTCCACGATAGCGTGTATTGTACGCAATACCGAGTTTCACTAAACAGCGATATGTTGTTAAAATATTATATAAACTGGCCATTATGAATAGTAATACTCACTTTTTGAAATTCTATTTTTCAAAATGGACTTCATTTTTGGATTCGGAATATCATAATTATCTTAGGGTGAATTTTTGGTATTTTTATGAAAACATTCAAATTGTGATGAATAGTGAAAACAATGGGTTACTATTTATAAACCAACATTTTATTTAAATAATTATTTATTTTATTTAAATTTATTTTAGCTAAAAATTGATACATAATACCTATATATGTTCAATGTAATTCATTGTATTCATTTTATAATAATTTCCTATATATAAAAATTTTATTGAACCTTTCACCGTCTTTTACCTACCTCCTAGGAGCTTTTTGCAAACATACATAAAACATAATTTTACCGCTTCAGTAAGTGGAATTTCTAAAATCTGAGAGACATGGTAAATATCAAGGAGTAAACTTTGTTTCAATAAGATAAAAATATTTTTTGGTGAGTAGTAGCTTTTTACTTTTATTTACCACGGTTAAAAGTAAAGAGGGTAATTAAGGGGAAAATGTTATTACTATTACCCTAACAGATGTCATAATTCTATTGGATAAGTGTAATTAGACCCAAAAAAACCTTAGGAATAAAATATTTCCCTTTAGGTCCACTTGGATTAGATTAGGACATTTATTATTATTTTATTTAAAGAAAAGTTAAAACAGTTAAAATCAAAGTTTAATAAATAAAAAATATTCAATATAGGGTTATACATAAGATAAATTCGACTATAAATATTAATTATAAATATAAACAGATTTCCTACATAATGGTATTAAATTTATAATTTTTAGACATTAAATATGTTTATTTATTTATGACACAATGATAATGCAGTAATTACCTTATTAATGAAATATTAACATAATTGATATTATAAATACCCAAATAAATTTAATTTTGGGACATTTTATGAATTCCACTTATTTTATCGGATAATATGATTTGTTAGTATTTATATAAGTAACTTTTTTATAACAAATCATGCTGTTATAAGTTTCAAAAATATCAATTACCAAATAGTGTCAAAACTGGCATAAAATAGTTTCTAAAAAATATATTATATTATTAATTGTTATTTTATTCCAAAATATCTAACGTTCGACCAAATGTCATAGATAAGTATATATATATTAAAAATGAACCACTTGGAGTTCTTTTGGCTTGTTATTGTAAGTTTATTAAACATACAGTGTAAGAAAACAAGAAGACACTGTAAAAGTTAAATTATTTAACTTAGTGTTAAATCTAAATGATAAGGTTAAAATTGTAACCTAAACATGTCAAAAACCTATTAATTGAGAGTATTTCTACCCATCCCCACATTATATTCCAAATAAATCAATTTGACTCTTTTATAAACCGAATATGACTTTATTATAATATAATATTTTAAGTTTTTCCAAAGTGCCCCTCTCCTCCCTTATAAAAAGGGCACCACTTACCTCTTCTCTCCACACCCTTTTGAGCCTTGATGCTCGGCCAAACCCTACCAATTATCCTTATAAACCTTGATAGTTAGATAATAGAGGTTCTGGTCTTCTCAAAAGGCAAACTTCAGTTCCCTAAGAAGACGTTTAAAGGAGGTGCGTCGTGGAAGACGTAATCTCTTCTACCAACTCATTCAAGTTTCTTTCTTCTTCTACTTCCTCTTATTTAGTTGTTTCATTATAAAGTAATATCATCAGTATTAATTATATACTGATATGTTATTATAAATATGAAACTACCCTATTTCACCTTCTATCCATCCTACAGAAAACAAAATCACCGCGCGTGCGTACGTACGGAATACCGTCTCCACGCCGTGGTTTAATCAGTTTTTCCACCACCACCTTACTTGGATGGGTATAATGATGTAAATAATAACTATATATAATTATTATAACATCATACTGATTCTATGATATTATATCATCCACTCCAATGCTATTCAATAAATATGGGAACGATATCATCACTCGTGCGTACGTACGGATTACCGTCTCCACGATGCGATGAGATTAATTCTCCATGTTAACCACTCAAGAATGATTATAAAGTAAATATAATGAATAATACTAAAATATATGACATGATAAAGCTACTGGATTTATGTATATATATATATATAGTTTATCTACTTAATTCCATTCAAGTAAATAAGGAAAAGAAAACAACGTTCATGTATACGTACTGCATACCGTCTACATGAACGGTGTATTTCATTTCATTTATCTATCTATTATATATATATATTGAATATATATTATATATAAATCTTGATTTACATTCTGGAAGTAATTAAATCATGATATAAGTAATAATAATATCATGAACAACAAGTCCAAGCACATATGATAAATAAAACAATTTTACCCAAAACACTGCTTTAATATAGAATTTACAAAAGAACGGGTAATATAAAGTCATAAGTGAACCATATATGATGTAATAACAATGAATATTATTCTTTAATAAGTCAATGATATCATTTAAATCATTATACAGGAGGTTCAGATACGTATGAAGCATATCAGACTTAAGGTAAGGGATAATTATTCCAATCTCATTCTTATCCAAGACTGTTTATTCTTAAGTATTTACTGGGGTTATGTTTATCATACATGTCCATGTCTTCTAAAAATGTTTTCATGAAATGGTTAGTATTCTTCCATGTATTTTTAATGTCATTTTTAACCGTTTATGACTTTTACCATAACGTTTTTAAGGAATCTTTCTTTTTTTTACCATACGAAGTACTTTTTGACTTTTCTGACAAAAGTAGGAGGAGAATGTTTTTTAAACATATACGGCATGAATGGATTTCTAAGGTTTCATAACTCCTTATTATCAAGAATATTAATATGCAATATTTTATGACTATTTACAGCAAAATCCGTTTCTTTTAAAATTTCATATAAATTTGTAAAAAGAAAATGATTTTGAAGAAGAAAGGATATTTTCCTCCAGAATTCATTTAATGTGGTTTATCAAAATCATTTTCCATCCAAGATGACATTATTTCACATGTATATGTTTCAAGTATAATTTTTCTATTATGTACATCTTTCCACTTTTCTTATGATGAAATGATATCTATTTGTTTTATATGGATTATGTTATGATGGGATGATGTTTATGAAACCAATTTTATTCTTTGGGTTATGATGAATGATTTATGTTTATTTTGTGGCACATGTAAGAATGATTTCAATTTTAGATTTTTCGGACCTATATCTCCATCCAATTCATTGGGTAGAGATTTATATCCCATGATATAGTCATGGCTGGAATAGTAAGTTAATCCAATTCAGTGATATAGGACTGGAACGAGGAGTGAAATTGATTCAGAAAGGGACTTTGTCCACAAATATGGTCTTGGCAGTAATGCCTTTAATAATATGTAAATCATATCATGTGCCTAATGGTTTCCACAGTTACATGTTTTATTCCCATTCTATTTTATCATGATTGATGTATCTAAGCCTTATGTACTGCTATGTTTTATGTCATTCTCAAGATTTTTTTGTTTAAACATTAAGTTAATGTTTTTAAGTTCAAATGTAAATGGTTTGTTTTATTCTCTCCATTCTTACCCTTACTGAGCATTTGATCTCACCATTTATATGTTTTCTTTTCCCCGGGATATAAAGAAACGTTTTAGGTAAGAAAACCAAAGGGGAAGATCTTTATGGGAGATGTTAAAGATCTTTCAAAACGATTAGATGATTTTGTTCTGAGTTTCCAAAGACACTAAACTATTAAAATCATTGAGTGTTGGTTTTTTTATGTATTAAGTATTCCACAAAAGTAATGTAATGTCCATGTACGTCAATCGTGGGTTCCTACATCCCATGTATGTAATGAAACATAAATATACTCAATTTTTTTGATATGAATGATGGAACATTATGGGTGATTTAGATAGAATGTAACACCACATGTTTTTATGTTAAATATATCCTTTAGTAATGTAATGACCTAACAACATTTATCTAGTTTCTGTGCACTATTACATAACATTTTTATTATCATAAGAGATCATGTCTTGAAAGACTGATTTTTTTAGTATCCTTGGATGTACTAGATACCTACATAAGTAATACATTACTTCCTGAAAAAACAACAACAAAAATATTATACCCCCTTTGAACATGAATATATCCCTTACCCTATCCCTATATTTCAACTATAAAATAATTTTTCACATCCTGGGAAAATTAAAACATAGAAAGTGGTGAGCTCAGATGCTCGGTAAGGATAATAATATAGTGTAAACTTTCATAAATTAGCATAATAATTTAATACAATGTATAATACTAAAACAAAAACCTTTTTAACCATAATCATCACCATAATATGGAAAATATAAATAAACATAATTAAATATACTTATTCACATGGATAATATTCTAGTCGAATAATGAAATATAATATCAATAGCTAATATCATAATGATGAAATTCATAATGATGGTCTTTATAACCAAATAGTCAAGCCTCGTGAAAAGACCACAAAAATGATTTTTTCAAGGCCATGTGCCAAGACACTTGTTTTCTCATGATACCTACTGACTCATCGAGGAGCTATATCGGGCTCCACCCGTCACTTACTAAGTCCAATGCATTCCTCACATGAAAAGGTTGAATCATAACATACTCATTCATATTAAAACTAACATACGCAATTTGAATACTTTAACTATAAACCATGAATGGTATAAAGATAACACATCCATAGTCAAATATATCACAAAACATCAATATAGTATGGAATATTGTATCATAATAAATTAACTTCAAACAAATTTATAATCCATCAAAATATAATGACATGGATGAAATAAAAATTATTAGAGGGAAATTTTGAAATCATTTAAAAGTAATGTAATTAGAAAAGAAAATTTTTATTTTGTAAATATTCTTATAATATTGTAAGGGAATCATTTAGGGTGTTTTAACAATTTTTAATAGCGGCACCCTCCATATAAGTTAAAGAAAAATTCTAAACTTAATTTGTCGAAAATCTCATAAAGTACTTTGTTTGGAAAATGACAGAAATATTCTTTTGAAAACATTTTATAAAAATTTAAAAAAGTGTATAAATGAATTTATCCTATAGTCTAGTAAATATTAATAATGTTTTTAAATAAATTTTTAAGAAACACGTATGTGGATGATAAAGTGGTCCTGGTAGATACTTACATAGAAAAAACATTGGATAATGAAGAGATTGTAAAATTAAACCTTACCTTGTCAATTTCCTTGATCGACTATACGTTAACCCCATGTAAAAAATCTAAATCATTGTTATTAAATTATACAAGAAATGCATACATAAATATGATATCATATATGATCTATTAATATCGATTTGTTTGTAATATTTATGTATTATAATTATTTTGTGTGTTAACTCATCCATTATACTTTATATATTTTGTTAAGTAAGAAATGTTTGTTATGGATAAGATGTATTTAATTCATATCCAGAATATTATTAAGTTCGTAAACATAATTTTTAATCATAATAATAAAATTTATTTTATAATGGTTACGATAGGGAATGAATCTCATCGCGTTTGTGGAGACTGTCATCCGTACGTACGCATGATCGACAATACCATTAAATTTATGGTTAAATATAATGTAATTGGATTTTATATCATATATAAAGAATCATTAACATGTTAGTTTTATTATTTAAATCAATTATAATCATTATTATACTCATAAAAATAGTGAAGTGTTGAATAAAAAACTACACACGACTTAGAGACGGTAAGACGTATACACGCATGTATGGTGACCTCTTCATTTATAGGATGGATTGAATAATGAATATAGTTGTTAAATATTTATAAAAACATCAAAATTTATATAAGGTACTAGATTTAGTATTTCAGTAAGGAAATAAAAGAGAAATATAAATTGGATGAAGAAAAGAACTATGAAATATGTGATAAATTTATTACCTCTTCTTCAGGTACTTCCTTTTGATTTGATCAAAAGGGCTTAATAGGTTGTATATATGATCAATTTAATGGATCTAGGATGAAGTGAGGGTAGTTAGAAGGATATTTAATTAGGTTTTGTCTTATCCAAATGGCATTGAAGGTGTGATTTTGAGAGAATGGTATGTGCCATTTTATAAGAGAGGTAAGGATCACTTTAGGAAAAGATTGGAATATTAATTTATTATACAATAATATTAGGTTAATAATGCATCCAAAATGCTTGTTTTAGAGTTTAAGCTAGGGATGGGTCTATACTCACTCAACTAATAGGTTTTATACACTTTTAGGTCACCATATTAACCTCATCTTTTAGATTTAACTCTTAGTAAAATAGTTCAACTTTAACCATGTATTCTTGTGTTATTATTATAAATGGTTAATAACATATTATAAAAAATCCAATAGAACCCCAAGTTGTTCATTAATAACATATTTAACATTATATAAGTCCTTTTGTCGTACCTTATATTTTTAAGAATATTATATCATTTAATAATATAGTATTTGTTTTAAAAACTAATTTATGTCAATTTTGACACTATTTTAATTTGGTTTTTATGAAAGGTATAAAATCCAGATTAATTAGAAAAAAATTCATTGATTCAACCCTAACATGTCACATCAATCTAGAAATTTATTTTATAGCATCCAAAGTCTCAATATACATTTATTTGGATATTTATAACATCAATTAATTTATACTTTCATTAAAAAGGTAATTAATGCATCAAAAGTCATATATTATTCAAAAGGATTATTTTGGTTGAAATAAACTAATACAATATAATTATGACATGTGTTAGGGTAATAAGAATACCATTTTTACCTTTAATTACAATATTTATTTTTAACCATGGTAACTAAAAGTCAAAAGTTACAATTAAAAAAAATTAATTTTTTTCTTATTGATCCACATTTCACTTACTCATATCAACCGTGTATGAAAAATTTTTGAAATTAAATTCCCAGAAGTGGAAAATTTACATTTTACAGAAATTTCCAAATGTGCCTAGTAGATTGGTAAATGACGTTAAAAGGATCAATAAAATTTTATACGTATAATCTTAATTAAAAATATCTAAAATAAATTAATTTGAATTAAATTTATTATGTAACTATTTTAAATTAATATAAATGTTAATAAAATAATTTATTATTTAAATAAAAAGTCAATTTTGAACAATAACACGTTGTTTTTCACTATTCATAAAAAATTGTATGTTTTCAAAAAAAATACAAAAAATTCACACTAAGATGTATTTGATATTCTGAATCAAAAAATGAATTCCATTTTAGAAATTAAAATTTATGACATCTATAAAAGTGGGTATTACTATTAATAATATCAAGTTTGATTGGTCCTGGTGGGCTAGAACTCAACGTTGCGTAGAATGCAACTATTGTATTATTTAAATGGAAACGTACCGTTGATGTTTGGGGTGTTACATTCATCCCTCAATAAAATAATTTCATCCTTGAAATTTCTAGAATACTACTTCATAAAATGATTCAGGAGGTTCTTCATCATAAGTTCCTCAGTTTCCCACATTGCCTCTTTCATATTGTGGTTTCTCCATAGAGCTTTCACCAGATGAGTCGTCTGGTTTCTCAACACTTGTTCTCAGGTATTAAGAATTTTGATAGGCTCTTCACAATAAGATAGGTCGGGTTCTAGTTCTATTTCTTCCTAGGTTAGTACATTCATTTGGTTAGGCGTGTATTTTCTCAATAGTGATACATGGAACCCATCATGAACATTGGAGAGAATTCACATCAGTTCCAAATGATAATCTACAAGTCCAATTTGTTGTAGAATTTCAAAAGGTCTGTAGTACTAGGGACTTAATTTTCCCTTCATAGAGAATCATATAACACCCTTCCATAAAGATACCATTAAGAAAACATGATCACTAACTTGAGATTCCAAATCCTTTCTTCGGTTATCGACATAGCTCTTTTGAATACATTTAGATTCGTTGATGTCGGTTTCTATAACCGTCACTATTTCCATTGTTTCCTCAACATGTTCTAGGCCTACAAGTTTTCTTTCACTAACATCATCCAAACATGTTGGTGTGCGAAATCTCTTTCCATACAATTCTTCATATGGTCCCATCTGAATACTAGAATTGAATATATTATTAATGGAAAATTATACCAGAGGTAAACATTAATACTACATTCCTTGAAAGTCAAGTGAGGAAGATCTCAACATGTCTTCTAAGGCTTTAATAGTACTTTCTGATTGTCCATCAGTTTGAGGGTGGAAGGAAGTGCTCAAATGAGGTATGCTATCAAGGGCCTTCTAATGAATTTTCCATAATCTTGATGTAAAATGGGGATCACGATCAGAAACAATCAATAAGGGTATTCCATGAAGACTTACAACTTTAGTAATATATAGTCTTGCAAAACATTTAAGTGGAAAATCATCTCTTATAGCACGAAAATGTGTTGTCTTGGTAAAACTATCAACAATGACCCAAATTGAATCATTCCTTCTATTATTATTTAGTATCCCCAAGAAAAATTCTATTGTAATATCATCCAATTTCCACTTAAGTTTGGGAATAGGTTGCATGAATCTGCTAGGATGTTTTCTTCGAGCCTTCACCTTTTGACAAACAATATATCTCAACACATAATTAGCAATATCACTCTTCATGTATTCTCACCATAAATTTTTCTTCAAATCTCTATACATCTTAGTGCTACCAGGATGTATAGGGAAATTGTAGCTATGAGAATCATCCAAAAATTCCCTTTCTAGATTATGTATATCTAGAACACAAACTCTCCTCCCAAATTTTAAGAATCTATCTTCATATATTTAGTCCATCATTCTCACATAAAACACATCTTTAATTTTCTTTTGAAACTCTTTATAATCAGTCTAAGAACTTTTTATCTTTCTATTAAATATGGATTGGATGCCATTGGAAAAATTATCGATGTTTCACCTTCCGTGATTATTCCAATATCCATTATTACTATATCCATGTACATAGGATCCATTTCAACTCTCATCTTGTTCAAAAATCCATGATCCTTTCTGGTCGAAGCATCTTCCACCTTATTTTCCTTCCCTGAGTGGTAGTGTATTGTTCAATCATAATATTAGTTTTGTTCAAGCCGTATTCGTTTTCTCATTTTGAGTTCTTTCTGCGAGAAAATATACTTCAACCTCTTGTGATCAATATAAATCTCACATTTTTTCACCATATAGATAGTGTCTCTATATATTCAAAAAACGATTCTAGAAACTAACACATTATCATGAGTGAGATAGTATTTTTTATGAATTTGTATCTATAATGATGCATAGATACTAACTCTATCATTCTACATAAGGAAACAAGAAAATAATTTTTGGAAGAATCACTATAAATAACAGACCAATCATTCCCCTATGGTAGAGTCAAGATGTGAGCATTGAAAATTCTCTTCTTTAGTTCATCAAAACATTCTTCAAATTCAATTGTCCAATCAAATTTAACCATTTTATGTCAGATATGGGTTAATGAGGTAGCCAATCAAAAAAAATTTAGACAAAACATTTATAATAACCTACTAAACTAATAATGTTGTGTGCCTCTGTTATACTTTTCGGTGATGGACTTTCTTGTATTTCCTTGGTCATTGAAGGATCAACATAGATTCCAACCATAAAGACAATATAGCCAAGTAAACAAATCTCCTGATTCCAGACTTAACACTTGATAAACGTCCCATATAAATTATTTATTTTAAAAGTCTTTAGAATAGTGCCCTAATGATTTTCACGATATCTGTAGATTTTTTAGTATACCATGACATCATTAATAAATACCAGTGCAAAGTCATCAATATATTCCTTGATAACTCTATTATTTAAATCCAATAAAATAGAAGGTTCATTAGTCAGTATAAAAGGCTTTACTGTAAACTCGAAATTCCCATTCCTGGTTCAAAATGATATCTTTTGAATGTATTCCTTATTCACACACATCTGATGATATCATTATCGTAGGTCAATATTTAAAAAATATTTAAATACATGAAGTTGGTCAAATAAATCATCAATTCGTGGTACGGTATACTTGTTCTTTATTTTTATAACATTGATCTCCATGTAGTCAATACGCAACCTCATCGATCCATTTTATTCTTAACAAAAAGAACATTGGCACCCCATGGAGAAAGACAAGGGAAAATAAATCCTTTATTACACAATTCATCTTGTTGTTTCTTTAGTTCCACTAATTCCATAGTGGCCATTCTATAAGTGCCTACTATATAGGCCTTGAAATGGAAATTAAGTCAATGGAAAACTCAATTTCTCATTTTTGAGAATGTCAATGTAATTCGTCGAGAAACACATCAATATATTCATGCACAATAGGTACATCATCTTTTTGAAAATTACTTTCCTCACTCACAATTATTTCATTCTCTTCGTCCCAAATAATTAAATTTATTAGAGCTACCGTGGGTAGATCTAGATGAGAATCAGATAGTGATGTTTCTGATCTAAAGATAAGGTATTCCTTATCATCATCAAAAATTGTAACCTCTTTTAAGTACAATAAATTATAAAATCATGGTCTAAAATCCAATCCATACCGAGGACTATATCAAATTAAATCATCGGTATAATGATGGGATAAACAGATAAATAACGTTTATATGCCCTAATGGGAACTGGTTCACAAAACGTTGTTGCAATGATAATTTTCTTAACAGTTTTGACTGAAAACTCCATTATTAAATCAAATTGGAAATATCTACTTTTCTTATCAAACTGGTATGATATGAAACAATGTGATGATCTAGAATAAAATAATTAATTGGATAAATTTGAGGATATCATTAAATTACCTTCCACCGCGTCATTCAGAGCATCAACCTAAGATGTTGTGGTTGCATATGATTGGCCATGATACCTTGGACTTTTTTAAAATAGGTTTCCTTGGCTCTTAGGACATTAATTTTCACAATTTCCCATTTCTCTAAAATTATACCATTAATCATTGATATACCATTTCTATCCCGTATAATTACGAGCATGGTGGTTTTTTTTCACCACACTTGTAATAGACTCACATTCCCTATAGGCAAGTATCGAGGTGTTTCTTACCATGTTAACTGCACTATGGAAATTAAACTATTCCCTTCATCCCCTTATTTTCATTTCTAGTGTTATCATCATGTCTTATTATTCCTATTGTTTCTTAAAAGTTGTAGACATAGAGAATTCCTTCTTTGAGTTGATATCACATGAGACATGATCATCATACGATGAGAAGGATTGTGAGACTAATTCTCGATGGAGAAATGGTTTTAACCCATCAAAGAATAAATCAATATTAATCCTTGGGTTATGTATATAATTTGCAACATGCCTCTCTATCTTTTTAAATATAGACTCATACATTGCACTATTCTCATCCTCCTTTTTCCCCAAACTTATAAATTGACATTCCATATTTGTTTGATGGTCAGGAGGAAATTATTTTTATATAAAATTATCTTTAAACTCCTTCCATTCCATAATTTATACATATTCACCCTTTTTGTGTTTTGAATTAATTACCACCATTGATCTGTCTCTTCTGTGAGGCGATAAAATTCCATGACATCATTTTCCATTTCACTACTCCAAAAAGCATAAAATATTTTCTCTAAGGAACTTTTCCTTTGATCTCCTACAAATAGATTTATAGTCACATTGAATATTGGTTTTTGTTTCCTCATGATGTAGTATATCATTTATCATCCACGTTGTGGATCAGGGTACTCCATACGTGTTAGGATATTATTCATAACCTAAGTGAGTTGTCCAATTATGGTGATAAGCTTATCAGTACCAGTTGCATCACTAGCTCAACTATAATTATATTGAGTAGGAGGGTAATCCCTACATGGACTATGTGAATTGATAGGATTTCCATTCCTTCCATGAGGCACAATTTCAAAAAAAATAGAATACACTAGATACGTTTATGAATGAAAATACATAATTACAAACTATTAAAATACATAACATAAATTGAACACATTATGCATATATTCCCAAATCACAAAAAAAAATCTTTGAGGAAGTTTATAGTCATAAATTCTTCATAATGGTTTGTAAAGAATATTTGAGTTATCCAAAGAATATATCCACTGGAGTATCATATCCAAGAGTGCAGAAAGGCCCATTTTTTAAAAACAGGATACCTCAAGTCATGCCTGAAATACCTTTTTGGAGTTTTCACTACTAGGTACTTCTCTACAAGAGATTCCTCTACCTTATCATATGCCGAATGGGGTGTATTTCTTGGAAAACTCACAAATTCCCCACATTACCAAAATTATAGGAAGTTATTAAATACTACTCCTCAAATACTATCTTAGGGTAATGTTCTATAATCAGGGTTTTTAAAAGTCTAGCTTCCATGGTTTGTACGAAACTTTCTCTGATACCAACTTTATCACCTTGACTGCAGTTACCCATTGTTGGTATATTATTACATAACATTGAAATCATCACAAGAGGTCATGTCTAGAAAGGAAAATTAGTTTAGTATACTTGGAATTACTATATACATACATATATTTTACATTATATCATGAAATAAAACCACAACAAAAACCACAAAACATGTTCCCCTTTGAACACACTGATATCCATTATCTTGTCCCTACATGTCAACAATAATATACTTATTCACATCCTTGGAAAAATAAAACATAAAAATGGGTGAGCTCAAATGCTCAGTATGAATAAAAATATAGAAAAACCTTTCATAAATAAGCACAAACATTTAAGGTGGTGTGTAAAAGTAAAGAAAAAGTCTTTTTAAACTTACACTTTAGAATACTATAGAAAATATAAATAAAACTAATGCCATTTACTTATTCAAATGGATATTATACTTGTCAAATAATAACATTTAATATCAATATCTAATTTTATATTGATGGAATTTATAATGTCGGACCTCATAACCACATAGTCAAGGCCTCCTACCAAGACTACAAATAAGATTTTTTGAAGGCCTTATTCCAAGACACTAGTTTGACGTATAAGACCTACCGATGCATCGAGGAGATATAGTGGGCTCCACCCATTACATTCAATGTCCAATAAATTCCCAATTTGACTAATTTTGTTTATTATTATGAAAAACCATTTGAGGAAAAAGTTTGAAACTAAACATGACATCACCACTTCACCACTTCACCACTTCACCACTTCAAACATACAAGTCTTCACAACAAACAATATTCAAACACAATGGATGGAAAATACATTCAAGAATTCAAGAAGACTATCCTTCATATTCGGAGATGAAATTCTCAAGAGGAGGCCAAGGAAACACGAATCAGGAAACAAAAACATTAGAAAAGATGGGAAAACCACAGAACCAGTCTCCTCGAGTGCCCACCGGTGGGACCGTCAACACCAGCCCAAATCCTCAAACCCACCAATGGACTCCAATTAGAGTATGTCCAATCCCTACAGTGATGTGAGATGAAAAAAAAGTGTATATCCAAAAAGAATGATGAAGAAACCAGAATGTGGAAGACCAGGATGTCCGGACACCACACCTTACTCTGCAAACACCACATCACAACCATGAACCAGTTGACTCCGTATTTTGAGCAGAAAACCAAAAACCCACCTCTTAACCACAAACAACACCATAAGAAAAGGCACCAAAATTGAATCTGTAAGGAAAGCCTCATAACATCAGAATCCAGAACCAAAAATCCTTCCCCCCTCTATGCAACACCTAGGCCAACACTGAGCCTCACCTGATGAGATGGACTCCTGGAACACGTTGATCCCTATATAATCTGAATCCAAAACCATTCTATAGCCTTCCTCTAGGACAGATCCACCCCTACGATGAATATCCTCACCAGCATTATAATTTAATGGTAAAGAATATCTATACCAACCGTATAAGTTAAAAAACATTTTGTACCTTAATTTGTCAAAAGGATCATAAAGTACACTGTTTGGAAAAGTATAAAAATATTCCCTTCAATACATTTTATAAAAAGTCAAAAAAGTGTATAAATGTCTTTAACCCATATTCTAGTAAATTGTAAAAATGTTTTGAAATTAATTTTTAAGAAGCATGGATGTGGATGATAAATAGGTCCTAATAGATATTTACGTATAAACAACATCGAATAATGAAGAGATTGTAAAATTAACCCTTACCTTGTACTTTTACATGATCGAGTGTGCATTAAACTCTTGTATAATAGTTAAGTTATTGTTATTAAATTATACGTGAACCACATACTTAAATATTATTTCATATATGATATTCTAATATTTCTTTCTTAATAATTTTTCTAAAGTATCATTCTTTCAGGTGTTAACTAATTCATTTTATTGCATATGTATTTTTATGTACATCATGTTTTTTATGGATTGGATTTATTTTATCCATACCAATAATGATATTAAGATCAAAAAAATATTTTTAATCATAATATGAAAATTATTCTTAAATGGTTACGATTGCGAATGAATCTCATCACATTCCGGAAGACGATAATTTATACATATGCACGAGCGAAAATTCCATTATATATATGGTGATATCATATATAATTTGAGGTTATATCATATACAGAGAATCATTAACATGTTATATTTTTTATTTACATAAATCATACTCATTATTATACCCACACAAAAAGTGAAGTGTTGAATAACAAATTGCACGACAACGTGGAGTTGGTAATCCGTATATACGCATGTATGGAGATTTTTTCATAAATAGGATGGATAGAATAATGAATATGATTATTCCATATTTTTAATAACAAAAAATTATATATAAGGTACACACTTTATTTTTTTGGCATGTAAATAACAATTAATGAGTGAGTGGTACAAGAAAAGAACTTTGAAAGAGGTAATAGATTATTACCTCTTCTTCGCGTGCTTCCCCTTGAATTTATCAAAAAGCCTCGTTAGGTTGGCTTTTTGATCAAATTATGGCCTCTATGTGGAAGTGAGGGTAGTTTTTTGATATATTTGAGTAGGGTTTGACTGATCCAAAAGTATTTGGAGGTGTGATTTTGAGAGAAGGGGATATACCCTTTAATAACAGAGGTGGGGGTCACATAAGGGAAAAATTGAAATATTAATTTATTATACAATCATATTTTTTTATACAGTCTCCAAAAAGATATGTTTCGAGGATAAGGTATGGATGGGTCAAAAACTACCTAAACAATTGGTTTTAGACAGGTTTAGGTCATCATATCATCCTTATTGTTTAGATTTACCTCTTAGTTAAATAGTTTAACTTTTACCATGTATTCTTGTATTATTATAATAAATGGTTAATAAACCTACTATAAAAATCCATGGGATCCCAAAGTGGTTCATTAATAACATATTTATTATTATATATGTCTTATGTACAATCCATAGATTTTTAGGAATATTATATCATTTAATAATATAAAATTGTTTTTAAAAACTCAATTATGTCAATTTTTTGACACTATTTGGTATTTGGTTTTTGTGAAAGCCATAACAACATGATTAATTCAAAAGAAATTCATTTAATCAACCATACCATGTCATATTAATCTATAAAATTATTTTCTGGCATAAAAGGTCTCAATTTACATTTATTTGGATATTTATAACATCAATTAATTTTACATTTCATTAAAATTTTAATTACTGCATCATCATTGTGTCATAAATAAATTTAATTATATAACATTAAAAAATCTTTAATATAATTACATTATGTAAGAAATATGTTTTTCTTTCTAATGAATATTTATTGTCTTATTTATCTTAGTTATAACACAATATAAAAAATGTTTTAGTTATGAAAAGTCGAATTTCACACTTTAAACTCTTCTTTAAATAAAATAATAATAAATGTCCTAATCTAGTTCAAGTGGAAAAAAATTATAATATTTTATTCCTACGATTTATTTTTGTAGAAATAATCTTATCCAATAGAATTAGAACAGATGTTTGGGTAATAATAATATCATTTTTACCTTTAATTACCCTATGTAATTTTAGCCGTGGTAAGTAAAAGTCAAAAGTAACTATTCACTAAAAATTATTTTCATCTTATTGAACAAAATATTACGTACTTATTTAAACTTTGTTTCTTAGATTTTTTAAATTCAATTCATAGAATCAGTAATGTTAGGATTAATTCAAATTTTCAAATTTTCCTAGTATATGGGTAAAAGAGCTTAAGAAGTCCAACAAAATTTTATACATCTAATATTAATATAAAATGACTCCAATGAAGTAAATTGAACAAATATAGGTATTATATATCTATTTTGACTGAAAATAATTTTAAATAATATAAATAATTATTTAAATAAAAATTCTCTTTTAAAAATTAACATAGTATTTTTCACAATTAATCAAAAAATGAAAGTTTTCAGAATAATACCAAAAATTCACCCTAACCTAATTTTGATATTCTGAAACAAAAATGAATTCCATTTTGAAAAATAAAATTTATTTAATTTCAAATCGTGGAAATTACTATTTATAATGTCTAGTTTGATTGGTCGTGGTGTGCTAGAACTCGAAGTTGCGTATAGCGCAAGATATTTTATTATTCAAAGGTGAATGTATCATGGAATATTGGGGTGTTACAAGTAATTTTAATTTATTTGATATTGTGTCTTACAAGAAACCCCAAGTCTAAATGAACTGTAAAATATCCATGTGAAGTCACACTCTGTGTCATCCACTTCCCCCGCTATTTTTCACCATGTCGTCATCCATGGAATGATAACGTAGAAAAAAGTAAATTATTCCCTATAAAATTATAATATCATCATTAAATTAATTAGAATTTATAAATAAAAATTAACTAACTAACTAAAAAATAATCTGAAAAAATATCCTTAAAGGTCATATCTACTCAAATTTCCAACATATTTTATGTGGTCAATCACATAGGGTCTAACTATTCCACATCGTAGAGTATGTATTGCATCTATGATATACTATAATGTAGAAAAGAACATCCCCTCCTCTAACCTCCCAGTTAAGTCTCCTAATACAACCAATTCATGCAACACTATTATCAACTATGATCCAAAATTAACACCACTATTTAGACAGGTGCAATTCAATAAGTCATATTATACTCCACCAATAATGTAGGGTTCACTACCTTGGAAAAAAGGTAATTCAATATACATTCACCATATCCTATATATCAATCGAAAGAATATCACCAAATTATTTAACCCTAGAGATATCATACCATGTTACTGTTAGTGTGGAAAGCAATAGATCCCTAAACCTAGCATCATAATCCATAAATTATTTTTACCCCTGTATCAAATGAAAAAATTAACATTATCTATTTTCCCTTAGTGTCTAAAGGATATTGTTTTATTATAACCATTCAATAAAATATTTCCATGATATCCCTAATTTTATAAAATACTATACATATTTTTCCAAGCTATGTTTTGATAATCCCTTATGAATATTTTTAACCAGCATTACCATTTACCCAAGAGGAATCTCAATCTGAGAATAATTTTTTTAAAAAAAATAGTTCAATGTAGAAATTTGTTTATTCATGTGCACCTTCAAAATAATATAGTAGATGATTCTATGTCTTGAAAAATAAAATCAAATAAACCATTCCAGGTTAAACTCTATTAGTGCCTTAGGAAATAATTTGGATGCCCGTGATAATATATGCGTCTTCTAATCATCAAATATTTATCTGAGGTCAACATGTTTCATTGGAAACCATGTTTTCTTTATAACAAACTAATTATTGTTTTGGTCATCTCCATTATCAAGGGATACAATATTTTTTTCCTTAGTGGACTCATATATTCACCCTAAATGTCCTAATAATTATATTCCCTAACGCATCCTCATATATTCCCCCCTATACCTTTAATGAGAGACATCAAGGTGTATTATCATTGGAAGAAATATAAAATTATTGATAAATTTCTTTATCAAAATTTAGAAAAAAAAGGAATTTTATTATTGGAAATATATCCTATCGCTCATTAACATTCCCATATTAACCCAAACTCTATACCATCATGACTCATGACCCTGTCTACCCATTTGATGACCATATACCATACAAACACAAACATAGGTTCTAAATATCATAAGATAATTTTTAAAACCAGAAACATATCATATATAAATATTACATATTAATATATAATAATTCAATAAATTCTAAAAACAAATGATTTAGGATCAAAATTGTATTGTGCCTTTGGATACTAGAAAAAATATTCTAATTTATTGAATGACATTAAATACCTCACATAAATATATTCCCACATTGTAATATTTATTGAAATACCCTTATTAATACAAGCCCTCAAATTACGTGCAAAGGAAACATAATAAAGGGTTTCCTTATAATATTAATATGGAAAGTGCCCCACCGTTGGTGGTGGGGTGGTAAGGGTTTGGGGGGTGAGGGGCAGGTTGTGGGGTCAAGTCCCCGAGCTTGCGATTTAATGTAATTTTCTTCCTTTCGTCATGTTCTTCTTTCGCGGTTGTACCCAATTTTTTATTAATATGGAATGACAAGGGATATTTCTAATCATAACATGAGCTGACTGTTTAAGAATGTGGGAAAAAAATTAAAATACCACATGTATCCTATCGATGATCATAATCATGAATCATGGAATATAGATTATATGTTCGTAATACTTTAATGTAAAATAAATCAAAGAACATGAAATGTGACTACATAACATTGGAATCAAACATAGACTTTTTTAATACACATAATCATAAAACATTTTTCCCCAATACTCAAGGATAATCACAGAGGCTATGATAGTGGAATGCGTTCACTCCCCAGACCATTTTAGTAGGCAAGGTTCACTTCCAATACTAACATAGTAATAAATGTCCTTTAATGAACAAGGATCACTCCCCATTCCACTCCTATTTACCTCATCAGTTGTCGATCATTACCCAATGAATTGCAGGGTGATATAGGTATATAATGACTTAGTATTTTCATAAATATATATAAAATAATTTATTGTTAAAAATTTATTAAATTACATAAAAACCCACCTAATGATCATAAAGGTATAATGACTTTAAAAAATGAAAACAGAAATAATTAGTTCATAGGTGAACTAAATCATCTCCAACGACGTTTTTAATGACATACACCCTTCATATAAAAATCATACATCATACATTTCTTCATAAAATAATTAAATAAATATACATCATGGTTATCTACAATGATATATAATAGAAAACTAGATGGATTTTTAAATATAACATGAGAATAAGGGTATGAGAAAATGAACATAATATTTGAAAATAATACCCCGAATATCAATGATAACACTCTTTTATCATGGATCCATGAGTTATTATTCGTATGATGTGAGTCATAAGTTAATTAAATATAATAATCAATGAAATCATAATTATGAAATAAGACATGGAATTTTAGCATATACATAACCATATAAAATCATTTCATTAATAATTGAAGTCTTATTGTCGAAACGATCATAGTAGAATGAGTTCAATTTCAAAACTATAATAATAGCCAATATTCACTCCCAATACTATCATAGTGGAATTTTTCTATTAACAAACATGTTTTAACTTTATTCAAGTCCAATTTATCCCATGGGATATAAATCATTACTGAATTTATTGTAAGGGGTTATATGTAAAAATAACAACATAATTAAAATCATATATATGTGTGATACAGGATCATAAAATATTCATAATATAATATACAATTTAACGAAATGGTTTTTATAAACAATCCACATAACATAACATGTGGAAAGGAAATATGATTCATAATCATTTGTTCATTTGATCAAATCATTATTCATGAATGAAAAATTTAGTTTCAAAATACTTTTATCATATTATAGCCCATGGAAGGGAAATGATTTTGATAAAAATAATCTCTTCAGAGACATAAAATATATAGTGAAATAATAAATTTGATATCACTGTATCATATCCCCATTATGATTTAAGTATCATTAATTTTTTTCATCTTAGATTGGAAATAAATTTGAATGAAAATCAAACAGAATGTTTGTTAAGGAAAATATATATTCATTGAAAATATCCTTTTTAGAATTTAAAATTCATAAAATATTTTGGAAACATTTTCATTGAAAATAAACATAAAATTATATAATATAGTATTGAATGAATATAATTTTTATGATGTTGGGAAATATGGTCCATTTTATTCGTGTTCAAATAATGATTCCATTCACATTTTTAGTAAAAACTAAATGGGCCACGTTTTGGAAAACAACAGGGATATCCCTTAAAATATTAATTATTAAAAAATCAGTAAAAATGAATTTAATAAATCATATTTAAAATTTTAATAAAATTATTAAAGAATTTTTAGAAAAAAATTTTTAATAATAGAAAAGAATTTTTTACTCAAGAGAGATATAAATAAAATTTTTCTGGAAACATTATTTTGGTATCTTGACTACATAAAGAGATGGACATAAATTTAATATATGTATTCTAATTAATAAAAATATGTTAATAAATTTAATATATTTATTCTAATTAATAAAAATATGTTAATAAATTTAATGTGTTTGTTTAAATATTTTTAAAATGAATTATCTTCATAATAATAAACATAAATAATCCTGATAATTGATGATGTTATAACAAAAACTATCTACCACATTATTATATTTTTAATCATAAGTAAAATTAAAGATTTATGTAGAATGTAACATAAAATAGAATTAATAAAATTATATTAATGTTATAAAATTTAAATGGAGTTTTTATATGAACATCATAAAATAATATTGGTGCATAACATTACATAGGTTTCAAAGAAGATGAATTGAGATGAAAAATCCAATTAATCATGTCTCGTCATCCTTTATACACATTAAAACACCCTATAATATAATTATATTATTTTTATGCAACTATAAAATAACAAAAATTAAATATATCATAAGATATATGTCTTACTTAATACTTTTTATTACAAATTTATTAATAATTATATGTTAAATTCAAGTTCAGGAAATAATTGCTTTATATTTTTATGTATGTTTTTTATTTGGTATATTTTTTTATCATACCATTTTCATGGTAAAATAATATAAATCATGTAAAATATGATATAAATATCATATATATTGTATTATTTATTTATTTATATTAATCTTTAATCTTTATATATGGTAAATTAAATACACTATTCGTGGAGACGGTAAGTCGTACGTATGCATGAATGAAATCTACATTCCACGATTGATGTAGAAAAATAATGGTAATTAATATATTAACTTAAAAAATATATATTTCTTATATATCTATTTTATGATTTAAATTTTTTCCTTATTACCTTCCATTTAAAACGAATGTGAAAAATAGTTCATGTGGCTTTGCGAGGCGGTAGTTTTTCAATCACATAAACAACATTATCATATTATTTGTGGAATGGAAAATAAAAAATTTATATATGATAATATATTTAAAAATAAATATTTATTTTAAAAATACCATATATTTAAAATATATTCTACATCATACACAAATTTGAGATGTGTTGATTTGAAATGTGTCTCATCAGTCTGTGTGGTGGTAGTCTGTTGTACACACGAGTGACATTATCATTTCCAATTTTAGGGAAGAGGATATGGATGAAGTACATTATATTGACATAAAAAATATCAATAAATAAAATCTAATAATTTTATAATATCTAAATTGTGTAAAAATAATTTAAATTTAAGGAGGAAGAAATAAATGAAAAATTCTCGTTGAAGAACGTTACCCCTTCTTGAAGTAACCTCCTTAGATTTCACCATACAACTTCCTAGGATGTATATATAATAAAAATAAGGATTATAGAATTATATGATGAAAATTATTAATTAAAATTTTCTTGTATTGGTTGAACCAACCATTTTTTCAAATTTTTAATAGGATATGATATAGTGTGGCATTTTATTTGTGAGGTGAGTGGCACACTGGAAAATTTTAAAAACAAAAAGGTGTACCCACATTTTTCTCATGAAACAAGGATAAAAATGGACCATTATAAATATTATAATATATAGGATATATCCATTTTCATTCAATGGGGTTTTTATATATTTTGGGTAAATTCTAATTCATATCTCATATACTTCACCCTCATCGAAATCCCCATTTTTACCTTAACTGCGGTAATCTGTTTTAGTATATTTACTATTGATTAATATAAAAAATCTACCTTGTTATATTATATAAATTATTCTAATTAAAAATATTATATCCAGGTTTCTAAATTCCTTTCACATAATTTTAAATAGATAATTTAAAATTAAACCCTCATTTATTTCGAGAATGTAGTTTTCTAAAGAGAAAATTTTTAAAAGTCTAAAAAATATTTTATATATAAATTAAATATTAAACTTTTTATAATGAAATAAATTGGATTAAAATATATATAGTAGAAATACTTTTTATTCTAATTAAATTTTAATCCAAAAATTAACCTTTAAAATTCTTTAAATTAAAAGGTACTTTTGAATTAAAATTATTTTCACAATTCATCAAAAAATTAATCTTTTCAGAAAAATCACTATTATTCACCCATGAATAATTTTAATATTATGAAATAAAAAAATATATGTATTATATTTAAATAAATTTATAAATTTTTAAAAAATTTATTTACTATTTGTCATAATAACAAATAAAAAGTAATTTTTTGAGAAATTAGTATTTTTAAAACATATGAAGACATTACTAAAAAAATAAGTACTTTTTATCATTGTGTTTTATTTATATGAAACCATTATTATTAATATATTAAATGTGGTTATTCTAATTCATTCGTCTATGTTTAATGTCTATTTAAAAATGGTATTTTATAAATAATAATATTAATTTCTTTCCATGACTTGATAGAACATAATATAGCATGTAACACAAGTTATTGATGAAAATTAATTTATTCAAAAAAATAAATTCATAAAAAATGGGTGTTAAATTATAACTTCATTAAAATGAATTTATACCTATAAATTCCATCACATTATTATAAACAAATGGCTATACTTCCACCTCATCACATCCTCAGGTTACCAAATAGCTTCCTCATACTATTGGTTTCGCTATAAAGCAATTAAAGGTGAGTGTATTCTTTCATAGAAATCAATTTATATGATTAAAAATCTCCAACCATTGTTATTTGTAATAAATTTCATTTTCCAGTGGAAAATTATCTTTGTTCATTACATTTTAAGTGCTAGTTATGTACTTCCCTAGGATAGATACATGGAAACAATATAGTGTTGAGAAAGGCTTGGTGGAAATTTATATTGATCAGATACCATCCGGATACTATCAAGAATTTGAATAAAATAATAATAAATTAGGATTTATTTTCCTTATTTAAAATATCATTAACTTATTCCAAGGTGAAATATCTATAAATAAATTTTCACCAATTTCAATTTAATAATCACACCAATGATTTTCAATATAACTTTTCTTCCAACTCTGAGGAGAATTGATGTGTTTTTTAATGGATATTACATTATTTTCTATTTTTTTATTTATATCTGGCCCCAATATCAATCTTTCACCTTATTCATTCCATAAATTTGGATATGTACTCTTCTCTACATAGATGTCATCACACAAATCTATCTGAATGATGATTTGAAATCTATTATTGTATAAAATATCAATTAAGGAAGATTTTGATCCCAACTACGTCCGAAATCCATAGATCAAGATATCAATATATCCAAAAGGGTTTTAATTTTTATTTCTCAATGATAATTTTGTTATGGTTGATATGAAGGGATGAAACAGAAAATTATATCCTTGGAATATTTAAGACTTCACCATAATATAAAGGAAAATCTAAGATCCTGACCAAACACCCTGAAATATAGTACTCTGTGAAACCATACCACTTGCATTTTTAATATCCTGTAAATATGATCAGAGAAGAAATATTTAAATTTTCAATTTTCCTTTTTCATAATTTTATTGAAATCGACTACAATCCATATAGAATTATCTATTTTAGACATTTGAGGAAGACTAATGACATAATCCACGGTGATTTTTTCCTATTTCCATTCTTCGATGGGTAATGGATATAACACCGCTTAGAATTTTGTTTATCATTATGAACGTTTTAACATACTCTAATCTAAGATACACACTATAAAATATCATTCATCACTCCACACCACCATAAATAATCTTTAAAATATCTATATATCTTTTTGTTTCCATGATGAATAGAGAATAGAGAACTATGAGCCTCCTATAATAACTCATTCAAATATTCCATGGGTGGAATACATATATTTTTATTGAACCCTATCATTCCATCATGACCATGGATAAACTCATGAATATTTTTGACCTTCTATTTATTCCAAAAATCATCCTTTTATGCCTCTTTCATCTTCACGTGGATTGATGTTTGAACATTCAATGTTGTAGAATAATATTTCTCTCATTAAATCAAGATTTCTAGATATATCCATTGTAAATCAAGAAATATCGGATCAGATCCACATCATGGATAAGCTGGAATAATCCTTTCCACTCAAATCATTAGACACAGTTTTTGACTTCCATGGGGTGAAATGTATTGAGCATTCATAATTGTTAGTGAAGTCAAACCATATTCTATACCTTATATTCAACTCCTTATATTGAATATATAATTTATAAATTAATGATCAATATTTATATCTAATTTTTCTTCATAAATATGACTCCTCCATATCACGAATGAAAAAACAACCACAACTAACTACAAATCCGGAGTTGGGTAAGTTTTTCTCATGAACCTTCAATTTGTTAAGGTATAATCTCTAACCATGTCACTCTGTATATGATCAAATACCAATTCCTTCGTTGATGAATCACAATATATTACAAACACTTATCCAATATAGGGTAATGTAATTATGTTTTCAATAAAAAATATTCACTTATGTTCATTAGAATTTTACTGACACCCATCTATGCATAGGATCTTAGTTGCCTTCCATGTTAACTTGGTAATTATATTTGATTGTTGTTATAAATTCTCCACATACTATGAATAATATCCTTACAAAGCTAGAAACCTCATATCTCAGTCACCATAGTTTCTTTAGGATAACATTTAATAGCCATCATATTTTATAATGATTCATATAAACCCTCCTTTGATATTATATTACCAAAAAATGAATCTTTTTACAATCAAAATGCACACATTTTAAAATTTACACACAAATTTTATTTTATAAGGGTCTTCAAAATAATCATATAGTGATCTTTATGTTCTTTGATAATCATTGAATATATAAGAACATAAACTACAGAGACTAGCAAAATATGATCATTGTAATCTCTATAGACTCTATTCATTAAATCCATGAATATAGTGTGGTGATTAGTAATACCCAATTTTATCCCTGTATATTCATAATTTCCATATATTTTATGAATTTTTTCCTTGGATATATCATCATTATTGATCTCCAATTGATGATATCCATAATATATTCCAATCATAGAGAAATATTGACTTCCATTATATCGACCAGTCAATTCATCGATATGGGGTAGATGATACCTTTTTTTGTTGTGTTCTTGTTATCCTATTGATAATTAATGAAAAGTTTCATCGATCCATCATTATTTATGGAAACGAAAATGTTTACACCCCAGGGTGAAACACATGGCTGAAAGAATACCTTGTCAACATTCTCTTGGAGTTTTATCTTCATTTAATTTATCTCAATTAGGGCCTATCTATAGGGATTATTGGAAACATGTGTGGAATCATGTATGAGTTCTATACATAACTCAACATTAATTTTCAATGGATGGATAGTGTACTATTGTGGAAAACATAAATAAACTCCCACAAAAGGGGAAACCGCCGTCGTTGAGTTTTTCCCCAACAATATAAGATATATGTCCCTCTTGAGTACGAATTAGAACCTGTAAAATACATTTGATATCAATCAGATGTTCATAGGTATCTCTCCACTGATAAATGATCATAGAATGGTTAGAAATATCAAACATGACATTTCATCCTTTGAAATTAATGTGTTATTTGTGTATAGAAACCCAATCCATGAATAAAATGACGTCAAATTCAATCATGGGTAGAATTACAAGATTTGCAGGGAGAATAATACCACAAATATCAACTAGCGAGGAATCATATACTGGAGATGCGATCATTATAACATTAGGGGTTCTAACTAAGAATTTTATATCTAATAATGTCGGTGGAATATTTATACCATTCAAAAATTATTTTAATTAATAATAAAGGGTCCAATATAGAGTAAAATAAGACATTATTAGTTTTAGAGTGGATAGTCAGAATAATTTTTACTACGTCATTATCACAACCTAATACAACAATATTGATATTATGATATTTCCTATTTTCCACTATCTTAAGAAGTTACTGACATAATTCATCATCATTCAAAATCAAATTTGGGAATTGGATATCATATTTCTATTAATCTTTAAATTTGAAACACTATAGTGAATGTGGAGTACTCTTTGTATATTTCTCTCTATTCCAACTAGTAGAAATTGTTTCCCATCAATTTGATTATCAATTTAACAATGAAATTTACTCCCATAGTTATAAAATTTAGAATTCCCATTAAATAAATTCCCCCTATATTTCATGCCATACTATGAGAATAATGGAAATCTTATCTTTTTGTCTTCATAGTTTTCGGATTTTACTTTAAATTACATAATTATCATCCTATCAAAACCATAATATTGATATATATATTCAACATCCATTTGGAGATTGATAGAATATAGAACAATATATTCATAATTAATGAAGTATCTTATGGATAATTCCCTTCCAGTAATTGGTTTGGATCCACTAAAGAATCAATCAACCTCTCTTTCATGTTGAAAGATAATATGATAAGTTCACCTCAATGGTCTTTTAAATTTTCCTAATATGTACTGATGGATTCATCATTGTTATTATTTTTCTCATGGAAATAATTCCTTACAATTGCATGAAGTATATGAGGGAATTAATTATTCAAAAATATTTTCCTGAACTCCTCCCGATCCACGGATTCAATTTCATCATATTTGATCATATTCTTAATCAGTTACAACCATTGATCTTATTCACGATTTAAATGGTACAAAAAGAAAATGACTTTTTGTATCAACTAACATTGAATTATGTAAAATATATCATCAGTGGTGATGATCCTTTTCTAATGTAATAGTGTATTATTTGGACCTCTAAAAAATGTGTATGTGGGATCATGAAGTACTCAACAAATTTATTTTCCATCCATTATTGGTTTTGAGGACCATCATGATTCAAAGTATGAAAATGTTTTGTGACCGTAGAAATGATATTTTTTATTCCATCTCCCATAGAATTTGGTTGGTCAGGAGAAAAATAATAACATCTCAAATTGAATTCTGTATTAACATAATTTCTATTGGTTCTATCTATATAATAATATGAAAAAAAAATATTGTGTGAGAAAAACAGTTCATAATTGAAAACCAAATAATCCTGAAAAATAACATAGGATTTACAAATCAATACAATTTCATTAAATCTAAGACTCATTAGGTTTAAAATATGTTATTTTGGAACAAAATATGGTCAAATAATACTTAATGTTATGTAAATAAAATTTTATTAAACAAATGAATATCCTCTAGGAGTGTCAAAATATATTCATAGTAAAGAACTTTATAGTGTACATGGTAATGCTCAATTTAATCCTGATACACATTTTTCTGAGTTATTACCCCTAGGTCCAACTATAAGAGAATCACATCCAATTTTAGTATATAGAAAGGGGTGTATTTCAAGGTAGAACACCTAATTTATTCCTTACAAAAACTTATGAAATTTACACAATACATTGGTTATCTAAAGGATTATCACAAATGTATTCTCATCTTAGTTTCCAAAGGTAAAATAAACATATCTAATTATTTAAACAATAATGATCTAGTATTATTATATATATATTACCTAATATTTTGATGAATATTCATTACATTACACAAACATATTCCTGAGTATCATAAAGGTATAGTGCCTTCAGAATCATGGAAACATGTATTAGTGGTTTATAGGTGAACAACATCATTTACCACTAAGTCATTAATCACTTGAACCCCTCAAGTAAAAATCAATGATAATAAATTTCATTATAACTTGTGTAAAAAACATAAGAAAATGAGAGATAAAATTATCAGTAATGGTAGAAAGGGGAGATACATAAACATAACTTTATCAAAAGGTTATAATAACACGAGTATAAAATGAAAAAACTATACCCTTTATATCAAATATCAAAATAATCGGTCGTAGAGTAAATATTTTATGATCATAAGGCCAAAATATTAAGGTAATCAAATATCATGACACATGGGATCAGAAAAATGTAACACAACAAGGAAATTTTTCATACCATTAAGCATTGAAAATCATTTCATTAGTACGTAATGGATCATTTCTGAGACTATAATATTATAATGGGTTTACTCCCCAAACAATGAAAGTATTCAAGGTTGAATTAATGGGTTATCATAGTGGAGAGAGTCCCTTACTGAAATAGTTTCACTCTTTAATCTAATTTTTTTATCTCATGAAATATCAATATTTACCCAATGCGATGTAGATAAATATTGGTACAACCCATCACATTATGAAAATCATTCATATTTGTGATACAATATTATAAAATATTAATCATATAACAAACCATGAAAGAAATTGGGTTTCATAAAAAATTTTTACAATATAATTTTTTAAAATAAATATGTTTCATAATATTTTCATTATATCATTAAATCATAACCCATGAAAAAATAAGTAGGTTTCATAATAATTATATCATGGTAGAACTGATGGGATATAAACATGTTTCATTAAAAAATTTCATCATAAACCTAAACCATAATAAAAAATAACTAATACGGTGTCATTGGATCATATCCCTAGTAAATATTATGTTACATCAAAAGATTTCTTCCATATTGTAAAATTATTTAGAATGAAAAATTACTTGAAATAATTTTTCTAGAATAAATAGTTATTTCATCCAAATATAGACATAATGATGATTTATCTTAAAAGAAGTATTTTGGTCTCTTGAGTATCTAAATAGTGTAAAATAATTGGGTTTATGTTTTTGTCTTGAAATAATGAGATTTGATGTAAATTAAGGTGTTTCTTGAGATATGGGTAAAAAATATTTCATTACTAGAATCATAATCATAATAAATCGTGATAATGAATGAAATTATAAAATTAAATAGATACCACTTTTTTATTTTTTGAATCATAAGTACCATTAAGGTATAAAAGAAAATGAAACACTAAATATAATTAAAATAGGTATATTAATGATATAACATGTAAAATGTGTATTATATACACTACATTACAGAATATTGGTGTATAACATAACATTTTCTTCAATGAAGGAAAATTGCAACCAAAATCTATTGCCTTACGTCTAGAATTCCTTCACACACATCAAGATCATGTATAATAAATATAGGTATGTTATAAAAAAGTCCATAATCATGAATAAAATAAATAAGGAAATATATATATCTATATAATATATTTTTTAAACTTTTTGGATCATTATTACCCCTTTTTATTTTATTTTAACCCCATGTAAATGCATTTATCCTTAAGGATGGTAAATACATTTTACTTATATTAATATTAATTATAGTGAAAAATTAGTCCGACCTCATTTGATAATATAAATGATTATTATTCCAAATATGTAATCCATTTTTTAAAATTCCAGTCATAGTAGTAGAAAATTTTAATTTATAACTAAAATGAAAATGATTATGGAAAAAATGTTTTCCAACAAGAAAACGTTTAAAAAGATACTATAGAAAAATTAAATATAAAATTTAATTTAATGACCTAAATTTGATTAATAAGTGTATAATTTAATTATTTTTACATTTTATCACATTTTAAAATAAAAAGTATCCTTATAAACTCTATAAAAAGGATAGTTTTCAATAAAACACGTCTTTTTTCACTATTCATCAGAATATTATTCTTTAAAAAAACAATTTCATAGTACGATAATTATTATATAATTCCTTAATAAATATGTCTTTTTTTATAAAATTAATTTCTAAAGGTTATCAAAATTAATTTATTAGTGGTCACAAAAAACATTTTTTTAGATAATAGTTTTTTCAAAACATATATAATTTTTAGATGAAATTAAGTAATTTTTTGTCAAAATAATTTCATTGTTAAAAAATAATAAATAATAGTTAATATATTTTTATTCTTTTTCAATATTTCATGTTCAACATTTTTTAAATAAAAATAATTTTTATATAATAATATTAATGGGTTTTCATGGTTTGTTAAAACTCGGTGTTGTGTGTAACCCAAGCTATTGAAGAAGTTTATTTTTTTTTTGAAACAAATTAATAAAATATTTTGTGTTTTAATGGAAGAAATATCACATTTAAATAATATATATATATATATATATATATATTCTATAGTATAATAAAACATTCATTATATCAATACCCATGAAGAAATGGGTATCATAAACATTTCATCATAGAATAACCTATAGAAATCAAAAATGTTTCAAAATTATCTAATAAATTCATCATAAAATAACCCATTAATAAAATACTACGATTTCACAATCATTATCACATAATAAACATAAACCATTCAATTAATGAATAAAATTTGTATCCTAAGATTATATCCCTAGTAAATCAGAGAATCAAAGGATTTTATCTTAAATTGAAAATGATTTTGAAACATTACATGGAGAATTTATTAAGTATAATAGGATATAAGAATTGAAAAAACATTTTATAATAAAAATTATTTTAAAATTACCTTTCATTGAAAATAAACTTGTAAACTTTTAAAGGAACATTTAGTGGTTATTTAACAGATTTCTTTTGGAAAATCAATTTTAAAACAAAAAATTCATAAAAAAAAATTGTCAATCAAATTCATTGAAAATAATATTTTAATGATATAATGTATTATTTAAAAACATTATTTTTTCATGATTATGGAAAACAACATTTTTTTCTACACTTTTTAGTAATTATTCCTTTAAAATTTTAAGAGAAAACGAAATAGGAATCGTTTGAAAAATTAATCGATGAATCATTTAAAAATTCCAAATTTATAATTTTTTAAAAGTTTATTTTTAAATAAGTTGAATAATTTTTTAATAATATAAACAAATATTTATGAAAAAGGATTAATGAATGAATGGATAAATAATGAAAATTTTCTTAAAACATTATATTTAAACCCTTAATAAATAAAGAGATAAAAATGGACAAAAACATGTTTTTTATGAAATAACTATTGGTGAAGAAAATTCATGAGTTTAATTGAGATATGGATCATAATATTTTATCATTGGAAGCATAATCATGAGAAATCCTGGTAAATGATGATATTTTATAATAACACCCTTAGCACATTGGAAACACTGAATCATAATCTCATTGAAGTAAAAACATTAAATGTAACATAAGATATCATGATAGTTGAAAAATTCATGAACATACATTTAAAATGTTATTTATATACCCCTCATTAAAAAAGATAGGTGTATAAAAAAACATATGCTGTAAAGGGGGAAAATATTGATTAACAATCCATTATTACATTAGTAATCTTTTTAATCATAAAACAGATTCTATAAGAAAATAAAAATAAACCTCTAATATTATATACATAAGAATATTAATTATATATATTTCCAACGGGTAAGTATATACACCAAAAAATGAAATGACTGGTAAATATGACACATGTCTCCCACACAAGAAAGAGTGTCTAGAAATCCCTTACCTTAAGTCCCACCTTCCTTAATAGATGTTAGATCCTATTATATAATAAAAAAAATTATTTTATATATATCACAAAACCATACCTCTATATATCATTCTATATATTATTTACTTGGTACATTTTATTATACATGTATAAATAATTCATTCTTAAATCACATTCTAGTTAATAACTTCTTCTTTTTTGTGTAGTCTATGATTTTTTATTTTTTGATGTTACTTTTATAATAGTTAGTTAATATATTTTATTTTGACCATGATATAAATATTTTAAATATTTAGTATTTATGTAGTCATTATAATTCATAAACATTACAGATTGAAAATGAAAGACATCGTTTATGGAGAAGGTTGGTCGTATGTAACAATATATATTTTTTCAATTTCATTGATCAATGAAATGAAAAAATATGGGTAATTAATATATTACAATTCTATAATAGTTTTTATTTCATATATATCACATATTTGTATTGAAACATATCTTTTTTACCTTCCATTCAAAGATTATGTGAAAACATGAATCACTTCTGTACACGAGGCGGTAATCCACCACACACACAAACAATGAAATCATATCCCATATAAAATTGTATATAATAACTTATATTCAATATAATAATTGTCACGACCCGCCCTCGGGGTCCGTGTCGTGACTACCCCAAGCCCGCCTTCCATAGGCCAGGGGCTGGAGACTAGCACCAAGGCGTAAATCCCAGAAAAAGGGAAGGCATTGCCTTTGTAAATTAAACAAACACCACAGAGTAAGCAAGCGGAAGTAAAACACTAAGTACAAAAAGAAGAGCTGAAAAGTAAAAAGGGGCCGGAAATACAAGCCCAACTGTAAAGTACAACTCGAAAGGGAAAACAGCGACTGAAAAGTAAAGCTGCTACACTGAGATGTCCACTGGAAATCCCACCTGAAGGGTGGGTACAGATAGCTCCTCTGCTCCTCGGGTCCCGCCATCCGCTCCGAGTATGTCCCGCCCAGTGGTCCACCTCCGGGTACCGCCTCGTCGTATAGCCACCTCCAGGTACCGTCAAGTCCTCGAACCTTCGGCTTCTGTCAGCACTGTCCGTCGTCTGCAACCAACACAACGAGGTGCGGGCATAGCCCGTGCAGGGGTGAGTATAACGATACTCAGTAGGGACCCCGAGACCCTCAAGGTCTCACTAAAACCAACAAGGATAAACACAAGAAGATCTCAACAGATAAACTCTACTTAGGTATATGCCCATACATATACCTAAGTTATCAAGTAACCCATCTCAATCATGAGGAAACACAAGAATTGTGAAAACGACGGATAACCACTACCCGGGTATATGCCCATACATATACCAAAGTTAGAAAGTGACCCATCTCAATCATGAAGTAAACACAAGGCCAAAAGTCTCAGCACAAACCAGGATTTTCATTATCGAAACTGTAACTGCTGAAGAGCTCCGTCTCTAGAGTGTACAGTGGTCCTGTCACGACTCCGAGGTACTGCTTACTAACCTAAGACTGCTGAAGTACTCCTCCTGTCGAGTACCGCGGGTCAGCCACCCAGACACAGTAGTGCTTCCCGCCGAGGCATGTCACCCAGTCACAGTAGTGCACACCCCCTAGTAGCCTGCTGAGGTACTCTCCGGACGAGTACCGCGGGTCTGCACTGTCACACAGGTAGTGCTCCGTCCGCCATGGTTCTGCACCTCAGAAAGTAGTGCTCCGTCCACTGAGCTAGTCGACTCACTCCAAGTCGAGTCGGTCAAGCAGTCGTCAGGTCTCAGGCAGTTACACGGTCTCCGTACTCTGCACGCTCGTCTCCGGGAGGGTCCGCTCCACGAGCTACTGGTCGATACTCCAAGTATCACAAGGTCCCGCAAAGAAGTATCTCAAAAGTCCGTCTCGTCACAGGGGTCTCAACGCAACAGTCGGCGCGTCGATCGGACGCCCGGTCTGTGAGTTATTAGCCTTTTCGTCCCAGGGGCCCGGTTAGTTTCGAGTGCGAACCAATCCCGGCCGTATCTCAACTGTACCCCGAACTCCCGTAGGGTATACTCATAGGGACCGTTACTAATGGTAAACACCAACGCCGCTGACGGTTCGTCAAACGGACGTCCTGTCTGAAAGATATCAGCTTTCCCGTTCCAGGGGCCCGGTTGGATTTCGGGTACAATCCAACCCGGCCATACTCCGACTGCATCCAAAACTCGGGCGGAGTATGTCAAAAGTTCCGTCTCATCAAGAGGAATTCAACGAAACAGACGGCGCGTCAATCGGACGCCCGGTCTGTGAGTTATTGGCTTTTTCGTCTCCGGGGCCCGGTTGGTTTTTAAGGCAAAACCAACCCGACCGTACTCCACCTGCGTCCAAACCTCGGGCGGAGTATGCCAAAAGATCTGTCTCATTAAGAGGAACGCAACGCGATTGACGGCGCGTCAATCGGACGTTCGAGGCTCAAGATATGAGCGTTTCCGCTCCGAAGGCCCGGTTGGTTTCGTGAACGAACCAACCCGGCCGAACTCAAAGTAATCCGAAACCTTGAGTGCGATATACCGAAACGACCGTCTCGATCCAAGGATCGCGTTGCCGCAGACGGTTCGTCATTCGGAGGTCCGAGGCTCAAGTTATGGGCCAAAAACCAAATCTGGTTCGAAATGGGGGGTCCGGGTCCGGGCCGACCCGGCCCGACCCCCCCTGGGCGACGCGGTGGCCGGCGGCGGCGGCCAGCGGCGGCGGGCGGCGGCGCGGCGGCGGCGGCGGCGGCGGGCGGCGGCGCGGCAGCGGCGGCGGCGGGCCGCGGCGGCGGCGCCTGGTGCCGCACGTGGGTGGCACGCGGGGGGCTAAGCCCCCTCTTCTCCTCTGGCGGCGCGGCTTAGCCGCGCCGTTTTTTAAATAAAACGCCCCCCGCCACGTGGGGGGGGCTTGCTGGAACAGAACCGGGGGGGCCGCCCCCCCCCCCCCCTTCTTCAAAGTGGCGCGGCCTTTGTGCCGCGCCTGGGTAACAAATCGGCCCCACGTGGGGGCCGGTTTTGGAGGATCAAACCGGGGGGCTGCTGCCCCCCTTTCATGGACCGCCCCCCTCTTAAAGAGGGGGGTTTTAAGTGCTGGCCGGGGGAATTATTTCCCCCGGTTTAAAGACATCCGGCCGGCCAGCTGGCCGGCCGGTTTTCTCCAACGGGACCGGAAATTCCGGTCCCCTCCTCGGCTTTCGACGCCGGCGGCCCGGCCGCCGGTCTTTTCTTTCGCCGCGGCCCGGAACCGGCCGCGGTCTTCTCGTCCCGCCGCGGCCCGGAACCGGCTGCGGTGTTCGTCGTCCGGCGCGGTGCGACGGCACCGCCCCCCTTTCGCCGTGCCATGAATCCTTTCAACGCGGCGCGACGGCGTCGCGTTCTTGAAGATTTTCCTTGGCGTAGCGCGACGGCGCCGCGTAAAATATAAATGCACGAACACCCACATGGTGCGACGGCACCACGCCACTTGCTTCCACCCGCAAGAACAAACAAAAACGTTGGAGGGGGTTCGGCCGTGTTCGTACGGTCCGGCCCCCTCACGTTAAATTAATAACGCAACATTAAATAAACAACATCCTCACGTTAGTCATACGAACCACGAGCAAGAATGAGATAATTAAATATTAAAATCAACATCCCCTACCTTGGTATAAGGTTCGAAGATTGTTCTACGTTCCGCGGAAGACGACGTCGCGGAGGTCGGGCGACGCAGTCGTCGTTCGTCAAATTCAACGACGAAGAGGCGCGTCCGAAGAGGCACGTCGTTGGCGAATCCTTGTACGCCGACGAAGGTTGTCCGAGGAAGGTGCGGTGTTCTCTCTCGTTGACACCGAAGACGAAGAAGAGCGGAGCGGCGTTCTTCGTCGGAACTTGAGCGTTCTATGTCAAGTCTCGAGGAAAGTCAAATAAAAAGGAAACAACAAACTCAAGAACCCCTACCTCGATAGTCGCATGTTGACGGAGTCGTGGAATATCGGTGTCGATTCCTTTGACGTCGGAGGAAGAGTCGTTGTCGATGGCGTTCGTCGCGGAAAAGATGATGCAGAAGAAGAACGTCACGTCGCGGATATGGCGTCGCGGAAAGACCGTGTTCTTCGGCGAAGAAGTTCTTCGTTGAAGAACGGCGTTCTTCGTGTTCTTCGTCAAGGTTGAAGAAGAAGAAGAAAAGCTTCCAAAGCTCTCAAGAAATCCTCCCAAGGTGGTAAAAGAATCCCCTAGAATAATATAAGCTTTAACTTATATTATTACATAACTTAACCACAAGAATTTCAAAGGTTTGAAATTCAAAAAGGGTTTAACTCCCTTAATTAATTAAGTAACTCAAGTTGACAACATTAAAAGAAAAGAGTTAAAGGGGAGGTTTTGAGAGAATTTGAGGAGTTGGGGTTCGTGTGGACCCCACCTCACTTAATCCTCCCAAGGGAGGTTAAGTGGATGTGGGTCCCACTCCCAACTCCCTTTGGTAGGACTTAACTAGATAAAAAAAATAAAATTTGTTCCTCACAATTTTTATTTAACTTAAACTAAAAACCCAAAAACTAACTTTCAACCCGCAACAAACGCAACTTCCGAAAAGGTCACATTAAGCGAATATCGGCGCTGCGAGTTCATCGGTACCCTCGGATTTCAATTCCGAGCACCGTATCAAAAGTTAGAAATTCCCGCTCGTTCGTTCACTGAACGTACCCGAGCCAAACTTCGGAAATTAATTCCGGGCACTCCGGGCCTCGGAATCAGGTGCCGTCTGAAACCGCGCTCTTGTAAAATTCTAAAGAAAATTAAGAAAAAATTTCCCTTGAATTTTACGGGTCTTTACATTACTCCCACCTCAGGGCTTTACGTCCCCGTAAAGATACAACAAAAACTAGGGAAACAAATGAGGGTACTGAGCACGCATCTGAGCCTCCCGCTCCCATGTGCTCTCCTGGAGATTCCCGTGCCGCCATCTGTTGCGCACAAGAGGAATCGATCGCCCAAGTAGGACCCGCTCCTGTCGATCCTCTATCTCCACCGGGACCTCCGTAAAAGTCACCCCATCGTCAACGTCAAGCTCCCCATGGTCAAAGATGTTCGTCGGGTCGTGCACGTATCTCCTCAGCTGGGATACGTGGAAGACGTCGTGCACCCGGTGTAACTGAGGTGGTAGAGCCAGGCGATAAGCCACCTCACCAACCCTGCTGAGGACTTGGAAGGGTCCGATGAAGCGCGGAGATAACTTGTCGCCTCGGCCAAATCTCCGAATACCACGTCGAGGTGAGACCCGCAAGAAGACGTGGTCACCATCCTCGAACTCTAGTGGCCTCCGCCTCCTGTCAGCGAATGACTTCTGCCGGCTCTGTGCTGTCCTCATCCGCTCCTGGATGACCTGGACCTCCTCTGACGTGGCCCGGACCATCTCTGGTCCCACAAGAGCTGCAAGATTTCTTCTTTTCCGATAAGAGAAACCTGGTCTCATCCCCTGGATGAACCACATTCTTTGCCTAAAACAGTCAATCCTAACATGGATGATATTAATCCATACCAAGGATGACGTCGTAAGGCCTCGACGCTACTACTAAGAGATCCAACCGTTACTCTCGCCTCCAAGGGTTGAGTCACACTGTCGGCATCAGTGTGTGGTAACTGGTCTCCTCCAGTAGATGTCTCACAAGTGAGGGTCAAGTCAACAGTCAACTGGAACCTCTTAGTAACATCACAAAAGAGGACAGGAAAGAAAACATCACAAAGGTATGCGTCTTTTATTATTGCAGCTCATATTACAAGACGCTACACAAAAGCAACATCAACATGGAACTAGAAGTACAAAAGACGTATCCACTAGTTCCTCCCCTGTCCACCTGCTCCCAGAGCTCCATCATTTGTCGCTGCCTCAACCTCGGTGGCTCCCTCCAAGCCTGCGGATCGAGGAGTCGGACAGTCACGTGCCAGGTGACCCTTTCCGCCAGAGGAGTAACATTGTCCGTTTCTGGAACGCCTGGCTCTGACCCCACCTCGGGTGCCCCGCACCACCGGTCCTAAAACCCGAGATCGTCCAACTGCTGGTCTGGTCCTCCTGGACCTCTGCATCATCTGTCTACTGCCCACAGATGACTCGGCTTCTGATCGAAAAACACGCGGCAAAGGCAGAATCTCCTGTACACGCTCGGGGTGTAGAGATACTGGCACAAACTCCACCCTGAAGAAGGTCTCGAAGTCTTCCCATGCGAAGTTCATCTCATCGCAAAACTGAAACAAGTGGCTCCACCACCTACCTGCTGCTGCCTGAAGGAGGCTGGTAGTAAAGATCACCATGAAGTCTGCCGGCGTCCCCACTAGCCTGAAGACTCTCACCACAGCCTCCAGCCAAACCTCAGCCGCCTGCGGGTCGGTCTCTCCTCGGAACCTGGGTGGCCTCTGGCGCTGGAACTCGTGCAGCGCGCTCAAGCGTCGAGCATCGCCTACTGCTGGGGCTGGTGGCATCGGTGGCCCAACGTATGGTAGTACCGCTGGTGCCTCCGCTGGTGCCTCAACTGCAAGAGGGCCCTATACCGAAGCCTCGTCGCTCGACAGACTGTCAGCACGCTCATCCCTCCGGGCTCTAGCTGGTCGTCTGAGAAAAGACATCCTGAAAGAAACAACGTAACACGATCAAACGATTATACCTGGTGATCTGACCTGGTTTGAGCTGTTTTAAGGGGAAAAACCTTTGAAAACACACACGCAATCAGTGTTTTCGTGCACAAAGTCGGAAATCAGTTGTCCGGGTCCTGGTGTATGGATACGTCGGCCGCCCGCACCAACACTGGACTCCCTGAACTGAAAACCACACTCGGTACCCTTAACACTATTGCTTCACAGAAAGAAAGATCAGAGTTATAAGTTCTGCGGTAGAACCGAACTCCTCTGATACCAATTTGTCACGACCCGCCCTCGGGGTCCGTGCCGTGACTACCCCAAGCCCGCCTTCCATAGGCCAGGGGCTGGCGACTAGCACCAAGGCGTAAATCCCAGAAAAAGGGAAGGCATTGCCTTTGTAAAGTAAACAAACACCACAGAGTAAGCAAGCGAAAGTAAAACACTAAGTACAAAAAGAAGAGCTGAAAAGTAAAAAGGGGCCGGAAATACAAGCCCAACTGTAAAGTACAACTCGAAAGGGAAAACAGCGACTGAAAAGTAAAGCTGCTACACTGAGATGTCCACTGGAAATCCCACCTGAAGGGTGGGTACAGATAGCTCCTCTGCTCCTCGGGTCCCGCCATCCGCTCCGAGTATGTCCCGCCCAGTGGTCCACCTCCGGGTACCGCCTCGTCGTATAGCCACCTCCAGGTACCGTCAAGTCCTCGAACCTTCGGCTTCTGTCAGCACTGTCCGTCGTCTGCAACCAACACAACGAGGTGCGGGCATAGCCCGTGCAGGGGTGAGTATAACGATACTCAGTAGGGACCCCGAGACCCTCAAGGTCTCACTAAAACCAACAAGGATAAACACAAGAAGATCTCAACAGATAAACTCTACTTAGGTATATGCCCATACATATACCTAAGTTATCAAGTAACCCATCTCAATCATGAGGAAACACAAGAATTGTGAAAACGACGGATAACCACTACCCGGGTATATGCCCATACATATACCAAAGTTAGCAAGTGACCCATCTCAATCATGAAGTAAACACAAGGCCAAAAGTCTCAGCTCAAACCAGGATTTTCATTATCGAAACCGTAACTGCTGAAGAGCTCCGTCTCTAGAGTGTACAGTGGTCCTGTCACGACTCCGAGGTACTGCTTACTAACCTAAGACTGCTGAAGTACTCCTCCTGTCGAGTACCGCGGGTCAGCCACCCAGACACAGTAGTGCTTCCCGCCGAGGCATGTCACCCAGTCACAGTAGTGCACACCCCCTAGTAGCCTGCTGAGGTACTCTCCGGCCGAGTACCGCGGGTCTGCACTGTCACACAGGTAGTGCTCCATCCGCCATGGGTCTGCACCTCAGAAAGTAGTGCTTCGTCCACTGGGCTAGTCAACTCACTCCAAGTCGAGTCGGTCAAGCAGTCGTCAGGTCTCAGCCAGTTACACGGTCTCCGTACTCTGCACGCTCGTCTCCGGGAGGGTCCGCTCCACGAGCTATTGGTCGATACTCCAAGTATCACAAGGTCCCGCAAAGAAGTATCTCAAAAGTCCGTCTCGTCACAGGGGTCTCAACGCAACAGTCGGCGCGTCGATCGGACGCCCGGTCTGTGAGTTATTAGCCTTTTCGTCCCAGGGGCCCGGTTGGTTTCGAGTGCGAACCAATCCCGGCCGTATCTCAACTGTACCCCGAACTCCCATAGGGTATACTCATAGGGACCGTTACTAAACGTAAACACCAACGCCGCTGACGGTTCGTCAAACGGACGTCCTGTCTGAAAGATATCAGCTTTCCCGTTCCAGGGGCCCGGTTGGATTTCGGGTACAATCCAACCCGGCCATACTCCGACTGCATCCAAAACTCGGGCGGAGTATGTCAAAATTTCCGTCTCATCAAGAGGAAGTCAACGAAACAGACGGCGCATCAATCGGACGCCCGGTCTGTGAGTTATTGGCTTTTTCGTCTCCGGGGCCCTGTTGGTTTTTAAGGCAAAACCAACCCGACCGTACTCCACCTGCGTCCAAACCTCGGGCGGAGTATGCCAAAAGATCCGTCTCATTAATAGGAACGAAACGCGACTGACGGCGCGTCAATCGGACGTTCGAGGCTCATGATATGAGCGTTTCCGCTCCGAAGGCCCGGTTGGTTTCGTGAACGAACCAACCCGGCCGAACTCAAAGTAATCCGAAACCTTGAGTGTGATATACCGAAACGACCGTCTCGATCCAAGGATCGCGTTGCCGCAGACGGTTCATCATTCGGAGGTCCGAGGCTCAAGTTATTGGCCAAAAACCAAATCTGGTTCGAAATGGGGGGTCCGGGTCCGGGCCGACCCGGCCCGACCCCCCCTGGGCGACGCGGCGGCCGGCGGCGCGGCGGCGGGCGGCGGCGGTGGCTGGCCGCGGCGGCGGCGGGCCCCGGCGGCGGCGCCGGGCGCCGCACGTGGGTGGCACGCGGGGGGCTAAGCCCCCGCTTCTCCTCTGGCGGCGCGGCTTAGCCGCGCCGTTTTTTAAATAAAACGCCCCCCGCCACGTGGGGGGGGGCTTGCTGGAACGGAACCGGGGGGGGGCGGCTGCCCCCCCTTCTTCAAAGTGGCGCGGCCTTTGTGCCGCGCCTGGGTAACAAATCGGCCCCACGTGGGGGCCGGTTTTGGAGGATCAAACCGGGGGGCTGCTGCACCCCTTTCATGGACCGCCCCCCCTCTTAAAGAGGGGGGTTTTAAGTGCTGGCCGGGGGAATTATTTCCCCCGGTTTAAAGACATCCGGCCGGCCAGCTGGCCGGCCGGTTTTCTCCAACGGGACCGGAAATTCCGGTCCCCTCCTCGGCTTCCGACGCCGGCGGCCCGGCTGTCGGTCTTTTCTTCCGCCGCGGCCCGGAACCGGCCGCGGTCTTCTCGTCCCGCCGCGGCCCGGAACCGGCCGCCGTGTTCGTCGTCCGGCGCGGTGCGACGGCACCGCGCCCCTTTCGCCGTGCCATGAATCCTTTCAACGCGGCGCGACGGCGTCGCGTTCTTGAAGATTTTCCTTGGCGTAGCGCGACGACGCCGCGTAAAATATAAATGCACGATCAACCGCGTGGTGCGACGGCACCACGCCACTTGCTTCCACCCGCAAGAACAAACAAGAACGTTGGAGGGGGTTCGGCCGAGTTCGTACGGTCCGGCCCCCTCACGTTAAATTAATAACGCAACATTAAATAAACAACATCCTCACGTTAGTCATACGAACCACGAGCAAGAATGAGATAATTAAATATTAAAATCAACATCCCCTACCTTGGTATAAGGTTCGAAGATTGTTCTACGTTCCGCGGAAGACGACGTCGCGGAGGTCAGGCGACGCGGTCGTCGTTCGTCAAATTCAACGACGAAGAGGCGCGTCCGAAGAGGCACGTCGTTGGTGAATCCTTGTACGCCGACGAAGGTTGTCCGAGGAAGGTGCGGTGTTCTCTCTCGTTGACACCGAAGACGAAGAAGAGCGGAGCGGCGTTCTTCGTCGAAACTTGAGCGTTCTACGTCAAGTCTCGAGGAAAGTCAAATAAAAAGGAAACAACAAACTCAAGAACCCCTACCTCGATAGTCGCACGTTGACGGAGTCGTGGAATATCGGTGTCGATTCCTTTGACGTCGGAGGAAGAGTCGTTGTCGATGGCGTTCGTCACGGAAAAGATGATGCGGAAGAAGAACGTCACGTCGCGGATATGGCGTCGCGGAAAGACCGTGTTCTTCGGCGAAGAAGTTCTTCGTTGAAGAACGGCGTTCTTCGTGTTCTTCGTCAAGGTTGAAGAAGAAGAAGAAAAGCTTCCAAAGCTCTCAAGAAATCCTCCCAAGGTGGTAAATGAATCCCCTAGAATAATATAAGCTTTAACTTATATTATTACATAACTTAAGCACAAGAATTTCAAAGGTTTGAAATTCAAAAAGGGTTTAACTCCCTTAATTAATTAAGTAACTCAAGTTGACAACATTAAAAGAAAAGAGTTAAAGGGGAGGTTTTGAGAGAATTTGAGGAGTTGGGGTTCGTGTGGACCCCACCTCACTTAATCCTCCCAAGGGAGGTTAAGTGGATGTGGGTCCCACTCCCAACTCCCTTTGGTAGGACTTAACTAGATAAAAAAAATAAAATTTGTTCCTCACAAATTTTATTTAACTTAAACTAAAAACCCAAAAACTAACTTTCAACCCGCAACAAACGCAACTTCCGAAAAGGTCACATTAAGCGAATATCGGCGCTGCGAGTTCATCGGTACCCTCGGATTTCAATTCCGAGCACCGTATCAAAAGTTAGAAATTCTCGCTCGTTCGTTCACTGAACGTACCCGAGCCAAACTTCGGAAATTAATTCCGGGCACTCCGGGCCTCGGAATCAGGTGCCGTCTGAAAGCGCGCTCTTGTAAAATTCTAAAGAAAATTAAGAAAAAATTTCCCTTGAATTTTACGTGTCTTTACAATAATTATAGAAGTATAATTATATTAAAAATATCATACATATTCAATTAATATATCATTATTACTATCCATGTAAAATAAGAATATACAACAGATCACATCAGTTCGTGACGCAGTTGTTCACTGTACAAATGAGTAACATTATAGTTTTCCAAAAAGTTAGTAGGAAATAATATATATGTTTTATTATAATTTAACATTTATAATAATATAATAAATATAATATATATATATATGTTAAATAATTCATAATATCCACTCATTGGAAGAGGTTATGGAAAAATAATTATGTTAGTTCATAATGTCATAGTCCTCCATAAATACGTTCAAGGATATTGTTTCCCATTCTAAGGATGAGGAGATTGTTGTTGGTCATTACCATGACATATAATATTACATTATATGAAATATAATTTGGTTATTATATAATAATTTTTTTTAATAATATATTAATGTGTGTATGAAAAAAAATAAAACGCTTAGTTAGGGATGCTACCATTTAATTGAAAAACATCTTTTGTTTTTCTCCATAAGCCATCTTAGGTCGGATTTATGAAAAAGATAACGATTATCGTATTATGTTGTTGAATTAAAGTAGATATTTGGTATGGTAGTGTCTAAACTAATTTATTTTATATGTATGATTAGAAAAGAATATTGTGCGACCTTTTTATGTGGGGTGAGTAGCATAATTTTTAGTTTTTGAAAATAAAATATTTTATCCATATTATTCTCATGAAAAAAAATATAAAAACTGGTCCATTTAGGAAGTTTATATTTGATAAGGATGAAATAAGGCTATACAGTGGTTTTTGTCCATGTTTCTACATAATTTCACCCCTTATCTATCTAGTTTATCCCCCGGAAAACCCGTTTTAACCGCAACCATGGTAATTAATTTATATTGTTTTTTATATTAAATTTTTATTAACAATTAATTTTACCTTTTTAACACCTGCCAAATTACCAATGGAAAATCCCAAAGGAATAAATTCCAGAATATGATAATTATTTTCTCCACAAATAAAAGGAATAGGAAGGTGTATATGATCATGTGTAACGCGCGAATGACTCGAAGACACGTGATCGCATGACATTGGGAAGGTCAAGTATATTGTCAAATGAAACATATATCATTTGGGATATCATGATAATCCAGTTTAAAAAATATTTCTGCTCTTAAGAAGTCCCCATAGATAATCTTTGATCACACAATGGCAACCAAGAAAACACCCTCAGGTCATACGACTTGACAACCGGCGGACACGCGATGTACCATTTAAAAATATTTTCAAAATAGCAAGAAATTATCCAAATTTAGTATCCTCTAATTTTCATAAACCCCTCAGAACACATCACCAATGGGGAAGATTATGATCATATATAATATTAGGGAAAACTTGGGATAACACCATGAATTTGTAAAATAAAAAATAAAGTAAAAAAGTGGAGATGGTGTGAAAATGGTGTGGCCATAAAAAATCATGAAACATGATAACAGATATCAACAAACACTACAAGAACCCAATGACATGTCCACCTCTTCTGTGAAATATAGTTAACATGTTATTATCATCATGCGATGGGCCTCAGATATGTCTAGGAAACCTCACGCTCCCTCTTGGGCTCAATAAGGACAAACATATGGAGTTGTAAATGAGATACACATGCATATCTACAAAGCTATTTGTTGTTCACATTGCGCATCACCATGATGTAGGGTTATTAAATTTAAAAAAATTCATTCTATTTAATTATATTAACCATTTTTTTAATATTCAACATAAATTAATAGGGGAGATAAACGGAGCCTCTTGCGGTCGTATAAATCATTTGACACCCTTGGTAATAAACAAGACACCATAAGAACCCTGTTAAAAGTCCACCTCCTCTCACGAGAACTACCAAGAAATCCAACATTATCACCTGGAATTTCCCATACATACCGAATAGGATAATTTGAATACCATGAAGGTCTTCTTAATCTGCCGAAGGCCCTTGAAAATTCCAGTATCATAATAAGAATGTTGTTTTCCAAGTATATCTGGTTAAATGAGATTCCATTAATTGGAAATTATTAGATAAATGATCTATTGACATAATGGTATTTTGGTTTCTGAAAATCAAGTGATTCCCCTGAGAGACCCTTGAATGATCCTTACGAGGACATGTTATTGCAAATCCATCCACTAACTCTAACCGCGATTTGGGGGATATGCATCATGAAAAGCGGTGAAAAATGGTGGTGGGGAGGCTCATAAAGCACCCATCATGTCAGAAAAATTGTAAACTTATGAGCCTAACAAAGAAAGAAGAACTCTTTGAACCTCACACTGGTGCACGAAGGTACCAGAGATGATTTATTGCATTGGCTAATCTTTTTACTGAAAAATCGTCAAATCTTGTATGATTCCGGGAACAATAAGAGAGATTATGAAGCATGAAAAAACAATTCACGTGATCCTTCATAGACTACATAAAGGACATCCGGTGGGACAAAAAAAGAATATATTTTATATGTTCTATATCACAATATACTAAAAATAAGATGACTTTGAGAAATTATGAGGAATATTAAATAAATCTAGAATAAAATACAAAAATATGGGATACTTATAAAAGGAATATATACATTTATCCTCATGATCTTTACCTGAACTTCTGAGGTTAAGCAACCATGCATGGACATGTCTACCGGGTCATGTGTTGCTCCTTTTGTATACTGTGTGGATCATACAAATTCCCCTAGACATGTCAGATCAAGTCACACATTTCCCCCCTAAAGTGCTACATGGGTCTAGAAACACCCTCCGAGCTATGCCTATAGGATTTGAGGTGTCCTTCAAACATATTTATTGACTCATTTGAAACATCAATATATGTCATATAAGTCTAGTAATTTTACCCGGGCATGTAAATTGGGTATCGCAACATACAATGCCCTTTGGGTATAACAGTCGGCTCTTTCAATGTTCCTTATAAATTCCAACTATATATCACAATGACACCCATAAAAGTCAATCAGTACATGTGTCACCTACCAAGACATGCCAAAAAAACTCTAATGACTCCCTACAAGTGTGTCATAATTAATCCGTGATGAAACTAGATAATTTCAGTTGGATCATGTGATTCCCTCTAAGAATGTTATACATGATCATGAAATAGATTCTAGGATCATAAATCCATTTCTTGTAATGTCCCCCAGACAAGACATTCTTGATCATGTGATGGCCCTCAAACATTCCATCCAGGATATGTAACATCTCTCAGAAAAGGAAACCAGAACGTATGATTGTTTTTGAACATGTACACAATATAACTAAAGATGTCCAAACATCCTCAAAAATTTTAAACAAATTATAAATCCATATGAAGAAATCATTCAATCATGTCAGGTAGGAATGAAAGCTTAGTCATACAAGCAAACTAACATTGATAATTTTTTCCACCCTCAGTGTGTAAGACGTGCCCATAAGGGTAAACTCTGTGTGCAATACCCAATAATAGGAACTAAGATGACTCTAATTCCATATATAACTAGTATATGTTGTATTCCTTATTATTTATTTAGATCTATATTAAGCATTCAAATAGTCATCCTAGTACATAATTCCCTCGTCCACAAGAAATTAGACTGAATATTTCTCAACCCTTATTTCTCACATTGATCATAGCTCACAGGTGCATAGGGAGTCAAAATGATCATATAATTCATTGGAGACATCAGTGTGTAATCCGCAATTTGTAGTAAAATATGATAGGACAAACATATAAAGGAAATGTTTGGGTGTAAGTCTCATCCAATTGAAAAATAAGGAATCTCATTCCCATTATAACCATGATACATAGGACTCCTTCCTAATTCATGAACCCGAATTCAAATGTGCATCAACATCATTATATGTCTCACCATGTCTCCAACATTTCAACCATCAAGGCCCAATTATTACCATGTTATGATGATTATACATAATCAATTAGTATATTGAGAATCCAATTGAGCTATTATGATTATGAATCCTATGATAACCAAGATACATAAGACACATTACCAAGGACTAATCTCCATATTAAATGCCCATAGGGTCATCCCAGTACATAATCACTACATACATATATAGTTTGATGGATTAATTTTTATCGATTGTTTCACCCATTGAGTATAGCTCTTGTGGGCTGAGGGAGTTGCAATGGTCATGTCATTCGCATCATGAATCTCCACCAGCTAAGGCAATCCTAGTTTTTCCGCAAATGATTGGAATGATATAAAACATCCAACATATAGGGGAATACACATTTGTCCACTACTAAGGTCATTTAAGTGCGGTGATAAATCTAATTCTAGCTATAACATGGATATATAGAATATCACCTCGAGATTCAAGCTCAAAAATTAGGTTCCTAAGTGACAGCATTTATGTCCTAACCATATGAATTAAAATTTGATGACCTCTAACTAACTATGTAGGTTTTGATACCAGATTTTCATCTTCATAATAATAATAGCTAATCATTAATGGGAAATGGATGAAGAAACTTGGATAGATAAAGATTGATTTACTAATGAGATCCCCTTCTTCTACTTTACATAAAATGAGTTGATCTATGGTCAATTTTTTAGGATAACTTGTCAGGTATTATGATTAGTAAGTGAAATTATAATATATATTAAATCACTATGAGAGACTCATAGTTGGAAAGAACTCTCCCCAAATGGGTTTGATTATCCTAACCTCCCATCCTCTCTACCAATGTGAGTTTCTTTGTTTCATTGGTTCTGAAAACCGAACACACCACTTTCCATTGGAAGAAAGGGCTATAAACCATTATGGACATGGGAACTCTTGGGATTTTATATTTAGAAGAGAAATGGTAACCTGATGTAAATTATGGTGCAGTGAATTTAAGCCCCTCACTAACAATCAATAATTTTCGACAACTTATACACCTAACAGTTGCCTTATTCCCATCAAAACAAAACTTTTGAACAAAACATGAATATATAAAATATTAGGATAATCAGTTAATCATGAGTTATGCCAATTTGGTTTTCATACCATACACAATAATACTAATAAGACTTAAATGAATATTATAGCTGATCCTAGATAATAGGGGTTTGGATGAAATAAGACCATTCTTATTTTAACTATTTTATGTGAGTAAAATAGAAGAATATAGAAAAAAGAACAATTGTGTTGAAAATTAACATCTAATTGAGATCACATATTGCCTATGATATTATAGTAATAGATAACCTTGTTTTTAATTGTATGCATGACTGAAGACACTACTCACATTAACTGCATTATGATATGAGATAATTTCATCATCTAGTGGCCATTTTGGAAATAAATCAATTGCATCATCACACATGGGTTGAAAAAATTTATCCCACCTTCCCAACAACTCTAATGTTAAGTGGAGAACATAATATTCATGGATTTCTCTTAATGTGGTAAAATCACAACCATTGAAGATTCATGTGACGGTCTCTAAGAACTGATGCTGGTGAGTTAGCATCACCCATGGAATGTTGTATCTATTTGAGCGGCCATTATTTCTATACCCAAATGCATCAGAAGATTATCCCTGATGCGTGAAAATCACCACCATTAGTATCTGATTAAGGTAGAATAGGGAGAACAATATGGCTCCCATATAGTTTAGGAACCACTGTGGAGGGATCCTATTAACGTTTTTCACCTAAAACATCTTACCAATACCTATTAGTCGCCTAATGAGGGTACAAACCGACCCACCACCTCTGATAACCATGTATGGGAAAAATGAAAACAAATCTATTGAGGAAGGTATTGGATAACTGTGAGGGGGATCATATCACCACTCTCGCTAATGATTTCTATCCACAAATTCTAGAAGTAACCAGTGATAATGATTATATCTCTGCTTACTCAAAAAATGAATGTGAGAATTTTCATATAACAGTCTTGTGGAGGTGTATATCTCTACACCCATGCATGTTGTTCATCGGTATATTATATTCATGCCTAGATAAAGTAACTGGTCTCATATCCCATATTTAATTGATTAAATTTTCTAGTATATAGTTGATATAGAAAATGTCTAGGACACTATCCCTGCACACACTTTAATAAAATGCCAATACATGTTAAAAACTACTGAAGAACTCTATTGTAAAATTATGACAGTATTAAAAATATAGGGTAAGGAAAATATTATTATCCCTATAGATACTGAAGATCAACACTCAGATCATTATGAACAATTGGTTGATCGAGAAGAAGTATACATTATTTCTCATATCTAGGTGGATTATCAGTATATTCCTGTAAACGAAGAGGTGTAAGACCATTATTATATTCCCATTCTTACTGGGGCACACCAGGTAAGATCACCACTTGCTTCAAGATAACATAACATTCCTATCAAAAAATTTATATTGGATATTCCAAATTCTTAGGATAATCCTCATATCCATTTTCTGGTTGGGGTCACCCAGTGGTGGGGGGGGGGAATTCCTTGAGACTAGACCAAAATCCTATCGAAGAAGTCTAGAGGCATATCCAAAAGTCCTTGGATTGGGATCATATCCCTGTTATAAATGGGGATAACCATGTGAGAATAAAACATTCCTCGAGACAAGATCATATTCATATTAGTTAATCCTCTATAATATTCAAGCCGATCCTAGAATCCTGGAGCATATTACTAATTTTTCCAATGAAGGACATTACCATCATCATTCCAAGAAAATATGGGAAGAGGTACATATCCCTTATCCCATTCTAGAGTTCTGTCAGCATATTCTGGTGAGGATTTCATATTTGAACCAGGGTCATATTTTTATTATAGTGCTCTCACCAATAGATAGAGGAACATGCCTTGATTAATGTTCATATTCCTAACACAAAAGGCCAGTGGATATTCCAAATTCTCCATTTCAAGCTCATAGTTTCATTCTGACTATGGATCGCCATGTGAGAATGAAACATGACTCGACATAGAATTATATTTCAATCAATAATGATGAAGGAATGGGAATATAAAAAAATTTCCCTAATAGTTGGCTTATACTCCTGTAGCACTAGATTGTTATCAACATGTTTCATAAGCTATCATATAGTCAAATCATATCCACAAACAATTCCCAAAGACAGATCGGCATATTTCTTGCCATGAAATCAGATGAGGCCCATATTATTAATCTACTCAATGAAATTTTCCTAGAGGGAATTTGAGTCACATTATCCATACAACATGGGTTCTACAACTCTTCAATCAATGTAGAATATTATCCATACCATGATAGTCATCCTCATAGTAGTGTGGAGATGGATCATGTGGACTATACACCTAACATCCACCACAGGAAAGCTCCCCATAGAGATATCTCCCACAGATAAAGAAATATTATCCCATCTGAGACACCTCCTCTTAATGGGATGTTCAAAACTCAGACGTCTTCATATATTGATGTTTTCTAAACATTAGGATCAATCGCCTATAGTTCCTCATCATTCTCTAGAAGCACTCCACATGGGTTAGCATGAGACCCAACAACCATCGTCTATGGTCTGATCGGATGGAGGATTGTTGGTTTGATAAAGAGGAGAATGATATTGGTTTTTATAGATAGTTATCCAGAAATAACCTCCACCTCTTGTTTATTCCCCTCCCCATTTCTAAATATTGGGTTTCAAATGTTCTAGAAAAAAGAAGAAAATATTTATCTACATCAAAATTTATGGGATACTCATCAACGAATAATGGATAGAAATATCACCTCTCTAGGACATGGGTATCACCTTTAGATCATCAATACATTCTGTTTTCATTTGGATATGGACACATTTTCCTTATCCCATAACCTTGGAATGGAGGTGCATGAAAAAAACTTATATAGTGTTTTCCACCCTCTTATGACAACCCTCTGCTGAATGATTTACACTGAAACTCCAAAACTGTATATATGAGAAAGGGTGAAATATGGAGTATTTAACTACACTATGTCCACAGAATATCAGAAACCTTTAGATACAACATCATGTAATGTCATATACTCAAGAAAAATTATATGATGGGGTAACTTGTGAGCCATATGGTCAATATAATTGAATTCCCCTGCTTCATTGATGCTTAGAAATCATTAAAGAAGGCAAAGGATGGTCGTAAGGCTTTATAAATGGTCCTCATAATGAAATATGAATGTATTTAGGGCATAGAATCTGAATTTCAATCAAGAATAAAACTTACCATAGAGAATGATTCGCATCATGTGATTCCATAACACCCAGATCCAACTCAAGCATAGTTATTCCACATCAAATGGGATGCATTAGTAGCTACCATATACATTGTATAGGAGAGGTCCTAACCCACCAAGTTGAGGTAATATCTATCAGAACCACCACATCTCATGTCTTCCATTCTCGAGATGACTTAGGAAACATCACTGGGATCTCCAAACAAACCCCATCCCATTGGTCTTAGCAAATCTGTATCACAATCACCACCAACCGGTCCATCATCCCATGAGTTGGCCCTAGGGAAATCAACAATGATTCCAGATCAACTTAGACCATTGAGCGAGGGGAATTTATATCTCAATGTCCATATTGGGTATTATAAAATCAACAACTGGAATAACTGTATCCTCAAAAAAGGATCATTAAATTTTGAATGAGTCTTGGAATAACCCCCATGTCGTAGGTCTTGGGGTGGTTTCATCATCATCATGACCAATGAAAGAATCAGTCTTCTCTGAATTGGGAGATAAACATTGATGGCCAATATCCAAACTATTCTTCATTCCTCAAGACAAACTATTGTTATTTGGGGATCATTCAATAAACATGACCAAAATTTTCATCATGGTCATTTTTCATTGGCCAATATTTTTGGAGGATGTGATGATGGAAATAAGACACTACTGGTTTCACAAGAAAAAATGGCCTGATAAATCCAAGGGATTGAAGAACGACCCTAATAAAGGATTTGCGGAATCAGCTTATTGTATAAAAATTAATGGGACAAATACCACTTCCTGATATGAAAATCTGAATGTCATCACATTCAACACAGTAGGTATAGTGGATCATGAAGAAAATATATTGGGCTGCAAAATAAGAAAATATACCTTGCGGTAAGGAGAATTAATATGCAGCAACTGAGGCTGCACACACCCAAAAAAATTAAGGATCCATGATCTATAAACTATAAATATTGATTCGACAAATTTTTGGTAGAACAAATCTAAAAAGAATGGGATATTCAAATATATATCCCAATCAATACTGTTAAAAGTATAGGTCCCTTCAATAGAGAAACAATTTTCATAATATGAGGGGGATATAAAAACTCCTAAGAATCTCAAAAAGGAGATACTCAAGGGAAATATTTCCCGCCATGCATTATCTTCAGGTAGAGATGAATATTCTATCTCCCGTAGGCAATTATTTAGAAGGATTGGTATCTGATAATCAAACTAGATATGGATCCTTTCATCCAGTTTACATAAATAAGCATGTCCAAAATGATCATGACATCCCTCCATTGTGGACACATCATATCCTTCTCTATAAATATAATTTATTCTATTGACGAATCAAGAATTAGTGGAAGATGAAAATGTTTCCACCTCATTAACCCCCACCCACTCCATATAATCAGGAAGTGGCTCAAAAAAATATTCCCCTATATCGTCATAAGACCATAGAGTACCAAGATAATCAAATATAATCCATAAATGTGTGATACACACCTTTGAAAACTGAGAGGATGCGATATCTTGATTGCGTAGATAAAACATCTCATCCACCCAATTTAACTTATCCTACCTTATCTAAATTTTATGGTGTAAAAGACCCTAAAAAACATCTCACACACATTGTATCCCTATATGGTCCACTGATGGGACCGTGAGATCAATAAGAGGTGACCAAGTAGAGGTGTATTGAATTGAATCTGATTGGGCATGAATTTGATTGGTACAATAATTTGAAATAGGTTCTTTTGAAGTAAGGGAATACCTTATTCCTTAATTCCATTATTATTTCATCTCTATGCTGATGAAAATGAAAATCATCTACCAAACAAAATTGCAAACAAAATTATCATTGTAGCATTTTAGACATCATTTCAAATGAAGGGGTTTAAAATATTCACTCACTATCCCTATATCATAGTAGAAAATACTAAATATATATGATGAAATATATGGTATGAGTTAGAGAAAACTCTGATCCCATTGAAGTGTCTAGGTGGGTTTTTTATGTTTATGCAAATGGAACCACATATAGAGGATTCCATTTAGTGAAGCTGATCTAAATAACAACTCATGAACTCAGCATAAGGAAAATGAATACGAAATGTAGAAGTTGTATCTAAAAATATGAATCTAGTATTAGTGTCCATCCAGTAACCTAGCTAGTGCCCAAACTACCAAGAACCTCTTGTCGAGAAGATACAACATCAAAATCTCTCACATACAGAATCACATAGAAATTAGAGTGTCCCGATATTTGAGGAATGGCTGAATAAATAATAGATCATACGAAACTACCAAGTTCATGGTTATTTCATGGCACGCATGGATAATATCGATCACAAGCTACCATATCCTAGTAATCCCAATGTGTTCAACCTCACCAACCATCTAGACTACTACCCTTTCCATAGAAGGTTGGGTCATAATATCCATTATTTCTTTATCTTCAAAGAATTATATCAAAAAAAGGGTTAATTCTGGACCCGTGGAGTTAGATATCTCCACAGAGTATGTGGCATGTATAACAATATCATAATTAGAAGATGAATATGATTAGTATAAGGTTTTTACTAGGCATGGGTACAAGTTCAGCATCTATATCGCAAAAAATAATAGTCTGCTGAGGTCATTCAACACTAATATCATAGCTGTACTGACCCAATATAACTCCACCAACCAAGAAGGTGACATTAGATATATAATTAAAAGTGGGAACTATATGAGGAATTAGGAAGAAATAGAAAATATGGAGTCATATTATAAACTAATTTAAGCTCTAATTATTGCATGTTTCTTCCATGTGACATCAGAAGCATTAGAACATCCCCACCAAAAGGAACCCTCATCATATGAAGAACCCATTTTTAATTCTTTCATCATGAAAAACATGGGATACCCCTTCTACAATGATGAAAATGCCTCATAATATTAATTTCTATCATATAACTAGGGAATTGGAGGCCACATTTGAACCCAATGAGGATACATGGGAAAAACGACATAGTAAGACATAATATTTTGGACACACTCCCATATAAGAAATATATATAGCTATGAATCAATGGAAATATATATGGTAGATTTAAATGAGATATGGAGGTGTCCCTAAACCATCCTATAGTTACCCATTTTCAGTTTTCCTACGTGGTCAGTTAGAGGGGTTTTGTTTATCTGATCATCCAAAGTAATGTGGAAGGTCGGCACGACTTGAGACACTAGTAGTAGATTCTCCCTCAGACTCTACAAAAGCACGAGGAATATCAAACATGAATTCCTCGGCTCCTGACCTACATGTTAATGAGCATCCCCACATCAGGAAGCATTGACCTCTAGAATAAAAGTATGGAATTATAAAATAGGTGGTGATTGTCCCAACCAATATCTCAATCCTGTATGCACTCTATATTTCAAAATAACTCATGGAGTCAGTTGTTGAAGACCATTATATCCCATAAGATTTTGAGATAGGTTTCCCTATATCCATGTTTTATCATATGGATACCATGCAATCAGAATGCCATGTTTCCATCTTGTTCATATATAATTACTAATAAAAATCCATTGAAGGGAACATTAGGACTATATATGTTCTGGATAGACTCAATAATGTTTATTTATGAAGGTATCCGATTGATAATGGTTTAAGGATCAACTTCACCCTAGTTCGAGTCCTCTGACCTTTGGGATTTAGCACAGGGGACATATGTCCAAAAAATCTGACCATTCAAGGGTATGATAAGCCTATGTAAAGAAATATTAGTGATATAAAAATAAAATATCAGTATTGGGATCTAACATCTGACACAATGTGTATGTTTTTCATGCATGATTCTGCATACAATAGCCTACTTAGAGGGCCTTGGATCCATATTCACATGGCAGTACCTTCAACATTCTATTATCGTCTGAAATACCTCATTGATGGAATAGTGAAACATTTACATTGTGACAGTTCCCCAATAGATAGATGAATAGAAACATATAGTAAATAATGTTTCTATATAAGGGAAAGAAAAAAATCAGTGGTGGATGTTGATATGCATATCCCGACCCCCAACATTCGGGGAACCACCACTATAAATCCTTGGATGTATGTTCAACAGTGACTATGTGCTCCACATATTTCTCTTTCAATTGATAGGCTTGTGTAGGAACCTGGATCTTCATTTTAGGTATGGATCTTGATTTCAGGTTTTTTTGGAAAAAGGAATAGAACTGTTCAATCACAATATAGGTTGTGTACTCCTGAGTACACACAATGTACCTAGATTACCACAGACAGCCATGTACTTGTCATGTAATGGCCAAGTACATGGATGTGTGGTAACCTAGAATACCGTTTAAGTTAAGGGATGTTTAATGCTACTAGACGACGTGTATTTTTTAAGAACACACCAAGAATTTTTCTTTTTTAATTGATACAGAAGAGTGGTTTAATGCCTCAAATCTAGAACCGTCTTATGCTTCTCGTCGTTCATATAAGAGTGATCGAAAATGACTGATGAATATTGAGCCAAAGATTCTCTATCTGAGCTCAAATTATCATCAGGGGCATTGAAATTCCATTTATGAGTTCTCAAATACTCAAGAGAATTTATTTCTAATAATTTATCTCTCTTGATTTATTCAAGGTTGGGATTTTTTCACCTTTTTTATCTACATCAATCTAGGAGAATTTAAGGGATGTCCTTCAATTATAACGATCATATGACATTGAGGTAGGTGGTTTTTGCCTTTATTAGTTAGGATTTGTATTATATAAGCTATTTCTCGCAAACCAATGTTTGACGCATTATTTTATTTGGAATTTAACCTTATTATACTTTTTATAGTTTCATTGATTGATAAAGGTTTTTCTCTTTTACGTGAGGTTAAATACATTATTTATGGGACACCAATGGTTGTGTTTACCTAGTATGATTATTTATAGTTGTTTAGTCCAGGTCTCCTTTGAGGCATACCTTGTTTTCCATTCGTTGTTTGATTAGGATGGAGCTTGATTGATAATGTCAAATTTTAATGTTATGTATTACGAATATTTATCCATGTATCATTTTCATATTACATGAGATTATTTGATATTATATGTGCACTATTTTTTCAATGGACCGTGAGATCCTTGGACTAGGTTGACTATGGTGACATCCACATTTTTTTCATAGGACTGTGAGAGCCTTGGTGTAGATGATTTGGCCAGTGGTATTGACCATGAGAGCTACCAAGTAATTTATTTATAATTACCATCTGATTTGTTGACTTAATGGTATTAACTATGAGATCTTCCCAAGAAGTTGTTTTTAATATATTTATGCTTTATTGGCCCATGGGTATTGATAATTAGAGCTGCATCAAAGGTCATTTATACGTTATTAATGTTATGTTGACACATGGATATTGACTGTGAGAGATTTCGAGGTGGTTGATTGTAATTGATCTATACTTGTGGAACCAAAGGGGTAAGACTGTGAGAGCATTACTAGAAGGTAATTTGTGAATAATTTAATTATCATAACGAGTCTTTCATGCCAAAGTACAAGTCTAGACACTGTCATACTTGACTGTTTAAATGGTATTATGGGGAATGCATTTTGTTACTTTCAATGGGGATATAAATTTTAGGCTAGACCCTGAGGTTTACATGATTCAACGGATTGAATAATAGTTTTAAATGAATTTAATTAAAAACCGTTTGATTGTTTAATTTTATTACATATTAGTTTATTTCATAAAATTTTAAAATTACCAATTATATAAATCCACTAATAGTTAGGCAAATATATTTTGGTGGTTTCCTATTGGTATTTTCCTCTCACCTTGTTTGGTTCTTGTTTTGGACCCAATCGGATTATATGATTTCATTTATATATAATGGAAATCTCCCCTCTTTATCACGTAGTTGATTTTTGTTGGAGCTAGAGAGAATGAGACCAAGATGTGGCATCTGATGCTATTTAAGTAACTTGAATTTTAGTACATTGTTTTCTGTATTGTATTTCTAGAATTGTGACTTATTGTATTATTTCATAGACACAAGAGACATGCAACATTTAAATATATGCTCCATTTGTTTTAATACATTATGTCTTCATCCATTTAATTCTATTCTATGGTTTTACTACTTCTGCTATTTATTACTATTTTTTCGGTTGTGTATATAATTCCAGTGAGGGAATAGTTCCCCATTAATCACACCGTGGACCTTAATTCTAGTCGACCACCTCTGGGGTTTTGGGAAATGTACTTGAGGTTATGTGACGACCTAGGTTTGGGGAACCTTTGGGAAACACTGTGATCTAGGACATTCCAAAGTGGTATCAAAGGAGGTTTATTTTTTTCTTTGTCTTACTATTTGGAAATAATATACAAGGATATAAAGGGATATTTAGTCGGTAATAAGTTGTTCTCGAGAGTAGCTAATGCGGGTACATGGAAAATCCCAGTTAGCCCGAATATTGAAATTTTTATAGTTTGGAAATTTTTATTGTTAATTTTATTTCACTATTGTGTGATTCAATTGTTTTTTATTGTTATTGATGATATTATTCAGGTTATATTCTATTGAAACTCGATGATATGAGTGTGTCTAATCTCAAGAATAATATAGGCACTTTCTAGAGATCTCATGTCATACATTTTTGTCATGTCATGTAGAGAACATTACCGATTACATGATGTTGTGATATATGTTTTTCTGGATATTCATGTTGTTGGGATAGAAGTCAAATATGGAATACTTTAAATTTTGAAAGGTTATAGGTATATGCAAATTTTTATTTTGATGGATTCTAAGATTTGGTCCCTGAGGTGTTATGGGTCCACTTGGATTAGAATTTGGCGGATCATGTTTGATCTTTAATTTAATTTTGTTATGATATTTGGTGAATAAGGGTGGGAAAAAATTTGTGGGGAGTATGGGATATCATAGATCGGAACATGGAATTCCATTATCAAATTTTATGATTTTGGAGTTTCTAGTGAAGTTTCCATGGTTTACTATTTGGGAAACCAAGAAAACACAATGTGTGATGTTAAGAACACACACCCTGTGTTTTTCTATTCTAGAAGAAATGTATTTTCTTATATACATGTCATGTACCATTTGTACACTCTATGTAGTTGCTGACCATGTGACTGATTGGGTGAGAATAGAAATAGTGTTTTAATGCATCTGGTAGAACACTCCATCTATTTGGAGTATATTCCATGTTATAGTTGACTGTGTATTCGACCATGTGACTAATGAAAAGAGTGGATGGAACTTTTGACTACACATTATGTATAGGGTGAACCCTCAGTGTAGTATTACACTAGCATGACCATGTAGTTATTGTTGTGTTGATTTTCTTTGGAAAGATGGGATAATCATGTACATTCCTTGTCTCATGAGGAACTTGTTGTCTGAATGGGGTGCCACAAGACTACATTGGCAGAGGTACACACCCATGTAAAGGCTAAAGGGAAACGTCATGTGGTGGTTCAACATGACGTGTAACCCTATATTGAAAATAATTTAATGTTTTTATTATCCTGCTTTATTTGTTCTTTTTTGAGTTTATCTTCCATTAATATTATACTCAGGTGTTCCCTTGACATTGCATAGTCATTCCACCAACACATCCTCTAGTTGTATGCCATGTACATTGAAATGATCAGACGCCAAAAATGGTAGATTGGGGACTACTAGTAGATCCCCTTATTGTGCCCGTCTTGGCACCAATTGTGACTTCATACATAGGTGTTGATGCATAGTTCTGTAAAGGTTTTTTTAGGATGATACTGAATTTTCAGGGAGCACCACATCCTACCCCACCTATGGCAGAGTAGATGCATGTGTTCCAACCACCACATCATCTAGAATTTTCAGAGGATGGAGCACCACATGCTGAAAATTCATGGTTGGAGGACATTATTTCTATCTTTGATCATATATCGACACCTCCTGGTAGGAGGGTGAAGCTGGTGACTTATATGCTATGTGATTCTACTAATAGATGGTGGGACGTTATCTCATTGGAAGTATGTCATCAGGATATGGGTTGGGAAGAGTTTTAGAGGACCTTTTTTTTAATAATTCTACACCAAGATGTTATGTGTCGATAGAGACTGAGAGATCGTTCATTTAGACCAGGACACTCTTTCAGTTATGGATTATTCTTATCACTTCACAGAGCTTCAATGCTTCACACCTATTTTAAAAGGTGATGAGTTATCATGGGCTAGGCGATTTGAGGATTATCACAGGTATGACATTGAATCATAGGTCAATGTTTTCTAGTTGACTTCTATGAATACTATAATAAACTAGATAATGATTACCGATCACAACCGGAGTGATTTTTAGAGCTACAAATTATGAAGGATCATCGTCCAGGGTTGATACTACTTCGATTTATTGCAGAAAGAACTGTGACGTTCTTACACATAATGGTTCATCCAATAGAAGGGATGTTTCTTCTGGTCGAAAATTGGTGTGCTACTAGTTCGAGAAGAAATGGAATAGAAAAGATGCAGTTCTTGATAGGCCCAGTTTCTTACCGATCTTGCAGAAAAATGGGTTATATTCATCGTTTTTTAGGGTCTTCAAACCAGTTGTAGGTGAGGGGGATTCAGTTAGGACTCCACATTGAGGAGTAGCGCCACCATTTTATCATCATTCAGGGAACTATAGTTCATTAATCCATTCAATTTGAGGAAGTGGTTATGTCCATTGTATCTAGATGATGGGTTTTCAATGATAGGAGTGTGGACTAGATCAGCGTAGACAGGAAAGGTCGTAAGGTCATGGTACCGGTCTAAATTATGTGATAGAAATGACTCAACAAGAAAAGGATCCTAGACCCTCAACAATTTGAGGTAGGATTCTACTTGCCTTAACTTTAGCTTCTTCTCTTTTTGATATAGGGTCTTCCCTAAATTTTATATCAGTTTCCATTGTGAAGAGACTTAGGCTCCATATCATTATTTATGATAATATTATGATGATAGACAATCTATTGTGGATTAGGATTCCTAGTGTTCATTAGTGCAAGGAGTTCCATATTTTTGTTGGTGGGTGTCACCTCTTGTAGGACCTATATGTATTAGAAATGACAGGCTTCAATGTCATTCTTGAAATGGAATGGTTAGTCTCCTTTCTGGACATTGTTGACAGCTATTTCTGAAGGGTGATTTTGACGTCGCCAAGGGTGGACCGTTTTTCACAATGATGAATTGAATTTCTAGGTTAGCTGAGTTGGACCAGATCATCTTATTTTGGGAGACATTATAGGTAGATTTCTAGTTTATATCTCGTGAAGGGTCCCGGCACAACAGAAGCATGGTTGGTACGACAACCAACATTAATTTTTTCTATGGTCAATTATTATTTTGGGATCAATACAACAATGAACTCTAGTCTCCATGTAATATAATCAATGATTTAGATAAAGAAGAAAGTGGCCTGAAACCTTTAGATAGGATCTTTCACATCATGTTTATAATTAATTTAATTATTTTCATAAAGAAAATAATTCCAGGATATTCGGTATTTTTGTCATTGATGATGTCGATCATCCAGAATGACCCTTCCATAATATATTGTTTCTCTTGTAAGGATTCCAACTAGAATCCTCTTTGAGGTGATCCACACATGCTCTAATGGACTTTGATCGTCAAAGCTCATTCTTCATGGGCTAGCATGGCGGAATGAGTGGCGTGTGTCGGTCATTCTTAATTGTTTTTTCTTCACCCTTGAAAAATGTATCTCGTTCTTGAGAGGGGTGGGGAGAGGATTCAAGAGACAAATTTTTTATCTCATCAATTCTCAATTCATCGAGAGTGTGGTTTGGTACCTAGAATAATAGACGTATGTGTCTATTAATTAACATGGGGATTCATTTACGATATTTAATTTCATAACAGTAATTAAATACTTTCATAACCTTAGGGAAAACCCATGCTATTAATAATACTATGTCATTATTTATGTGTTCCTTCTTACGCAAAAAGGATTTATAAATAAAATTCAATTTCCAATAATAATAAAATCTTTATTTGAATTTGTTCCAACTAGTTAAAAAATTATTTATCATTTTGAAATTAATTAATTTACAATCGGACCAGCCTTGGCCCTCTCGAACGCTAATTCAATTTATTTAACACCCGAATAAATAAAGAAATAATATATTTTCTTATATAAATTTAATATTTACAAACTAGTAAATAAATAGTAACAAAATTTTCAAAAAAATAAATATATATTTTACACACAATCCGATTAATAAAAATTTATTTAATTTATGAAATCATTTTAACATGAATAAAACTATTAAATTGACTTTACAATATTATTTACAAATTAAATTTAAATATAATTTAACCGAGACCACCAGAAACACTTATTGTGTTACCCTATAAGATTATTTCACATTGTCATTAGGCAGGCTTGTCTAAATTCCAAGAGTACTGTCTAGAAATAGGTCAATGGCCCTAAAATAAATAACGTAAATTCACAAAAAAATAACATCAACATATGAACACTCACTGGGTAATATAATCCTTTTTCGCAATATCTCATCAAGAAGGTTTCATGATAGTTTCATCCACTTTTATGCTTGATATGTTGTTCTTTGACTACCTGAAATAAACTCAACATTACACCATGTTCATAGAATTTTGTGCGAAATTTTTATTTCAATAAAAGGGATAAGATATCAACTTCCATAAATGGATGGGAAAAATCCTTCCTCAAGTTATTCGTTAATAACATGCCACTCGTGATGCATTGAACATAACCTACATCCTTCCAACAGTTTGTGTGACATTTTTCATCAAAAAAATTAAAGTGTGCGAGTCGTGACAGGTATTAATGATAATCTTAAAGTCTATGTATCATTACAAAATCTTGAAGATGGAAATATATGATGACACCAAAACATTCAGAATTCCTACTAGTGGGTATGTTATCGTAGTCTTACGTCTTGAAGATTACCAAGTGTGAACATCATGAGAAGAAGTCTCATCTTCTTATGAGTACTCACACTTTACAGTTTTAATTCTATGTTTTCCAGCATAGTGTGTCATCCAATGGTAGAACTGTATTTAAGAATATGGTAATTTCATTTCAAGGTTCCCATCATAGCGGGGAACATCCAAGACCTATAAATGAAATAAAAACTCTAGGAAAATATTACATCATTATCATGAATTATAATGAACAATATATAATAATATGTGTAATATTTAAATAAATTAAATTTACATGTAATCAAAGGTCAACCAGTTGGTTCTAGGACACCAACTCTTACAAACTCCCACTTGGACAAGAGCCAACTGACTACAACTTTTAGTCTTGTAGACCACACATGGTGATCATGCTTCTATTGAGTCAAGGATTTATTCAGGGAGCCTTCCATGTTATCTTCTGTGTTAATACTGATCACTGTAACTTCACCGCTTTGAGAATAATCGATCAATATATGATACTTACAATGTATGTTCTTCATCTGCTGATGTGACAATGGATCTTTTGTGAGAGCCACCGTTGTAGTATTATCACATTAAATTGTGATATGTTTGTTACAATTGGGTATCACATACATCTCTTGGACGAAGCTTCTCATTCCAACTGCTTCTTTATCAGCCTCAAAAGCTATGATTTACTCAGACTCTGTAGTAGAATTTGCTACCAAACTCTCCTTTTAGCTCTAACATCTCACTACACCTCCATTCATTGTTATGATGTATCATGTTTGATACTTTATGTAATATTGATCTGTCTGGAAACTAGAATCTGCATATCCTATGATTACTAGTTCCTCATATCCTCCACAAACTAGGAACATATACTCAGTACACCTCAGATACATTAGGATAGTCTTGACTTCCATCCAATTGCAATCATTTGTCTTTGCTGGATATCTTCCTACTGTAATCAATTTGTAAGAGACATCTAGCCTAGTAAATAGAATGGATTACATGATTGACACAATCAATGATGTGTATGGAGTCCTTTAAGTAATCCTTCTTTCGTTATGTGTCTTAGGATAAATTTTTTTAGAAACATGAATTCCATGTGATGCTGTCATGAATCCTCTCTTGGATTATTCCATATAGAATCTCTTCAGTATCTTATCGATGTTTGTACATTGAATTTGGCGTAATAATCTCTTGGATATATCATGATGGATGTTGATCCCAATAATATATACCACCTCACCTAGGTCCTTCATGGAGAAGAATTGATTCAACCATGCCTTAAAAGGCTACAAGACTGGTATCTCATTTCGAATAAGTAATATTTCATCAACACATACTATTATGAAACTTAATACACTCCCACTAAACCGTTTATAGATAAAAGGGTCACATTCGTTCTTGGTGAAACCCAAATTTTGTTATTGATTCTTCAAAATGAATATTCCATGACTTTTATGCTTTCTTTAATCCATAAAAGGATTTTTTTTCTTCAACTTGAATACCTTATTGGAATCATTAGGAATCATAAACCCTTAAGGTTGTGTCATGTAGACATCTTCATGAAGGTTCATGTTATAAAATATGGTTTTGACATCCATTTTCATAATCTCATAGTCATTGTAAGCGATTAGAGCCAATATAATTATGATGGATTTTAGCACTAAAACTGGTGAAAATGTGTCATCATAGTCAATGACTTGATACAATTTAAACCCTTTTGAAACCACTAGTTCCTTATATGTATTGACTTGTCCTTCCTTATCCAGTTTCTTCTTGAATACCATTTTGAAACAAATAGGATTTACATCAACTGGAGGACCTACCAAAATACAGACTTGGATTTGTTACATAGAATCAATTTCATAATTCATGGATTTTTACCCCTTGGAAATATTTTGGCCACTTAATACTTCCTTATAGGTTAGAGAGTCATTATAATTAATTAATAACGATTCACCATTCTCAGAAACTACAAAATTTCACCGTTCTAGTTCTCTAACCTCTATTGTTTTCCTACATAGATCTTATGTCTTTGGAACAGTTTTTCTTCCATGGAGATTTGTGGAATATTTTTATGTACCAACTCTTTTATACCTTATGACTCAACATCATTGAAGTCTATCTCACTCCCACTATCAATTTTGGAGATGTTCTCCCTCTAAAAGAAAAATGTTGTCTCTTTCCATTATAACCTTTTTGTTTGAGGTGTTGTATAAGTAATATCCCCTTGTTTCCATTTCATATACTATAAAGGTAGACTTTGTGCCTGAGGGTGCAATTTTTTACCTAAAGGTCCCTTAATAAACACATCACTTCCCCACACATGTAAATTATATAATATGGCTTTCATTCCACTCTTAAACTCTAGTGGAAGTCCATTTATCAATTTAGTTAGTACATGGCTTAGTATGTGTGCCTATATTTCTAACACATATCCCAAAAAGGATAATGGAAGACTCACATGACTCATCATTGATCTTACTATGTCCAAAAGAGCATGGTTCCTCCATTCACTCACACCATTCCACTGGGGCATATATGGAAGAGTGAGTTGGGATAAGATCCCAAACTCCAATATGTAATCAATGAAGTCTTGATTAAGATATTTCACACCTCGGTCTAATCAGAGTTTCTTAATATTCTTACCAAGTAGGTTCTAAATGTCATTATTTTATTCATTGAACATATAAAAAGAATATGACATATACCTCATTAAGTAGATAAATCCATAACTACTAAAATCATTAGTAAATGTTATGATGTATGAGTACCCTCTCCTTGATTCAACTAGAAATTGTCCATACACATAGGTATGAACCAATTCAAGATGGTCATTAGCCCTCTCACCTTTCCCTCTAAATGGGGATTTGGTCATTTTCCTTGTAAACATGCATGACATATGAAATGTGGTTTTAGTTCAAAAGAACTTTAATATCGATATTTTTTCACTTTGTTATCTATTTCTCATTTAAATAATCTAGCTGGTGATTCCAAAGTTGTCTGTGGTATGAGTCAGATGAGTTATATTTCTTATCGAGTTCCATTTCTTGGTTTGTGTAATCAAACACGTAAATACCATTTTATAAAAGTTCCCTAACAAAACAAATTCTACCATTGTAAAAGAAGAATATTTCATTTCCAAAATTGAAAACAAATCCATATGTATGTAATCCAGATACAGGAATAATGTTTTTAGTAATAGATGGAAAGTAATAACAACCCTTTAACACCAAAATCATCAATGTCAGCAATGTGCGGTGGTAGTCTCTGATAGCTACATTAGAAAGTCTGGATCCATTTTCTACTAATAGATCTAATTTCCCTCAATCTATCTTCCAAAATCTACTTGGTTCCTATATTTTGATAAATTTTTGAGTACCACGATCTGTATCTAACACCCAATTTGAAGAAAAAAAATAGAATTCATTTGATATCAAATGCACTTGAAGCTTCCCCTTACTTATTAGGCTGTGTGCAGTTCTTCTTCATGTGACCCTACTTACCACATGTGAAAAAAACTGAATCATGTTCCCTTGCCTCCCCATTGATCTTTATTTTATTTGAAGGATGTGAAGAAGAATTGGGATTAAATCCCTTCACCTTCCCTTTCCTCTTATACACCATAAGGACAGAAGTATTTTCATTCTTCATATATTTTTCCACTTGGATAATTCGGATAAGAATATTAGAGAGAGACTTCTAAATGTTGTTCATATTGAAATTGAATATAATATTAGAGAATCTCTAAGTGAGTGATGTGAGAATGAGATCAGTTCCTAGTTTTTCAGGGAGTTTATAACCGAGAACCTCCAAGAATTCAATGTAGCCAATGAGCTTAACTAAATGAGTTGCAACTAGGGAACCTTCTCTAAGATTACTCTGAAAAACTTATTTAGAGATTTCAAACCTTTCTTGTCTTTCTCTCTCCTGGTAAATACCACATAGGTTCTCAAGAATGGTATAAGAATCCATGTTTTCATGAGACTTATTGAGCTCACAAGTCATTGATGATAGCATCAAACATTGAACATAGACTACGTCATTCATATGTTTCTCATTGACTAAGAAATCCCCATCACTCACCTCTTCGGCAGGTGGATCAGGTAATGATTACTCTATCCCATAAGACTTCCGTCCATTTCATAGGATGACCCAAAACCATCTAAACCATTCCCCAATGTTACTATGTTGTCTTTATCTATAATTGATCGTAGAAATAGTGTGGTTGATGAGCTTATCATTTTTATTCTACAATTAAAAGATATGATCATTAGTACTTTATGGGATACATTTTTTGATAAATAAAAAAAATTATTTAGTCTCTTGCTATTTTATTTTGTCTCAATGGTCCTCACTATTGAACTCAGAATGTCTAGTTCCCATGACATTCTAGTGGTAAGGATACATATTCCCTTTTTCATAACCCCAACAAGGGTTCTTCTATCTATTATAAGGTATTTAGGTAGGCAGTTTGTTTCTAACTATAGGGATGTAGCTTCTTGATCTCTTGGGTGAACTCCCAAATCATGAAATCATGACTTTAGATTTCCTCAGCTCTTTCATCCAATATTACCCCAAGTCTAGAAAGGGTTACTCCTCTTGGTGTAATGTGGTTATGTCTACCCGAAACCATTCATATGTTTATCCTTTATAAAACTAAGTGTCCCAACAAGGGTTGGTCAAACACCTAGTTTTATTGAGTTTTTACCTTAGTCAAGAAATAGAAGGATTCATTGGACTTAATATTATATGTGGGGTATTTTTATCTCCTATGTTTGAACTTATTATTATTATTATCTCAATCTTGTTAATATTAATTGGAACTTAATTAAGTTATTAACCATGTGTTTATAATATTTACGCATATGGTTGGTTTATTTTAATTCCATCTAGCGAGAATGTTTAATTCATTAATAATGTGATTGTGATAACACAACCATAATGATAAACCATGCTTCTGACAAAAATAAAATAATGGAAGGGTAATGATCGTGAGATTTTCAAATGGGTAGTTTCTTTGGCAGTTGCTAAACTAACCCTGACCTAGGGAAAAACACCTTGATCCTTTTGGGTTAGTGTTTATAGCTTTCCACCTATCCAACTCTATATATAAAGGGATAGATTTCTTCTTATCTCTAGCTCAAAATACCTCCTCTGGAATGAGAGTTCCATCCATTACATGTGATTTTTATCTCACATGTAGTTGATGGGTAAATAGGGTGTCACATAAAACAAACCATGGGAATGCAGGTACTACATATTAATGAGGAGAGATGGATCCCAAGCCAAAAAATTTAATTTAAATAAATAAATAAAACAAAAACGCCCAAAAAAATGTTCTTGGTCTACCTCATGGTCATCCATAGATGCAACAAAGTTTACACACAAATAAAACTAGCATTAAATTCTTTAATAGTTCTTATTTATGATTAATCTTGCACAAATCAATTAATTATCATCTTTAATTAATCATTGTTGTTATCTTAAACCCTTTTTGTGAATTTCCTTGAGATTATCAACCATTTAAATTTTAATCAAAAAAATTCATTTAAAATTATCTTTACACGTAACTTTTACCTTGGAGGAAACCTGGTGAATTTCTATTCATAACTACCCCATGAGTATAAATGAACATTACACAGATGTTGAATTAAACACACATAAATAAAACACAAATCATGCTTTGTGCCACATCTTTACTCATACACAATGGTACACGTCTCGAGGGATAGTATAATATAATAATAAATTTTAATAAATCTTCACAATTTGGATGAGTACACGACATGTAGTTCCAACTACACAGTGTGTACTATTTTTCACCATCCATTTGATGTACATGCCTAGAGAAACCATTTTTTAGTGTACTGCATAAATCATTAGAGTACACAATGTGTTCATTAGGACACATGCTGCATAGTATCAATGTTTCATGGTTCCCAGCAAGGAAAACCATGTATGGGGACATGGTCTAACCCTAACTCCAAGGGATTTCACGCAGTGTCCCGTGGACTAAAAACCGTGTCCTGTGGACTACAAAGCCTGTAATCCGGAAACCCTATTCCACATGTTACTGGTCAACCCATAGAGACATTTAAGTCTAAGAAAGACTCCAACAAACTTCATTGTTTGGTATAACATTATAACACATTTAATCTTGACTACACAACATGTACTGCTGAATACACGATGTGTGTTCCGATTTTATACAAACATGAACCTATGGAACCTCTGGATGAGATACACTATTTTATATTAATCCGAATTAAAAGAAAATATTGTTTCTATAAGGTGAACAAGAAATAAAATTGGAATAATGTATCTCATGATTCTGATTTGTGGAAGGATTCATTTGAATCGAAACAACTAAATTATTAAATTCATAAGTCATCAAAGAAATATTTAAAAAATTATTAACTATGATATAATCTCTCTGATACAACTGGAAGGTTCTGGGCACTGTAGAAGCGTGGTTGCTATGAAACCCAACATTGATTTTCACCATGATCAATGATTATTATAGAACTAATATAATGATGAACGCCAGTCTCCATGAAATATAAATAGTGAATTAGATAAACAAAGAAGAGGCATGAAACATTTAGATAGGATCTTTCACGTCATGTTTATATTTTATTTAATTATTTTCATAATGAAAATAATACCTTGATCATCGGTATTTTCTTCATTGATGATGTTGATCGTACCAATCTATATTATCTCATTGTGTGTGTAAGGATCCTAACTAGAATCCCTCTTGCGGTGATCCACATGTGCTCCAATGACCTTCGATCGAAAAAACTCGTCCTCTAGGTGCTAGTGTGGTGAAATGAGTGTCTTGGGTCCTTCATTCGTGATTGATTGTTCTTCATCCTTAAAGAACATCTCTCATTTTTTGGATGCCAGGGAAGAGAATTTGAGATATTTATGGGTTTAGCTCTATAATTCGAAATTCACTGGGTGTGTGGTTCTGTACCTGGAACAATAGAAGTATGTGTATATTTATTAACATGAGGATTCTGTTTCAATATTTAATTTTGTAACACCAATTAAATACATTCATATCCATATAGAAAACTCATGCAATTAATAATAAATTGTCATTATTTATGGTGCTCTCACTTGAGAAAAATAGAATTATAAATAAAAATCTGTGTCAAAAAATAATAACATAATTATTATAATTTTTACCGACAAGTTAAATATATTTTTATCATCTTACTAATAAATATTAAACTGCCAGACTAGCCTTGGTCCTCTTGAACTCTAATTAAATTTATTGACCACCAGAATAAATAAATAAATAATTTAATTTCTTAAATAAATATTTTATTCACAAAAAAATAAATAAATATATTTTAAATGTGCAATAAAATAGATAAATATTTTTTACCCACATTCCGATGAATAAATATTTATTTAATTTATGAAATCATTTTAACTCGAATAAAATTAATCAATTGTCATGAGTATAATATTTATTAATGAAATAAAAATAATATTTAACTGAGGCCACTAGAAACACTTAGTGTGTGACCCTCTCAGATTCTTTCTTGTAGTAAATAGGTAGGATTACCTAAATTCCAAGTGTACTATCAAGGAACGAGTCATGTAACCTAAGATAAAGAACTTAATGTCTTATAAACGACATCCAAATAAATATACTCATTGTGTAATATAATCCTTTTTTTCAATATCTCATCAAGAAGGATTCATGATATTGTCATCATCCTTTATGATTGATTTGTCGTTCTATGACGACCTGAAATAAACTCATTGTTACACCATTTCCTTGTAATTTGATGTGATGGTTCTATTTCAATAAAAGTTCCAATTTATCAAATTCCATAAATGGAATTTACAAATCCCTCCTCAACTAATCCATCAATAACATGCCACTCATGATGCACCCAACGTACCCAACTTCCTGCCAACTATCTGCATGACAGCTTATGTAAGTAAATCAATGTGCCCAAGTCGTGACACGTATTAATGATAATATTAAAGTATAAGGATCATTACACATTCTCACAAATATAAATATTTTATGACACAAAAACATGCATAATTCCTACTGGCAGGTATGTTCTCAAAATATCATGTATTGGAGATTACAAAGTGTGAACTTAATCAGAGAAATTCCCGTCTACTTATGAGTACTCACACCTGACAGTCTTCATGTTATGTGTCCCATCATAGTATGTCATCGAAATATAGAAATATATTTAAGAAAATTGTTATATAATTTCATGGATATCATAATAAACGGGAATCATCATGACCTTATCAATGCAACAAATACACTAAGACATTATTTCATTATAATAATTCATAACAATGAACAATATGTAATAAGATGTTTAATATTTACATACATTAAATTTCCATTTAATTAAAGTACAACCAGTTGGTTCTAGGACACCAACACTTATAACTGGATGACCAAGGGAATTCACAGTCGGATATTCCACTAATGGTGGATTATTTTAGAGATGTCTTTCTAGAAAACTATTCTGGTTTACCTCTATAGGGATACATATATTTCACAGTTGAAATTGTTCCAAGAGTGGAACTGGTGTCCATCACACCATATAGGATGTCTACACCTGAGTTTCAAGTGATCATGAGGTAATTAGAGGAGTTGATTGAAAAGGGTTTCATCCAAACTGGTATTAATCTTCGGGGTTCACCTGTCCTTTTTATGATGAATACGGATGGTACCCTGATAATTTGTGTGGATTATCATAAGTTGAACTAGTTTACAGTCAGGAACTGATATCCCTTACCATGTATTGATGTTCTATTTGATTATCTTTGAGGATCCCTTTTGTTATAAAAGAATAACTTGAGATATGGTATCATCAATTGTGCATGAGACCATCAAATATACCTCTTACATCCTTTCTAATAAGGTATTCTCTATTTGAAAATTCGGTAATGTTTTTCAATCTCACGAATGGGTCAGCAATTTTCATGGCACTTATAAAATGATTGTTTTATCAGTATTTGGATTATTTTGTTGTAGACTTCATGGATGACATATTGGTGTACTCTCACATTCGATAAGACCATGCCATCCATCTTGAGATCATATTGAGTACCCTGAGAGAGTATCATTTATATGTTATGATATAAAATTGAAACTCTTGGAGGGACCCTATTTATTTCATGGGTCATCTTATATCAGAAAAAATAGTATTAATATACCCATAGAAAGTGAGAGAAGTAGTTTCTTGGGAGTATCTGAAGAACGTCTTTTAGGAATGCAGTTTTTTGGTGTTGGAAGGTTACTATATACAAATTATTTAGTACATTTCACACTTAAAAGCACCACTGATAGGACAGAATAAGAAGGGTCTGAAGTACTTGTGGATAGATTCTGACAATTCAACCTTTGAGAATATAAGGGGGGGGGGGTTGATTTTTTTACCAATATTGATTTTACCAGAACTAGGAAAGAGGTACACCATTTACTGTGATGCATCAGGTATCGGGATGAGAGTTGTGATTATGTAAGGGGAAAGAAACATTGTGTATGTGTCTCTGTGGTTGAGGCCATATCAGAGACACTATGTAACGCAGGATCTCAAGTTGGCTGCAGTTTTTAATGCTTTATATTGTTGAAGATATTATCTTTTGGTAGAGAATGTTTCTCTATACACTAACCACAAAATCCTTAAGAGTATCTTTACTTAGAGTGATCTGAATTTGAGACATCAAATATAGGTTTATTACATTAAGTTTTTTTTATTGAGATAACATAAACACCTGGGAAAGACATGTTGTGGATGATGCATTGAGCATGGGGACTCAAATACAAGAAGTTTAAGAGGCCAGTAGTGAGTGAAAACTTATCGATTTGTTCTCTAAGAAGATTTTGGTGGTGAATGATATACTTGTTACGAATTTTCTTTATTCAATAGTTGTTACCTCAATTCTATTGGATCATGTGTGAATGAGGATACTTTTGGATTTTTATGGCCTATTCCAACATGAGAGTGTGTCAGATAAGGACCATACTGCTGGGTGGACAATAGTCTAGGTTGCATTTTTTGATTTTCATGGGATCATATGTGTGTCAGTAGACATATTATAGGAGTTTATGCGAGACTTTCATACCTTAGTATGTGTAGTTAATCCTAGTGTCACCAATATGTATTGAGATTTGCATCATCAGTACTGGTGGCCATGTTATAATATAGATGTATCTTGTTTTGTTATTAGATTTTCCACCTACTAGTTGGTGAAGGTGGAGCATCAATGAATGGAAAATATATTAACAAAGTTACCCATTCTCATGTGGAAGTTGAATGAGGTCCCGATGGATGTTGTGATGGGTTTACTAAGGTCGCCTTGAGGAAATGATGTGGTTTGAGTTTCTATAAATATGCTTACGAAGGATGAACATTTCCTACCAATTAAAGAAACCATTAATGTTGATGAAAATGGAATTTTTTACATTAGAGAGATGGTACTTATGAAGGGGGTTCCACAATCTATGATTTAAGACAGATATACCCGTTTTACATCTCATTTATGGAAGTGAATTATGCGGGAGTTTTGTATACAGGTACTTCTGAGTACATATTAACATCACTTAATTGTTGGCCAGTTTGAGTGCATGATTCAGGTTTGGAGGACATGTTTCGAGCATGCGTCCTAGATTTCGGGGGATCTTGGGATAGACACATACCTATTGTGGAGTTTTCCTCAAATAAGGGTTTTCAAAAAATGATTCATATGTCACCTTATGAGGCTTTTTATGGAATGCTTTTTGAATCACTAGTATGTTGGAAAGAGGAAAGAGATTAAACTTTATTGGGACCTCATATTGTCGCAGATACTATAGAGTATGTGGAATTTATTCGAGATTGGATGGATACTGCACAATCTCTCCAAAAATCTTATGATGATCGACGAAGATGACATATGATGTTTCAGTCGTATATTATGTTTTAATACATGATACACTTTAGTTAGGACATAGGGGGGTTAGGAGAGATATGGGATACTTTCACTGAGATACATCTAGTCATTTGAGGTTTTGTAGAGAGTTGGGAAGGTAACCATTCGATTGTAGTTACCTCATTGGTAATTGGATACACATGATTTAATTCTCGTTTCTCAGCTATGATGTTACATTTCAGACTCGTCTCATGATTTTCAACCGGAGGAGGTTGAGTTCGTGGTGGATTAGTCATTCGAGGACCACCCTATTCAGATTATTGATCACTGCACGAATGTTCTTTGTGGCCGATCTTTTTCTCTGGTATAGGTGCTATGGAAACGCAGAAAACTATTGGATGAGGCTTGGGAGAGGGAGGCAGATGCATGATCATATTGGCCGGTCTTTTTCATCGATTATTCATCAGCACCCTTGGAAGGGAAATTCAGGAATGAAATTCATTAAGTAGGGACGTTTGTAACAAACTAGATCATCATTTTAGGTACAGATCTAGATTTCTAGTTTTTTTGGAAAGTGTAAGAGAAGTGGTTTTTCTATGTACATGTTGTGTACTCTTGAGTACACACCATGTACCTAGATTTCCGAGTACGTCCATGTAATGATTGTTTAATAGCTGATTAGATGGATGTGTGAGGTCTTGGTAGACCTCTTATGTTGGGTTCGGTTAAAGCTACTACATAGTGTGTAGTATTGAATAACACATTGTTTAGATTTCTTTTTAATTGATATATCGAATTAGGGTTGTGTCTCATATCAGGAACCATCTTTTCTTTCCCATGTTTCATGCCTGAGCTCTTGGGAAAGATGAACAAAAATAAAACCCCCAATTCCCTATCTGAGCTCTAATTGAGACACAGTCAGGTTCGTTGGAATTCCACCATTGAGTTCTTCAATCCCATAGATCCTTTCTTCCATATTCATCCTATCTTGTGAGTTATTCTATGTCAGTCGTTTTCACCATTCTATAGATCTTTGCTGATCTAGGCCAATTCCAGGGCCAACATTCACGTATATCGATTGTGTGACATTGATGTAGGTGGTTTATCCATTTTTTTTGTTATTATTTGGATTATATATTCTAAAAGTTCCATATACACAAGTTTGTGGTATTGTTTGATTTGGAATTTAACCCTATTATTTCCTTCTATGGTTTGATTGACTAATAAGTATTTTTTCTTATGAATATGGTTAAATACCTTGTTTATGGGACACTCATGGGTGTGTTTCCCCCATTGGATTTTTAGTGGACATTTGGTTCATGTTTCCTATGTGGCATACCATTTTTTCCCTACCTTGTTTTATTAGTATGGAGTTTGATTGATTATATAAAATTCTTGTGATATGAATTTTGAATGTTTATCCATGTAGATATTTCAGATTACGTGAGCTAATTTGATGTAATATGTGCATTGTTTTTATAATGGACCATGAGAGCCTTCAGACTAGAAGACTATGGGGACTTCCACATTATTTACATGGGATTGTGTGAGCACTGGTGTATAAGATTGACCCATGGGTATTGACCATGAGAGCCCCTCTGGAGGTCATTTACAATTACTTTATGCTATGTTGACCCCGAATTTTTGACCATGAGATCTACCCCAGAGGTTGTTTATAATTTATTAATGTTGTGTTTCCCCTGCGGTATAGACCATGAGATCTACCCAAGAGTTTTTTTAAAAGTTATTGATTCTATGTTGACACATGGGTATTGACCGTGAGAGTTTCCCAGGGGTTCATTTGTAATTGATATATACTTGTGGAACCAAAGGGGTTAGAATATGATAGATTTCACATAGGGTTGTTCGTGAATAATTGAATGATCATGATGAGTCATTCTGGATAACGAAAAAGCGTTGACTTGGTCTTACTTGATTTATTAGATGGTTTTATGATGCATCTGTTTTGTTGATTTGACAGAGGATACAGAGATTTGGTTAGATCCTGTAGTTTACATGATTTAACGGATTGAATATTAATTGTAAATGAATGTAACTGAAAACATTAGTATTATTTAATTTTGAGTACTTCCTAGATTATTTCTCCACCTTTTCATATTACATGGTATATATATACACTGACGGTTGGGCACAAATATTTTGGTGGTTTCTTACTATGATTCATCTCACACTGAATATGGGTCATATTTTGGACCCAAATATATAATATTATTATAGTTATAGATAAGGGAAAGCACCCTTCTTCATCATGTACTTGATTTCTATTGGAGATAGGGATTATGTGACAACGCTGAGGCATGTGATGCTATTGGAGTTATGTTATTTTCTATGCATTGGTTTCCATGTTGTAATTATACCATTGTGACATGTTTGGATGCTTTCCTAGACACATAGGACATGTATCATTTATTTATATTACCCAATTTTTTTATTACTATCATTCTTACGCCATTTACTTATATTGTATGGTATTAATACTTCTGTTATTGATTACTATTTCTTTTACCCAGTGTATAATCTTTTACTGAGGTCATAGTTTCCCCATAATCACAACATGGACCTCACTACTAGTCAGTAGCTTCTGGTTTTTGGGTAAATGGGCATGAGGTTATGTAACCAACATGGTTCTGGGAACCCTGGGCACCATTGGGCGACACCTTGATCTGAGATGTTACAACATGACCCTATAATTCCAAATTCATCATGTCACCAATTTTTTTATAAAAAATGTCATGCGAAATCATTATTCAATGTCTCGAATTGTTGGGGATGATAATGTCTCTAATAATGGCACATCTCACACAAATAATGATAGAGATGCCCCCATATTATTGCCTCTATGTGGGAATTAATACACATACTCAGACATGGAAGAAGAACAGGAATATCTTTAGAACAACCCTCCTATATTTGAGGAATGTGTGTAAAACACCATTGATGAGATTAAATTAGTAAATCTAGGAATGAAATAAGACCCACCACATACACTAATTAGTGTCGTCATTCCCATCGAAGAGAAAGTTAGGTAAATTTCATTCCAAACTAAACTCTAATATGTGTTCTCTTGTAACAATACATAAATTACGAGACTAAATCCATATGTTTCTATGTGCCATCTCGGCCTACCCAGTGAGTATTGAGGCTTCAAGAAAAAAACTATATGAATGAACCCCTCTCTTGATACCGATATTCAGGAAAAAATTGAGAAACATATAAAATATTTTCTTTTACAGAATTGAAATAATCATGATGGATTGACAAAATAATCCCCATGAATAAAATTAATTAAATAATTATTATCTGAATCAATTTAAGAGGTCTTAATTAGCCCTTCCCAAACATGATTCTCCATTTTCGACCTCAAAAATTTTGATCGTTGAAACTGATATCTTCCAATACCTTTCCATTATGGATGAGTATTCATGGTAAAATAAGATAAAGGTGCCCCAAATATAAATTATACACTACCTTTCTACTTCCATAGAGTAAATTTTACTATCAGGTAATTCCCTTTTGATTAATGAATATTGGCACTACAAATCAACACACCATGATTTATATCTTTAATTTGATCTTGGTAATAAAAGAGTAATGATATGTCGATGACATGTGTTCAAATAATAACATTGATTCAATCACATCATGGGTCTTCAAAAAATGCTCCACAAGCTATGAAAACATTGTCTAAAGTTGAATCAATAGAAATGGGATTTGTGATATCATTAGAGATGTTTCTTGGCATTACGGTTGTCCACCACAACTATGAGGTTGACCAAAGAATTAATAGTTCTATTTAAGAAATTTTACCTGATAAATTATCAAATAATTGAGGGGGGTCCAAGGGAAACTCAACAACATTTGGCATTTCATGTCCAACCTATCTACCAACCTATCATATTCACCAAACTAATGAAGAAGGGAATGAAATATCAATATGATGATGAATTCCTGGATTCCATCCAATGTATCAAAAAGTATTTACTACACCCACTAGTTTTGAATCATCTGGTGGAAGGGATGAAACATGTTTATATGTGTCTAGAATGGAATTAACATTGGGTTCCCTCCACGAATACAAAAGAAATCATGGAGTTATAACAGTATATACTACCTTATCTGAAGAATTCATGGTACTAACACTCGATAGTCTGATATCAAGAAGAACTGCATTCCATGCATCATTTCATTGAAATGGATGAAGAATTACTTGAAACACCATGAATACTGTATGTTATCTTGTATTTATCCACTCATTTATATCTTTGTAATTTAATTGTTGACTAGCAGCTTGGCCCGTTGGGTGGTCGTTTTACCATAATAAAACATTTTTTTCGTATCATATAAATCGATAAAAGGGAAAGGCCAAGATTATTTCCTAACAGAACATCCTTCCCTAGAGAATATAATGGTTGAAACCGAGATCCAAAATGTAGAGGTATTTTATTCCCAGGACACTCCATAGAAATGGGACATGTATTTTGATGGAGACTCACAATTTCTTATCATAAAAATAATAGAAAACATGAAAATCAACCAGGTTGGTATAGGAATTACATTTTTCCTTATATCAAAAAATGTTTTTCCCTACTCAGTATCACTATATGAGGGATTAATGAATAAAAAGGAACAATTCTAGGCCCTCGTTGATGGTTTTTAACTATTCCTAAATGTTAAAAGAGCTTACTTGAATATGAATGTGGACATGGAAGTAGTGATGGATTAGACCATTGGTAAATATGAAATCAAAAAAAAAAGAACCAGACCCTCTCACTGGCTACATTATGTGAATGTTGGAATAGTTCACTTTTGATCCCATGTTACATAATGTTCCCTAATCATAGAATACTCATGTTGAGGTATTGGTTAATTCATCCATAATCCTAGACAACCCTGATTATGATGAAGCGATCATCAGTATCAAACAACAATGAATGAACTTGTTTATCATCATATATAATATGGGAATAATCAATTAGGCAAACACATCCCTAGAGAATGATTAACCAATATCCACCTCTAGATGGATGTATCTCATAATTGGTTATCTCTGAAATGGATTTCTCCCAACAGACTGATACGTAATAGAGTAGATTCAATGACGTTCTATGAAATTTACACTGTGGGGTGATCCAAATGATTATAAATACCATTAAAAGTGATTATTCAAAGGAATAATCATCATATTCATAATAGTAAGAGATATTATCACAGTCATATAAGAATATTATCTGGGCTCGTTCAAAGCTCATCATTATGGGACTAGGCTCTCCCATAAAATCAAGAGGCTAGGATATTAATGGAAAACCATGACACATTACTATGTTAAATTCACCATAAAATATATTTCATTCCATATCCATGAAAACATCCTATATAAACCCCCATTATTTCAAAATATATCTAAATAATCCTGGCCATTTTGCATAAGGGTAATTGGTTTTTTGGCAGTTTATCCACTACCACAGCTAACCAGATCAAGTATAACCTCACTAAAACTGACATATTTTCAAACTAGGCTGAGAAAATACTCATAAATGAATTTGGGGTGAAGAATATCATCAAATCAATAATGTCACATATCATCACCAGGTTCCGAGTCCCTCATAGAATACTCATGGACAACGACATCAACTTCTGTTCTATAGAGTTGACTAAACTGTACCATGAGTACAATATAGTGCTCAATGAGTCATCTTGGTATCATTTATATTAATTTTTATAGATATATTCCAAAAATAAGACACGATAAAATATACTCCATATGACCGGGAATAAGGATAATAAGTCCTAGAAGGACCATATCCTCCATGATTTTTGGGCCTACCATACCACCACTCAAACAGTTACACAAGCAACGTCATAATCATTGGTGTATGAGACTGAGGAAATGTTACCAATATAATGACATCTAACTTTTATCTAAATATCTATTTATGGATATCTCTCATATGAAAATCAATTACATAATGTTGTTGGATGATTTGTAGTGTCATAATGAAGAAATGTTTCATACATTAAACAACCATGAGGTCCATAAAATTTTGATCACAGGAACCTTTAATAAGAAGGTTTTCCCTTATTTATACCTCCATGGTGAGATATTGTTGGCACTATGGACACTACTGAGGCCAATAAATAATCCTATGATTCAAGAACTCTAATGGAATGGTCCTTACATTTTACATGAAGTCCACCCAAATGGATCTTACTCACTGGTCGTAATATATGAGGGGTATGTCAGACCCCCCACCAATGTGAGGTTTATTAAAAAATTATTTTCATATATTTCTTTATGTTATAAATTCATGGTTATATGAAGTTAGATAACACAATTTTTCCTAATCACATTATGTTTAAATGTACAGAACTCATCTTGGCAGCAAGAAGTTAAAATTTATAACATCTTACATCCGGAACAGTAGACATTAAACTGTAGGGAGACGTCCTAAACACAAAACACAAAATTTTATAGATCAGTTCATCACTTGATGATGTTAAATTAAATGTTAAGAACCATCTCAGTAATTAATCATCACCCAACATCCATATCGTTGCGATGGAAAAATGAGATTCTCACATCTCCATGTGAGAGATATCTTTGCATAAGAAATATATTCTCCCAAGAACTATGTGTGGCTTGATTATTACCATAAATGGATAAATAATGATGCTCTGACCTATTTTCATGGTAATGGACACAAACCTCCATTTCCTTCAAATTGGTGAACCTCCTCTTCACAATATGATTTAAATTTCATGGTTGATGTCGTTTCCACATGACATTAAACAACAGTAGTTTTTTATGACTACATATTGCTTTATTAGAATTTTGAATGAGATACATCACTACTAGAAATAATGGCATTTGTGACGGGGAATTTGCGTCGGGATCCCGTTGCTAATAAGCTTTTGCGACGGGGGCCCATCGCAAATAGCCCGTTGCGGAAAACAGTGTCGCAACAACAATTATTTGCGACAAGCCCGTCGGTAAAGTTATTATTTGTGACGGTGATCCTTCCCGTCGCAAATATTAGTCCATATATTTGTAAAAACTTTTTAAAATAATAATTGTGATGGGCTCATCGCAAATACCATTTGAGACGGGTCCGTCGTAAATACTAATTGCGACGGGCCCGTCGTAATTACTATTTTTATTAAAAAAAATTAAAAAATTTAATAAATTATTTTAATGAATATAATAATAATACTATTTGTGATGGGCATAGTATCCCATCGCAAATACTATAAAAAAATTAAAAATCATTATTAATAAATTATTTTAATTAATATAATAATAATCCAATTATAATTCAAAAATAAAAAATATTAATAAATGATTTTAATTAATATAATAATAGAATTATAATTCAAAAATAAATATAATAAATTATTAATAAATTATTTTAATTAATATAATAATAATAGAATTATAATTCATAAATAAAAAATAATAAAATATTAATAAAATATTTTAATTAATATAATAAAAGAATTATAATTCACAAATAAGAATAATAAATTATTAATAAATTATTTTAATTAATATAATAATATTAGAATTATAAATAAAAAATAAAACATAATAGAATATTAATAAATGATTTTAATTAATATAATAATATTAGAATTATAATACATAAATAAAAAAATATTAATATGTTATTTTAATTAATATAAAAATAATAGAATTATTTTACATTCAAATATTAAAATAATTCAAATATTACAAAAAAATTATAATTAAATTATAATATTATAAAATTTTAATATATATATATATAATTTAATATTATAAAATATAAATAATATTATTATTCATATTAATATTGTTATTTCAAAATATAATATTATTAATATTTTATAATGAGACAGAAACTACGAATAGAAAAAAATTCATATTTTTATATAACAATCATTATAACATAAAACAAATCTAATCTGAAGGAGGGGGTGAGGGGGGAGGGGGATATGCAGATGCTGGTGGAGGAAACTCCATCCCTAAAGCATGAGTGGGTCGGCGCATGTAATCCATCTGCTCCTGCTGCTGCTGGTGCCACCGACTCATCTACTCCTCGTACAGCTGCTGTTGGCGTCGACACTCCTCCTCATGCTGTTGTTGCTGCTAACGCATCTGCTCCTCCTCCTGTCAGAGACTCTCAATCAGTGCAGTCTGAGATCGCAACTGATCCTCATACTCTGTAGAAGAAGAAGATGCACGAGCTCCTCTCGAGCTAGATGCTGACATCGCAGCACTACCATAATAATCTCCGGGAGTCAGTCGAGAGGTGATACCAACTACCCGGCCCTTCTCGAAGGCATACTGGGTGGCCTGCATCCATGCTGCCTCATCAAACTGAAGACCAGTGGTCTGATCTGATGACTCGGCCTGACTCTTAGGCTAGGTCTATGACATTGCGGCCTCATATGACTCCTGTAGTTGCAATTTACAATTAAAATTGTGAATATATTATATGCAGTTAATTTTTATACTTAAAAACAAATAATACTGACCATGATGTGACGCTGATGATCACCTCTGAGCTCCCCAGTAGCAGGATCACGATAGATCCTTCAATATACATCCTACTCCATAATATCGGGCTGCTCGACAGCATATAAGAATAAAAAATAAACTATTAATATTTATAGTTATATAAAATATTTAAAAATAATGTACGTACCAGATGCTATCTATGAGTACTGAAAGTACGACTCCCAGCTCGATGAGTCACCTCTTGTCTCCCCCGATTCTATCTCCCCACCGATGATCTCCTCTGAAAGGAATCACTCAACCAGTGTGCACATAATCCATCCCATACATCGGATGAAATTTACTCTAGTCGGTGTACTCTACATGACTCGTCAAAATCTGACACTCATTCTTTCTTAGTGGTAGCTTTTCATAAATTGTGCAAAAACTGACGAAAGTGATCATGCATGGCCACCTCCCATGCCTCGTGGATGGCGTCACAAATGGTATCCTCGATCAAATACCATAAACCCTACAAATAAATCAAAATATCAAGTTAGAAATGAAATAATTTTCAAAATAAAAATTATTTATTTACGTACGTACCAACCAATGGCCGAACATGGCATGCTACACATCATTTGGAATCTTCTCCCATGTGGTCCAAGGCTGAGAGAAATAGTTGCGCAAAATAGTGCTACCCTGTCCGACTACTATATGTGGGAAACTGTAAAAATAATAAATATTTATTATGTGAATAGAATAATGAAATCTTAGTCATATCCATAGGTTATCATACAGGTTATCACACCTCTCTGTGCGTGGATCAAACCCAAGACGTGGACGTCACTCAGGGACGGGGTCAGGAATCATCAATCGTGCAAGACCGCACCCCCTCCGCGTACTCCCTGGAGCACCTGCAGGCTGAGGGTCATCTGCCAGTAACTCATCTGCATCGAAAGGCAGGTCAGCATCTGCCAACTCACGAAATGTGTCGTCGTCCATCTGAAACAGAAAATGTAATTATTGTTAGCAAATAATTGATAATTACTATTATATATACATATATATTATTTATGATTGTATATAACTACCATGAAATTCTATCAGTGTTCATCTTCATCATCATCTTCATATATGTCAATGTCATCTTCATATTTCTCCTCAACATCATCAATATCCATTCGAGTTCCAGTTGCTTCATCTCTTACCATTTCAAATTCATATGTGACACCATTAACATCATCATCATCACCGAATCTTAAATGTGGGGTGTCCTCATCGATACTCATGTCTCTTGGTAAAAAAGATTGATTTTGAGTACTCTGGTGAATAACTTCAATCTTTGCACATCAGTGAAAGCACATTCACTTTGACTAAATTGATTGTCTTGAATTTTGATTTTTATTAATCTCCACCAATCAGTCAAGTCTCATGATGTAGCACAGTACTTTGCATAATAAACATAATGTGCCTGTTGAGCAAATAAGAATGGTTCATTTACTGCGAGAACACTTTTACATTTAATATCGATGATTCAATGAGTCAGATAAACACGCACGCCTCTCTTTGTATCCAACCACCGACATTTGAACATGGTTATGTAATGTAGTCCAAGATAACAGAGTTCAATGATTTCATCAAGTATGCCATAAAAAACAACTTCATTTTCTCGATGATGAGATCCTCTCAAGCTAACTCCACTGTTCATTGTTTTTTTCGATTCCCCATATGCATGTGTGTGAAATCGAAATCCATTCACCACATATGCATTATAAGTTTTAACAAGTTTGGAAGGTGGGTCACTCAATATACACAACCATTTGTCAATTTTATCAGCATGTCGAGACACCTGAAAATTTGTGAAATAATTATCAATATAGTAAACTATACATTGAATGAGTTGCTAAAAGATAATGTATTTATGTTACCAGTTTTTGAAACCACTGAGAGAAATTTTTCTATTGGCGTTCTTCAAGAGCAGCTGCTGTAATTTTTGGAATTTGTTTCTTGATATGATAATCATACAACCTATAAAAAACAAAGTTATTTACTATAACATAAATGATAGAATAAATGATATAAACTCTTACAGTACAACTGATGTCATCTCTTCACATTTGAGCAGAACATACGTATGATCTCTATGATGTTCATCATCCGAAAGCCTGCATTCATAAACTCCACCAAAACCAAGCTCTTTCTGGTTGAAAACAGATAATTGATTTTCAATTTCATCAATATTTCTCTCGTTCTGTCCCATTCGGTTGTGTTTTGATGGATACTCATATTCAAAATAATGGGAGTAGAAAAAAGATATTTCCTCTTGCAAATAAGCTTCTGCAATAGATCCTTCAACAGATGTTTTGTTACGTACTTTTCTTTTCAATTTTTTCATTCATCTTTCAAATGGGTACATCCATCGAAACTGTACTGGACCTCCACATTTGGCTTCATATGGAAAATGTAACACCAAATTTTCCATTGAGTCAAAGAAAGACGGTGCAAATATTTTTTCCAGTTTACATATAATTACAAAGAAATCTTCTTCAAGTTTTCATAGAGCATCATAATCTACTGTAGCCACACAAATTTCTCGAAAAAAATGAGACATGTCTGTTATGGAATCCCAAATAACAGAATTCAATATACCTCTTAATCCAATGGGTAGAAGTATTTCCATTATAACATGACAATCATGACTTTTTAATCCAGTAATATGACCATTATTTACACATCTACCCAAATTGGATGCACAGCCATCTGGAAGTCTCAAATCTGCAATCCACTGACAAAATAATAAACAGTTTTCTTTTGATAGTGTATAAGCTGCTTTTGGTTTCAGTATCCTTTCTGTTCTGACATTCTCAAACAGTTCTAGTTCTGGACGCCTGCAAATTTGGGCATGATCTAAACGTGCATTTAAATTTTCTTTGCTCTTTCCTGGCGTATACAAAACTGTATGAAACAATTTAACAAAACAGTTCTTCTCAATATGCATGACATCCAACATGTGGCGGACCAACAAATCAGACCAATATGGAAAATCCCAAAATATGCTACGTTTAATCCAATTGTGTTCTTTCACAAATCCAAAAATTTTCTGTTGCTTTATTGTGGGACCAAAAGCGATGGGAGGTATTGAAAATACAACATATTTTAACTCCGAACCTGATAGCATTTTTGGAGGTCCATCCCTTTCAACTGTTCCTTTTCTGAAATGAGATCTGTTTCTGCGAAAAGGATGATCAGCTGGAAGAAATCTATGATGACAGTCAAAATAACAAGGATTCATTCCTTGAATGAGCATAAATGCTTTGTTCTCTCTCATACAGTAAGGGCATGATTTCTGACCATGTGTACTCCAGCCAGATAACATCCCATAAGCCGAGAAGTCACTAATTGTCCACATTAATACTGCTCTCAGTATGAAATTCTGTTTCCTAGAAACATTATATGTAATGACACCAGTACTCCACAATAAACATAATTCATCAATCAATGGTTTCAAATAAACATCAATATTCTTCTTCGGATGTCCTGGAATTAGTAAAGTCAAAAAGATATATGGCTCCTTCATCAACATCCATGGAGGTAAATTGTACGGAGTTAAAAAAATAGGCCAACATGAATATTGACTACCATAAGATCCGAACGGACAGAAGCCATCAGTGGAAAGGCCCAGTCAAAAATTTCAAGGTTCTTAATCAAAGGATGGATGCACTCTATCAAAATGTTTCTAGGAATCACCATCAGCTGGATGATTCAAGCTTTCATCAGTTGAAATATTCTCTTTTTTCCATGACATCATTGTCGCTGTATTCTTAAACATGAATAAATGCTAAATTCTGGATGTAAGCAGAAAATATCTCAACTGTTTTACAGGAATCAAACCAGACTTACCATGTTACCCTTCTTTATATCTCAGTTGTCCACATGTGGGACAACTATCCAATGACTCATTTTCCCTAGAATATAAAATAAAGTCATTTGAAAATGCATGAATCTTCTCACAAGAAAGTCCCAAATTTCGAACCAGCCTCTTACTCTCATAGTAATTTGTAGGCAAAACATTTCCTTCGGGTAACAGTGTTTTACGCAAAGAACATATCTGGTCAAATCAGGTGTTTGAAATTACGTTATCAGATTTGATAGCCATAAATTTTTCAACTGCTTCTAATTTTCTCATCTTGCAGCCAGGATATAATGCATCCTCAACAGACATCAACAACTCATAAAATTCAGACGGTGCCAACTCAGGATTTGATGCTATATCAGCCAGAGTTTCTGTATGTTGAACAGATGAACCTGCAACATCATGTACTAAATCTTGAAACTGGGATGGATCCGAAATCAAGTTGGTATTACCTACTCTGGAATTGTTTTCACCGTGTTGATACCGAAAAACATAATCTGGTTGAAAACAAAAACGCAAGAGATGTCCCCCCACTTTGTCAAACGTGTCAAACGTTCTCAATGCACATTTTCTACAAGGGCATTTTATTTTTCCTTCTGAAACAAATTCTGGATTTGATACCACAAATGATAAAAAAGTCTCCACACCCTCTATATATACTGGATTTAAACCAGAACCGTTTGGATTTCTACGTTGATTTATCCATATGCGGTCATCTAATAATGACTATTGACGACCTCGTTGTTCCATATTTTTCAATAAAATAAAAAATCATTACTAGTTTTGAATAATTTGTTAGAAAAAACACTCAAGAAAGGATAATTATAGAGTTTACATCAGACACGACTAACACAATATTTTTATTGAGATAGACCTAAAAATTGACCCTTTAGAAATTGAATATGTTGAGAATAAAGAAAAACCTGTTACAAATATTGATAATTTTAATATTATATAATTTTATTATTATTTTAATAATACTAATATTATTTTTTCATAAATATTATTTATATAATAATAACATTATTTCATTATTAGTATATTTTATTATTAATATTAAAATAATATAATTTTCTATATTATATACAAGTCTCCTTTCATCTGTGTGTTTAACATTCTTTCTCCACATGTAATATTTGCATTCACAGTCACCTCTCTATTGGTGAGTAGGTTGATAATTTTGAAAAAGAACGCAAATATTACACGTGGAGACAGAAAACACATAGATGAAATGATAATTGTATACAATATAGAAAATTATGTTATTTTAATATTAATAATAAAATATACTAATAATGTGATAATGTTATTATTCCTAATTATTGGTAATTATTTCTAATTATTGGTAATTATTCCTAATTATTGGTAATTATTCTTAATTATTAGAAAATATTGGTAAATTTTGGTAAATATAGGTAACTATTGGTAAATATTGGAAATTATGGGTAATTATTGGTAATTATTACTAATTATTGGTAATTATTAGTAATTATTGGTAATTATTCCTAATTATTGGTAAATATTCCTAATTATCGGTAATTATTGGAAATTATTGGTAATTATTGGTAATTATTGGTAATTATTGGTAATTATTGGTAATTATTCCTAATTATTCGTAATTATTCCTAATTATTGGTAATTATTAGAAATTATTGGTAATTATTGGTAATTATTGGTAATTATTGGTAATTATTCTTAATTTTTGGTAATTATTCCTAATTATCGGTAATTATTCCTAATTATTCATAACTTTTCATAATTATTTGTAATTATTCCTAATTATTGGTAATTATTCCTAATTATTGGTAACTATTCTTAATTATTCCTAATTATTAGTAATTATTCCTAATTATTGGTAAATATTCCTAATTATTGGTAAATATTGACAAGTATTGGGAATTATTGGTAAATATTGACACTATTGTCAATTATTGGTAATTATTACTAATTATTACTAATTATTACTAATTATTCCTAATTATTGGTAATTATTCCTAATTATTACGAATTATTACTAATTATTGCTAATTATTACTAATTATTGGTAATTATTACTAATTATTACTAATTATTGGTAATTATTGGTAATTATTGGTAATTATTACTAATTATTGGTAATTATTACTAATTATTGGAAATTACTGGAAATTATTACTAATTATCGGTAATTATTGCTAATTATTACTAATTATTACTAATTATTACTAATTATTACTAATTATTAATAATTATTGGTAATTATTCGTAATTATTGGTAATTATTAGTAACTATTACTAGTTATTGGTAATTATTTGTAATTATTACTAATTATTTGTAATTATTACTAATTATTGGTAATTATTACTAATTATTTGTAATTATTACTAATTACTGGTAATTATTGGTAATTATTGGTAATTATTACCAATTATTAGTAATTATTGGTAATTATTGGTAATTATTACTAATTAATGGTAATTATTGGTAATTATTTCTAATTATTACTTATTATTGGTAATTATTACTAATTATTAGTAATTATTACTAATTATTGGTAATTATTACTAATTATAAGTAATTATTGGTAATTATTGGTAATTATTACTAATTATTACTAATTATTGGTAATTATTACTAATTATCAGTAATTATTACTAATTATTGATAATTATTACTAATTATTACTAATTATTGGTAATTATTGGTAATTATTTGTAATTATTACTAATTATTACTAATAATTGGTAATTATTACTAATTATTACTAATTATTGGTAATAATTAGTAATTATTACTAATTATTGGTATTTATTGGTAATTATTTCTAATTATTACTAATTATTGGTAATTTTTTCTAATTATTGGTAATTATTACTAATTATTCGTAATTATTGGTAATTATTGGTAATTATTACTAATTATTGGTAATTATTGGTAATTATTTCTAATAATTACTAATTATTGGTAATTATTACTAATTAGTAGTAATTATTACTAATTATTAGTAATTATTCGTAATTATTGGTAATTATTACGAATTATTTGTAATTATTACTAATTATTGGTAATTATTACTAATTATTAGTAATTATTGGTAATTATTGGTAATTATTACTAATTATTACTAATTATTGGTAATTATTACTAATTATTACTAATTATTGGTAATTATTATTAATTATTACTAATTATTGGTAATTATATATAATTATTTCTAATTATTACTAATTATTGGTAATTATTACTAATTATTACTAATTATTGGTAATTAGTGATAATTATTACCAGTTATTACTAATTATTGGTAATTATTGATAATTATTACTAATTACGGATAATTATTGGTAATTATTACTAATTATTGGTAATTATAGGTAATTATTACTAATTATTGGTAATTATTACTAATTAGTGCTAATTATTACTAATTATTGGTAATTATTACTAATTATTGCTAATTATTGGTAATTATTACTAATTATTACTAATTATTGGTAATTATTGGTAATTATTACTAATTATTCATAATTATTCGTAAATATTACTATTTATTACTATTTATTACTAATTATTACTAATTATTACTAATTATTGGTAATTATTACTAATTATTGGAAATTATTACTAATTATTGGTAATTATTGGTAATTGTTGATAATTATAACTAATTATTGGTAATCATTACGAATTATTACTAATTATTGGTAATTATTGGTAATTATTGGTAATTAATACTAATTATTGGTAATTATTCCTAATTATTGGTAATTATTCCTAATTATTGGTAATTATTCCTAATTATTGGTAATTATTCCTAATTATTGTTAATTATTCCTAATTATTGGTAATTATTCCTAATTATGGGTAATTATTCCTAATTATTGGTAATTATTCTTAATTAGTGGTAATTATTCCTAATTATTGGTAAATATTGACAATTATTTGCAATTATTGGTAAATATTGGTAATTATTGGAAAAAATATTGACAAATATTGGCAATTATTGATTATTGGGAATTATTAATTATTACTAATTATTTGTAATTATGACTAATTATTAGTAATTATTATAAATTATTAATAATTAATTTTAATTATTTCTAATTATTATTAATTAATTCAAATTAATTTTAATTTTTCATAATTACTGCTAATTAATTGTAATTACAGCTAACTGTTTTAAATTAATTAGTGTTTAATTGTCTTTAATTACTATTAATTATTAATACTTATTAATAATTATTTCTAATTAGAAAGCAGAAAAAAAATTCTAAAAATTTAAACTAAATAAATATAATAAATAAAATAAATATTAAATTAAAATTCCGATCAAAACCTTAAACATGATGTCAATGTCGAGCCGTTGTAATTGTAGAACACCGCCAACTGAATCCTCGAATTCGGGAAAAAAAATTTACAACTGAAAATCGTAAAAGATTCCGAGTGGAAAAATTAGAACGGTTGAGTGTTGAGAGTGAGAAAATTGTAATGTTAGGCAGTATTTATAGGTTAAATTAATTACGCAGGGCTTTTTTGCGACGGGACCCATCGCAAATAACCTCGGTCGCATTTAATTATGGGTGGCATTAAAATGGTTATTTGCGACGGGCCCCGTCGCAAATAACCCCTACCGCTGGGGTATTTGAGACAGGACTGCAGGCCCGTCGCAAATAATCTTTAACCGCCGACGGTTATTTGCGACGGGGATAGAACCCCGTCGCAAATAACCCTAACCGCATTTAATTATGGGCGGCATTAAAACGGTTATTTGCGACGGGTCCCGTCGCAAATAATTCATGCCGCCTGGGTATTTTCGACGGGACTGCAGTCTCGTCGCAAATAGTCTTTAACTGCCGCCGGTTGTTTGCGACGGGGTTCTATCCCCGTCGCAAATAAAGTTCACGCGGTTTGGCGCGCATTTCGCACTAAACTATTTGCGACGGGGAAAACAACTCGTCGCAAATAACAGATTATTTGTGATGGGAATAGTTGCCCGTCGCAAATACTCCTTTGCAAACGGTATTTGCGACGGGAATAATTCCAGTCGCAAATACCCAGTCTCTATTAACCATTTTTTCCGTAGTGCATATAGATACATTAATCCTATGTCATGGTCCATCCACCTTATGATATAATATTCCACTTTCATATCCATAATTTATACTTCATATCGAGTGAAAAATCTTATAATTCTCGTGAGTTCTGGAGTTTTGATAAGGGATTACTCACATAAACAGGGCATAATACCCCAGGATAGGCTCATCATTGGTCTGAATTCAATACAATGAAATTCATACAAATAATTCCTCTTTTTATGAAGAAAAATTGCACAGTTGATGTCCCTTTCAAGATATGAAACTATACATCCTTGTGGAACTCTCTTGACAGGGCCACTATAATAGTTGATTTGTCTCTTCTACTCTACTTTTTCTCAAGAATCATGTGTGATGTGACTCATTACTTTACATGATACATAGTGATTCCAAGATCATCAATCCTGGGTCAATCCACAACAAATAGAAAAACCCAATATCTACCTATAGTCCAGGCTTGCGCTAGAAGATCCTTCCTCGAGAACAATGTATGGATTTATTCCTATAATAGTGGGATATGTAGTGATACCGAGATTTATATCCATTGGTCCATCCATAATACCCATTTTCATGTTATGAGGACAACTATCATTCCACATGACGTTAAACTACATAGTATCTTAATAAATACATGTGGATTGATTATTATCATCACAAGGTATGTGTTGACACCCAGATCAACAATCTCAAGCCTAGCTAGAATAATCAATGGAAACAATTCCCACATCTATGTGTTGGATAGAACTGTGTTGGTTGTCTCCCATTCAAGAACAATGTATGACATTATTCCTTTTAACATAGGACACAAAATCACACCTGGATCTCCATGTATGGGAGTAACTACGAAGATAAATAAAATAAATGCACCCCATCTACATAGAGGTTTATCCATACAATTCCAATTTTCTTAGGTATGTGTATGATCTTTGTATGGTCTTCTTGCAATTGTAATATATCATACATAACATTTTATTCCAGTTCCCACATTCATACCTCATGACATTAAACTGTAGGGAAAACATCCTGGTCTCCTGACATTAAAAACGTATACAAAAAATTTCCTTACCACACGATGATAAAAAGAATGAAATTTGTCCTTACCGATTAATGTTAAACTATATGGTGACAAATATGTCCTGATGACATAATGATAATCTCTGCATACCATCACCTACGTTTCATCCCTAATCAGAGTCCCACAAGATCTTTACCCTAGTCATCCAGATTTTTGGATCCTTCTATCAACCTTTATTCTCCAAAATCCATAAATCATACTTCATTCCTTCAGTGCCTTGGGTTTCCAAAACCTTCCATGTCCCTTGAAATGTATACACAGTTTCCAGGGACAAATTGTTTAACTATTAATGTATTCTAGTGGATCTTGGATATGTGCTTATGGTCATCAAACATACGAGTCACTATAAAAAAAGTTCTTTCTAATCCTCATTATCCCTAACATCACCATGATAGAACTCAACACCATTGAGTTCTTTGAGCTAATCCATGATTGATTGTCCGATTTATTTTTTCATGACCTCAGAACCTCGATCCATGGTTATTTTTTTTGGACTCCCACTCAGAAGGATGTGGGGTTACTCTTGACCTTAGGTGTCAAAATTAGGAACTTGTGTACCATCCCGTATATTTTTTTAAATGAGTGTCATAGACATAAAAATGCATGTACAATTGTCAATTCTATATGACCTAAAAATCTAGACTATTATAATGTAAATTTCTAGACCTTACACTACCAGCAAAAGAGATACAAATCTTTTCAGGATGAAAACCTAAAATTTTTGACCAATGATAAAATATAGTATTCTCTCACTAAATTGTTAGACTCTATAGTTTAGGAAAATATTAGGGAACAAATAAATATGGTATAATTGTTATGGGGACTATTCTATAGAGATAGTAAAATCCAACAAATGCTCTCTCAACCCCTTTGTTAGAGAAATGATAGATTAATGATTTCTCATGTCTTATATCCATGAGAATATGTTCGGTATGTGATGAATCAAATTTTATGTTTCTTGGACCCTTCTTGGATGTAAAAAATTCCCTAAATCACACATTATTATTTTTTCACCTCGAATAACCAGAAATCTTCCAGGGACGTTTGAAAGGATATCAGGCGACAATGGATCCCTTTCATGACTATGAATGTATGCCTCTGGATCCTACATTTGCGTCTATGGTCATCAACCAAATGCTTCAATCTACAAAAGTGGTTCCATTCCTTGTGAAAACTGACACTATAGTGAAATAATGTAGTACCTCAGTGTGTGTTGGGTCATTCTTGGTATGATTGTCTCATATCATCATCCTAACCCGAGCACATATGAACATGATTTAGAATTATCATTCCAAAATATTCCTAAATATTCAACATACAAGACATTTCAACACTATGATTTTTACCCTTTACCAAAGAAATAATCCGAATCTCTATTCTGAATCCTTTGGAATCCCATATTTTGTGATTGAAACTCGTGAATTGTAGGGCTTTAACATCACAATTTAAGTGATGAAGTGACCTAGGTTTCCAAAAAACCTTCATGTATAGGTTTCCTCCATACCCAAGCTCATCATTTATATGTTTGATTTATTAAAAATATCTCATAGCCATAAAAAAGTTACAGAGATCATATTTTCTTGGGAATGCTATCGATACATAAGGTCTTTGAACTACTCACTAAAGGAATATCCCCCTTGCAGGAAATGATCTTGAATTCATGTTATCCCTAGAAACATCATAGTGAACTGGGCACCTCATGGTGCTATTGGATATCCATATCTTGTCTTCCCCATCCCATATTCATGAACTCAATCTTTTGGGATATGATTTATATCACCCATGCTCCAACAATCTTTGTGGGCCTAAGAAGCCTATTATTTCGCCCTCAACCAATATAACCTCATAAATCTTTCATTTCACAAAAAAAAATATTAGATTAACCTCTCTTCGATAATGCTACTGATGTATAAGATATTTTACCTAAAAACGTGGAATATGCTCTTTGTAGGAATGGAATTATGATCCTCATGATCTATAAAAACACCACTGTATAACTCAACACCCTTGAGTGATTAGTGTAATTCCTAGAATGTCTACACCATATTACATGATCATCAATAAATTCGTAGAAGTAATAATTTAAACCAAATAGAACTATAAGGTCCAATATAAAATTTCCTAAACTAAATCAATATAAGGTCCAAGCTAAAAGACACTAAAATAAATCTATAGAGGGTATGAGCTATGAGACACTACAATAAAGTGATGTAAGGTCTGGAAAAAATCCAATAATCTAAAACGATAGATGGAATGATCTAAAATGATCTAAACTAAATAGATATAAGGTCTGAGATAAAAGACAAAAAACTAAAGTGATATAACTTCTTACCTAAAAGACTCTAAACTAATGTATAGAACATCCAAGAAAAAGGACTATAAACTAAAATGACATAAGTTCTCAGATAAAAGATCTTAAATTACATCAATAGAAATTATGAGCTAAAAGATCCTAAATTACAACCCAAAAACAATTTGGTATGCAAGAATAGAAAATCTTGTATGATTCATCATATGGCATTAGAAAAAGTCAATGTTTTTTCACCAAAACTATCATCTCTAGAAGATGAATCAGCACTCGCCTCTAGGACTTATATTCATCCCAATTATTATTTTGTGAATCAGTTAATCTAATGACATAATGAGAGAATTAGTCAATAAATAATCTCATGTGGGTGATCATTCATGATCACTTCTTCATAACACCCTATTGTAATTATAACATTCAATGTCCTGATATTAAGGTTTAATTGATATTATTAAAAGGATGGTTATCATAATAAATTTACAAAACATCTGGCTATTGAAATTTCAAGCACATCATGAGTGAAATAAAAATGGGCAACAGAATATAAATTTCAGAAAATCCATTAATATATAATTTGAAGTAGAGGAATCTATGAATTTTTAAGTATATCTATGAATCTCATAAAAATGGAGTGTATTCCTATAGTCGAACTACAATATGATTCGATTGGATAAGCTATCCAAATTAGAAAGAGTTTGTTGAGACGAATCAATTGAATCCTAAAGTGTCGCATATCCGACTTCTTCTACTTCTACACCAGGATAAAGATAATCGAGTAAATTAGCTAGATCCTCAAATATCATTATATTAGTTTCTAAAAAGGATGATTAATTTAAAATGATAGACCTTAGGTAATATATTATTTCATAATATATAAATATTGACAATTTACATAAAACCATTAGGGAATGGAATCTATATATAAACTTGGGATTGTGCTCTAGTGCCTCTATCCTCTATCCCATATGTTCAGCAAGGGGATCCTCATGTTTGAGATCATGAAATCCTCTTTCATTGGTGGAAAAACATTTCTATTTTATGATAATATGATTCACCATTTTTACCATGGTTTTTTTATCAAAACTACGTGCACCAAAGTTGTTAAATATATAATGAAATAAGTCCCTTGGTCATGAAATGTTTCGAAAGATGTATCAATAATAATGGTGTGAATATACTCCCAAATCATCCTACACTATTTATGAGAATCTTTCAATGACATGATGGGTTTTTAAAAGGGTAGAAAAACTAATTAATATTTAATAGAACTAGGTGAGGAGGCTCTATATATCCTCTCATCAATAGATACATCATCTGTAACTTGATTTAGAGGGAAAATTTACTCAATAGAATTAATCTCACTCTTAGGAAAATCATTTCCAAGGTGAGTTTGGTTCCTAGATAACTCAACCTAGTCTTTAATAAACTCCATTTTTTCTATGGATTAGGGGTTTGTGAGGAAAAAAGATTTTCAAAATGAAAAACCAGTCAGTTTAGCACACCACCCAGATAGGCTACTACCCAATCCTCGACATAATCCTGATTATGAAAGGAGAGAGCATAAGAAGATAGAATAATTACCTCAACATTAGTGTATTCATGAGTTAAGAACATACAAAACTATCAGATGATCCCAGGGTGTCATTTTCCTTGCACACAGTTAAAAGGAAGAGGAGAGACCCTATGGGTGTTGCTAAACTGATGGGAATACTGATAAAGTGTGCATGGATCATATAAAACCATATCATGCATAGAAGATGTAAGAACCCCATATCAATGTGATATCATTCATGAAAATTCATTGAGAGATATACTACCACTATCGATGATCGGCCTATTCGGTGCGAGAGAAAGTTTCAAATCAAATCTATCAGATCAACTCATCACATCTGTAACCTCATCAGATCTTAATGAAATATACCAAACTGCAAATATATAAAAAACATGGGGTAATATAATGAATCAAGGATCATGGCATAATTATATTATTCATAGTAATGAAACTTCTCCCATATAAATACAAATAAAAAATAGAATGGATGACTGATCCTATAAGGGATGCTACCTGGTTAAAGGATAAATAAGAGTTGGTAAATTCAAGAAAGGGTCATAACAACCATATTAAGGCATTGTCCCTCCACTATTTTTTCTTTCATTACAATCATACTGACCTATATCCCTACACGTGTGTCCCTAGTTGGGAAAAGACACCCATTATGGAACTTGTCTATAAAGCTCACCAGCTAAAGGCTCGATGAGATATATATCTTCACTCAATATCCTCATGATGTATGATCCTTTTTCTTCAAAATGGCCCAATTTTATCTTAAATAATCATGAAATTAATTTGAATGGATCTTATGGGGCCTATAGTTATTTTCCTAAATCTTGTATGATAGAGGAGATTTTGGATCCAATCTTTAAATGAGATAAGAGAGAACTTGATCGGCTCTGTTATTATCTTTTTTTCACAATTACAATCATGTACCTCAATAAAAATGGATTCCCTAAATATTAATACTAGACATCTCTGGTAGAAAGGTACTCATCAAACAATCCTCTGAGACAGGGGATCTATCCCAATTGGTAAATATCTCATAGGTTCTTACCACTTTGCCATGGGATAAATGAAATGAGTTTGTTCATATACACTAATGGATAACCAGTTCTCAATGAATATTAGGTTGGCTGTAGATAAAAAATTCTCAAATACAAACTTCTTTGTAAAGGAGGACCATATATAACTAGTCAATGAACTCTAAATTGATTTTCCTAGCCCAGAATGGCCACACCCATTAAACAAAATATTCACCACTAGGATAGAGAACCCCTTTCGGGCTCGATCTTCCACCCTTGTTATTCAGAGAAGAGATGGGTATAATTCAATATCTCTGAGCAATAATTTGATGATAAAAATCACATCCATCCTGACTTAATGGAGGATTCACTACTACAAATTGAGTGTTTAACAACGATGGTAAAAAGTGTTGATAAAGGTTATATTTATCGAAACATTTTTCAGCACAAATAAAGGGTACCATTTAAGAGTGCTTTATTTTTAGTATCGATAATGGGATCCATTATTTAAACTATTTTAAATTTGATAACTGTTGAAATAAAATGAAATAATTAGATAAAAAATATTAAAAAAATTAATTAATATAAACAATAAAAAATTAATTAGTTTAATTTTTTTAAAAATTAATCAAAAATTTGATTATACTATTTATAAAAATAAAATAACATTAAATATACTATAATAACTATATACATTTGTGTAAAACTATATTTAAACATATAAAATGTAAATATATGTAAAATGAGAAAAAATATAAAAATATATTAATTGAATAATTTTTGATAATGTTAGTGAATATTGTATATTTAATATATAGTAATATTTGAATTTATAAATAAATAGACTATAAAATACAAAATATATATTCTATACATTAAATAATAATATATTTAGTGGATTATTGTTTACTTTTAATATTTAATATGAAATAAAAATATTGAATAATTGCATCAAGAAATGAAAATAATTGAATGCCGTATGATTTTTTAATTTTACATAGATCAAACATTTGTTATATTTATTTCACATATTGATGAACACCTGTCATGGGGCATGCTGAGAAGAAATATTTTTTTTCTAAATGAATCACAATGTTTTTCCCGGGTCTTCTATCTTAAAGTGACTTTCAAGTTGTTGACATACGTTGTTTAATCACTTATTCTACATGTTTGTTTTTGTTTTTTTTGTATAATGAAAAACAATCAAAGTATATTTGTGGTTTTTTTATTATTTATAAAATTATTTGAATTATGGAATTTTGATCTCTCATGCACTGCTAAAGAAAATGAATTAAAGAAGAAAAGACTTATTTTTGGGGTATGGTTTAAGCTTCTGTAATTATTGAACATTATGTGTTTTATTTCAGTTTGATAATCCAAACATAAAATATCATGTTTGAAGTATTATTCTTTATTTAAAAATGTTGGATACCATTAAATTTCTAAGAACTCATAATTCTACCTCCTCCATTAATCACGGTTGATGACACTCCTTGGTCTACGAGGGGTCATCATACAAGACTCACCTCCATCAATGTTGTTTCATCCATTTATTAGTTCAACTCCATTGTATTAAAAACTAACCAATAGAGAGGGAGAAAATGATATAAATAATATAATAATAATAGTTTGAGTTTCGTGTCATTGGGTGACATTCACCACATCGAGGAAATTAGTATCACCCATGCATGATACTCTCATATATTAAGAACATAAAATAAAAAATAATGAAATTTGAAGAACAAATTGACATCCCTATGGGCCAAGCATAGGTTGAGAAACTTATTTACTAGATTGATAAATTACAATGGATGAATTTGGATAAAGGGAATAATAAGATAAATTGAAAACAATAACGAATTTGTTTAAAGTAGTAAGATGATAAAATTAAATAATTAAATGAAAAAATAATTGGGATGAGATATATAGGAAAAAAATTAACCAAAATAAGAAGATAACTATATAATTTATAAATAAGGTCATAATAATAATATTTTTAATAATTATGTTTTTATTGGTAAGAGAATAATGGTTTTGAAAATGAATTGAAGAAGAAAATTATAAATGAAAACTATATTTCAAAATAAGAATATTAAAATAATAAAATTAAAATTATAAATGAAAACTATATTTCAAAATAAGAATATTAAAATAATAAAAGTAAATTTATTATTATTATTATCACTAATGATTTTAATAATGATAATACTAATATAAATTAAAAATAATACTAATTAAAAAGGGGGATGAAATTGGTGAAACAATATTAAAATAAATATTTTATTTTATTTAAAATTTATATTACAATTGAAATCTAAAACTCAATAAATTAAACTAAACAAAAAATAAATAATAATAATAAATGATGGAGGAAAAAGATGGTGTAGTGTGGATCTTTGGCAGAGATCCCTGTCGCAATGGTCGAATTGTGGTATGGGATTTATTGGATTCATTTGGTAATGAGGTGATCCCCTCCTTTTATAAGAGAGAATATTCTATTGATTTTTTCATCATGGTATCCCCATTAAAAGTCATAATTTGGTAATGGTGTCTCCGTAATAGTTTTTCAAAAAATTATTTAGCATCTCTCATCAAAATGTCATCATATGTTTCCATGCGTAGATAGATGTATATACATTTTACTTGGAGAATTTATTCTTACCAAGAAGACTGTCTGTATTCCATACCTCTAGTTTCTCATTCATTAATATCATTGAAAATGGCCGATTCAAGCATGAAATATGTCATGAATGTTCTTTATTAGTGTCTTACTCACATATCCTCCAACGTTTAGTTCATTTTATCATTACAATCATGATCTATTACACCAACATAAAAACACAACAGATCTATGAACATATTTCAAGTCCCATATAGCAATCTTGTTTTGGGATTTTGAATAGTGAATTTAGCATTGGGTACAGAAGAATCAAATGATTAAATGAATGTATATAATAACAAAAATAATTAATATAATGATTTGTATAAGTATAGAAAATTTTATGGCTTAAATAGTGAAATAATTTAAATTAGTTAAAATGAGAATATTCTATTTTTTATTAAGTTAAATATACAACTAAAATCATAAAACATGACAAGTTCCCTTAAAATAACACTTTTGTGTGATTAAAAACATAGAAATTCAACAAAAAAATATGTAAAATATTTCATCAGTATCATATAAATAATTAGTGAATTTCTATATACAATGCAGAGACACAAATATTTATATAATTAACAAAATTATATATAGAAATATAAACACCTAATATTTATTAGATTTATTGAAATGTTAGTATTAATTTTAGAATTTTATTAAAACATGGAAAATTTAATATATGATGTCTTTTATCAAATTAATTTTTTTATATTTTTTTTAAAATTATGCATTAATTCATATTTAGTATTTAGTATTTAGTATTTTTTATTTATTTGTTATTTTTTGGAAATTTAATAAATTTATATTTTTTAATATACATATATATATTTACTATTTATAATATTTTTAATCGGTATTCATATTTATTTTAATATATATCCATATTTTTTAAATAATTTATATTTCATTAATAAAAACTCTCTATTTTTTCAAAATTGTTAAAGTCTACACATTTTTAATTATTCAATCTCACTCATTTTAATCACACATGAACATAAAATCAAATATTAAATAATAATGTTAAGAATTTATTAGTAAAAAATTCTTATAAGTAAATATATTTATAAATTTTTATTTACTCTATTGATACATTTATATATTTATAATTATAAATAAGTAAATATTATTTTTTAAAAAGTATTTATACAATTATGAATAATGTATTGTATATATATTTATATCTTTAAATAATAATAATTAATTTATTTAAATAATGAATATATTTACTCTATTTACATTTATATATATTTATTATATATATATAATTGTATATATATATATATTGATGTAATATTTTTTAAAATGTATTTCTATAATTATAAATATATAATTATATATTAAAATAACTAGAAAATTATTATAAACATATTTAAATAAATAATTTATTTACTATATTTATATTTACATATATTTATAATATATACAATGAAATAAATATATTTACAAAAATATTATAATTATGATTATAATTCCTTTTATCAGTGCTAATTAATTTAGAGCTGATAAAAGAGATCCTTATAAGTGCTTTTTGGGATGTGAGGATAAAGTTGTCCCAATCTAGTTAAATAACCCTAACCAGTCATGAACTCATCAAAAAATCGATGCTTTCTGAGGAATCCACCCTATGTTGGCACTCATCCTTGGTAAATCAAATCTCAAATCAAGGTTATGCCAATTACCAAGCACAAATTAGTTTCTTGAACGATCCATGGGTTGAATGAATCAAATTCTTGAATGTTTTCGCAGTTTTTGATATATCTACTTTCTCATGGATGATTCAAAGAATTAATCTAAGTTATATTGTTTTCTCCACATCCACCTCTCTCATTGATTTCATGTTTAGAAATATCTATTTTTAATTTTTATAGTAATTCATTCTTTACCATCTGCATATACCTATGGTCACACTATTTTTTGGGGATGTTTGTTTAGATGAAGATAGGGCTGTTATATAATAGGTGTAAATTAGTGTTTATGAAATACTATTATGGTCATCTCTTGACATTCCAAGTGATGGTGGGAACAATTTTTTTTTAAATTTCTGATTATGTATCCTTCCATTTGATCTAGGCCATAGACCGTGCAGATTCACTATATTTTATAGAGTGACATTAATTTTTATATCCATTTTCTTTTCATCTAATTGAACATTTTTTAGATATAGTGATCCAAATCAAGATATTATTCATCTTATGACTCTATCGTTTCAAGGGAATATATTTCTAATGAGATTTAATATTGGGTGAAAAAATAGAGAGGATCATTGATATCCACAATATTCAACCATCTATAAAGATAAAATATATTTACATTATGCTTGAATTTTCTTGCCAAAGATTATGTGAGATGATGGTCCATGCTAAATGAAATAAAAATATAGAACTGAATGACCAATATAGGGAATTACCATATTCCATTAACCCTTAAAATATCTCATAAAGATATTAATATTAAAATTTTAGAGTAAGTTGTGAGAGAACTCACATTTGAAGATCTCTAGTCACATAAAATGTCCAAAACCATTCAAATATCGAATATCTAAGAGTAAATAATAGTAGGGAAAACCCATGGGTTGTTTCATTTAAATATATAATTTATTTGATTTAATTATTAATAATATTTTAATTATAATTAGAATAAAGTATCTATAAATTTTATCTTTTCATCATAGAAACATCTCAATGCACCCTTTTTAAGTCAGTATTTAAATGTCTCATAATAAAACATCTCAACACACCAGTTTTATGTCATTTTTTCCCAACAACATAAAATAGAGGTTATAAAAATCTAAACATGTTGGAATAATTATTTTAAATTATTTTTTGCAATTCATAATTTTAGGTCAACATGTATTTGTTCAACCCCTAGGAATCTGTAATTATTATCCATGTATATGAAATAAACCTATATTTATTAAAGAGGTTTATAAATACATTTTAATATCTTCTAGAACACTGAATGATAGTTTATTATTCTCCTTTATCATATTTGGGGTTATTGTTGCTCCATAATTTTCTATATTATGTTTCCATTTGTTTAGGGGCTTTAATAAGGACTTTATGGATCATTTTTATAGAGGTTGGTATAGTCTATGTATAGGATATAAGGTATTAATAGTTGGATATCTCCAATAAATATATAATTCATAGTGGCCCCAAATATTCATATATCATAAAATTTCAAAACTATGACCCCATGAATGACATATAAGAATTTTTCCCCCTAACTATCACCTTCAATAGATAATGAGTTAATGACTATTGTGAGTGGTGTAATTATCTCAAATGGAAGGCATTAAAATTTTAAGAGAACAAAATGATGTACAATTTTCATCCCCATAAACTTCATCACCAGAATATTTATTTTAATTTATTACTTGAGACTCACCCCAATATATTTTATATTTTTTTACTACTCTGAGAAGTATTTATCCCATGGATCCCCACATATTAGAGCATTTCAAGAAATATAGGTGAATGTACAAATGATAAGGATTGTGTGTGTTAAAAAATGAAATGAAATGATAAATCTTCCAATTATGAGATGATGGGGACGAAAATTGTAGAAAACATTCACCATTGAATGAATTTATAGGATAAAACGTACCATATCTGCATAATTATTTTGTTAAATTAAATTAACCATTTTCTTCAAGTCATACTGAAATTCTTTGAAACAAATAAATGTTGAGTCTCCCTTACTATAATTTTCTATGTCTTTAAGATTTTAAAAGGAATATCTTATGTGATTTTATTTACAAACCACACAAAATAAATATTTCATGAATCCAATACGATAGATATGAATTAAAAATGGATTCAAGCAAATCCTTTGAAAAAATATTATGAACATAGAGTTAAAGTGTTCATCATGTTTTCAATAGAAAATTTATACAACCCTTCTCAAATCCCTCATATGTGTTTATATTTTTTTATTGAAGAAATATTAGATTGAAAGTGTTTGAAAAACATTTTATTTGGCACATAATAGGTTAGATTTATAAATGTTGGAATAAACATGAGAAAAAACCAAACCAGTGCACTAATTGGAATGATACTACATTTTATGGATAATTTGATGTGAATACGAGTATAAATGATTATGGAGATCACAAATAATAAATGAATATATCAATTAAATATTACCATCATGATTGTACAATGTTGATTGAGTACATAAATAGTTTTTCTAAGATACCATTGCATATCAGTTGTACAAAATAGACAACATTGTCATCTTTATAGAAGTTATATAATTTTAATGGTGGTAGAGGATGGAGTGACACCAGCTTTACAGAACGACTTAGTCTCTTGAATGACATGATATGAGAAGAAAATTAACTACTGTAACACCCGAGACTTTTATGTGAAATATTTTATTTTTATGTTATATAAATCATCAAAGGAATCTTTTACTACACACAACACTAGCTTGGCTTTATTTACACGCAATCATGACCTTCCTCAATAGCTTGCATCGTACGCAATACCAAGTTTCACTAAACAACGACATGTTATTAAAATATTATTAAAACTAGCCGTTATGAATAGTAATAACCACTTTTTGAAATTTTATAATTTTTTTTTCAAAATGGACTTCATTTTTGGATTCAGAATGTAGAAATTATCCTAGGGTGAAATTGTGGTATTTTTCTAAAAACTTTCAATTTTTGATGAATAGTGAAACCACTAAGTGGTAGTTAAAAAAACTGAATTCTTCATAAAACATAATTTTACCACTTCTGTGAGTGGAATTTCGAAAATCCGAGAGACAGGGTTAATATGAAGGACTAAAATGTGGTTCAATGAGATGAAAATAATTTTTGGTGTATAGTAACTATTTACTTTTATTTACCACGGTTAAAAGTAAATAGGGCAATTATGGGTAACAATGATATTAGTATTACCCTAACACAAGTCCTAATTCTATTGGAAAAGTTTAAATCGACCAAAAACAACCTTAGGAATAAAATATGACCATTTAGGCCCACTTGGATTAGATTAGGACATTTATTATTAATTTATTTAAAGAAGGGTTAAATAGTTAAAATCAATGTTTAATAAGTAAATCATTTTTAATATGGGGTTATACATAAGATAAATTCGACTATAGATATTCATTAGAAAGATAAAACTATTTTCTACATAATGGTAGTTTATTTGTAATTTCTAGACATTAAATAGTTTAATTTATTTATGACACAACGATGATGCAGTAATTACCTTATTAATGAAATATTGAGATAATTGATGTTATAAATACCCAAATAAATGTAATTCTAGACTTTTTATGAATTACAATAATTTTCGAGGTTAATATGACATGTTAGTATTTATTTAATTAACTTGGTTCGAACTAATAATTCTGTTATGATTTTCACAAAAATCAATTACTAAATAGTGTCAAAATTGACATAAAATAGTTTTTAAAAAAAATATTATATTATTAATTATTATTTTATTCCTAAAAATATAAGGTTCGGCCAAATTACTTAGATAAGGTTATATATATTAATAATAAACACGTTGGGGTTCGTTTGGCTTGATATAGTAAGTTTATTAACCTTATAGTATAAGAAAAGAAGAAGACACAGTAAAAGTTAAATTATCTAACTTAAAGTTAAATCTAAATGATAAGGTTAAACATGATACCTAAACTTGTCTAAATTTTATTGGATGAGAGGATATCGACCCCTAACCACCTTATCTTATAAATATATCAATTTGGAGATATTAATAACCGAATTTGACTTTATAATAAAATAATAGTTTTAGTTATTCCAAAGGTGCCCCTCTCCTCCCTTATAAAAGGGCACCTCATCCCCCTCTTCCTCACACCACTTTGAGCCTTAAAGCTCGGCCAACCCCTGCCAATTTATTCTCTCTACTTCCCTAGAAACATCCTAGAGGTTCTGGACTTTTTCAAAGACCCATTTTAGTGCCCTAAAATGAGGTCTCAAAGAAGCACTTCAAAGATGAGGTAATGTCCGTTAACGATTCTTTCTTCTTTATTTCTTCTTCCACTTCTTCTTCTTTAGTTGTTTCATTATGAAGTAATAACATAAGTATCAATAATATACGGATATGTTATTATAAGTATGAAACACCCCTATTTCACCATCTATCCATCCTAAAGAAAAAGAAATCACCGCGCGTGCGTACGTACGGAATACCGTCTCCACGCCGTGGTGTAATCTATTTTCCACCACCACCTTACTTGGATGAGTATAATGGTCTAAATAATGACTATATATGACTATTATAAAGTTATACTGATTCTGAAACAGTATACATACACTCCAATACAATTCCACGATCATAGGAACGATATCCTCACTCGTGCATACGTACGGAATACCGTCTCCACGATGTGATGCGACTCGTTCTACATGATATTCATTTAATAATGATTATATAAATGAATTGAATGAATGAATATGATATATATTACCCTAATACCATTCTCGAAATGAGGTATCTATAACATAAAGAGAAGAATAAGAATTTATTCGACAAGACAGGCATAAGAACAAAAAGTTATAAACACACTAATAACAAGTAGCAATGAAATATTACTACTAAGAAGCTAAGAATATGACCATATATGATATCATTCTGGAATAAGTCAATAACATTATTTAATTCATTATACAGGAGGTTCGGACACTTACGAAGCAAAACGGACCTAAGGTAAGGGAAATATCACAATCTCATTTTTATCAGAAATTGATTATACTTTGGTATTTACTGGGGTGTATTTTATCATCCACATCCATGTTTCTTCAATATGTAATATTATTTCCATCCACCTACAATGGTTTAAATCCAATTTTACACTTAGGTGAGATTTTAGTAAATGATATGAATGGAATCTTTTCTCGTTTTTCGTACGATGTACTTTTTGACTTTTCTGACAAAAGTACGAAGAATGTTTTTTTTAACTTATACGACATGACTAGATTTTTTTTAAAACATTATTTCCAAGAAGCTTCCTTTACAAGTTATCATGTTTATTTTTAATCAACTTATTTTAGTTTATAATTGTTTGACATGTTAAGAAAGGAAAAGTGTTTTTGAAGTAGAAAAGATATTTTCCTCAAGAATGGAGTTCAAATGTTTTATCAAAATTATTTTCCATATAAGATAATATAGGGTTCTATTTATATCCCTATTATTACATTGATATTATTATGTTGTGATGGAATTATTTTTATGAATTCCTTTATCTTATATGAATTGTTTGATGATGTCATGTTGTTTAAGAATCTAATTTTTATTACATGGGTTATGCAATGATGTATGATTTATGATTTTGTGGCACACATAAGAATGGTATCATTATAAGATGGGTGGGACCTATATCTCCCTCCAATGCATTGGGTAAAGATTTTATATCTCATGAGATTGACATGGCTGGAAGGGTAGGTTATACCGGTTCAGTGAAACAGGACTGAAACGAGGAGTGAACTCGGTTCAGAAAGGGACTTTGTCCACTAAGATAGTCTTGGCAATGAGTCTGGACTAACAAGAAATGATTCTCTATAATTATGTGTTTATGCCACAAAGATTCATGTTTTATGTTATGATTATTGGGATTACATTTCACTACTATGATTTATCCCATGTTATGAAATTATGATTTCTTTTGCAGGTCAATATTTCTAAAAGTTATGTTCTTATGAATATGATGTGATTGATATTTCTTTTGTTTACCCTTACTGAGCATTTGAGCTCACCCTTTTGTATGTTTTCTTTCCCCAGGTCATGAAGAAGGTTATTAAGTAAGATATGCTAAAAGGGACTATAGATATGATGAAATAAATGGGAGACAGTGTAGATGCTTTATGAACCAGTTGTTTATGTTTCCCAGTTTCTAAAGACACTATACCTATACAGTCCTTTCATGGTTTTATTATATGTTTTAATAAGTATGCTTCAATTTTTAGGTATTAACAATGTATGTAAAGTATGGGTCGTTATAGTTGGTATCAGAGGAAAGGTATAGTCAACCTTTGGAAACTAGGATGCGAAAGCCTTAGTAAGAACCCTGAGGATAAGTCTAACCATAGAACACAATCTTAGTGTTTTAGAGATGGCCATGAATAACCTAGGATAAGATCTTAAGTGTGAAATTTTATTCTTGATTATGTGGTTTTCCTATTATAATTAGTGTTCCTCACACTATTCTTCTTGGTTTTAGTCAATGGCTGGAACCCGAAGGAACCGTGTTAATGCGGAATGCGACGGGAAATGCAATGATTGTCCCCCTGAGCAACCAAACGTTATGGGAGCTGGAATGAAAAATCTTGTAGCCATGCTCACACAACTTTCTCAAGCTTTGAATCATGCAGGACTTCCAAACGAGCAAAGGAAGGAGCAACATTTTGTTGAATCCTTCATGAGACAACGGCCACCTTCATTCAGTGGGTCTACTGATCCATTAGTTTCTGAATAATGGATTAGTACTACTGAAAAGATATTTTTAGTTCATTAATATTCGGAGCATGATAAAGTCATCTTAGCAGTGTATCGTTTGGAAGGTGATGTTGATCAATGATGGAATCTTATTAAGAATACGAGGCAAAGGGATGAAATTGAGTCCAGGGAATGGGACGAGTTCAAGAACTTATTTTTCAATAAGTACTTCCCTCATATTCTCCGAACAAAGATGGAGAAAGAGTTTCTGGAACTGAAGAAAAATGATGATGAATCTGTTTTTACTCATGAAGCAAATTTTACAAGACTTGCAAGGTACGCTTCTGTTATTATTATCCAACCTGAGAGTAAGATCGATCGATTCTTTAGTGGCTTAAAACCAAGTCTTCTAAGGGCCTTAGCCATAAGGGACTTCAATAGCTACGAGGAAATCGTTCGATGTGCTCTCAAAGTTGAGATGGAGATTGGAGTAACCCATTAGTCATATGGGTTTGATAAGAAGAGGAAAATGGAATTCAAAGGAGAATCTAAAGAGCACACTGAAAAGAAGATGAGCTTTCCCTTGTGCTCAAAGTGTGGAAAGAATCATGGAGGGAGTTGTCTTAAAGGGACAAGTAAATGTTTCAAATGAGGAAAGGAAGGCCATCGGGCATTTGAATGCCGCGATGATGGGAAGAAGATGTCTAATGATTTAGAAAAAGGAAGGGATACACAGAATGAACATACTACACTTTAATGTTTCAAGTGCAAGGAGATGGGTAATTATTCCTATAAATGCCCTAATCCAAGGGTTGATGATGATGGTCGACGTCAAAAAACTCGTAAGGCTAATGACAAAGGAAAGTCACATGCAATTTCTATCAGCGATGTGGAGTACGATAACGATGTGGTGAAAGGTACACTTACCATCCACTCTAAAGTAGCAAATGTTTTATTTGATTCTGGATCCACCCACTCTTTTATTTATGAATAATTTTCTAAGGGTATCACCGTATTACCTCAACAATTATATTTTTAGTTAGCTGTGACAACACCTAATGGCACAACAGTCACATCAAAAGTTTATAATTCTTCTCCGATTGAAGTTTGTGGGAAAAGTGCTTCCTGCAAATCTTGTGATCCTCCCTATAGTGTAATTTGATGTGATTCTTGGCATGGATTGGCTTTCTCTACATGGAGCTCATATCAATTTCCAAATAAGGGAAGTCACATTTCATATTCCAGATCAATCTATGATCGTCTATCAATGCAAGGATGAACATAACCTTCCCGTGGAAATTTCTTCCATTTTATGGGTATTGATTCCACTAAATGAAGTTTATTTATCTCAAATGGTTGGGGAGAAACTCACGATTAAGAATATTCCCATTTTACAGGAGTTTGATGATGTCTTTCCGGAGGAATTACCTGGTCTTCCACCGAATCATGAAGTTGAGTTTTAAATAGAACTCGTACCGGGTGCTTTGCCTATTTCAAAGACACCTTATAGAATGGCCCCAATTGAGTTGCAGGAATTGAAGAAGAAACACCAGGATAATCTTGATAAGGGATTCATACGCCCTAGTGCGTCACCTTGGGGAGAACCTATTCTATTTGTTAAGAAGAAAGATGGATCAATGAGACTCTGCATTGATTATCGAGAACTTAACAAGATCACTATCAAGAACAAATATCCTCTCCCACGCATTGATGACTTATTTGACCAACTACGCGGAGCACAATACTTTTCCAAGAATGATCTTCGTTCAGGGTATCATCAATTAAGGGTCAAAAGGGAGGATATACCAAAGACAACTTTCCGTACAAGGTATGGACACTATGAATTTATAGTGATTCCATTTGGTCTTACTAATTCCCCTGCTATCTTCATGGATCTAATGAATAGAGTCTTTAGAGACTATCTTGACAAATTTGTGGTAGTATTTATAGATGATATTCTTGTTTATTCAAAGAGCAAGTAAGAACATGAAAATTACTTGAGAATTATATTGAAGACCCTAAGAAAGGAGAAGTTTTATTCCAAATTTACCAAGTGTGAATTTTGGCTTCAAAAAGTTTCATTTTTGGGTCACATAATCTCAAAAGAGGGGATATATGTGGATCCAGCAAAAACAGAGGTTATCGAAAGATGGTCGAGACCAACAACAGTAACTGAGATTCGGAGTTTTCTTGGTTTGGCTAGATATTATCGACGTTTTGTAAAGGATTTTTCACGATTATCTAATCCACTCAGCAAGTTGACTCGGAAAGGAGTTATGTTTGTCTGGACGGAAGAATGTGAAGATAATTTCAAGGAGTTGAAAAGAAGGTTATCCAGTGCACCTGTGCTCACACTGCCTTGTAGTGAAGAAAGGTTTGTGATCTATAGTGATGAAACCAAGATGGGATTGGGGTGTGTTCTTATGTAAAATGATATGGTGATAGCTTATGCCTCACGACAGTTTAAAATCCATGAGAAAAATTACCCAACACATGATTTGGAGTTAGCTACGGTAATAGTTTCATTAAAGATTTGGAGGCATTACCTTTATGGTGAATGCTGTGATATTTATACTGATCATAAATGTTTAAAGTATATTTTCACACAAAAGGAGGTGAATATGCGTCAAAGAAGATGGTTGGAGCTGATTAAGGATTACGACTTCTCAATCCATTACCACCCTGGGAAAGAAAACATGGTGGCAGATGCATTAAGTCCACAAGACCATGCCAGTTTATCCAAGATGAGGATCACAAAAGATCCAATACTTATGGATTTAAAAAGGATGGATCTTGGAATTATAATGGAAGGGGAAAAATCGTATCTTTCTCAAATGAATGTTAAACCATCTATACATGTGAAGATTAAAGAGGCACAGAAAGAAGATGTCAAGTTACAAAAGAAGGTGAGAAATGTTCCTGAATTCAACCATGATTGTGATGGGATAATAAAGTTCAGGAATCGGGTTTGTGTTCCTCCCATCCACGAATTAAAGAAGGAGCTGCTGGATGAGGCTCATAGTTCTTCATTCTCTATTCATCCTGGAAGCACGGAGATGTATAGGGACCTGAAAGAGTACTTCTGGTGGGATGGCATGAAAAGAGATGTTGCTGAATATGTCTCTCGATGCTTGGTTTTTCAGAAAGTTAAAGCTGAGAGACATAAGTCTAAGGGGATGTTACAACCATTACCCATACCCAAATGGAAATGGCAAACCATCACTAGGGACTTTGTCACAGGACTTCCTAAAACATCCAAAGGCAATAATGCTATCTGGGTCATAGTTGATCGTCTTACAAAGTCTGCACACTTCATTGATATTAGAGAGGATTTCTCTCTGGATCAGCTTGCCAGGATATATGTAAAGAAAGTGGTAAGATTTCATGGAGTACCACTTTCTATTATATCTGATCGGGATCTGAGATTTACCTCGAAGTTCTAGCGAAGTCTTTAGCATACTTTGGATACAGAGTTGAGTTTCAGCACTGCTTTTCATCCTCAGACAGACGGTCAGTATGAGAGAATAATTCAAACTCTAGAAGATATGTTGAGATCTTGCTCTATGGATTTCAAAGGTGGTTGGGATCAACACCTACCTTGGGTGGAATTTTCTTATAATAATATCTTTCACTCTAGTATTCAGATGGATCCTTATGAAGCTCTCTATGGAAAGAAATGCAGGACTCCAACTTGCTGGTATGAAGTTGGGGAAAGAAAGCTATTAGGACCTGATCTCGTTGATGAAATGGCAGAAAAGGTCAGATCTATTCAACAACACATAAGAGCAGCTCCGAGTCGACAGAAAATTTATGCCGACAACCGAAGAAAATACCTAGAGTTTGAAGTGGGTGATAAAGTGTTCTTACGAATATCTCCCTAGAAGAGGGTCATGAGATTTGGAAAGAAGGGGAAGTTGAGCCCTAGATATATCGGTCCTTTCGAAATACTAGATCGTGTTGGGAAGGTAGCTTACCGATTGGCGCTTCCACCGAATCTCACTGAAGTTCACGATGTGTTCCATGTATCTCTTCGGAGAAAGTACATACTTGATCCTTCACATGTACTCAGCTCAGAAGTTGTACCGCTGTAGCCTGATCTTTCTTATAGAGAACAGCCGATAGAGATTCTGGATCATAGTGAAAAAGTCATACGAAACAAGACCCCTCGATTGGTGAAAGTTTTATGGAGGAACCACCAATTATAAGCAGCTACATGGGATCTTGAGGATATGATGAGGGAGAGGTATCCTCATCTGTTTGTTACAAAGTGACGAATTTCGAGGGAGAAATTCATTTTAAGGGGGGTAGAATGTAACACCCGAGACTTTTATGTGAAATATTTTGTTTTTATGTTATATAAATCATCAAAGGAATCTTTTACTACACACAACACTAGCTTGGCTTTCTTTACACGCAATCGTGACCTTCTTCGATAGCTTGCGTCATACGCAATACCGAGTTTCACTAAACAACGATATGTTATTAAAATATTATTAAAACTAGCCGTTATGAATAGTAATAACCACTTTTTGAAATTTTATAATTTTTATTTTTGAAAATGGACTTCATTTTTGGATTCCGAATGTCGAAATTATCCAAGGGTGAAATTTTGGTATGTTTCTGAAAACTTTCAATTTTTGATGAATAGTGAAACCACGAAGTGGTGGTTAAAAAAACTGAATTCTTCATAAAACATAATTTTACCACTTCTGTGAGTGGAATTTCGAAAATCCGAGAGACACGGTTAATATCAAGGACTAAAATTTGGTTCAATGAGATGAAAATAATTTCTGGGGAATAGTAACTTTTTACTTTTGTTTACCATGGTTAAAAGTAAATAGGGTAATTAAGGGTAACAATGATATTGTTATTACCCTAACACATGTCCTAATTCTATTGGAAAAGTTTAATTCGGCCAAAAACAACCTTAGAAATAAAATATGACCATTTAGTCCCACTTTGATTAGATTAGGACATTTATTATTAATTTATTTAAAGAAGGGTTAAATAGTTAAAATCAAAGTTTAATAAGTAAATCATTTTTAATAAGAGGTAATACATTAGATAAATTCGACTATAAATATTAATTAGAAAGCTAAAAATATTTCCTACATAATGGTATTTTATTTGTAATTTTTAGACATTAAATAATTTAATATATTTATGACACAACGATGATGCAGTAATTATCTTATTAATGAAATATTGACATAATTGATGTTATAAATACCCAAATAAATGTAATTAGAGACTTTTTATGAATTACAATAATTTTAGAGGTTAATATGACATGCTAGTATTGATTTAATTAACGTTTTTTGAACTAATCATTCTGTTATGATTTTCACAAAAATCAATTACTAAAGAGTGTCAAAATTGACATAAAATGGTTTTTAAAAAAATATTATATTATTAATTATTATTTTATTCCTTAAAATATAAGGTTCAGCCAAATTACTTAGATACGGTTATATATATTAATAATAAACAACTTGGGGTTCTTTTGGCTTGATATAGTATGTTTATTAACCTTATAGTATAAGAAAACAAGAAGACACAGTAAAAGTTAAATTATCTAACTTAAAGTTAAATCTAAATGATAAGGTTAAATTTGATACATAAACTTGTCTAAATTTTATTGGATTATAGGATTTAGACCCCTACCCACCTTATCTTCGAAATATATCAATTTTGAGCTATTAAAAACCTAATTTGACTTTATAATAAAATAATATGTTTAGTTATTCCAAAGGTGCCCCTCTCATCCCTTATAAAAGGGCACCTCCTCCCCCTCATCCTCAGACCACTTTGAGCCTTCAAGCTCGGCCAAACCCTGCCAATTTCTTCTCTCCACTTCCCTAGAAACATCCTAGAGGTTCTGGTCTTCTTCAAAGACCCATTTTAGTGCCCTAAAAGGAGGTCTCAAAGAATCATTTCAAAGAAGAGGTAAGGTCCGTTACCGATTCTTTCATCTTTATTTATTTTTCCACTTCTTCATCTTTAGTTGTTTCATTATGAAGTAATAACATCAGTATCACTCATATACTGATATGTTATTATAAGTATGAAACAACCCTATTTCACCATCTATCCATCCTACGGAAAAAGAAATCACCGCGCGTGCGTACGTACGGAATACTGTCTCCACGCCGTGGTGTAATCTATTTTCCACCACCACCTTACTTGGATGGGTATAATGGTGTAAATAATGACTATACATGACTATTATAAATTTATACTAATTCTGAAATAGTATACATACACTCCAATACAATTCCACGATCATAGGAACGATATCATCACTCGTGCGTACGTACGGAATACCGTCTCCACGATGTGATGCGACTCGTTCTACATGATCTTCATTTCATAATGATTATATAAATGAATTGATTGAATGAATATGATATGTATTACACTAATAACATTCTTGAAATGAGGTATCTATAACCTAAAGAGAATAATAATAATTTATTCGACAAGACACACATAAGAACAAAAAGTTATAAACACCCGAATAACAAGTAGTAATGAAATATTACTACTAAGAAGATAAGAATATGACCATATATGATATCATTCTGGAATAAGTCAATAACATTATTTAAATAATTATACAGGAGGTTTGGACACTTACGAAGCAAAACGGACCTACGGTAAGGGAAATATCACAATCTCATTTTTATCCGAGATTGTTTATACATTGGTATTTACTGGGGTGTATTTTATCATCCACATCCATGTTTTTTCAATATGTAATAATATTTCCATCCACCTACAATTGTTTAAATCCAATTTTTCCCTTCGGTGAGATTTTAGTAAATGATATGAAAGGAATCTTTTGTTGTTTTTCGTACGAGGTACTTTTTGACTTTTCTGACAAAAGTACGAAGAATGTTTTTTTAACTTATACGGCATGAATGGATTTTTTTTAAAACATTATTTCCAAGAAGCTTCCTTTAGAAGTTATCAAGTTTATTTTTAATCAAATTATTTTAGTTTATAATTGTTTGACATGTTAAGAAAGGAAAAGTGTTTTTGAAGTAGAAAGGATATTTTCCTCAAGAATGGATTTCAAGTGTTTTATCAAAATTATTTTCCATATAAGATAATATAGGGTTCTGTTTATATACCTATTATTACATTGATTTGATTATGTTGTGATGGAATTATTTTTATGAATAACTTTATCTTATATGAATTGTTTTATGATGTCATGTTGTTTAAGAATCCCATTTCTATTACATGGGTTATGCAATGATGTATGATTTATGATTTTGTGGCACACATAAGAATGGTCTTATTATGAGATGGGTGGGACCAATATCTCCCTCCAATGCATTGGGTAATGATTTTATATCTCATGAGATAGACATGGCTGTAACAGTAGGTTATACCGGTTCAGTGAAACAGGACTGAAACGAGGAGGGAACTCGGTTCAGAAAGAGACTTTGTCCACTAAGATAGTCTTGGAAATGAGTCTGGACTAACAAGAAATGATTTTCTATGATTATGTGTTTATGACACAAAGTCTCATGTTTTAAGTTATGATTATTGAGATTACATTTCACTACTATGATTTATCCCATGTTATGAAATTATGATTTCTTTTGCAGGTTAAGATTTCCAAAAGTTATGTTCTTATGAATATGATGTGATTGTTATTTCTTTTGTTTACCCTTACTGAGCATTTGAGCTCACCCTTTTGTATGTTTTCTTTCCCCAGGTCAGGAAGAAGGTTATTAAGTAAGATATGCCAAAAGGGACTATAGATATGATGAAATAAATGGGAGACAATGTAGACTCTTTATGAACCAGTTGTTTATGTTTCCCAGTTTCTAAAGACACTATACCTATATGGTCCTTTCATGGTTTTGTTATATGTTGTAATAAGTATGCTTCAATATTGAAGTATTAAAAATGTATGTAATGTATGAGTCGTTATAACTACTGTGTCAAACATATGATGTTAAATGAATTCTATATTCTGTGGGAATAATCTTTTAAAAATACGTTCATGTACAATGAATGCATATTTCTGAATATGGACCCTAAATCACCCATAAAATTCCTTAAGTGTGGTGTGGATAACTACAAGAAAAATTAATGAATTAATCTTTTTCATACATTCCTATCATTTTATGGTTTATATGACTACATAGATTGTAGGAAGCCACAAGAAACATAACATGGAATGTAAATACAAGAATTAAACATGGGATCCTACGTCACCCAACATATTCTCTTTAGTAGAAAAAAATTTATTATGAGTATACTGAATTTGGAAATGATATGAGAAACATTCATATTGCATTATCTAAGAATAGAATATATATTTTTGGTGTACATATTAGTACTCACAGTACATTTCCCATCATATTTGTAAATTAATTTTTTTTCCTGGTTAGCCATAAAGGACTAATACAATATGTTGTAACTTCTTTTATCTGGAAAAAAGATACTCAGTAATGATGTTGATGCCTATTTATCTCCATTGATCGAAAATATTAAATTGATATACGATATTAATGTTACAATGAATGATTTTCATAGAAGTAAATAGCTCATATTGAGGACCATGTTTTATGGGATAATAAATTAATTCCTCAATTATGTGAATTTATTCTGCTATATTATTCAAAGAAAATTGGGGAGTCCCATTTGTGAAAAACGCACACACCTAGTTCACAGAAACATTCCCCAAAGACTTTTTTTGCGGAAATCATAAAATTTTAAATCACTGACATAAATAAAGATCTTATATGATAGCATTCAACAGTAATATAAAACATGGTACAATGCAATATCAAATAAGGTGTGATCCAGTGTTCCATAACATAAATGATATTGACACTATTTTCAGTTAATCATTTTTGAATGCCAATATGAAATCAGGTTTGAAGAGGAGATCAATTTTATTCAATTTACATATTGGAATTGTTTATATGTAATACATTTTCTTAATATGATGCATATAGATAACATTTATTATAAATTTTTATTAGAATATTAATAAATTTCCCCAAAAAAATGATATAAAGAATAAAATCTAGGTTAGACATGATTAACATGGGGAGAAGGGAAGAGTTGACATTGGTGAAGGGTAATGGGTGGAATTATTTTCCTCTAGAATCATACACTCTATCCATATAGACAATATATTTACTTTTCATTTTAATTATTCTGTAAATTCTCTAGAGGCGTATTCATAAAATTTATAAAATTTCGTGTCGATTACTAATTTGATTCTTCAAGGAAAACAAATGTCACCATTTTCCTGTTTTGATGCATGGTTTTTATATTGCATTCTACATGAATATTTTTATAATATATTATCCAAACTTAGTATAGTTTTCAAATCCATATACAGTAATGATATAGACTCAATGAAGTTACTAAACATTTATAATGTGGTCGTAGTCTTATTATGTGAATCAAATATGGTTTTCCTACTATCAGTCTTTGATATAATGGTCTACCAGATGATTCACTTGGTTAAATATGTTCAACTATGTGGTATTTTCAGTCATAAATGGATATACCCCATTGAATGGTATATGTAAAATTTGAACGGGTATATCATGAATCGAAGTTACCCATAAAGTTGTATTATAGAATGATATGTTTTTAAAGATTATATTTTATTATTTACTAATTACTTATATGATAATGGAAATAATTGTCTCCCAATGTCTCATCATTGTAGAGGCCTTATGGGAGAAGGGATTTTAGAAAGACATGTTATTAAAATTACCATATTAGGATCAAAAATAGCTTTTCATATTACATAACAGTGAAGATGTTGATATATACCTTGAATCCCAGAATAAAATTATTAGATATTTGAATACATAAAGGGATGAAGGATAGATACCAAATAAAAATAATCCATAGTTTATAGGATGGTTCTGAGATAATGTTTACAAGGGGTTATCTAAAAATAAAAATTTAATTTCCAAAGAACTTCAATGGCTAGCAAGGGTACTAGAGGAAAATGTTATATCTAACATTAGTTTGGTAATTACTGGTTAAATGTTCTTTAAAAAAGAACCTGATGACTGTAGTATGATGAAAACTAATTGTTTTATACTTACGAGTGATGTAATGAAAATATTTGGTCCCAAATATAGAAATACAATTTCTGAAAATATATCATAATTTTTATTATCAAACTAGTATACAAGTTGGATTATATAACATTTCATGTTATGATTTTACCTTGTAATTTTGATGACAATATAAGTATAATGAAAGTTGATGAAATTGAATTTGTGAAGACAAATTTCAGTATGGAATGGTAAAAATATGAGTCATTCATAATGGAATCATAAGAATTGAATGTATATTATGTTTCAGGTCTCAAAAACAAGTATTAGACCATTGTCCTTCTGGTGACTAAAACAAATACCAGTTTAGATGAAAATTTAATCAATGATGACCCTTTCATCATGAGAGCATAATTAGTTCATGTCGGTCCCAATATAAAAAATTCCTTGTACATTATAGGGTACAACAAATAGAGGATTTAGATTCTTGATAGAGAAAAAAAATAGTAAGAAATATTAAAAAATTGATTGTTCAATGAGAAGATAAAAGTTTTTAATAATAAAATGTGTATTGACCCATATTAATATATATTCTCTACTATATTAACAAAATATAAATTAAATATTTCACTACTCATTCAAATATTGTCTTCTTCAATTTATTTTGATACGAATCCCTCAGTAAAAAAACTATAATGAAAGAATACCTTTGGGAATATGTAATGGTAATGTTATAATATACTCTCCATTTTAAAAAAAAATAAATATAATGAATCATTGATTTTATTTTCATTATTCCTTATAGATATTTTTTATTATAGAAGACTATTGTCCCAATTTCATGTCTTTATATACCAAATATTCTATATACATCTTCTCCCTCAAAATCGTTTCACCGCTAAAATTTTGTATTTCTCAGATTTTTTATGTTCTCTCTACTACATTTTTTGGGATGAGAATCAATAATTCCTCTACTCAATCAAAATTCCAGTCTTGATTTTTTAATATTAAAATAATTATCTATATAATTAATGTATTTTTTTCATATTTGTGTTTTATTTATTTAATTTTATAATTACTCAAATAATAATTGTTTTCTTATATAGGTGGATTCTTTTGTTCATGTTCGGGTGGTCGGTCCATATTCCTATCCATTATACACCAAAACATCTAAATAATTCTTCTCTCTCAGAACATTTTCACCTCTGAAGTTTTTTCCTTTATCACATTCCATAAAGTTTCATCCACTAATCAATCACATAGTTAATCATGATGTTGGAATAGTAAAATAATTGTCCACATAATTAATATAATATTTCATATTTATGTTTAAATTATTTATGATTAGTATTTATCATATAATAATTTCTATCTTATACAGGTGGATTCTATTGTTTTAGTTGGGGTGGGTTTTTAATATCTTCTCATGCTCGTGAGATACTGGACATCATGTCTAAAACTGAGATAACCACAACAAAGAAATTCATCAAGAATGTATAGAACCATCAAGAAATGTTGAATACCTACTTCTTATTTAATTAATATTTTCTTCATTTTATCTACTATTTGTATGTTAATATCCTCAACTTCTATTATAAAATAAGTTTTTTTTCATAGATCTTTTGGTAATTAATATTTTTATTTCTATCATCTACAAAAATCACAAAATATAAAAAATGTTTATTTCTCCCAATGTTACCAAAATTTCGTTTTACAATTTTTTTTGTCTTAGAAATTCCAATACCACATATTTAGTAGATTTTATTTTCCAAAAAACAAATCTCAATGTATAAATCTAGAATATTACTTGAGTCACTCTTCCCTATTATTTGTACTTCTCGTGAGTGAATAAGATGATGATCTTCTAATTATCTACTGATATTCAACAATGAGAAATGTTATTCAACTAAGAACGTCAAGTACGTATTTAGTGTTGGTAGTTCCAAAACGAAATGAAATACATCTAAATGTAACATTGGAAGTTAGGATTTCTTTTTGAGACATTAGAACATGTTGGAGTCAAAAACACCTTAATCTGACCCATAGTTTGATTGGTATGACTCCAACTACTTCATTTTATTTCAAATTGTCATTAATTATATTAAATAAGACAACTGATGTACTAAAAACTAAAAAATAAAATATTTTTGTAATGTTAATCTATTTAATACAATGATCCATTGTCATTTTTTCTATCTAGGAATCAGCCACATCTCAATATGATACATAGGGTTCCTCGAATGAATAAAAGTGTCTATTATTAGTTTAAAATTTACATTTTAGTTCAAATTGGGTCTACATAAAAAAAGAACATAGATTTTAATGCTGATTTAGATAATCGATTCAGAAATCATTTATGGTGTGTAGTATTCATTTTCACATAAATCTGATACATGTTGTGTTCAGTACGAGTTAATGTGTGGGTTTCTAGTTTGAATAGACATTCTACTAAAAATGATATGTGACATACTCATAACTCAGTAAACACATTCATATTGATATGAAACACTAGAAAAATGATCCATATGTCATTTGAGATGTGAAGGAATCAACTGCATAACATTATGATGTATGGTGTGACTAGTATGACTCCATGTGTGTGTTTTAATTTAGAATGGATACCAATTTTAGTAAAAAGAACAACTAACATACTAAAAACAAAAAAAATTTCCTTTTTATTGTTTTTATAATTTAGCTAAATGATCCATAAGTTATTTTTGATTTGTAGGAATCAACCTCACCTCAATATGAAATATGATGTTCTAGGAATGGGTCAATGTGCCCGTTATCAGTTCCAAATTTACATTTTATTTAAAATTTGTGACTCACTAAAAACTAGTTAAAAGAACTTTTATTTTATAGATAATTTTTTAAATAAATTCATTTTTTATTTTTGATGTGTAAGAATTGGTCTCACGTCAAATTGACAGATGATGTGATCAGTATAAGTCATAGTGCATATTTCGAGTTTAATATGTTATTTTATTAAAAAAGAAAAGTGACATACTCAAAACTGAGTAAAAACAATAATATATTTTTTATACATTATTAAAATCATCCATATATCCTTTGAGATATGTATGAATTTTATTCAATTCAAACTGATATATCGTGTGACCAGTATGACTCCATGTGTACCTTTTTATTTAAAATTTAAATCAATTATGGTAAAAAGGTATGCTAACCTACTAAAAATGTGCAAGCACATTCATATATTTTTTTTTATAAATTTTTAAAATTATCCCTATGTAGTTTTTATGTTTTGGTATCACTTGTACATCATTCTAATACAAGATGTTCTTAATATGACTCATTGTGTCACTTATTAGTTAAAAGTCGACTTGTTTGTCCAAAAACCTTCAGCCATAAGAAATATAAAACCCACACACGTATTTTATTGATAATTTAGGAAATTTATTCCTATGTAATTTTTGGAATGTAATAATTGGTATCAGATCAATCTGAAACATTATGAGATCAGTATGAGTCAAAGTGAGTATTTCCGATTTAAAATTACTTTTTAGTAAAAAATGAATTTTCTAAAATAAAAACATAATAAATACATTCAGATAGTTTTGGTGCATTTTTCAAATGGTCAAAAAGTCATTTGACACAAGTTATAATCATATAAACATCAATATGATGCGCGTTGTGACTAGTATGACTCGATGTGAATTTATTTATTTAAAATATACATCAATTTTAGGAAAAAGGAAAAGTGACCTTCTCAAAACTGAGAAAACACATTCAGATTTTTTTGATACTTGTGGATAATGATCCATTAGTAATTTATGATGTGTAAGAATCCAGAACACATTAACCTTACACCTGATGATCCTTTTTTGACTCAATGTTTCTATTATTAGTTTAAAATATATATTTTAGTTCAAAACGTGTCAGTCACTGAAAACCAAGAAAACATGCATGAATTTTCTTGATAATTTATGATATAAAATAATAAATAAATTTTTTATGTTTATGAGTTCGTGTAACATATATATAGAATAAGATGTGATTGGTATGATTCAATGTTTATGTTTCCATTTTAAAAAGAAAATTCACTACAAAAGAATAGTGACCTACTCAAAAATGAGTAAATCCATTTGGATTGATTTTATACTTTAGGATAATGATCCATATATAATATCTAATGTGTTTGAAATTGTATCACCTTAATATAATTCATATTGTCTCCGATATGGATCCATGTTTTTATTTTTAATTAAAATTGACATCAATTTTGGTAAAAAGAAAAATTGACCTACACAAAACAAATAACAGGTATCCTTTTTTTGATAAATTATTAAAATGATCCATAATTCATTTGTGATATATAAGAATCAACCACACCTCAATGTGTTACATGATGTGTCTATTGTGACTCAATATATCCTTTATCAATTTCAAATAAATATTTTAGTTCAAAAAGTGTAACTTACTGAAAACCGTGAAAATGTTCTTGGATTTTATAAATAATATAGGATATCAATTCATATGTCATTTTTGACATATAGGTATTAGTATCGCATTAAACCAAATCACGATGTGACTGGTCTGTATCAAAGTGTACATTTCCATATTAAAATGTCATTTTATTAATAAAGACATGAAATGTATTCAAAACCATGAAAAAGAATTCTAATTGTTTTTATATTTTAGGGAAAAAATCAATATGTTATTTAAGATGTGTATGAATCAACCACAACTCAATCCTACGAATAGTGTAACTAGTATGACTCCATGTGTATAATTTTAATATATTAGTATCATTTTAGTTTCAAACACACATCACATCGCCAAAAAAATGAAAATGAGCCTAGATTGTTTTCGTAGTATTCTATTGGATATTAACTAATTAATTTCTCTATAATTTTATACATTATACTTATTTAGTTAATTTGTATAGAGGTAATTCTTGAAGAAGAACATAAAATGGTGTCACATGAACGAATCTACCACAACACAATCTGATACACAACGATCTTAGTATGACACAACGATTATTTTGTAATTAACACGTTGTATTTAATTATTTATTTCTATTATTACTATCATAATTAATATTTTCATATATAGGGTGAGTTTTTCAGGGTCAGGGGTTTGGATGAAAATACAAAGGAACATTTATTTTTTTTGCATTTATGTAATTATTTTTACATATTTAATTGTTTTATAAAGTGTTTGAATTGTATATAATATTGGTATTTTCTCTTGTATTTATTGTTTCAAATTTTATTTCATTGAAATGTTTTACTAGTACATGATTTTTATTTATTTACAATTTCTCTTGTTGCTACGATGTACTGTTATAGCACACTGCACTGGTGTTATAGTGTGTTATTTACCATATTACTCTGGTGTTACACTGTGCTATTACAACACACTATAGAATTCCCCTTTATCGTCACTTTCAAAATCAATGCTAAAGGACCCCATTACCATCCCATTTTAAGCAGTGAAAAAGGAAATGGAATTTTAATATCCATATGGTAGTCAGTTCTTCTAGAACACTGATAAATCCTAATTTTATTTTTTGTAAGGGAATATTGTGTAGTAATGGTTCTCCAAAACATAAAGAAACCCATAGGATCGAGCTGGGACTAGTTGTCCATACTTCTAACTTTTTATCTAAATTTATTCAATATAGGTTGAAACCCAACATGATTAAAGATTGAAGTATGTAGATAGAATGATAAAATCATCCAAAAATTTATACCCGTATAGAGGATAATGGTGTGATAACAGAGAAATTTGTAGCTCCAATGAAAGGATCCATTTCAGAATTTCTTTATCCATATTCACACGGTATCAGGGGTAAAAGTTACGATTTCTTGAAATCAAGGGCGTTTAATTATCTTGAACAAAAGAACATTTAAGTGAGTCAGAAGCTATCTAAACAAACATAAGTTATACATTTTAGATAGATAAAATAGATTCATTTCAAATGTAAGGCATAGAATTGGTAGCATCAAACACATTATATGAATTAGCAGGGATTTCACAAATCACGTAAAGGACTCACTGATCATCTAAATACTAAGGATAATTCATGTTGAATTTCCTGGAAAGCATTATTGAGCCGCATGACCCCTATGAGACTTGCAATCGCATGAACATGAAATGGACATGGAATATGCATAATAGTCAAAGGGTCTGGCAATCAAGCAAATAGATACCTTGAATTCTTGAAGATGATCGCATCCCCATGGGTAATCATTGAACAAATTTCAAATTTTAGTTCATAGATTATTCATGTGGGATCCTTGGGAAAAAGGTATTGGGAAGACGTTCTTAAAGAATGGAATCATTGGGAGGTGTTTATATGGGTTCTTATGTGATGGTCATGTGATAAGGTCAAATGACGAAAATTGGGATCATTAGATATCAAGAATAGAGTAGCTGATGAATAAACCCCTCTCTACAGCCCTATTTAAATTCCCTCCCATGGAATATAAAACATCACCTGATAGACTGATAATTACATAAAATACTAATTAGTGACGGTTTGAAAGACTTAATAGGTCATTTAATTTTATAAAAATTGATTACATGTCTTGATGGATGTCACTTATATGGGGGTAATTTGTTAACAACTTCAAAATCCGCATAAAAAAAATAAAAAGTGGAAGAAATAACTGAATGTGGGTATCATTATTCCTAAAAATCAATGGAATATGATGGTTTCCATGACCACATAGATCATGTGAACCCCCAAAAGACACATGATTTCATGAACTCAGAATGGTTATGCGGATGGTCACGCGAATCACAGAGGTTTCAAACGATCCCATGAAGCCTCTTTGACAATGTACGCATCCCCTTAAACGGCACCCCAGACAATTGTTGATCATGTGGTGGTAGCCAAGAAAGATCTTATAGGTTACAAAACATGAAAACTAGCGGGCACCCGACAAACCATCCAAAATTTAATTTAAAATAAGAGGAAAATGTTTAAAAGGTGGGAGCCTATTGTGGTTGCAAAACTCACACAAAACGTCAATAATGGAGGTAATGATTATCCTTCAAAACATTCAAGCAATATCATAAAACCCCAATGCCTTTGTGAAATAAAAAATGGAAATAAAATGGGGAGAAGGTGAGAGACTCTTGAAGTCATAAAAATCACGTGACATCCCCTAGAAATATACAATACAATGTAGACACAAAACAACATGTCTTCATTATTTCATGAAAGCCTACTGACATGGCATCTTCATCATGTGAATGGACATATATATTTTTTGGCTACCTCACCACCCCCTTTGTCCCCATATGAAAAACCCAATGGAGTTTTTTAGGAAATGATCATACCTCTCTACAACACAACATTTCATGAATAAATAATGGAAATAAAAAGAGGAGAAAGAGATAGAATATTACATTTAAAAAATTACATGATTCTCGCCTCTCGACCTGAAAGACAATACATTCACCTAGAAACATGTTACCCTCATCTCATGAGAAATCTCTTGAAATACATCTTTATCTCAAGAATGTTCCGTGAAAAGTCTCATAGGATAATGTGAATGAAGTTAGTTAGGTTCTCTAATATCATGAAGGACCTTTGATATGTCAGTATGATAATAAGAATGTACCTTTTCATGTATTTTTGATTTACCAAGACCCTATTTATTAGATATAATCCTATAAATTGGAAATTTATGGGATGGTATTACAGCCACTAAAAATCATGTGACGCCCCTGAAGAGACCCGCAAGTGAACCTCATGAAAATGTGTGATACCAAATCCATCAACCAACTACAAACTAGATTCGAATGATACATGTCTCGAAAACTGGTGAATAACTTAGGTGATGAAGATAATAAATCACTCACCACAATTTGAAAAAATGAACACTTCCAAGAATATGAATGTTGATAAAACTCATAGAACCTGACTAATGAACACCTGAACTAGAGTACATTTCCCAGAATTGTTTATTTCATGATGGTAAAATATTCCCATCAGCTAAGATTCAGGGAATAACAATAGTGATACTATAGGATGCATAAACACTTCACGTGATCCCTCATAGATTAGGTGATGGAAATCTGGTGGGACACAAGAAGAACATCCTACATATATTCTACATAACATGATATGTAAAATAACTTAACATTAAACAAATTGAATGGCATATATAATAAAAGACTGGAAAAAGTATAAAATATGGGAGATTTATGAGGGGAACATATACATTGATTCCCATATATTTTATATAAATAACTAGAGTCATTTGATAACACTGTGACATGTCACCCATGTCATATGATGCTCTATTGTTATAATATTTGGATCATTATACGTACCCTGTACATGTTAGAGTAAGTTGTACATCACCCCCTGGGCATGCAACCCGAGTAACAGAAAACCATCCAAGTTCACCATACATTCCATATTATGACCTTAAAACATATTTCCCTACTCATATGGAGACATCTATATATGTTAGATTATAAATCTCACAATAGAACCAAGGCATGTCTACTAGATCCAATGGCATCCTATGGACAAGCCTGTGAGACATTGCAATTCCCTCGAGGTATGTCAGCTCACTCTTGAGAATTATGCAATAAATTCCATCCGGATCTCACAATGTTACCAGGAAAAGGAATCTATAATATGAATCACCCTCCGAATCTTATCACAATGATTTTCATGACACCCTATATGCGTTTCATAACATTTTCATAATGAAATTTGGGCATGTTATCCTAATCATGCAATTCCCTAATATAAATTCAACCATAATCATGTGATTTTTTTAGTTCATATATCTAGGTCTCATGATGTCATCCATACAAGTCAACCATTATCTTGTGATGATCCTCAAATATTATATAGAGAATATGTGATTTCACATGAACCATCCAATAGCATCATGTGATTGTTTTTGGAAATGTCAACAACATAACCAAACAAGTCTAGACACCCTATGAATGGTCAAAAAACAATATACACATGCCAACCAAGAAGTAATTCATGTCAGAAAGTGGTGAAGCCTAGGTCATACAATTATCCCATGTATTGATAATGTTTTCCACCCTCAGTGTGTAAACCCAAATAAAATGAACTATATGGAATCTGGATCATGCTATAACCAAGATATGTATGAAACCTCTCTAAGGTCCAATATTTATATTATGAATTTAAAGTGTTGTCCCACTACATAAGTACAACATCGACAAGAAATGAGACTAATGATTTTTAGTACCTCATTTTTCATGCCAATCATAGCTCATGTGAGGATAGAGAGTACTAATGATCCTATCATTCATGGGAATCCTATGTATATAATCTCGAATCAGTCGTGAAATTATACATGTATCTTATATAAGGGAAACATCATTTTGTAATCCCCATACAATTGAACTAAAATGAATATGACTCCTATTATAATGAGGATATCTAGGATGTCTTCCTAAAGCCCAATCCTAAACACAAATGGGCATTAAACTCAGTGGATGTACTTCCCGGACTGTGGAATTTCATCCATTGGGACATAATCATTCCAATGGGATAATCATTCTCCAGCATATATCAGTGAAATGAGAAGCCAATTTAACTATGATAAATCTAATTCTTATGATAACTAGGATACATAAGAAATCGTTTTATGTGTTGGGATCCAAAATAAACATTTATAGGGTCATTCAAGGAAATAATCCCCACATCTATATACAATGATATTGATTACTTTGGGTCCCGTATTTCTCACACTGATAATATCTCTCATGGGACTATATAGATTCCACGATAATTCCCATCACATCATGAATCTCAAATGTCTAGGGAAATCTCAGTATGCAAGTCATGATATGTGGAATGATATAAATAATCCCCCATATATGGGAATATACCTTGGGGAAAGTCCTGATGGAGTGAACAAACTATGATAAGATAATGTACTGATATAAATAGGATACATTGAATGTCTCCACAAGAATCAAGATCAAATATATTTTTTTCTATGTGCCTATGCATATATTCATTCCGCTAGATGTTAAACTACACTGGTTTTAACAAACTACATGGGTTTTGATTATAGCAATTAACATGATACATTAGATGACTCATAATAGCTCAATATAATACCCTAAATAATATCCTCCACCCTACATAGATTTAAATTATGATATTCCTGGATATGAGGCTTCAACATATAAGAAAATATTAATTAATAGAAAATAAAGGAAGAACCTCATATTCATACAGATGGATTCGGTAATCATACACCCTTATTTTTCTGTATATAAAAAGGTGTTTACCTATGATAATTTTGTTTGGGAACCCTATACAATATCAGTATTATGATGATATTCTAATAAATGTATTAAACCTATAATAGATACACAGATTAGGAAAAAAATTCCTTTTAAAAATGTGCGATGAGCCCAAACGACAGTCCTCTCGACCAATGTAAGTTTCTATGAGTCATTGGGGTTGATTCCCCAACTAAACACTAGGATTTGGAAATAATATCTCTATGTATTTATGGACGTGGGACCCATTGGTAATTTACATTAATAACAACAAACGTTTCCCAACGCAAATGAATGTGTGTCACATTTATCCCCTCTCACTCACATTCAACCATCGAGGAAAACCGAACGTACATAAGGGTTGACTATTTTTTATAGAAACAGAACATATTAGATAATATAAATTATACTGATTCAAAATATGAAACCCAACAATTCATTTTTTCTCTTAACAGCGGAATATTTTAATTTCAAATTAAACTACCAAAGGCGATGAAAAGATGTTTTCAAAAGGAAAAATTTTTAAAATTGTAAATAGTTATTATATCTAAATTTAATATGAAATTGATTCAAATATCCTACATTTTATTAATATAAATATATATAATTGAACTTATATTGCTTTTAAAAAAAAATTTAATTTATTTAAATTCCGTTAATCAAAATAATAATTCTTAAGAAAAAACAATACATGTCACTATTCCTCAAAATATTTATCATCTAAAAAAATTAAAAAAAATTCAACCTAATGTATTTCTGAAATTAGGTTTTCAACAATGAAATAATTTTTTAGAAATAAAGTTTCTAATTATAGGTTTTTTTTAAAAAAAAGTGTGATAAATGGTGACAAAACTGATTTAAAGAAATTCATTTGAGCATAAAATTGTATTTATTTATCTCTATTTCATAAAAAAATATGAATGATAAATTATTTTGTTTTATATATAATATATACATTTATATAAAATCATTCATGGAAATTATTCTATTTAATTTATTGAGATAAAACATGATTGCACCAAAAAAGTTGTTTTTTAAAAAACGATTTCCTTTATTTTCAAAAGGCATTTATTTTCGTTTATAATTAATTGGTCACAATGTAATTCATTTTGTAGTCATGTGTAAACCATATATTATTATAACTTAGTTAGTCCAATTCATACATACCATTCTAAGGGAAAAAAGATAACTATCATATAAAATAAAAATATATTAATATAATTTTACATTTGGTTTAAAGTAGGTGTTGTATATGACATAAGATAAACTAAGTGATGTGTGTAACAAAAGATAAAATCGGTGTTTAATGTAACAAAAAATTATGAAATCATTAATTTATTTTAAAATAAAAAATATTTCACAAAATCTCAAGGTTTGAGATTATACACTCTTAGAATTTGTTTTTCCTTCAAAATTATTCACATTAGTACTAAAAAAAGATGATACTACTACCACATTACTTCCCTAGGTTCCCACATAACATCTTCAAGTTGGTTTTTTCATTACAAAACATTTACCAGGTGAGTGTATTTGTTTCATAAAACATTACTTGTATGATCCACATTCTGCACCAGTTGTTCCTTATCAAAAAGATCATTCTACAACTGTATGACCTCTTAGTTCTCTTTATATGATGGAATATGTGTTTAAATACTTGGGAGATATAAATGGAAGAAATCATGAACATTATATATATAGTTTTAGACCCCAATGTGATAATATTTTGTCTCGATAAAATCTATTATTTCAAAGGGTATGATATACTAATGTATTATATTTCCCTTCCTTCCACTATAGGGAAATTTATAGAAAGTACTTATCATAAAAGAAAAATACTATATCTTCCTGAGGATTATCAGAATAAAATTTTGTTAACCATTAGGTTTCCCTTAAAAATTTCATAATATATCTATACTTCTCTTCAATTTAAATAGCTATATATTTTAACAAAGCCTTTCTTTTTATAACTTTATTTTAGTAGATTATAGGTCTAAACAAGCTTCCTTATAAGGATTTATATGTATCTATGTGATATCTCTAGTGAAATATATTATTTCATTAAAATTAACCAAAAGGTAGGTGTTATTCCATACCACTTCTCAAATTCATCGATCAAGATCTCACCGTGTCCTATAGGGTTTGAATTGTTCACTCTATATGACTAATTATCTATGGATGATACATTGTACTGAAACTAAAATCGACACCAAGAGATTCTAGAAGACTTCACCAAAACATTGAGGTAACAATTTTATCCTGATCATATAAAATTGAATTTGGTATACCATGAAATCTTACCACTATCATTATGTTTAATATTGAATGATAATACAGATATAAGTATTGTCTTGTATTGATTATGTTTGATGATATTGTAAGTTGGTCAATGACATCCCATATACCATTATCCAAATTTTATTTTTTTGTGAGTCCAATGATGATATCCATGTTGTTGTTTTCCCATTTCTATTATTTTATGGATAAAGGATGTAGACTCCGTAGAGAATTTTTACTCTAATACCTAACTTGTTGACATACCATGTGCTAAGACAAATATTCATAAATTGATCTTTTCATGTTTTCTTACCATAAATAATACTTAACAAAGGATTGTGGTAGCTTATATACCATGTTCATCCATTTAATTTGGAATTAAGCTCTACAATAACACTGGATGAAACATGTTGATTCTCAACATTCAACTTATCATTTTTTCAAACAATATTAAGAGTTCCTAAAAATTCGAAAATAACAATAACTCTTAATTAAATAAAATTAAATTATATGATAACCCATAATTATTTCCAATACCAGTAATAATATTTTTTAAAAAATTAATGGAATTCCTCTTCGAGTATTTTTTTTCCACTAAAACAAATACAAAATCAAAGGGTTATTTTCCAATAAATATCTTCAAAAATATATTTATTCTTCAAAAACTCAAATCACATAATATTTCAAAATATGTGGATAAAAATTTGGATATATTATAAAAAACCCATGATAGTATCCATAAATATTATGTTAATCCTAAAGGGATACATATATTCTAACAAAATAAACACAATCCTTAGATGTTTTGTTATTCATACAATGAAAATACCATTTGGTAAAAAATAATCCAACAATATGATTCGTTATTTCCAATACATAAGTAATTTAATACTTCAACATCAATGTTTTACATGGAATGTATTTTTCCTTACTATATAAGTTAAATCATGGGCCACTATATTTATTTGGATGAAGCCCATATTCCCCAAACACAAGACATTAAACTCTTCAAATTTTTTTCACTTAGTTACCTTATATTCCACAAAAATAACATCGTCCCCTCCATTTTATAAATTCTTATAGGTGACTATTCCAACATTATTAACATATAGGTTTTGAATATTTCATCCTCTTTATTCATCACCACTTGAACATTCATAAAATTTCATCTTCCTCTTATTTAAAACTATGGTGATCTCACTAATTTTCACATTATTAATCATATATCTCGATACATGAATACGGAAAATTACAATATAAATATCTCAAATTAGAATTTATTTGGTTTTTCATAGACACTGAATTTTATAGAAAATTTGTTGTTAACATTATTATTTATAGTTCTATCCATGGACTAAAACCAAAAAACATAGTCTGGGAAATTTAACAATAGCAGGAAAGCACAAAAATCATTGAAAATCACTAATAGGATTTCAAAATCATGACACCTAATTTTAATCTATGATACCTTATCCATCTAAAAGGAAATATATAGGAATAATATGTTTTAATCATTTATGATTATTTATAAATAACATATCAATTTCAAAAGCATATCCCTCGATAGTATGAAACCAGTTGTGCATCAAGGCATGTTCTCATGCACTATTAATGATCAAGTCCATATCATTGGAAAATTTTCAATGTTATCAATCATAGGTACTTAGGTTCTACATCCACATGCACTCATAGTATATATAAAAGGATTTAATTTCGTAAAAACTTATTGATATATCCTTTACCAATATTCAAGGACATTTTTCTTATACTATTACTAATCCTTATACTTATCTATATAAATATCCCTAAAAATATCCTTATAAATATACCTAGGGATCTAAATAATTTTTACTCTTTTTATTTTCAAAATATTAACTAATCTTATCCACTTAAACCAATTGTAATGACCCAAAAAGTCTCATGCATAAATATTTAATCTTATTAGAATAATATTAATTAAATTACATAAACACTTTCTTTGGGATCATAAGTTATTGTACCTCTAAAAACTAGACACAAAGTATTACTATTTCTTAAAATATCTTCATCATCTCCCATATAGGTATTATCATATTATACTCTTATTATACATTCCCTATATAAAACATTTCTTCTTAATCTATGGGAAGTAAGCATAATAAAGGGTGAAATCAGATGGTCATTAGGTGTAAACGAGGGATATAAAAAACAATAATATGAGCTTAAGTGTATAATAATTTAAAATTGACATTTCCAAAACATAACATGAATATAAAAAATCACAATCATGGGTAATGGAATAAATATTATCAATTCATAATCTATAAATAATAATGAAACAAAGTAACATGAACCATAAGAACATAAAAATTGAATAACACAAAGATTTTTGGTATACACATAGGCATAAAACATTACCTCCATAAATATAAATTCCCATTGAGATGGATGTCATACTTGTATGGGTTAAATCTACAAATTTTAGTAGTAGTTATGATACACTCTCAATACAATCATAGTGGAAAAAGGTCCATACTAATCTTGGTTCACACCCAATTCAAATCATGTTTATCGCATGCGATATCAATATTTACACAATTAATTGGAGAGAGATATAGGTTACAACTTTTACATATTTAATATCATACATATGTGTTCCTCAATATCATAAAACATTCATTATATCTGAACTCATGAAAAAAGGGGTTTCATAAAAATTCCATCATATCATAACATTTAAAAAAGAAAATAATTTCACAATCTTCTCAACCATTCATCATAACATAAACCATGTAAAAAATAAATGGGTTTCATAAGAAAAAATATATCATAGAAAAAAATAATTCATAACAAAATAATAAGAACATTTTTTATGTAGAATATCTTTAGTAAAGAATAAGTAACATCAAAGGATGTTATCTTAGAAAGATAATGGTTTTAAAAGATCTCTTGGAAAATTTCTTGATGGAAACAACCCTTCCACTTTGAAAGAAAACTTTTTAAAACATAAATAATATTCATAATCCATTTCTAGAAAATAAAAATGAAATATTATTAAGGGATAAATAATGATCATTTAAATATACTTTTGAGGAAAGTATGCTTTAATTGAAAATCAATTTAAAAAAAATCATAAATTCACTTTGGTAATAATTTTCATTGAAAATATTCACTGGAAACAGTAATATAAGCCTAAAAGACAAGTAGTTGGACGTGATAGTGTAAAATTCTGTAAATTATAAACATAATAAATTATATATTCCTTTCACATTTTCATAAAACTTCTAATGATCATTGTTTTGAAAATAACATGAAAAAATATTTCAAAACACTTTGAAATTTTTTAAAAATAAATAAAAATTTACTTAATAAATTATATTGATTTTATTAAAAAAAATCATATCATTTTTGGAAATACTTATTTTTGAAGGAATATTATTTTCCAACAAAGATAAAAATATAATCATTTTTTCTTAAAAACGTATATGGAAATATTGAGTTAATAAAGAGAAGGAAAAAAGATAAAACATTTATTATCATAACATAACTACATGAGATAAATTTTCGATAGTTTATTAAAGATATGAGTCATATGATTTCATCATTAGAAGTATAATCATGAATTATACTGAGAAAAAATAAAATTAAATCACTAAACAATTCCACTTTGGAAACCATGAATCCTATGCCCCAAGAAGGAATAACATTAAATGGAAATTAAAATAACATGACAGCAAATAAAATCATGAAATTACTTTCAAAATGGAATGTAAATATACCTCATAATGTATTATGGATTAATAACACAAAATATGTTTTATGGAATCTAAATTGAGACAAAAATCCATTTCCATTTTAGAAGTCCTTTGAATAATAACCCTTATTAATGAATAAAAACAAAAAAACATTAAATATAACAAAATGAGTGTTTTTTTATATATATAATTTCAATGTGGTAGTATATATTTCAAAAAAATTAAAATATTAGTTAATATAGAACATACCTCATATAATTAAAAGAGAGACTATAAATCACATACCTAAATTCACAACTTCCTTCAAACACATTCGAACCTCATGTATAATAAATATAATTTTATAGTAATGCAATTAAATATATATAATAATATATAATTGTATTTTTAATTTATTTATCACCTTTTATTACCATTTTATCAATAAATCCTACTTAAAATTATGTTTCAGATAAAAACTAATTTGATTTTCATGTATGTTTGGATACATTATTTTTTGTCCTCTTACATTGACCATTGTTCCATAATATCCAAAAAAACCACCAAGACATAAATATTTAATATATTTAGTATATATCTATTTATATTCATCTATAATTATTAGACATAGAAAAATCCATACACAATTAATGGAGATGGTAAGTTGTACTTACGCATAAACATTGATTCTATTTCATAGACAGATGTAATAAAAGAAAGGGTTAAAATATAAATTATAATTCCATAATAATTTTTATTTGATATATATATGATATGATTATTTAAATTTATTCTTATAACTTTTGTAAAAACCATTTGTGAAAGGCATAAGTCCATTGTACAGATGAACCATGTTATTGTATCCCCACTAAATTGAATATAAAAGTAATATAGGATATAATAACCCTATAATTATAATTATATTTCAAGTATAATATTTTTATTATTTAATATATCCTTAATATCATCCATGTAAAGAAATACACATTACATCAATTCCTGAGGTGGTACTCTGCCATCCACATGAGCGATGTTATTTTTTTCCAATTGGTTAAGAGGTAAGAAGGTAGATGTATTATTAAAATTATATATCTAAAATAATATCATAATTATTATATATATATATTAAATAATTCATTTTATCTATCATTGAAGAGTGGTAATGGGAAATAATTATTTCGGTTTGTGAGGTAGTAGTCCTCCATAGACACAATGAATGGTTTTGATTCTCATTTGAGTGAGGAGTAGATGGTTGTGTTTGTGAATGTTATTAAATTTATTTTTTATTAATTATAACTCATATCACACATTCATAAAAAATATCATAAGTTTCAAAGTATAGTTGTGTACAATTAGACATTTTATTCTTTTTTATATTTCTTATGTATTTGAATTGTTATTTAATTACAGTTTGATTCATCTTGATCATTTCATTTAATACATTGTGTAAAATATCTTTAGTTTTTATTTTTTTACACACATTCTATATGTTTTAATTTGAGTTCATAAGATAGATATATATAATTTAGAAACATTAAATATAATATTCTAATCCTCACCCGTGCGTATGCACAACATATTAAATTAATGATTTTTCATTGAAAATGTAATTATATTTTTAACAGTTACCTAGTAATAGTAATGTTTATCAATTTGTAATCAGATAGTATTGGTACATATATATGTAATAGATGGAGAAGAATCTTGATACAACAATGTAAAATTTGAACATGGATTGGATACAGGAAAAGCAGTTTCTATTCCATGGAGGATATCTGTAAATAATTTCAAAATGTATACAAGTCCTAATGCTCTTAAATTATTTCAAGATGATTAATTTCTATAAAAAAACATCAGAACCCAATCTATAATTACATAATAGTCTATGAAGTCCCTGTTTGTAGAAGTTTTTCAGGTAAGTGATTTTTGGGAAGTGTTCTAGGAAAAATGGGCCATTAAAACATATCTTGATCTTCATTGTCTATAAAATGAACTCTATAGATGAAAATTTAATAATATAGATTAATAAGTAGTAATTAATATTTAAATATGAAAATACAATCTAACAATTAAACTAAAAAATTTTGTAATTAAAGTGAATGTTTTGGAAATACATAGTGTGCTGAACAATAACAAACTCAAAAAAATCAATCATTGTGTTGTAATAAAGATGAATAATATTGAATTTTCTACAGTATATGCATATGACTTCTTTATAAATTATAAAAATAGGAAAAATTTATGAAGAGGTATTAAGCAAGGTTTTTTTGTATATCATAGCAAGAATAGGTACTGTAAAAAGTTGACGTAGAAAACATGTAATATTTATTTCACCTTTTTAATACATTCAACAAATGAAAGACAACTTTGTTACATTTTAGTGGCCCAATATTTGATACATCAAAACAATTAAACAAAATTTAGACCAAGAATATGATAAATCCTAACAATGATCCGCATCATTTTATGTCTAATAAAATAAAATGGTCTTTATTTGAAAAGTCCACCGAAAAATGGATTAGAAGATAGGGTGAACTACTTCATCAAATGACAAGTTTACAAACCATTACCATTGAAACATGGTGTTAAAATAATAGTGAATAATCTGGGGTTTATACAATACATACCATGATTGTATTTATGTATAGTATGAAAATAGGAAATTGTGATGATATGAGACAAAACAATTATCGTATTTGTAATGTATAATAATTAATGCAATACTAATTGAACACATTTAAAATAGAATAAATTTTTGACTAAATGATTTCTATAGAGCAACATAAATTTCAAATAATTTTTATGTACTATAGATAATGTAATAATTATTTCACTTCAAATAGGAATTTGAAAGACAATAATGAAAACAAATTAAACAGTGAACATTTATGTTTCCCATTGGTTTTCAGCATCACATTTCAGTCTGATTTTTATGTTCTCCTATTTACATTTCCTGTCATTTGGGTGTGTAATTCAATAGAATGTATTAGTGTATCCTTGTTGTCTCGACAAATGTGCACAGTATTGAAATTCATCCTCATTATCAAAATCATGTAATAATGTTTTCTACATAAAATCTTTTATTAGATGATTTGAATCTATAATCTGTAGCAATTGGAAGTAGGGAAACACATATCAGTGATTTAATAGTTAACTGTTATTTAACAATATATAGTTCAAGATTGAAATGACAATTTTTTTTAAAAAAAAAATTAAAAAATAGAATATAAATTAGTTTATATAAATGTTTGTTGTAATGAGGGAAAGAATTAAGAACATAGTTAAGAGAACAGTTATATACCCGAGTAGAAGACATGATAGATGTTGACATATGAAATATTGTTCCAATATTTAATGTCCCAAGATAAGACCTAACACTTTGATGGACCTATCATGAAAAGTTAAAAATAATGTCATTAATGTGATATTAATTTTTTAGAGAAATAAATTAAAAAAATTTAATGATATGATACATGGATATAATCAACTCCACTTCTTACTCGTAAAAACCCACTAATTTGATCTTCCTTTACAGTAATGAACAAACTGTTATGTTTTGTGATTGTTTCATTTCAATGAAAAATAGTAATAAATATACAGTTACCAAATTTTGTTCTAAGATTTTACTAACGATGTTGATGTAGTTGTCATTATCATTGATAAAAACCACTTTGTGGATGTTATGTTCCGATGAACGATGAAGGTTCCAAAGATTAAAATTTGTTAAATCAATTTATAAAAAAACTTCCTTGACTTGAAAAATATATATTGACATGATATATGAAGTTATAGTTTCTTTTATCAAATCATATCTCAATTCTGCAACATTTTTATGTATATATTGCAGGACTTATTTTCAAGTATGACATATGAAAAAGAGTTTGTCTGATCATTAACCATTAGTTAAACTATAAATATATTGACATAAATATTATGATCAGACTATAAGAGTTTTTGACTATTTTGTAAAATTTTTGATGAAGTGTCAAAAAGTTAATAACAAATTTAAAACACAATAGATATACTCTCACCTTGGAGTGATTCTAATAGGAGAAAATTTATTGGACTCGCACTAAAATCTTCCATTTTAAAAATGAACTTTATTCTTGGATGAGGTGTTTGATCAATTATAATAATATGAAATATGAAGTGTTTGAATAATTAGAATAATCATAAATGTCAATTCCATGCATTTCAGTAAATTCCATATAGGAATGGAGGGAAAACATTTGTTGTCTCAGCTGTAATAAATTGTGTCTAAATAAAAAACCAGAATCTCTTAAATTTTTATTGAATTAATGGATATTCGGGATCATTTATGGGCCTTTATTCCTCTAAATGTACCCTTAATGTCTCTATCAAAGAAACCTGGAATGAATTATCATTCAATTCTATAGTTGAGGCTTAGTCTCATAGTACACCACATCTTTATCATCACCAATATAGTGATCACACTGAAACTTCTGATCAAATATCCAAGAAGGTACCATGGTAGGTAACTTGATTTATTTGGTTAATGGTAGTATTTTTCAAGTAATATCTTATTCGACTCTATCTTCATGGATTGAATAAAAATATAAAAACCCCTTATTTTCCCTTATTTTCTACTTGAAAGTGAAGAAATATACATATATTGACAGCTTCTAAGAGATGGTAGTTAGGAATTTGAGGAAAATGATGATAAATGACATGAATTCCAACATCATCCAAAGATAACCCCATTTCTGTCCAAACAGTAATAAACCCAGGAAATGTTTTTTGAGTAAAAAAATTAGTCCAATGATTTTCCTCCAAAGGATAATAATTTGGTAAGATTCCAGTCAATCAAAACATGTCATTAAACCATCTCAGTAGAAAAAAATCATAACTTTCTTAATGCATGAGCATGTTTAATGATAAAAGAAATTTTTACCAAATATGAAATGATCAATACATTTTATTAACATATTTTTTCATTTCAATCACATTAAATTATCATGTTCCCATTATCAGATAAACAAATAATATGTTCTTTTATTATTAAAGTTTTTTATAAAATAAAGTGTTGTATTGATTTGAATGCTATACCATGTCATGGTACCCTGAAATTACTTCTTGATAACAATGGTCATGTAAGTAAGTCAATAAATCCTGACACATGAAAAAATATATCAAGGAAAAAACAAACGTGAGACCATTTATTCTAAAAGAAACTTATAACTAAAAAAATAGAAGAACATGATCACTGGTCAAAAAGAGGAAATTGGTCCAATGACATTTCAAAAATGGTGGAAAACAGACATCATTAAAGAATGAAAACCTTTCAAATCTAGAAATTATTAATGAAAATAATCGGGATAGTTAGAAAATTACAATGATAAGCAATTTTATGAAAATACATCAAAACTGGAAAAATGGGCTTACAACACATATTAAGCAAGTGAAATATAATCCAACATAAAATGATCACCTTTCAAAACATAATAATGGTTAATGAAACTAACCAGGATAGTATAAATTTTTAGGGATAATCAATTTCATTGTAATGCTTAAAACATTAAAAACCCGGGCTTACAAAACCATTTATGCAAGTTCAATTTAACCCAGCATAAAATTACCACCTTTCAAATATATTTTTTTAATGAAAACAACTAGGGTATTTAAAAATTTATAATGATTATCAAAGGAACATATGATTTTTTTTATCTTAAAATGGAAACATTCTAAATGAATATAATTAGAATGTTATAACATGTTGTGGTACCACAAAATTACTTCTTCTTGACAAAGGTATTGCAAGTAAGTCACATAATCATGCCACAAAACCAAAATCTGTCAAGGGAAAAACATATGTGATTCCATTTATTCTAAAAGAAACTAATAACTAAAAAATTAGGATAAAATGATCATTGATCAAAAATAGGACATTGGTCCAATGACATTTCAAAAATGGGGGGAAATACAACAATAAAAATGACATCCTTTAGAATCTAATGATGATTGAAGAAAATAATTAGGGTAGTTAAAAAATTACAAATATAATTTTTTTATTAAAATGCTTCAAAACTGGAAACATGGGAGTACAAATCTTGTTCAGAAAGTGAAATATAATCCATCAAAAAAATATCCCCTTTCAAGACTAAAAATTGTTTAATGAAAATAGCCAGGATAATTTAAATTTTTATTTATAAAAAATTTCATTATAATGATTATAACATGGAAAAATGGGCTTATCGAACCATTTATGATCATTTAATTAAACCCAGAATAAAATTACCACATTTCACATCTCAAAAATTATTAATTAAAATAACCAAGATATTTAGAAATTTACAAAGATAAGAAATTTCATTAAAATGATTAAAATCTCGAAAAAATGCCCTTTCCAAAACTTTATAGAAATTTCACTATAAGACATTATATAATGACCACCATTCAAATCTAAAAATTATTAAAAAAATATTCAATATATAAAGCATTTTTGAAGAAACTGAATTTCATTGAAATGAGTAGAAACTGGGAAAACTGGTCTTGCCAAACATGTTCAGCAAGTTCAATTTATGCCCAAATAATATTACCAGCTTAAAAATATCAAAAATAATAAATGAAAATAACCATGATAATTAAAATTTTAAAAATATGAGAAACTTCAATAAAATTACCAGAATATATAAAACTAGGCTTACAAAACCTGTTCCGTGAAATTAAATTAAGACAAAATAATATAAAATAAAACATAAGGAAACGTGAGAATTAAATTTTGAAAATAAAAAAAGAAAACCATACATGGTGAAAAAAATAGATAATGAACATTTATAAATAGTAAAAAACAACCCAAACAACTCATAACTTCCCATATAAGTCATATTCAAGTACTGTCTTGTCAAAGTAAAGAAGCACATGACTATTTCTGAATCATTATCTCTTTGAGTTCTGAAAAATATAAAATTATTCAGTCCTAATCCATAATTAAAATCTATTTGAAGAACGAGTTGGTAAAAAGAACTAGGATAAAACCTCTTGGATCTATAAGTTATGTGTATCTTATATTTTTCGTCCTCCATGAACTCAAATAGAAGACATTCATTCCATAAACCCATACATATTCATCAAGAATTATGTTATTTACTACATGAGAATGAGAATATTAGTCAGTAAAATTATAAGTAGTAAATAAAAATAAAATTAATGTCACTTAAATGAGCATATAACATTTAAAAACCACAACCTCAAAAGACACTATTAAGGATGAAAGACAAAAATGTGTAAGTGACACTTTAGAATAGATCAATGTGGAATGAAAAGGAACACAACTATGCATAAAACTATTGAAGAGGGGAAAAAACTATGTAACCAAAATTATTAAAAATGACGACACCCACCCAACCAAAAGAATGGAATTATTGTTTCTTGGTATAAGAATGTTTCAAAACAAAATTCAAAATCAGTAAAAAATAAACAGTTTCAAATTCTACGGAGATCATTTAATAAATGACCAAATCTGTATAATGCATCATTCACAATGGTGTTTGATAATGAAATCAGAATCAAATAAATGACTGACAATTATAAATATGTAAAAATGTGTGTGAAACAAAAATAACCTCCATGTGGTAGTACACTTCACCAATTTTCATTACATTACTGTTTAATGCAGCTCCCATTGAAATACCTCTTATTTATGTGTTCCTAGCGCCTTATATAAAAAGAATACACACATCAGAAGTCGAAAAAAGAATACATGGAGAAAATTAGTGGGATAATTACTGGTAATCAAACACATTTATAATTATTTTTTATGTATTCACATGTACTGAGAAAAAAAATAAGAAAGATATACCAACACCCAAGTTCCATGTATGGCCAATAATAACATCCCTACACCTCATCTTGAACTATAAGAGAAAATAGTACATCATTAAATTAGAAATTCATAACTAATATATTTATATAATAAGAAACAACACATAAACATTAAATTAATTCATCTATAAAACAAAAAAAGTTAAAATAAAATACTAATGATGAGAATAAACATTGAATAAAACCAATAAAACATACCACATAAAGAAAATCCATAGATATTATGAATCATAATTTACAAAATAAAATCATGTAATCATTAATAAGTATCTGACAACTTATATCAAGTTGTTCCCTTGGTAGTCTCCACGTTTACTATTGAAAATTCTTGGTGAAACTTTTAGGAATAAAGCCATGTAAAATCATAATGATCTCAGTAATGTTAAATTGAAATGTTATATTTATAAAATCTTGACATGTAAATTAGGGAATTAAAACTTAATAAGAATTTTATGAAACCAAAACTCAATCAGTGAAGCTGAAATAGAAGCTGCAAACATAGACATGTTCTATAGTAAAAACAATTATTGGAGATGAAGGGGGTTTCATCGGGATCTAACATAATGGATCACTGGTTATCATTAAGATTAGAAGAGAAATTAATTAAAATATTAAATTTATGTTGTATGTTATATAAATAAGCTCAATGAATAAATGAGGTTCAATTGAAATAGAGGTTCTGCTATCGAAATTCTTCAAAGTAGTTAGCTGGAGCACAATGTCAGCAATGTTATGTGGGAATCGTATAGTGTTATTAAAGTATTATAGAGGATGAACCACTGTATAGGAAGATAAATTTTTTTAATAGATGTTGGTGGTGGTTTTTGGGAAGAAAAATATGAGTTGAGGTGAAGTGATAATTGAAACCCTAGGTGAGTTCATAGAATAGTGCGAGCTGGTTCATGTTTATAAGGAGGATGTAGAGGTGGATGTACAGAGTCTGAAGTAGGGAGGTATGTGGGTAACCTATGAGGATATAGAGGTGGAGAACATAGAGTAGGAGCATGCGTAGACGGTGGTACTCAGAGGTAGAGGCACGGCTGTATAGGAAGAGAAATATTTTTATTGGATGTTGGTGGTGGTTTTTAGGAAGATAAGGATGAGTTTAAGTGAAGTTATACTTGAAACCCTATGTGAATTCAGGGAATATCGTGAGCTGGTTCATTTTTAGAAGGAGGATATGGAGGGATATGTATAGACTCGGAAGTAGGGAGGGATGTTGGTACCCTATGAAGGTGTGGTGGTGTAGAAAATGGAGTCCGATCAAGCGGAGGCGGAGCACACTGAGACGGTTTTACATGAAGGCGGAGGTGCGACTAGATTAGATATTAGAGAACGGGAGTGGTATACGGGTGTTGGGTAGGGCAGTAGGTACAAATCAAAGGTAATTCCTGATCGTGGCTGAAAACCGGGAGTCGAAATGTAAGGGGCATTTGTGGGAGTTCGATTGGAAAGCGGAGGCTTAAATGGTAATTGAATACGCGAAATTGGTGATGTGGTGTATTATAGAGTTGACACGTAAGAAGGGAAACACCCAGGATTAGTAAATATAGTAGATAAATGATTTATACTATTCACATATAGAAAAAATATTGTACACCATATATCCAAATGGTTATCCACATCACCAATTCAAAACTCACATCACTGATTTAGAATTCACAAGGATCATTTTCTAGATTTGGATACCCTATTTAGTTTGAATATATAATTAGCTATGGAACTCAATATTATGAGATATTGTTTTAAATATTATATGATTCATTAAATTTCAATAAAACACATAATTTTCCTATTTCATGTCTTATTGTAGATATTAAATCACTCTAATGTTTTTTAGATTTCATTTTCCTTATATTACTATTTTTCCAATTATTTAATCATAACATGAGTATTAAAATTTTGATTATGTAGACTATAAATTAGTTAGAAGGATAAAAAAAATTTATAAATATAATCCAAGTGGACTGACATATAATTTTACCTTTAACATGGATGCATTTTATTCTAAAACATGTATGGACAATATGTCTAAAGTTTTTACAAATTCTCATATGTAAAGTTCTTACATGTTGAGTTTATAGTTTTGATTCCCTTACATAGTGAATCCCATAAGATATTGTCCTATTTCAAACTCCATTATGTAATTCTTATACATAGATTTCCCTATGAATATTTTCTTATTTGAATCACTTACATTGACTCACAGGTGTGATATTCCACAACATGTATCTGCCTACATATTTTTGTGAAAATCAATCAAAATTATATACAAAATTTTATATTTTGTTACATATATCAATTTTCGGTATGTTTCTTCCTTATTTTTAATTTTTTCTAATTAAATTATAAATTATTATTAATAATTTATAACAACTGTTTTGTGATTTCTATTTGTTTATATTGTTTTTATGAAGATTAACGTGTGTTTTATAATCATCAATAAAACATAAAAAATGAAAACATATTTTTTATATTTTATAGTTCATTATTAGATATTATAGTATCTATATTATTATTAGATTATATAAAACCCATTAAATATTGTTTTCATTAGTTATAATATAGTGTTATTATGTTTTAAAATTCGATACATATTTAATTCTCATCATAAATGAACTATTTTGAATTTTTAATTTAAAAAAAACCTTTTATTTTAAAGGGATTTATCTTTAACCTAATATTATAGAGACCATTTAAGTTATTTAATCAGTTAATTGAAATTCATTTGAATGAGTATTCATTAGTTTAAATTTCATTCATTATTTGATCGATTATTATGCAATGATAATATCACTTTGTCACTCTCTCTTCAATAATCTTATATTATATTTGGTTTTGAATTTTATATTATATAATGTCTAATAAAATATTTTTATTTTCTTTTTTTAAAAGATAATCATGATTTAATTCTATACATAAGTGCACAAGTGAATGATTTCTGATACGATACACCTTCTACGAGCACTTACATTGTTCAAGTGATATAGTGTGGAGAGTAAAATGAAGTGTAGTTCATTCTTCCTATGTTAAAAATTTATCACTACTTATGAATGATATGTCAAGGGCTGAATAAAAAAATCATCAACATTTATTACCTTGATGATAAAATCAATCATATAATTTAGTTAATAAAATGTTCCTATGTTTTATTGTTCTCTATTTATTTCATTAGGTTGCATGCGTCTATATGACTTCATCCCATATTTTACCAACATCGTATTTTTCAATTTGTAGACTTATATATTAAATAAATTCTTCATATTTATCATAGGTTTTGACTCCAAAATTTTATATTCATGACCATTGATGTTGTGACTCCCATATTCTAAATTTGGTGTTATAGTTGGGTTGTGACTCCCAATTCAAAATTTAAGAGAATTGCTGTTCAAAATCTAAAAAAGAAAGGTTGTAATCAGGTTATTATTCCTATTTAATAATTAGGTAGAAAAAAACATATCCCCCATTGATTAGAGAGGTATAATATTAAACTAGGTACACTTTTGGACACAACTGGTATAATAGTCATTGTGTTCATTATTTTATTCCTCTACTCACAAACTTTTATAATTAACTAGAGTAATTAACGTTGATAAATAGTACACCTAACTAAAATTTTAATTTTCCAATTCACCCCCCATAGAATTTCTATAGTCACCCTATCTAGCCGAAAAATATGAATTAAAGCTAAACATTCATAATTATAGTGTATATAGGATTTTTATTATCCACACCAAAAAACTGATTTCAATGGTTGTTCCTATTTTAATTTATCCAATCCTTATATAGAGTTTTTATATATTTTATTTTGCTAACTTATTCCTAGATCACACAGTCTAATTTCAAGATCATTATGATAGAATAAGTAAATGTAAATGATTCTTGGATCACTAAAAATACACCTCACATTGATAGACATAGTTATGGGTACCGGTGGTCCATAATGGAGAGACACCTCAAACAATTAAGTATATAACACTAGTACATCATCAAATAATATTATAAACTAATAGAATCCATCATAGATACTGTTAGGTATCAGGACGATGAATCGGAATCAGGTGGGCCATGAATTTCAAATTTTCTTCTTCACTGGAGTGACATTACCCTATCAACTCTGCTGATCATATCCCAGTTTGGTCCGAGGATCTCGTAAGGTTTAAGAAAATCAAAAAAATAAACTGAACATGTACCTAGTTCGTATTTGACTTTTGTAAGTCCGCCGCAGGATGCTGGAGATCGTTTCTCGACAACTCCGATGTCGGAGCCCTATAGATCATCCACACACACCTCTCAAATCTACTCGTGTGTCGTTCATCGAGATCTGGGTTCTAGAGCGGATCATCAATGCTCACCTCAGCATAGCGACGATCACCACAAGGGAAGAATCTTTGATCCGAGATGGATGATCTTGAAGAGATTCCTTTGCTTGAGAGAGACTCCCTAGATTCCAGGAGGATAGAGAAGCTCTCAATCCCAATCCACGAATAGTTACATGGGGGAGCCTCCCACTCACTAATATAGGGAATTTTCAGAACACGCGATATGGATTCTCAGCCCTCGTATAATAATAGTCTGTTATATAAGTGTTAAAAATAATTATTTATGTCAAATAAAACTATTCCATAAATTATATTTATCATTTATCATTTACTTGTAATATATAAATATATTACATGATAAATTTTAGTCTTTAACTTGTCTCACACTTCTTACTAATATTTAACTAACATAGGATATTGAAATCAATTTGAATAATATTAATACATTTATTTATTATTTATAACTTTTAAATACATGTTATAAACAAATTCAATGAAATATTCAAAACTTGAATAATTAATGAATTTAATTTTTCTTTGGTGATCCATAGAACTTGGATAGTGCTCGGACCCTTTGGCGGGGCCCACCAAGTTCTATATTCTTATTCCCACAATAAGGCAGATTCTCAAGGAACTATTATGTGTGACCCTATAGGCCCTTACATCAATAGCCGTGAATAATATCCACCAACCTAGAGTGGGGTCTAGCAACCCATCATGGACCCTATAGAGGTAAAGAAAAGTAAAAGCAATGACTACATTCCTACGAACACGGTCCGTGTAATATAATATCGTCGTTGTCGATATCTCAATAAAGCAAAATTCATACTAGTGTCATCATACATTATTTTTCATTATTTTAATTTTTGATTTGTTTAGAGAGACATACCTTCCACTACCATGGCCATGGATTTATGATGGTGAATCCATCCTAATTAACCAGGCCGGAGATATCTCTTCCTAAACTCAGAAGCGTCAAATCATTTTTCAAACATTCAATCAATTCCATGATGTTAATGGTGTACCAGATACAATCTACCTCTCCACGACTGTGTCTCCATGGTTTTCCCCTTGCATCAAATGTACATAATTAAATGACATCCATTGAAAATGATCTCATGTCAAAAGACCATTACACATGTTAGTAGATAGGAATGAATAATGAGACCTAAAACATGTGGTTTTCCTATTATGTGGGTCTTCCCTCGTGATCTCAACTACTAGAGATCATCAAGGGTGATCTTCATGAGAATAAGTCTCAATGCATATGAGCTCCCAGCACCTGATGGTCACACATCATCTGTGTCCATTCAGAATGATGTAACTAGACCATATGTCATTACTTTAAGATTACTTTCATGGCATCATAGGGTTCTCATTATAGACTGGGATCTACTATAACCCTTTGATGCGACAAGTAATCTAAGGAAATTACCATAAACAAACTAGATGCATAAGTATCGACACTATAATGGAAAGATAAAAACATGTATTATAAGAAACTGCAAACATGTAGTGGTAATAAAAGTACAATAAAATTTGAGTCAAGGGAGCCCACTTTCAACACCCCCACATGCACTAGTGCCAACTGCTAACTTGTTTCAATCCACTATCTATCACATGATAATTATACTTCTACCGAGAAATGGCTTTAGTCAAGGGGTCTGCCACATTGTCCTATATGGCTACTCTACTAACTGTAACTTTACCACTTTGAGTAAAATTCCTCAAGATATGAATCTTTTGAAGAATATTATTTGTCCTTTGGTGAGACCTGGGCTCCTTGGAAAGCACCATTGTAGTAGTATTATCACAGTATACTGGAATAGAGTTTGCACTGCTAGGTACAACACCAATGTCTAAGATAAAGCTACATATCCATCGTGCTTCCTTTGATTCATCAGAAGCTGCAATATATTCGGACTCTGTTGTAAAATCAGCAACCATAGCTCGCCTCGAGATTCTCCATCTCACCGCACCACCATTCAGCCAAAAGATGTAGCGTGACTGTGATTTCATATCATCATGATATGTCTGGATACTAGCATCAGTGTATCCCCTCAAAATTAGTTCCTCATCTCCTCCATACACTAGGAACATATCCTTAGTATGCCTCAAGTACTTTAGAATAGTTTTAATAATAGTCCAATGTATCTCTCATGGATTGGTTAATATATACCCACCATTCTTAATGTAAAGGCGACATAAAAACTAGTATATATCATGGCATACATGATAGGACCCACTGCTAAAGCATAAGGTTCACTACTCATTTTTTGAATATCCTTCTATGTTTATAGACACATTTTCATGGATAGATTTACACCATGTGACACAAGTAACAATCCTCTCTTGGATTGTTCCATATTGTACCTTTTGAGTACCTTGTCAACATATGTACTTTGACATATCCCAGGCAGCCTTTGAGATCTATCTCTATAGATCTTGATCCTTAGAATTCAGGCTCGTTCGCCTATTTCTTTCATGAAGAATCATTCATTTAACCATGTATGAACTGACTATAATACTTAAAACCTCGTTACACATAATTAATATGTCATCAGTATATAATACTAGGAAAATGATGGTATTCCCTTCAACAATTTTATATACACAAGCCTCTTTTTCATTTTCGAAAAAACCAAAATCTCTTGTGGATTCATCAAAACGAAAATTCAATGATCGTGTGGTCTGCTTCAATCCATAAATGGATCTCTACAACTTGCATACTTTATTGGCATTCAAAGACTTAATAAACACTTCGGGTTGAGTCATATAGACATCTTCAACCAACTTCCCATTTAGAAAAATTTTTGACATCGATTTTCCAAATTTCATAATCATGAAAGGATGCTATTGCAAGTAATATTCTGATGAATTATGAATTTCTATAGTGAGATGGTTTCATAATATTTAATTCCTTGACGTTGCTGGAAACCCTTTACAACTAGTCTTTCTTTAAAGGTAATAACCTCACCATCCATGTCTAGCTTCTTCTTGAATACCCATTTGAATCCAATGGGATTTACACAAGCTAGAGGGTTTATCAAAATCCAAACTTGATTTGGGTACAATGACTACATCATAGATTTCATGGATTCTTTCTATTTAGTAGCTTCTTTGCCTTCTACTGCTTCCTTTTAGGTTAAAGGTTCATCATCCTCAAGGACTAATGTGTCACCTAACTCGATGACAAGAAAACCATAACGCTCTAGTTCTCTATTGTCTTGCGTAGACCTATGTAGTATCTGTGTCTCAGGAACAACTTATTCTTCCACTTGTTCTTGTGGAGATTGTTCCTCTACCAACTCTTGTGTATCTGGAGCATTAACTTCATCATAGTCAATATTTCTCCAACAATTTCCAATTCAAATGTGTTACCTTTCTAGAAATGTGTCAAATCTTTCCACACTGACTTTTCTATCTAAAGGGTTATATAGCTAGTATCCTCAAGTTTCCTTAAGATAACATATAAAGATGCACTTAGTGCTTCTAGATGCTAATTTGTCACTAGGTAATGTCTTGACAAATACCTCGCACCCCTATACACACATGTGTGTTAGGTTGGGTTTATATCCATACCATAACTGATATGGAATCCCATATGTACCTTTAGTTGGTACTCGGTTAGGGGTATATACTGTTGTCGGCAAGGTGTATCCCCAAAGGATAATAAGAGAGTTGCATGAATCATCATTGATCTGACCATGTCATGAAAGGTCTTATTCCTCCTTTCACTAACACCATTCCATAGTGGTGTATAAGGAGGAGTGATTTGGGATACTATTGTACACTCCTTCAAGTGATCAATGTATGATTGGTTAAGATATCCTCTACCCCAGTCTGAGCGAAGGTCTTTTATCTTTATACCATGTTGGGTTTCTACTTCATTTTGGTATTACTTAAATTTCCGAAAGGAATCTAACTTATACAACATTATGTATATATAGACATAACTACTGTAGTCATTCGTAAAATTAAATAAGTATAGTATACCACCTCTTGATTCTAATAGAAATGTACCACATACATCAGTATGTATTAATTCAAGTACTAAATTAGCCTTTTCTACCATTCACGAGAAAGGTGATTTTGTCATCTTTCCTTGTAAACAATATTTATATACATCTAATGGTTCTAACAATACTAAGTCTAGATACCCTTATTGATGTAATCGTCGTAATCACTTCTCTTTTACCTGACCAAGAAAGAAGTTCCAAAGGCAGGTGATATTTGAGTCATGTTGGATGTCTTTATCATTGATTTAAATTACTATGTTTTGTAGCTCCAACATATATAAACCATTTTTAAGATATTCTATACCATAGCATATGCTATCCCTATAAAAAAGAAAACATTTATTTCCAAAATTGAAATAAAAACCCGTAGTGTATAGACTTTACATAGAGATAATGTTTCTAGTACTATAAGGTACATAAAAGAAATTGTTTAAAACTAGAACCAAACCAATTATCAAGGTTTAGTGGTAGTCTCCCACTACCAAGGCTTCTATACTTACACCATTTTCATCTCGAAGATCCACTTGACCTTTTTCCATATTGTTGAACATACTTGGTTCCTATATATGAATAAAAATGTGTGAGACGCATGCCGTATCCAATTACCAAAATGTAGATTTAGATAGATTGAATTCATTGAAAAAATACCTGAAGTAGACGCATCAGTTTGCTTATTCTTCCTAGCTCTGGAATTCTTCTTCTAGTGGAATTTCTTGCCACATCTGAATCAAACTGCTTCCTGCTCAATACTTTGCCTCTGAATTGTTTTCTTCATTACAGGATGATGCACTGGTGTCTTAGGCTTTAACATGGACTTGGTCCCCTTTTACATTCTCTTGATTTTCTTGTTCACCATAAGGACAGATGAATTGGTATTTTTCATATCCTTATCTTCTTTGTGAACTAATGCCAAAAGGTCATGGAGAGAGTTTTTCATATCATTCATATTTTAATTAACAATAAATGTTGAAAATCTTGATAGTAAAGTGGAAATAATGATATCCACTTCTAGTTCTTGGTTCAATTTGAACCCAAGGGATTCAAGCCTCTCAATATACCCAATCGTATTGATTACGTGAGGACCGGCTTGGTGCCATTCTACTAGCCTGCACTTTTAATGTGGACATGAGATCTCATACCTTTCTTGTTTGGCCCTCTCCTCATATAGTTCTTGGATATGTGAAAGAATAATGTAGGAGTCCTCATACTCATGCATTTTTTACAATTGGATGTACATGGATGACAACATGATGCATTATACATCAAGCAAATTGTTTACATGCTTTCTCTATTTTGTTTTTCTGCATTACTTGCTCCACGAGGAGGCAAAACTGGAATTCGGGATTCAAGAACATATAACATACATTTTTGGAATAGTACTATGCTCAAGAGCTTATACCACTTTTGGAAGGTAATGTTGGTCAGTATATTTTCATTATCCACGATCGATCGCATTGATAAAGTACTTGTGGTGTTTGTGATTTCCATTTTGAATCTACATCAGATAAACATTTAGCAGTTACTACGTTGTCTTGATTACATCTTGAAATTTATGACTAATAAATTATTATATCATTTTAATGTCTCTCACTATTTTAGAGAACCTTAATAGCCCTCACTATTAGATCCGGAATACTCTGTCTCCTGAGTATTCTAGTGGTAAGGATCCTCAAAACCTCCCTCGTAGTTTACATGATAGTTTTACGCCACTACTTGGAGGGTTTCAAGGTAGGCACAAGGCTGGACAACCACTTGTTCTTGTGGTTACTTGTATTATTGAGTAAAGTCACAGCTTTTTGAATATGATCTTGATTCCAACAACATCTTTCATCAAAAGTGATAGAAAGTAAGCTAAGGCTGATTCTTCAATACTCACTTTAGTTAAGTGAGCCCAATTCTCTGATGAAGACACCCCGGTAGTAAGAGGAACTCTCAACTATGGATGAGGAGTACCCCAAAAAACCAGTTATGTTTAGATGTGATATATGTATTGTATTTAGACTTAATATATATTTGAGGGATTTTTATATTTATTGACGAATATAATCCTTTTCTATTTATAATGTCCAAACTGGCTTGTCGCGCTCACAACTGAACATGAAATAGAATATAATTTGTAACATCTTTATGAATTTTATCTTGTTTACTATTCTATGTGATCACGCAATAATCATATAGACACATAAAATAATAAACTAGGCATAAAGTAAATCATGAAATGTGACTAGTCTTGAGCATTCTATAAATATGGATGCATAACAGATCAATCATGACCAAGGGGCATCCATAACTGAGTTGTGACTTGACTCATGTCACATCTATCCAGTTGTAATGTGTTTGGCTCCCATATGGTTTACCACCTCGTCTTGGTGGGTTTTGTATCTCTGATTATTATTTAATTACAAATATACTCGCATGTAGGTGAGGGTGTCTTAAGGTACAAAACAAATCTTGTCCATTCGACACACATGCCCTTATACATATTATAAATTTCAAGGATGATCCAAAGACTATCATTTATCAAATTAATTATTACAATCACTGCACACATTGAATAAATATTTAAATAAATAAATAAACACTAGACATACATAGTTCGGTCCCTTGCTCAAGACCAGTCGGTGAAAAATATGTTGAAGAAAATTAAATTTAAATAAATTTAAATAGTGCGAGGGTGTACTAATAAATTAAATTATTTTGTTTAAATTTAAATAATTTATTTATTGGTTCCATTTGATTAATTTAGTTTAAATTATAAAATTAAATTAATATTTTAGATTAGAAATAAATTTAATCCAGAAAATTAATTTTAATTAATTTAATTTATAAAAACTAAATTAATTAAAACTAACTTAAATTAAGGTTACCTCTAGGTGGGGAGGTGTCCAGAAGGACTGCAATCCGCCACGAGGTTTCGTCCTGGAGTAGGCCTAAATCACGGCATTACCACGGCTTGACTGTAGTGTGACCGCAGCGTGACTGCGGTGTGACCACTCGGTCCAGTGAATCCCACAGTGGTAGCGGATTCTGGTGAGGTTCGAAGGGTGTGGGAGGAGGCCAAGAAATAATCCGTCCAGCCGCATTGCTGGTAGCCCGTTGCTCTGGCCAGCCAACGTAGAGATGGCCCGGTCCGGCATGACATGGACCGACGGCGGCCTGGTCCGGCATGGCCTAGACCAGTGGCGGCCGATGTGGTTCAGTACGAGGTGGCTTGAGGCGGAGTCCCGACGGCCGAGGTTCCAGAGCGGTGTGGTGCAGTTGTCCGGCGTGGCTCGGGGCAGCGTGACCAGGCGGTCCGACGGGGCTCGGGGCAGCGCGACCAGGCAGTTCGGTGTGGCTCGACTAGGAAGGTGGGAGTAGCGTGGCATGGATGTTAGGGGAGGTCGTGGGGCAAGTCGGTGAGGCACAGTCTGAGCAGGGGTAGTGGTCTAGCAGTCAATCATCATTAGGGTTTCTCCCTTAAGGGGAGTCATGCCCCTTGTGTACTTCCTGAAATAGAATAACCTATTTTGGGTCTTCTAAATTTATTTATATGTCATTATAAAAAATGGAAATTTGTTTCCCCATATCATTTTTTTAATTAACTTTTCTTTTTTGAAAAAATACCCCCAAAAAATAAAATAAAGACCCTACGGTATGGGTCTTTCCATTTTTTTAATAAAAGGAAGAAGCCCAAAAAATGGGGACTTGGTCTCCCTTTACATAGGAAAATATTTTATAATGAAATATCATATTATCTTTTACAATGATAAAATATTATATTAATTCTTATCTCAATAATCATTGAGATTAACATCCAACGAATGGAAAAAACTACAATGTCGATCCGATTAAATTTTTTAAATGATCGTAGAATGAACAATTGAAAATGAAACGATGCATGGTTGGATCCGAAAGAACCAATTTAACAACCCGAACATAAATTTAATGCATCTTAATTTTGTTGAATCAAAAAAGTCTTGTGATCTTTCTGATACCCCCGCTAGGTACCAGGATAGCACATCGGAAGCCGGTGGGATTGGAATTTAAAATATTCTACATGACCAGAGTGACATGACCTAATCAACTCTAGTGATCTTGCCTTGGTTTGGTCTGAGGATCTCGCAAGGATTAAGTAGAGAACAAAAATAAACTGAACATTTACCTATTTTGAATTTGACGTGTGCATGTCCTCTGATGATCGTTGCTCGAATACTTTGATGTTGAAGCCCTATAGATTGTCCACACATGACTCTCTAATCTGCTCATGCACCATTCATTGAGAACTGTGTTCTAGCACAGATCTTCAATACTAACTTCATATCAGCGAGGATCACCTCAAGGGAAAAAGATTCAATATGAGATGGATGATCTTGATGATCTCCCTTCGCTTCAGATACTCTCTCTAGATTGTAGGACGAGAGATAATCTCTCAATCCAAACACAAGAATAATTACATAGGAGAGCCTCTATCACACTAATATAGGGAATGTTTAAAGCACGAGGTATGGATTCTTGAACCACTTATCATAAACATCTACTATATAAGTGTTAAAAATAATTATTTATGAAAAATGAAATTATTCCATAAATAATATTTATAATTTATCACTTGTAATTATAAATATATTATGTGATAAATTTGATTCTTTAATTCAACTCACACCTCCTTCTAATATTAATGGAACCTAGGATATTGAAATCCATTAGAATAATATTAATACTTGTATTTACTATATATAACTTGTAAACACATGTTATAAACATATTAAATGAATAAATCTAAACATGAATAATTAATGAATTTATTTATTATTTGGTGACTCATATAACTTGGATAGTTCTCGAACCCTTTGGAGGTTCCCACCAAGTTCTATATTCCTATTCCTAGAATTGAATAGATTCTCAAGGTGCTATTGTGTGTGACCCTCTAGGCCATTACCTCAATAGTAGTGAATAATATTCCCTGACCTAATGTGGAGTCTAGAAACCCATCGAGGCTCCTATAAAGATAATGAAATGTCATTTCAACGACTTCCTTCCTACAGACACGGTCCATGTAATATAATATCTTCGTCATCAATATCTCAATAAAGCAGAATTCACACTAGTGTCACCATTCTTTATTTTGATTTATTATTTTAGTTGATTTGTATGGATGGTCTTACCTTCCACTACCATGTCCATGGATTTAATGATGGTGCAACCATCCTAATCAACAAGGCCTAGGATATCTATTCCTGAACTCGGAAGTCACAAATCCTTTCTCAACCATTCAATCAATGCCATTCCATTATGGACGTACCTAAACCCAACTACCTCGCCATAACTTTTTCTCCATGGTTTTCGCATTGCATCAAATGTAAGTAATTAAATTACATCCTTTTATAATGATCTCAAGTCAAAAGACCATTACACATGTTCATAGATAGGAATGACCAATGACCCCTAAAACATGTGGTATTCCATTTATATAGGTTTGTCCTCATGATCTCAACTACTAGATATCCTTAAGTGTGAACTTAATGAGAAGAAGTCTTAATGATTATGATCCCCTAGCACCCGATGTCCACACATCATCTATGTCCTTTCATAATGATGTAACTAGACCATCAAAAGTTACTTTAATATTACTGTCATGGCATCTTAGGGTTCTCATTATAGTCTGGGATCTACTATAACCCTTTGATTCAATAGGTAATCTTTGAAATTTGCATAAACAAAGTGGATGAAGAAGTATCTACACTATTATGGAAAGATAAACCCATGTATTATAACAAAAAATATAGATGTAGTGGTAATCAATGTACAATAAATGTTGGTTATATGGCACCCACATTCAATAAATATAATTACATGAAACTAGGCCACTATATATCTTTTAAATTAAAAAGTTGTTAATATTTTTTAATGTTCTACTAATAGAATAATTTTTAGTTTTTTATATAGATGGTAGAAATCTCATGAGATATTAAATATTATACAAGTTTTTCTCCTTGTCTAGGGAAAATTGATTTGAACAAAACATTGAATACTGTGAGTAAAGAACCAGGACTTAAATACTAAGAAATAATCAATAGTGAATAAAATGTTTCAATGATTCATAAGAATTATAAATAGACTAAATTCAATTGGAAAGTATTTTGAAAACTCAATATATATCAAATAATTTCTATGAGAACTACGTCATAAAGGAAATGGAAGTATGGGTTCCATTGATGGAAAGAAGTACTTCCAATAATACGCACTCAATGAATTTATTGGATCCCATCATTAGTATGAACTATAACTGAATAATATATCTAAATAGGAGAACAAAACTGTGTAGAATATATATCATTGAATATTGTTCTTGGTGAATCTTATTATTATGATTTACATGATAACAAAAAATGAATAATTGAATTAAAAAATATCTAGAGTTTAAAAACTAATGAGAATGAAAGGTTTAAATAACGTATTTATAATAAAACCTACATATGATAAGCATGAGGGACTTAAGAAAGTATGTAAAAATTATAATGAATCATATGATACTTTTTTTGAGTTAAAAAAATGGGTATATCAATCCTGACAATCTAAAACAATACACTAATGCGAAATAAAGAAACGACAAAATTAAATTGAAAACGTGTTATATTTGTAGCTAATAATTTGATTCTATTGGAGATCCACAAATGAGAACTAATTTGTACCTTGTGCTTCATGGATTCTCTAAATGAGGTTTGTGATTTTGTATTTTATTCAAAATTGTTTTTTTGGACTATGATTATAAAAATAAAAATATTTATGAATTATTTGATGAAATTAAAATAATTAGAAAGTAATTTTTCAAATATGATGATTTGTATAATAATATTAAAAAAATAAAGGGAAAACGATTCTGAAAAGAAAGTAATTTTATAAGTAAATGAGCATTGGAAAATAATTCTTAGGACTCTCATTCCACTGGTTTTGATAATTTCTAATCGGCACATGGATTGAATGAGATTTTGAAAAAGTAATTTTAAAGTAATAATAATATATTTTATTCATTTAATCCTGGTCCTAAAAAATATCATAAATTTTATTTTATAAAATAAATATAAATTACGATGGGATTTGACTGAATTGAAGATTACCTCAAAAGTATTGAAATCAATTTTTTAAAAGTAACAAATATAAGTAATTCTATTGTTAATTGTTTTAACTATACAATGGAAGGGAACTGTGAAAATTATTTTTATATAATATTTAAACAATATTTAAGATTTAAGAAGACATATATATCTAAATATTTATTATATAGTGTTCAATATAATAATTTTTTAAAATGTGAATGGGTAAATATTAATTATATTACTAATAATATCATACCAAAAGTAGCATGGAAACAAAAAATTTCCTGTAATTTTTTTTTTTAGGAAAAATTACTTGGATGCCTCAAAGATGACATATAGAACATGAAAATTCTATTAAATATAAATATCACTATAGAAATGATAATTTTCTTCAATTAAAACAAATATTAATGAGGAAATATTAATTTTGGAGAAAATTCCCAAGGCAAAGTAAAGTTTTTGGGAAAATTTTGTATTTCTAATTCTAATTTTATTTCTAATATTTTATTTGAAGAGGGATTAAAAAATAATTTGTTCAGTGCTTCTCAATTATGTGATGATGGAATTGAATTGAAATATCAAAATGATATGTTTTTACTTTTTAAAATTTATTCATTATTATTTTATGAATATATAATGTAAAATATTAAAAAAAAATATTTCGTAGAACTAAATGTTCAACATGATAAGTGTTTGAATGTTATAAAAAATGATAGAATTATTTTTAATTGATACTTATGTCATTTAATTTCAGATTGTTACATCAAATCTCCGAGCATTGCAATATGATATAATTACCTTCTTTGAAGAAAGAAGAGCTTCATAATTTCTACACTTTCATGAAATGGAAATAATGTAATTTTTCTTTTATACATTTCAATCAGATATTTACTTATATATCTTTAAATTTATTACATATTGATCTATTTTGTGCTACTCAAATTTATATCCTTCTATCAATGAAATATATATTTGTTGTTTTTGATAATTATAGTATATTTTCTTGAGTTTACTTTAATGTATATGAAGTGACAATTTATTGAGATCAATTCATTTTTGTAATTCAGGTCATAAAAAAAATATTGAATGAATATTTCTATATTTTGTGATAAAATAGCTGATTTTAACAATTTAGTTTTGGAAACATTTTGTGAAAGTAAAGTTTATTTTCATAATTTCTCTTCTCATATAACACCAATAAATGGTAATTTAAAAAAATTGAACTCTTATTAGAACAGATGGAAGTATGTTATGTGAATATGATATGCCTAGATTTTTTGTGATGAATCCATTTTTTATAATTTATATATTTAAAATATATTTTTTAGATCATTTATAAATATGAAATATTATTAATTATTTAAAAATAAAAAACCTAAATTTTTTAACATTATTTTTTTTGTTATAAAGTAATTATTTTAAATTTAAAAGAAAATTTATATAAATTTGATGTAAAAACTGATGAAGGGATTTTTTGGGTTATTCTAATAATAGTAAAAATTATATATTTTAAAATAAAATAAAAATTGTTATTAAAGAATATGTTCATGTTATGTTTGATAAAAATAATGTTAAATTTAATTATGGTTAAAATTTTGGGGATAATGAGTTTTATATTTTTATATTTTGTTGATTATAAACCTCAATACAAATATAAATAAATTGAGGGAGATCATGATCATTATCAATATAGTACTAGATCGTAGAGGATTAATAAAGATCATCAAATAGATAATTTATTTAGGATTGATAGTTTTGTTGTTAAAACTAGAAAATCTATTTTAATTTTTTTTTTCAATTATGCATTTATTTCTTATTTCATTTGAAAAAATGGTAACGGTTATTTAATTGATCATAATGGGATTATTTATATTAAATATTGGATTCATCAATTTTATAGAAATAATTTTTGTAATTTTGTGGAATTTACTAAGGATTAAAATGTAATCATAAATAAATGTACCATTAGAAACAAGATCAATTAATCAACATAGATTGTCAAAAATGATTCTAGAATTTTAGCTCAAGGATAATCTCAATAAGAAGGTACGAAATTTAACGATTCATTTATAAAGGTTTCCATGTTTGAGGCTAGTAGAATCATGTTACATTTTGTTTTTTTCAAGGTTTCAAATTATATTAGATGGTTGTAAAAACTTTTTTATTTAATGGATTTTTATCTAAATAAGACTATTTTTTTCAAGTCCCTATTTTTTTAAATGAAATAATTATTAGTCATATATTCAAATTATTCAATTCTATGTATGGTTCCAAACAATAACCTCATGCTCACTGTTGAAGAATTTATTTATTATATTAATTAATTTTTTCAATAATGGGAATGTGGATCATACAATTTTCGTTAAAAGGGTATGAAATGATATTTTAATTGTGAAAATTTATGTGGATGATGTTGTTTTTGGTTTTTCTAGTGAAATTGTTTTTAATTATTTCAATAAATTTATGTAATCTGTGACTCACATGACTGTAATGGAATAATTAATGTTCTTTCTTGCAATTAAAATTATTTAAATGGATGATGGTATTTTTATTAATCAATATAGATATTCTAAATAATTGGTTAAATATTTTATTCAGAAATACTATAAATCAATGAATACTACTATGAGTAGCTGATGAAAGTTATATATCAATGAATCTGGAAAATATATTGATATTAATTTTTAAATATAAATGATCGATATCGTTACCTATTTTACTAAATCTAGAACCAATTTCATATTTAGTGTTTGTATTTGTGCTAGATTTAAAGGTGATCCAAAATAGATTCAAATAAAATACATGATATGAATAATTATTTTTGATAAAGGTAGTGTTAGTTAGGGTTCTTTTATTCTATGAATATATTTTTTTATTTTATATCATAATCAAAAAAATTGGAGGATTTAAAATTGATATAAAAGGAACATCAATTATGAGTCATTTTCTTGGAAACATCTAATTTTAGGGTCTTTTAAGAACTAATTATCTTTTTCTTTATCTATTACAAAATCTATGAAGAGATCTTCTTATAGCTGTTATGCTCAATGTTTATGGATTATGAAAATATTTTTTCATTTTGGAATTCTTCATGATAAATTTACTCTTTTTTGTAACAATACATCTACAATTTTTATTTGTAATATTACATTACTATACTCTATAACAAAGAATATTGATGATATAAATCATTTCTTAGAGATTCAATGAATAAGTAAAATATTATTTTAAGTTTATCACATTTAAAAATCAATATTTTTTATCCTCTCTAAGGCTTTATAATTTCATCAGTTTAAAAAATATAAATTTGAGCACGATGTGTTATAATTGTAATGGTTTAAATTTTTCATGTGTTTTTTTGGATTTTGAGTGTATTTATCTTCTGATGATTTTTTAAATTGAAATATATATAATCTGGAATCCATTTTTAAAATATACATTTTTTAATTTTTTCATATTTTTCATTATATAAATAATTTAAAACCTAACATACATCATATATGTATTTAATATTATATTAAAACATTCATTATTCATAACAACTTATTTTTTAAATTATTTATCATTTCTTCCCTAACAGACTGAAAAAAATAAATAATAAATTTAATTTCATGTTATATATGTTAAGGAATTAACAGTTACTCTTTTTTCTTAATTTTTTGTTTTTAGTTAAAAAATACAAAAATTATTTTCTATATTTCTGTTTTGTTTTTTAATAAAAAAATGTGTAAATTTTCTTTTAATGTTCTTTCATGTATTTTTTTATTTGTTACAATCCTTTATATTTTTTTAATAATTATCACATGTTTAAATTTTTAATTGTATCCAATTATATATTTTATCCATGTCATGTTTCTCATATATTTTAATTGTTATTTAATTAAAATATGCATAATATTGAGCATATCAATTTATATTAGTAAAATATCTCTAATTTTTATGTTTTGATTTATTTATAAAATGTTATATAATTTTTATTTTGTGCTCCATCTATAAATAAGTCATTTGGGACCTTTAATTTTCTTTACATTTTAATATTTTTTATATTGAAAAATAATTTTACACAATGTAGAAAAATGTTTATCCCCAGAGAAAGTTCAAAATTCACATATCTGAATTTGAATATATATAGTTCATTTTCATATTTTTCATGTTTTCCTTAAGGTTTCTCTTCTAATTTTGAATTAAACATGATTTTTATAAGTCTGATTATCGTGATAGTTGATTCTTTAAAAATATAATTAAATTATATATAGAATTAAAAATAAAAAAAGATAATTCATTCATTAATTGTGTATATATTAGGTCTAAAACATGTAATGTAAATTATATTATATATGTCAGGAATTCCCTTACATGAATTGCTTATGTGAGGAATTCATATACGTGATTCTCTTACATAGTGAATCCCTTATATGATTTCCATATGTCGATTTCACTTAAGTAAATCCCATACATATATTCAGAAACATATATATTCTTATATGTAGTGCTTACATCAATTCCCCATTGTGAAATTCCCCTATGTAGAAATTCAAATGTAGTTCAGTGATGATATTATATGAATTTATACTCCATATTAAATTTTGTAACATATATTTATTTTTTTATGACTTTTTATTATGTATACATTGTTAAAATTAAATTATAAATTCATATAAAATATTATGAACCCATGAATATTTTTTTACATATTAAAACATGTTTTTATGAATATCATCATTTATTTTATGTTCATAGATGAAACGTAGAACTTGAGTACTCAAAAATTGAATATTTTATTTTATATGTTTTTAATAAATTTCATGGTTTCTAAATTAATATTTGATGATTTTAAACACATTAAAAAAATCTCAATATTTTTAATATTATGTTATTATATCTTGAATTTCTCCCCATATTCACATTTCACCTCAAATAGGCAATACTCAATATCATTTTTTAAATTCAAACTTGTTATTTTCATCCGTCTTATCATTGACATATTATTATAGAGTCCATCTAAATTATTTAACTAGTGATTTAATATTAGTTTTAATTGTTATTATTTTTTTTAATTTTACTTCCTAGATTTGGTTATTATTTTGAAATGATAATATCTTTTTTTTCTCTCTCCTTCTCCGATAATGAATGATGATTATTTTTTAATTTTAAATTGATTTATCAAATTTTTTGTGTTAAGTTAACTAATTGAAAATGTGAATCAAAATATGATAATCTTTATTACTGTTTAGGTGAAAAAAATTATGATGTGATACACCTTTTATAAGAACATTCATTATTCAAGTGATATTGCACCAAGAGTAATGTGATGTATTGTGTATTCTACATATGCTGAAAATTTATCAAATAGGATAGACGATATGTCAAGGGTTGAATAAAAATTTATTTAATTATTAATTTCTTTGAATATAAATATGTTCATTCACTCAAGAACTAGTACATGTATTTTATTCTATATCTATCTATTTTTTCTACTTTCTTGATTATGTAACTCTTCAAACAGAATTTCATGGACACTTTGTTTTTTTATTTATTCATTTACATTTAAAAATTTATTCTAGTCATAATCAGGTAATGACATCTCAAATGTAAATTCAATACTATTTGGGTTTAGAATACCATTTTCTACTGTTAGGGATGTAATAAGGTTGTTTTTCTCCATACAAAATATAAGATTCTAGTTTTTGTTCCACTAAAATATGAACCTTATCATCAGGTTATGATTCCCCATTAAAAATCAGCCAGTTCATAAAGTATCACATTCCATGTAGAGAGGTATAATACTTGACTATGTACATTTTTGTCTAAGGCCGTATAAAAATAATTTTTTACATTATTTTATTCCACTACTAACTACCACTTAACAATTTATCCCTTTTAATTAATATTTATAATTAATCTATGTTGCTAAAATTTTACTTTTTTATATTCATACCCCTATAAAACATTTATCATCGTACTATACAAATTAATAGTTTTAAGGTCTTTAACATAAAATAAGAACACCATATTATATAAAAGATATTAGTTTATGTCATATTTTTTTAAAAAAATTTATTGATCTAAAAGAAGTAATAAAATAAAATGATCTGTTAGGGATGTCACCTATTCTTTAGAAAAACTAACTTATTTTACACCAAATACTTCCTATGATGGATTTATGACCCAAAATATGGTTTTTAGGATGTTATTATGTAAGTAATAAATTTATTTAACCATGTCTAGTCTGAACCACTAGGTTAAGGATGTGTACAGATTAGAGGACTGCAAGTTTCCTATTATAAGTGAGTTGAGTGGGATATTTCTAATTATTCAAAAGAAAAACATGTACCCACCATTTTGACTTAACATAAGTATAAAAAACGTCAAAATCAAAAACCATCAGGTTATAATTTCTAATAATTTATATACAATGGTTTTTGGACAAGTTTAATGGTTTTTTACCCCTTGCCTTTTTATTTTAGACCCTTTTTAACCCTTTTTAACCTTAAACACAATAACTATTTTTTACTATTTATAATATTCACTATGAATAAAATAATTATGATATCATTAGAAAATATGAATTATATTTATTAAAAAAATATTTTCCAAATTTTCAAATTCCATTAAGAGAAGTGGAAAATTATTAATTTTAAATTAATCTCATTGAAGGGATGAAAATGTGGGTTTCTGAAGAGGAAATATTGAAAAGTATTAAAATATATGTTTTATAAAAATTAAATATGAAATTTATTACAATAAAAAAGAAATTATTAATACTTATATAAATGAACTATGGTTGCAATTATAATCAAATTAAAAATATATATTTGTTTCAAAATGCATTAAAAGAAATGAAAATTTGTGATAAAAATATTATAATTTATTACTCATCAAAAACATTATCTTCTCAGAAAAATATCAAAAATAAACTCTTATATAATTATGAAATACATATCATAAAAATGAATTAAATATATTAAAGTAAATTTTTATATTTTGAAATAATTAATTTTAAAATAAGTGCACAAAAAGTTGAAAAACTGTTTATAGAAAAATATAATTTTAAAAAGAAAACTTTATTTAATAATATATATTTCTAATAGAACTTTATATTATTGTTAAAGAATTTGATTAGATATATAAAATATAAAGTTAATTAAAATAATTCTTCAATAGTTATTTTTTTAATTTATTGAGGTAAAACACATTGTTTGGCATAATGAATGTCATTTCAAAAATGATTTAACTTGTTTTTGAAATTGTTTTTATTTTCATTTATAACAAATTGATATCCTAAAAATTAATTTATATGCGTTTTCAGACCATATATTTTCATAATTTATTTAATCCATTTCATATCCATCATTCTAATGGATATTTTATAAATATAATGTTAAATAATAATATTTTAATAATATGTCAGGTTTCGTTTACACTTGGTGGTGAATGTAATTCAAAAAAAGCTAAGTGTGTCTTGTAATGAAAGAAAGAATCAATTTTACATTAATTTTTTTTTCAATTTTCAATTTACTTACTATATATATATATTTCACAACATCTCAAGGTGTTACATTCTACCTCCCTTAAATGGAATTTCTCTCTCCAAATTCATTGCTTTTGTACTAAAAACAGAGGAAACGTATCCCTCCATAAATCCTCCAGTTCCCATGTATCTTGATAATTCTTGTGGCATTTGAGAAAAAAGATTGACTATGTGGGTGGTTCAATTTTTAGAACATTAACTATAAAATAAAAAATCTCGACTTTTTATTTTTCTGAATTTAGATCGTGCTCTAGTGGTAAGGCCTATGAAATCAGTACTTGTGATGGTTTAGTTATTTTCATCCTTATTAGAGATACATGAATCAAAATTTTAACATGATAGAGATTTTGTGGAAGCAACAAGATATAAGCTACAATCATGATACGATCAAGAATTTCAGAGGGACTAATATACCTAGGGATTAATTTTTGCCTCTTTATTCCATTGAAAATTTCAAATAAATTACTTCTCAACAAATAAAAATTATATATCACATAATAGTTTATTATAATAACATTTCATCAAACTTTGTGTTTCCATTATGTGTTGTATATTGTCTCTAACACTCTCTTTCATTTCATCAGTTAGCTTAGCTCCCAATATCTTCCACTATGCAACTTCATTAGGGTACACCTGATTTCTACTATTCATGATAAATAATTGGATTCATAAGGAGCCATAATAATGTTATAGTGACATATTTTATTGTATGATAATTCAAATAGAGGTAGGGGATGATCCAAACAAGCTTCTAAATTCATTAAACATGATATTAAAATATCCTCTATGGTTTTAATTTTCTTCTAAGGATAACCATCATTATGAGAATGATATGTAGTGAGGAAAGTTGTCTCTACTTTAAGATCTTTCTAAAGGCTTCAAAAAAACATTGAGGTAAACATTGGATCATGACCAGATACAATTTAATGTGTTACACCATTTAACATTATTACTTTCTAAATATATTTTCAATAAATCTAATCCTAAGAGAATCCTACTCTAACAGTGGTGAATGTTTCTAGATATGTAATGAAATAAACTACAACTAAGATATAATTGTTACCTTTATATTTCTTGAGGAGTCAAATGAAAACATTTGAGGTTATGTTTTCCTATTTCCAATATTTTTTGTATAATGGTGGTAGAATTACCTTATAAATTTGTCTCTCATCCTTAACTTGTATGCATACCAAGTACCGAGATATATACTTATCAAAATCTCTATTCATGTTGTCGTACAACAAATACTATTTAATTTAGGCTATTAGTATAAATTATATCCTATATCCTTATTTTCCTATAGTTTTGGGTTCAATACCTACTTCCTTATCATATCAAATAATTTTTCACTATGATTGAGGTAAATCCCTATTTGAATACTATATTAACATATATCATAAAAAATTCCAAAATTGAAATATCTCATAATTAAATTAAAAAAAATTATAATAAACCCTAATGGTTAACAATTAATTTAATCATATTCCCATAAAATTCAAATCCATTCATCCTCAAATAATTTTATTCTTACTAAAACATATACAAAACCAAATGCTTTTATTTGTTAAATCTATAAAAAAATCCTTATTCTAGAAAAAATCCAATCATATAATGGCTCAAAATATGTGTTCATTATTTTGAAATTATGATCAACCTTAAAATCAAAAAAAGAATTATATTCACAATCATTCTTATGGTTATCCCACACTGAAAAAATATTTTTCCAAAATTCACATTATCATTAGATGTCTTATGGTTCATGTAAAGAATATTGAATTGGAAAAAATCCAAAAAATAATCCTTCAATACCAATACATAAGTAATTGAATCCTTTGACATCAATTATTGTTATGGAATAGGTACATTATTTGACTATTTGTTCTTTATTTATTCAGGGAATTAACTTGGTTAATTTCCATGTTCCCCATACATATGATATTAAACATCAAATTAATTTTTCACTCTATGGAATAATTTTACACAAATATAACATCAACCATTATATTACTAATAAATTTTTATATGGTTATTACCCCTTTATTAACATATTGAAAGGAGAATATTCTTTCCTCTATATTCATTACCACATGAGAACTAATAAAAGTTTATTACTCTCTAATTTTATGATTTGAAAATCATAGTAATGTTCATGTTGTTAATCATATATCATGATAGATGACTAGTCATAGTAATAATATATATCTATCCCATTATCATTCATTGTAATTTCTCATAGTCACTAAATATTCTATTAGATTTAATATTAATAGTATTCCTTCCACTTCAATCAATAAAATAAAATAAAAAATGTATAGTTTTAGAAACTATAATCATAGAGGTAAAACCACTTAATCAGGAAAAATTAATTGTTGGTTTTCTATATCATGACACCATATTTTTAATCAATGAAACCAATGATTTATCCAAGTTCAGTAATAGTCAACATATATATAAATCCATAATTACGGTTTGTAAAGAGTTGATGGATTTACAAGCATATCTCATGGTAGTGTCAAACCAGGTGTGTATAAAGGCATGTTTAATTGCACTAGGAGATGATCGAGTCTAAATCAATTAACCCTTTTTTGGATTTATTTCCCCATGATACATATATTCTATATACAAATCCACTTGAAGTATCTTTAGAGGAATTCAATTTCACCAAAAACAATTAATCTGTCCTTTAATGAAATTATATGGAATTTTCGTACACGTTGAATCATCCTTAATCTAATCCTTAGAAATAAACATAGACATACCCTTATAAATATTCATTGTGGTCTCAAAAATGATTATTCTTAAAAATTTACCAATGATAACTATACTTATCCTCTCATACCAACTTGAATTAGCCAAAAAAATTTATATATAAACATTACTTATTAATATATTAACATCTATTACCATACAAAAACACATGCTAGGGGATCGTAAAGGTGTAGTTCCTTTGGATACTAGACGGAAAATAAACTTATTTAATGAATGATCTATAACATCTCCCATAATAATCTTCCCACATAATACGCCTACTAGATATAAACTACTTAAAATTGTTCTTCAAAACATGGGGAAATATAACATCTGTAATGGTTATATTGGATCCTTATTAAGGGTAAAACAGTAGGAAACATAAGAATAAAAAGAGAATGAGGGAATTAGAGCATGAGCATAAAATATGAAATAATATCATGTATAAAAAATATTATCATCATGACTCACTAATTAAATATTGGAAGTTCATGAGAAATTAATCATAATTAAATAAAATATCATGAAACATTAGAACCAGACATTGGAATACGAAAGAGATTTATGTAATACAAAAAATCATAAAAAATAATTGTTTTAGTAGTCAAGGATTATCTCATGGGATGAAAGTCCTTATCCAATACATTAGAGAGTGATATTAGACCCCTGTCATCATAAAATAATCAGCCAAAAATATTTATGCCACATTAAATAAATTATTTATCATATCATATTCAACCATTTTTTAAAAAATTGGATTTATAATATTTAAAAATAGTTTCATAAAAAATGACATAATGAATTAGATTGGTAGATACCGAACATTATTCACCCAAAAAAAATTCTTCATATTGGAATATATATATATATATATATATATTAATAAACAATTTTACCAATAACGATAAATAAAATTAAGGAAGATATTAAAATATAAATGAAACGTTGAAAAATATTTTTATAAAACATTTCATAACATTTTCATAAAGAGTTAGAATCCAAAATCATTTAAAAAAAATATTTTTTTCATGAAGGTAACATTAAATCCTTTTGAAAAACATTTAATGAAATAAAAAAATGATCCTTGAAAGACATAATGGTTTTATGGTAAAAATGTGGAGTGGATGAAAATGATATGAAAATGAAAGAGAATTTATTTTTAAAGTTTTATACATACCAATACTGAAAACTCACATCTTAATAATCATAATGAGAAATTATTTTAAAAATATTTAAAGTGATATAATATTATCACATGATGTAATATCTATTTGGGTATCAATTTATAAATTAAATAATTTTTATAAAGAAATAATATCAGTATGGAAGATAAAACACCATCCTATAGAATGATGACTATTCTTAAAAACATTAAATATTTATAAAGAAATATGTTCAGCAATGAAAAATAATTGAGGTACAAACAATACAAAAATATTTTCATGGAAGAAAACTAGAAATACCTATAAAAATGATAGGAGGTATAATATAAAAGAATAATAGGGTAGGTTTTACCCAACATATAATAATAGTGTTCAAGAAGAATTATCATAACACATTCAAATGAAATTAACATAACCAAAACCTTCTATATTTTTATAAAAGGTGATTCACAATCTCATAAAAAAAATATAATTTTAAATGAAATATTAATTACCATGAATAAAGTGGTAATGATGATATAATACATAATAAAGGAAGTATATACACTATATAAATAACATTTGGTGTATAATGTTAGACATTTCTAAAAAATGATATTTGATACAAGACCATTAGAATCATGAGAGATGGATGATCCTTTGAGGATTCATGTGGATGATGAAATAGATTTCTATATAGGTATTTGATTATGTCAACATGTGTTGTTGGATTACCAATATCTTGGATATTCAGAAGACCTATGGTGTGTGGATTACCCAAAATATATGATATGGATATAAATTAGTATTTAGAATAATGGAGAGTGTAATTATACATTAAATTGGGATGTTGAATGATGATTGATTGGATGAGTACATCGGTAAAATGTATGAATCTTTCTCCAGTATGTTTTTGAAGTTGTTAGAGTATGGCTTCAAGGATCCAACATATGTTTTTACATATATGATTACTTTTTGTATATTTTTTCAACGTTTTTTTTCATGGTGTACACTTCTGTATATTGTGATCATAAACGAATGAATAATTGGTGGTTTTATAGTAGGTTTTATACTCACACCCTATAAAATCATCTCGATGTTCCTGTATAATTTATGAATCAATATCTAAAAAATGTATAATTCCATGCATTAGATAGTTAAGCTGGAAAAATAGGATGGTGGAATTAAATGATGGATGGACCCCAACTATTAGAATATTAATTCCATGTCACTCGACTATTATACTATTTTTTTCTTTTAAACCATTATTTTGGAAATACATTATTTTGAATGAATTATATGATTTAAATTTCATATTCCTAGTATACAGTCATATACTATTATCATTTATACTACTATCTATTGGATTAATATTTTAATTTTATTGCCCATATTATTTTTTACAACTATTTTATTTTCTAATTTTTTATATTATTGAAGGTATAGTCCTACCATGATGCCTCTCAGGACCTCGCTGCTACTCATTAACCTTTTGTATATGGAGAGGCATTCCTGAGGTTAGATGACACTCTATTCATACCTAGTTATTAAAGTCGGGGTGTTACACATTTTTACCATAGGTCACATTTTCCATCACATATTTCATTATTTTTTTGATTTTGGACATTTTTTATATTAGATTGTATAGTTTGGACTTGAATAGTGGATTTATGTTACATTCTAGAAAACATTGTATATTGGACCATTGAGTTGCCTAAATTTTGGGATTGATTTTCTAATGGTTCACTGATATCATTTTTTAACCATGAGTGATACATATGATGTTAATATTCTAAATTGTTGGATTTGGGGTTCATTCACAAATCTTAACGAGTCGTATAGGGTCATATGCAACTTAATTGTATCATGAATTTTATAATGTTTAATTAATTAAAATATTATTGATTTTTTTTATTTTTTCATCAGTGGTACATTATTTCTTACATTTAATTACCTTAGACAAAGAATAATATTATTTTGTGTATACATGGCTAAGACCAGTGATTTTGTACCAAAGGCTTGGACTTTTCCAAGGGTAGTGATAAGGGGGTTCTACCTTAATTTCACATGTATCCTACTAGGATAGATATCATATAAAAATCCCTTTTTCTTCCCATAGAAATCATTGATTTTCCCTTTGAGTGTTTTCATAGGAATGATAAATTTCCATTAGGATTTTTAGATAATGTTTCCAAGGAGATATTTGATGGGACCACCAAGAGTAGAAAACTAGAATATCTACATAAGATGGAATACCCCTTTAAAAACCTATTTTACTTGAGGGTAGATGGGAATGATCGCATATATTTAGTAGTAGTTCATTCATGCAACTAATCCAACATGGGATCCCCTAACATGTCCCTACTCCTAGTGTTGGAGCTCAAAATTAAAAGGTTGATGACACACATGACATTCTTCTCTAGGATTTCTTTTGCATACAATTCAATAGAGACCCCCCTGAAGCATAAATCAGGATAAAAATCATTGAAATTATATTCAAATTGTTATAGTCTCTAAAGGATTGTAAGGTGAAAATTGGTCGCTTAATTCTACAAGGACCAGCTCGGAGATTGTGATGAATTATGAATAAATATGGAATACATGATGGAATATTAAGGGACACATTCTTGGACCAATTATTCTAAGAATTATTCTATGATATGTTGAATGTGATTCACACAAATGATTTCATTGAACTTGAGTGGGGGATGATGTCAATGTATTCTGTCTGAAAAATAGACTGTTTATTTAGAGAACACAATTAAAAGGAAAAGTGAGAACCCAAGAAAGTACAAAATACAAACCATAAAATTCCAAAAAAAATGGATGAACCAATAACGTATTATATGAGCCTATTAGACACATTTTACTTAAATAGATGTCGAGGTATTATCATTCTCCATTATTCAATAAGATGATTTATTTTTTCCCTTATTTTATGGGAATGATGTTGAAAACTAAATGATGTTTGAGATTGGCCTTCATATTGAGATGAAATGATAGGATATAAAGTTTTATTTTAAAATGTATGAGGAGGTAATTCATAAATCTATAAATATTGAGAAGGAAGTGGAGAAATATAAAACTATAGTTCTCTATTAATATTTTAATAGAATTAATATGTTATTTTTCATTCATGCCACAAATTCCACTTTTAAGAATAGTAAGAGGAAATTAAAGGACATGTAATCAGGTTTTTGAAAATAGTTATTGTAATAAATGTTTTATTTGTCTTCCATTGTGGGTTATTGCTTTCATAGATGATAAAATTCAGGAAAATGGGGAACTATCTCAATTACATTCCTAGCCCACCCAACATTTCTCACTAGTGTGTTATAGAAAGAAATCATAAGGGGTTCTATGTGATGTATTATTATTTAGGATCAGGGAGGTCATGTAAATTTTTTGGTTATGAGTTTTAGATAATCTCATTGACTCTGTAGGCTTTCCTGAACTAAGTGACTTGTTACCCACATGTGTGATGTCATAGGGCTAACACAACCAGATTTTATGATGCTAACTAGGTTATAAGTGATTAAAGATAGAGGGCTTTGATGGTTTAGGGTATATGTCTAATTAAATCTACACACTCTATTGAATTGATTTATATAGGTGATTTTCATTCATTAATATATTCTCAAGTCATTTATGGTATGACTTTTGGGGAAAAATCTACTATATAATTCCATTTATTGATACACTTTTGGGAAATAAAGTGAATTATATTTATATTTTCCCAAATTTACATTTAGTGATTTATGTCTATGAACATGTATAAAATTTCAAAATTATAGACATATATAGCTTCATGTTGATAATTCTTGTTTACTCGTTGACTAGTTACTAGGAACACATCAATTTTTATTAGAGATGAGTATACATTAAAATACCTAATGTGGAGATGTTTATATTGATTGGTGAGTGGGATGTTGATTAAGGAGTATTTAGACCCAAATTCCCTAAAATGAGTTTCATTATAGTGAATATGGCTAGAATCATTGTTTCTGTATTCTAAATAGTGATTACCTCTTCATATCTACTTATGTTATTGTTGTACCCAAATTTATTTTAGAATATTTCTAGGGTTTGCCTAAATTATCTGAATCGATCTTGGAATTATACTTTTTTCAAGTGTGAAGCCTATATATATTCCACCTAAATGACATGATACCTGCTAAATTAAATTATTAAAGACATAGAATGAATATATATAAGAAAAAGGCATTATATTACTGATAATACCACCTTTGGATTCTACGGTGTTATTAACTATTATGAAATATTAAGAATTTGGATGTGTGTGGATTATATGATGTTAAATAAAATTTATATGATAAATAATTATACTTATTTAAGGATTATTGACTCATTTTATCAGTAAATTTTGACCCATTAATTCTCAGATATTAACTTATAGCCTAAATAATATTATATTCTTGGTTGGTATGAGGATAAATTGAAGGAAATGTTTATGAGAAAATATGTGTTGTATTATTATCCATTTATTCCTCTTATACTAAAGAATGATGAAGCAGTTTTTACAAATATCATGAACATGATTTTTCACCCATACATGGAATCCTTAATTATTATGTTCATTAAGGAAATCTTGATATATTAACATTCCCCAAAATCACATTCTAGACACATAGATATTTTATTGAGTACATATAATGTGGAAAAAAATTATTAAAAGATCCCAAAACGTCACTTTTTTATCAATGAGGCATGTTACCTCAGGCATGTGGTTATTCATTTAGGATTTTATTTTGATATAGATAAGGGATAGGTATTTATTTCATTCTCAATGATGAGGAGTGTGTTTGAGATTGAGAGTTTTTTAAGACTCGATAGATACTATATGTTATTCATTCATGACTTTTACCATTTGGAATCAACCATTACCACACATAAAAAGAAGAGGGTAAAATCTATATTGAAGGATCTATATGATAAATCCTTCTTGTATCAATACTATATATTGGAATTAACATTCACTCTCATTTTAATTGAACACATGGATTATTACACAATTTATTTCTATGCATTTGAAATTGTAATGGGATCTGACTCAATATATAATGATCAAGTGGTTTCATATAGGTCTCTCTAGTTGTGAGACTGATAGCTGAAATGCAATACTCCTAACATGGAGTAATACTTTTTTGACCATTCATGGATATTTTTTTGACAATACCAATTTCATGATATATATATATATATATATATATACCAAAATTGGTTAAGGTATATTGTAAGGAATAATCCTTAAAAACTCATATTCTAGTTATCTTATATTATAATTGACTTTCTTTCTCTCAAAAATATCTTTCTTGTTTTGTGTTTTACAGAATATGGATAAACACTTGCACTGTAAACCCATACATTTTAGAGGGACACTTATACTCAGTAACCATTTTTCACTTATAGAGCCCCTTTTAAAACAAAACACGATTTATTTCCATAACATATATATAATAGTTTTATGAAAACTTATTATTTTTCCATCAAAATATATAAGCCATTTAGGAAACATTTTTTAACATTGGTTGATAAAAAACTGAATAAGGAAAAAAAAATTGGATAACAGCAAATCACATGAGTTGGAAGGCATAAATTTATAACATAAAAGGCATGGGTCCTGAATAATGATAAATAATCCTGACATAAAACTTGGGATATTAGGATCATGGAAACCTATGAAAGAGGAAGAATCATATAACATGAAATAAACATGATTCAAGGAAAACTACCAAGAACATATCACATGTGTATAAAGCCCCATAATATATTTGGTTTACCATGTAATCTCGTACATGAAGTATCATGATACTATACATTACTCAAGGAATTTTAGTTCTTTCTAGGCATAGTCATCATATCCTAATCATGCATATGTGATCTATATAAAAAATCAATCATATGTAATAATCTTAAAGGTTACCCATGGAATAAAATGTGTATCGAGATCATGTCATAATGAATAAACAATGGGTGCATCATACTAATTTCACTAAAATAGGAGATCAAATTATTTTGATGAAATAATAAAAAATAATAATAGATCATTAATAATGATTTGTAATTGATGTTGATACCTGAAAAAAGTGTCAGTGAAACCATTCAAATTTTACACATTAGTGCGGTTTAAGGGAACAAATAAAGATCTTTTAAAGATGATAAAGTCACAATTGATTTCCTAAACCCATATATTAATTTAGATAGTTTTCATGATAAAATTAGTGAAATTAATACTATGTTTCTGGGAAAAAAATGTTATGGTTAGTACATGGAAATTTATAAGAAGAAAAATATTCCTTTTAATATTGTTCTCTCATTGAGAGGAATTGATAATGGAAACATTTATAAAATATGTAACCCCCCCAGGAGTAATTGAGAATCATACATATTTTTGGTACATACATACATAATATAGATTATTTATATATGAATAATGATAAAATACACTTGGTGAAGTGAGATAACGCATAACACAAATATAAATTGGGGGTTCTGAGAGATCCCTTACATAAAATCTAAAAAGGATTCCATTTTGAAAATATTTGATCAAAATTTGAAAAATAACTTTTTGAAACATTCATGTCCATATCAATAATTTTTGAAAAATTATATAAAAAAACATGTACATGACATATAAATATTTATAAAATAAATATCAAAAACATTCAAAAGGTTATTTTTGTTAACGATACACTTAAAAAATATAACATTAAAGTGAGAATAAATAAAATTAATAGAAACGTGTATTTTCTATAAATGAACACGAAACTATTGAAAATTATAATAATATAACAATAAAATGTATTTTCACACATAATATTATCAAGGAATAATAGATGATGTAGATGTTGAACCCCATAAAGGGTAATTGATATAATAAACCCCTAACAACTTGTTAATCCATAGAATCATATTCCACATGAAAGTGTAACATTTGAAAAAAATGAATATCATGATAATAAATAAATTCATGAATTTACATGTGAATGGGAAATTGTATACACCACATAAAATAATATAGGTGCATGACATAAAAAAATATTCCTCAATGATGAAAAATTGTGTCATAGTCCCTTTCCATGAGTCTGAATCATCACATACTTTAACGTGCCAACCCAGATTCCCCTAAAACATATTCCATGATGGTTGGTTACAAGGAATCAAGTGTGCCTCCTAAAACACTAGAGGCTAAAAAATACCAGCGGGAGCCAAGGGTATGATAGTGAGGATATTATTCCATCATATTACTGTGGGGAAACAGTGGAAATAGCTATGTATAAAAGGAAACAGTAAATAAACAGAGCATGGAAGTAGTAAATATACTAAAATAGAACATGTGGTAACAATAAATGAAAATTATATAAAATACCAAATAGTTATGCCACACATACTACACCGGTAACCCACTAGGCCAACTATATAGATATAGGTGTATAAAACGAACTGAAATAATTGTAAAATGCTCTACTACAAACTCTGTGATAGACCACGCACCCAGTATCCACACATTATCAAACTTTACTAGTCTAATCATAATAATCACATGAGAAGCTCTATTGGAACAAGAAACATTGGGCCTTATACCAATCCACCATTCACTCGATGCTCATCCTGAAAAGAATACTTAAGGTCTACATGTACACAGAGGTTCACTTTTCGGGATGATAAATAATCATAGTACGCCACCCTAAAGATGAACCTTTAAAAGACACTACTTTAAGTGTATGAAAAATAAAGTTCTTAGCCTAGCCGAGACATAACTAATTAGATAAGTAAAACCAACAAACTTGAAACCATAGTCGAAGCCCGTGTCACTGTCCCAATCAACTAGGAAAGGTCCACCATGGATTCCCATATCTATATAGATATACCTACATAGTCTCTTACCAATACATATATATATAAATAAGAATATTCATGAGTAAGTGATTGAAATGTTATAAAACCAATCAGAAGTCAATCAATCAGTTTGTAATCCCAATCACTTCGTCATCGTATACATGTTCATTGACCAGGATGTCATACACTCAATCCGTGTATCATTAACATGACCTCTAGATCAATAATAACAAATGGTATATACAAGCATCGACCAATGCCATAAATATCTAGGATCATGCTATGTTACCAAAGGGGGATACTCATCCTAAACTTGGGTTCACCTGTACATGCATACAATTAATATAATAATGAAATCCAAGGAAGTACGTCTGAACATCCTATAAATGATCACAGAGATAGTCTCCATACTTCTCATGCCCTGTGAATCCAATCAACTGTCTGATATCTGATTCCAGGTTCATAGGTGGTCACGACATTTAGAACATGGGTAATACAAAATTGTATGACCCTTCGGAAATATATAATAATAACTCTCAAGGGGATTTCATGTCGATCCCTGAAGTTTCTAATAAGGGAGTGAATTATAATCCATATCATCTGGAAGAGCATAATAATTCTACATATCCAATGATTTGTGATGTCATTTACCACACCACAGTTAGGTAACCAACTTGGGAGAGCATACGAATCCATATTTCGTGGAGATCGTAATGAGTAATGAGTATAAACTTATTAAGGAGAGTGTATTCATCCTCATCACATGTTTAAAATAGGATATCAGAATCATCCTCATATCTCAGGAGAGAGGAAATATCCACGAGTGTTATTTCTAGGAATATCATTCCCATATATCATATTAGTAGTCTCAACAGATGGATTTGAGGAAGAACCTATATAAATCAAATGAATATATTAATTAAATATACAAGTTTAATATCATTATCAAAGAAAATAAACAATTGTATAACTATTAATAAATTAAATAACATTGATCAGAAGTCAGATTAGAGGGATTAACATTTAGGCATACTAATTAATTACATAGATCCTTGAAGAAATATCTGGGTATCCCAAATAGAAACAAAGATTCCTTGTGTCAGACTCAATGACCACCAATATGGAATTAACTTTAGTCATCATTGTTGCATAAAAAATAACAAGTGAATCATAACCAAAATAATGAGGGAGGTCGAATGCCTAATCCCAACACTAGTTACACAGCCCCATGGCCTGACATATACATCATGGTTTTTTAGGTGATACCAACTACAATATCTACCCAAACTCAATGTGTAACTTAGGGTTGGTTAAAAAACAATTTACCATCAAGGTCCCTCAATTTAGACACAGAGAGGAATCCTACTTTGGATAATTGAGGTATATAGACAACTGAAAGAATCCTACATGGGATCCATAGATGAAAATGAAAAGGAGGAATCATATGAGGTATCCAATAATGACAAGAAAATAGAGGCATTTGATAAGGGATCCCTATAGTAGTAATTAGGAAGAAGGAATCCCACATATGACCCTCAAGAAAACATAAGAGGTAGAAGAGTCCTATAAGGTATCCAGGGAATAATGCATAGGTAATGGAATCCACTATGGAGGTGTATTCTTCTTTTTAACAACAAATTTTTGGAAACTAGTCATATGAAAATTCCTAGAAACATAGTTGCTCGGATTTCACCCATCCACTCATCAATTTAAAATAAAATTAGTACCACATAGAAGTAAAAATTACCTTTATCACTTGAATCACACTCCAATGATTTTTCCATTGCAAGGATAAGATGACCATGAAACATGGAATATTAGTCTCATTATTATTTAATCTTCCACTGAACATCACTTTAAAATCAGGCACCACACTTGTGCCATGATTTTTTCAATGACCACATGTTACACAACTTCATTCATGTCACGCGTTTCTAAAAATGCTTTAATTATACTAGAAAAATAAGAAACGTCGATTTTCCAATCGAGGTAACTATAAAGTTATTCCAGTCAAAGACATTATTCATACCAAATAACCTAAGGTGATTATTAAATGATGAAGGAATCAAAATTAAATTACCACCAAACATTATCTCCTACAATGACTCGATCAAAAAACAAGAGTAAAACCAATCTCACATACTAAAAATGAATCGTAAACCCAATCCATCCTTTCACACATACATTTCCATCAAATAAAATGAACAATATCCTATATGTTTATGAGACAAACTAAGGGTGTCTAGGTATCCAAAATTTCCCGACTAATCAAGAATCACAACTTGTTGATAAGTTATAACCACAAATATCGTAAGATCAATCCACTCTAAATAATGTAATGAAGAAAATGAAGTGAGAAGATAATAAATACAAATATTGACTCTAATGGAATGATCCTCACCATGAATCCTTATAAATAATTTCTCCCAAGAGGTCACAATACAAATGTAGACAACAAGAATAAACTAACACTCACCAGGAAGCGGTATACAGTAATACCCTATAGTTGCCCATTTCACATGAAAGGTAATCATATCCATCTGCATTCTAATAAATGACCACACTATAAAACCACAAATTGATAAACGACGCCATACATGGGGTTCAATGGAATGGAATCACATGCCAGTTAGAAATACTATGGTTATTGCACCATGCGTGAATGAGGATTAAGCCATTATCATCACAACAAAATGATGAAATATAGATCCATGTAAACTTCCATTATAACAATATATATATATATATGGAAAATATGACAACCCTGCTTTTTATTACAACTTAAACATGCTTTATTACATAAAACTTCACTTGATACAACAAAGAAGATCGAGAGGTTTAGTGTCTTTGGGGCTTAGGATCATTACATAAAAACTTTAAACATGAAATACAACATCCTTATTGAAAACTTCCTTTACATGACCACTACATTCCTTCGTACTTAGCATTGCATGGGATAACCTGAGGACATGCATAAGAAAACGGTGAGCTATAAAGCCCAGTAAGGGAGTACACAATGAATAACATGAGGAGTACAATACATGTTAGGCAATAGTCATATCAATAGATCATAAGAGAGACATGAACATAAAGGCATGATAAAGCATGATATTCATAACATGGAAATGTGGCAACAACACTTAACATTGAATTAGCATGAGCCAAGGCTCTTTGCACATGGAGCATGAGTAATCCCTCATTGCACTTGAAGCACGAGTAAACCCTCGTTGCACTTGAATTATCATGAGTCAACACTCATTGCACATGACGTATCATGATACTATACTTTACCCAATGCATTGGAGCGCTATCAGGGCGCACCCTTCTTAAATATTTCATTTCATGCATAAGTGTGCCACATGGATCATAAAACATGGATTCATAAAACATAATCATTTATTCCACGATAAAGGAATGTGGAATTCATACATGAAACTTTACAATCAATAAGTAAATGTGCATAAAGGTGAATACCCTTGATGGAGAAATGGGCATGGTATTCACTACACAATGATATTGGCTTAGAAAATCGGTGTGATTTTCGGCAGCGTAACGGCGTGACATAAGAATTCATAAAAAGGCTGATGAGAGAGAAAGGGGTTCCTCATCATATTTACATGTAATGGACAGTAAGAAGGTCATATAGATACATGTCCCAACAATTGAAAAGGAAATTAGATTCATGATACAAAAGTATTGCTTGAATATATAAAAGAGGAGAAAAAGGTTCCTTTCGGAATTTCGGCATAGTAACGGGTGTACATGGGAGGCATTTAGTGAGAGAGAAAGGGGTCTCCCATCATTCAAACAATAAGAGGGCAGTATGGGAGAGGTGAGAAACCATAACCCAACATTCATAAATGAAATTAAAAGGGCAATACAACTTAAAGAAAATTGACAAAAATGAGAAAGGAAGAAAAAACTTTACTTGGAAGTGTGCTTCCAAAGGCTAGAGAGAGGCTTGTGAGAGGCTTCTTGGGAGCTTGGGGCACCTTGAGAGGATTCTAGAGAGAGTAGGGCAGAGGTTGGACGAACTTCAAGGGCTTTGAGTGAGGAGGAAGTGAGAGCTTGGGTGGGTTTATATAGGAAAGGTGAGAGAATTCTTTATTATTTAGGTTTGGGACCCCTTATATTAAAATAATCCAAACCACAAACCATCCCATGGTATTTGCCCATGGTATCTGGAAACGGAAAGAGGAAAACAATATTTTACAAGGCCAAGGTCCGAAATTATTAAAAAATTAGGGTTGCTTATGTGGAGGTGAGTCACACTCCCATGGAAATTAATTTAAAAAGGCAAAGTGTTGAATAAGTCTTGAGGGCTCCATTAATGCTTTGAAAAGTAAGTCAAAAAAACCCAAAACCTAATTATTTTAATGATAAAACACATATTGGCCGAACATAAGGATTATGGTATTTTATTACATCACCATTGGGTCATTATGATGTCATAAAACACATTATATATTTAAATGGTATTTAATTTTTACCCAAAAATTTGACTGTCTCAGAAAATTATGAAAAATTCACCATTGGATAATTTCGACGTCCTGATTCCAAGAATAATATTTATTTTATCTAAATAATTTTCTAAATATGTGAATTTTTACTTTTAAAATAAAAATCGACATTTATAAAAAATTCACGGGTTTTGACAGAAATGGCTTTCAAACCTTAATAAAAATTTTAATTGCATTCATAAAATTATAAGATCATTTATATTTAATAAAAATTAATTTAATATTAATAATAATATTTTATTAAAATATTATTTAATTCAAAAATCCTTTAATTTAATAAAATATAATTTTTATTTAAATAATAACTAAAAACATCATTTGTACTTTAAAAACTAATTACAATGCATCAAAAATGACTAGAAATTATATTCATTATTATATACAAAAATAATGTACATGAACATGGTGCTACTTATTTGTTACATAACCCCTTAAAATAGCCTCATAAGACCCAAGGGTAAGGTGTGCGATGGTGACAGACTCTTGGGGTTGCTCGGATAACATCGCTCGAGTGGTAATCTCTATCAACTTCCATTTTTCCCATAGACGATCACGTTCGAGCTTGACTTGATGAAGCTCAGCTTGGGCTTGGTCAAGGGCAAAGCCCAAAGACGCCACCTCCTTTCCGAGCTCCGACAAATGGGCTTCGTAAGGGGCAATTCTACTGGATGAGGCCATCGCTTCCTTTGTCTGAGTAGAAAATTGGTTCGTTAAAGCCTTATATTTAAACTACCCAGATGATCACTGTTCAACGACTATAAAAGTAACGGTCACAAATCTTAACGTTAAACTAAATAAGTTGACATCTTATAAAAAAACATTTTTCATAAAGAAACATTTAACTGGATCAAGAGGGATTTTCCATTAATGAAACTTTGGGTCGTTACAACATTCCCCCCTTAAGAAATTTCGCCCTCGAAATTTTCCTTTTCCCACACTAAAACAAATGTGGGTAACTTAGCTTCATCATATCCTCTGACTCCCAAGTTGCTTCTTCAAGCTTGTGGTTTCTCCACAACACCTTGACGAGGGTCATTGTCTTATTTCGTAGAACTTTTTCTCTACGATCCAAGATCTTCACTGGTTGCTCCTCATAAGAAAGATCGTCTTCTAATTGTACCACCTTAGAAGAGAGTACATGTGAAGGGTCTGGTATGTACTTCCTTAAGAGGGATACATGGAAGACATCATGCACCTTGGCCATAGTCGGTGGAAGTGCTAGTCGATAGGCCACAGCCCCAACACGATCAAGAATCTCGAAGGGGCCGATGTACCTTGGACTTAACTTCCCTTTCTTTCCAAACATCATTACCTTCTTCCACAGAGATATGCGTAAAAACACCATGTCTCCGACTTTAAACTCAAGGTCTCGTCGACGATTATCTGCATAACTCTTCTGTCGACTTTGGGCTTCTTTGATATGCTGCTGAATGGTTTTCACCTTCTCCACCATTTCTTCGACCATTTCTGGTCCAAGCAGCTTACGTTCACCGACCTCATCCCAACATGCCGGTGTTCTACACCTTTTCCCATACAGGGCTTCATATGGTTCCATTTGGATGCTCAAGTGGAAACTATTATTATAAGAGAACTCAACTAGAGGAAGATGTTGATCCCATCCTCCTTTAAAGTCCATTGAGCACGCTCTCAACATATCCTCAAGTGTTTGGATAGTTCGCTCGGATTGGCCATCAGTTTGAGGATGATAGGCCGTACTGAAGTTCAGTTCAGTATTCAGAGCATGTTGAAGACTCTTCCAAAACTTAGAGGTAAATCTTGGATCTCGGTCAGACACAATAGATAGTGGTACTCCATGCAACCGTACCACTTCCCTGATATATATCCGTGCCAGTTGATCCAAAGAGAAATCCTCTCGAATAGCAATGAAGTCTGCAGTCTTTGTAAGACGATCCACAATAACCCAGATTGCATTGTTGCTTTTGGATGTCCTTGCAAGTCCAGTGACGAAGTCCATGGTGATGTTCTCCCATTTCCATTCTGGTATGGGCAATGGTTGCATCATCCCCTTAGACTTCTGCCTCTCTGCCTTCACTTGCTGACACACCAGGCACTTTGATGTATATTCGGCGATCTCCTTCTTCATATTATCCCACCTAAAGTTTTCTCGGAGATCTCGATACATCTTTGTGCTCCCTGGGTGAATAGAGAAATTTGAACTATGTGCATCATCCAAAAGTTCCTTCTTCAACTCCGAACTTGATGGGACACATAGTCTTTTCCCAAACCTCACAATTCCTTCTTCATTAACATTAAACTCTGAGGATTTTCCCTTTTTGATAGCTTCCACTTTTTCTTGCATTCTCGCATCATCCTTTTGAGCATCCTTTAACCTTTCCAAAAGAGATGGTTGAGCAATCATTTGTGAAAGTATTGATGATGTTCCCTTCTTTATGATTCCCACGTCCATCTTCATCAAGTCTAAGAAGATTGGATCCTTCTCAATTCTCATCATTGATAGAATTGCTGGATCCTTTCTACTTAGGGCTTCCTCCACCTTGTTCGCCTTCCCAGGGTGGTAATGTATTGAACATTCATAATTTTTTATGAGCTCTATCCATCTTCTCTGGCGCATATTAAGCTCTTTTTGTGTGAATATATATTTAAGACTCTTGTGGTCAGTATATATCTCACATTTCTCTCCATAGAGATAATGCCGCCAGATTTTCAAGGAAAAGATTACCGCCGCCAACTCCAGATCATGCGTTGGACAGTTTCGCTCATGGATTTTCAACTGTTTTGAGGCATAGGATATCACTTTATCATTCTGCATCATCACACATCCTAAGCCCTTCTTCGAAGCATCACTGAATACCACAAAAAGCTCCCCACTTGTGGGTAAAGTGAGCACAGGTGCAGTGATAAGCCTCCTTTTCAACTCCTTGAAGCTTTCTTCGCATTCATCACTCCAAGAAAACTTTACTCCCTTTCGAGTTAGCTTGGTAAGAGGGTTGGACAATCGTGAGAAGTTTCTCACAAATCGTCGATAATATCCAGCTAACCCCAAGAAGCTATGGATATCAGTTACCGATGTTGGCCTCGGCCATCCCTCAATTGCATCTGTTTTGGAGGGGTCCACAGATATCCCATTGCTTGTGATGATATGGCCCAAGAATGAGACCTCCTTCAACCAGAACTCACACTTGATGTACTTGGCATAGAGCTTCTCCTTGCGCAAAGTCTCCAGTACAGTTCTTAAATGCTCCTCATGGTCCTCCTTGGTTTTGGAGTATATTAGAATATCATCTATAAAGACTACCAAAAATTTATCTAGGTAATCTCTAAAGACTCTATTCATCAAGTCCATGAATATTACTGGAGCATTGGTGAGTCCAAAAATCATTACTATGAATTCATAGTGCCCGTACCTTGTACAAAAAGCAGTCTTGGGGATATCTTCCTTCTTCACCCTTACTTGATAATATCCCGACCGCAAGTCGACCTTGGAGAAGTATTGTGCTCCACGCAGCTGATAAAACAAGTCATCGATTCTTGGTAGGGGATACTTTTTCTTTATCGTGATTTTGTTTAGTTCACGATAATTGATGCAAAGCCGCATTGACCCATCCTTCTTCTGGACGAAGAGGACTGGTGCGCCCCATGGTGATGCACTTGGGCGTATAAACCCTTTATCCAGATTCTCCTATAGTTGTTTCTTCAGTTCTTCAAGATCAACCACAGCCATTCTATATGGAGTCTTGGATATTGGTAGCGCCCCAGGTATAAGTTCAACTGAGAACTCAACATCTCTTCTTGGAGGAAGACCAGGAAGTTCCTCGGGAAATACTTCAGCGAATTCCCTCACAATAGGAATTTCTTCAAGGGTGGTTTCTTCCTTGGACTCAATCATCTGAGCTAGATATGCGTGCTCATAAGGCAGAAATATCCATGCTTGAGATGATGGAGCTAAAGGAGATTCATCTTCCTCCTGACACTTGTAAAGAATCGGGGGTCGATTCTCCATATGGAGTGTGATTTCCCTCTCCCGACAATTTATGTTGGCTCTATATAAGGAAAGCCAATCCATGCCAAGAATTGCATTAAATTCCACCAAAGGGAGTATGACGAGGTTCGCCGGGAAATTCAATCCACAGATTATAACAGGGTAGGACTTATACTCATGGGATGCAATGATTGCCCCATTTGCCGTACTCACCGACATCTTTACTTCCATGATTTGTGGTGGTGCAGGGATTGTTCTACTAAACTTTTGAGATATAAAAGAATGCATAGAACCTGAATCAAAAAGTGTGTTCGCTATTCTTGAATGAATAACTAGCGTACCTGTCACCACTTCGTTGTCGGGGTTCACTTCGGCAGAAGTGATGGCAAAAGCTCTTCCTTGCTGTCTTGGAGGTTGTTGATTGCCTCCGATAACCCTTGGATTAGGGCACTGATTCGCAAAATGACCCGGTTCTTTGCATTTGAAGCATTGAAAAACGCGTTGAGGTTCGAACGGAGCATTCCTCCCCTCCGTCGCAGCCGCGGGTCCTTCTTGCTGACAGTTAACAGCTAGGTGCCCTTCTCTTCCACACTTGAAGCATTTTCTTGTCCCCCTAAGGCAATTTCCAGGGTGGTTTTTTCCACACTTTTGGCAAGTGGGGTGCTGGAATTTCTTAGCGCCGTTGGATTTATCCATCGGACCACCAGCATTGAAGTCCACCTTCCGCTTCTTGTCCCCATGATACCCCTATGATTCTCCAATCTCCATTTCAACCTTGAGGGCACATCGGATAATTTCCTCATAGCTGTCGAAGTCACGGATCGCTAATGCTTTCCGCAAGCTAGGCTTCATCCCACCAAAGAAGCGGTCAACCTTGCATTCGGGGGTAACGACAAAGCCTGAAGCGTATCGTGCAAGCCTTGTGAAGTTTGCCTCGTACGCTCCCACAGATTCCTCATCTTTCTGCTTGTGGGAAAGGAATTCCCTTTCCATCTTAAGACGGAGGGTGCGTGGAAAATATTTATCGAAAAACATCTTCCGGAATACCTTCCATTCCAAAGCCTCGATCTCCTCCTCAGGCTTCATATTTTTGATCAACGTCCACCATTGATCAGCTTCACCCTCCATACGATAAGCCGCCAGGAGAACCTTCTCTTTTTCAGAGCATTGGAGGATGGAGAATATCTTTTCAATGGAGTTGATCCATTGTTCATAAATCGTGGGATCGGATGATCCACTAAAAGTAGGAGGCCTTTGTCTCATGAAGCTTTCAATAGCAACTTGTTCTTTCTTAGGGGGGGTTGAACGTTCCTCTTGACCAGTGTCTCTATTCAAAACTTGAGTTAGCTGAGAGAGAAGCGTGACAAAGTTCGCGATTCCCGCTCCCATTGGATTGGGCATCTCATAAGTACAATCATCACACTGATCTTCACAATGGTTGTTAGCCCGAGTTCTCCTATTACTAGCAAATGGCTGGAATAAAAGGAAAGTTAGGGGTAACACATAAAGGGTAATCCAAAGACAAAAGTTGATGACTTATAAATAAACTTTAATCTCTTTAACTCATGAGTCTATAAGATTCAATCCAGGCTTTTCATGATCTTCCTTCTAACATATATTCTTAGGGGAATTTTTCCCTTAATAAAGGTTCATACTAAGATTGTGAATTTATCAAAACATATCCCCCGGGAGTGTCGTAACCAAGAGTGCAGCAAGGCCCGTTGTCGTGCACCAGTTCCCGTTCGAGTCTAGCTCAAAGCGGTGTTTTCGGGTTTTACCCCTAGGATACATCTGTGCCAGAGCCGCCTCTACCTGCTCGTATCCAGACAGGGATGTATTTGTTTGATAAACCACTTACTTAGTATTTACCAAAATTTAGGGATGTTTTTATTATTCTTAGTCTTGTATCTAAGGCTTTACTAGGTTTCCTAATCCCAAAAATAACTAAACCTATCCTCTGATACCAACTATGACAACCCTGCTTTTTATTACAACTTAAACATGCTTTATTACATAAAACTTCACTTGATACAACAAAGAAGATCGAGAGGTTTAGTGTCTTTGGGGCTTAGGATCATTACATAAAAACTTTAAACTTGAAATACAACATCCTTATTGAAAACTTCCTTTACATGACCACTACATTTCTTCGTACTTAGCATTGCATGGGATAACCTGAGGACATGCATAAGAAAACGGTGAGCTATAAAGCCCACTAAGGGAGTACACAATGAATAACATGAGGAGTACAATACATGTTAGGCAATAGTCATATCAATAGAGCATAATAGAGATATGAACATAAAGGCATGATAAAGCTTGATATTCATAACATGGAAATGTTGCAACAACACTTAACATTGAATTAGCATGAGCCAAGGTTATTTGCACATGGAGCATGAGAAAACCCTCATTGCACTTGAAGCACGAGTAAACCCTCGTTGCACTTGAATTATCATGAGTCAACACTCATTGCAAATGACGTATCATGATAATATACTTTACCCAATGCATTGGAGTGCTATCAGGGTTCACCCTTCTTAAATATTTCATTTCATGCATAAGTGTGCCACATGGATCATAAAACATGGATTCATAAAACATAATCTTTTATTCCACGATAAAGGAATGTGGAATTCATACATGAAACTTTACAATCAATAAGTAAATGTGCATAAAGGTGAATACCCTTGATGGAGAAATGGGCATGGTATTCACTACACAATGATATTGGCTTAGAAAATCGGTGTGATTTTCGGCAGCGTAACAGCGTGATATAAGAATTCATAAAAAGGCTGATTAGAGAGAAAGGGGTTCCTCATCATATTTACATTTAATGGACAGTAAGAAAGTCATATAGATACATGTCCCAACAATTGAAAAGGAAATTAGATTCATGATACAAAAGTATTGCTTGAATATATAAAAGAGGAGAAAAAGGTTCCTTTCGGAATTTCGGCATAGTAACGGGTGTACATGGGAGGCATTTAAGGAGAGAGAAAGGGGTATCCCATCATTCAAACAATAAGAGGGCAGTATGGGAGAGGTGCTAAACCATAACCCATCATTCATAAATGAAATTAAAAGGGCAATACAACTTAAAGAAAATTGACAAAAATGAGAAAGGAAGAAAAACCCTTACTTGGAAGTGTGCTTCCAAAGGCTAGAGAGAGGCTTGTGAGAGGCTTCTAGGGAGCTTGGGGCACCTTGAGAGGATTCTAGAGAGAGTAGGGCAGAGGTTGGACGAACTTCAAGGGTTTTGAGTGAGGAGGAAGTGGGAGCTTGGGTGGGTTTATATAGGAAAGGTGAGAGAATTCATTATTATTTAGGTTTGGGACCCCTTATATTAAAATAATCCAAACCACAAACCATCCCATGGTATTTGCCCATGGTTTCTGGAAAAGGAAAGAGGAAAACAATATTTTACAAGGCCAAGGTCCGAACTTATTAAAAAATTAGGGTTGCTTATGTGGAGGTGAGTCACACTCCCATGGAAATTAATTTAAAAAGGCAAAGTGTTGAATAAGTCTTGAGGGCTCCATTAATGCTTTGAAAAGTAATTCAAACAAACCCAAAACCTCATTATTTTAATGATAAAACACATATTGGCCGAAAATAAGGATTATGGTATTTTATTACATCACCATTGGGTCATTATGATGTCATAAAACACATTATATATTTAAATGGTATTTAATTTTTACCCAAAAATTTGACTGTCTCAGAAAATTATGAAAAATTCACCGTTGAATAATTTCGACGTCCTGATTCCAAGAATAATATTTATTTTATCTAAATAATTTTCTAAATATGTGAATTTTTACTTTTAAAATAAAAACCGACATTTATAAAAAATTCACGGGTTTTGACAGAAATGGCTTTCAAACCTTAATAAAAATTTTAATTGCATTCATAAAATTATAAGATTATTTATATTTAATAAAAATTAATTTAATATTAATAATAATATTTTATTAAAATATTATTTAATTCAAAAATCCTTTAATTTAATAAAATATAATTTTTAATTAAATAATAACTAAAAACATCATTTGTACTTTAAAAACTAATTACAATGCATCAAAAATGACTAGAAATTATATTCATTATTATATACAAAAATAATGTACATGAACATGGTGCTACTTATTTGTTACATAACCCCTTAAAATAGTCGCATAAGACCTAAGGGTAAGGTGTGCGATGGTGACAGACTCTTGGGGTTGCTCGGATAACATCGCTCGAGTGGTAATCTCTATCAACTTCCATTTTTCCGGTAGACGATCACGTTCGAGCTTGACTTGATGAAGCTCAGCTTGGGCTTGGTCAAGGGAAAAGCCCAAAGACGCCACCTCCTTTCCGAGCTCCGACAAATGGGCTTCGTAAGGGGCAATTCTACTGGATGAGGCCATCGCTTCCTTTGTCTGAGTAGAAAATTGGTTCGTTAAAGCCTTATATTTAAACTACCAAGATGATCACTGTTCAACGGCTATAAAAGTAAAGGTCACAAATCTTAACTTTAAAATAAAGAAGTTGACATCTTATAAAAAAACATTTTTCATAAAGAAACATTTAACTGGATCAAGAGGGATTTTCCATTAATAAAACTTTGGGTCGTTACAGAAAATCAAATATACCTGAGACATTAGAAAATTCACACACTAGAAAGCCTATGTGATGTGAATCATACTTTTTTAATATGATGCATGAGACATCACATTCCATTTCCATCCAAGAGTCAAAATATATCCATGGCCTCTTTCTAATGGCCATGATCTAGTGATCTATATTAAATCACAATATCCACACAACATTTGTGTCACTAAAAAAGAAAATCATATATAGCTATAACATCCATGATCATATTAGTAATCTCATACCCCTTTTACACGAACAAGTGTTCTCGACACACCATCCTGATATCCATCACAAGGGATAACACATTCATAATACTCTTATATACCATATCCAATAGTAATGACTAATAAAAGAACTTCTCTAATACCACATTATAAAATACCAACATGGATTCCACTAAAACGGTGATCCGAACCAATTGGTTAATAGGCCTCATGCGCACCTTCACGTACGCCATAGGACACCAAATAGTAGCGATGTCCTAGAAGATGATATTGGTGAAAATATTTCTTCATATTAGAGTGGGAAAATAGTGGAAATATATATTTATCATACACAATAGTAAATTAATAGCGTGTGTAAGTAGTGATTAAAATTAAATAGAACATGTTATAACAATAAATGAAAATATTGTAAAATCCGGAATAATAATACCAATCATAACACATTAGTAACCAAGTGGGATGACCATATAGATATAATAGTATAAAAAGAAACTGAAATAAAAGTTTTGGGAACTAGTAATTACTTCAAGATAGACCACATACTTGTTCTCCAGACAGTTTCAAACTGTGGCATCCCAATCAAAATAACTCACACAAGCTTCTCAAGTCGAACAATATACACAATTCCTCAATCCTATCCACTATGAAATCAATGCTCAACCTAAAAGAAAAACATAAGGTCAGAAAAAACACTGAGGTTCACATGTAGGGGTGGGAAATAATCATATCATTCCACATCAATAATTAAACATTATAATATGATGTTATAAGTGTATGAAAAATCATGTATTTAGCCTAGGGAAGATAAAAATTAAAACGAAAGTAAAACCCAAAAATTGGAAACTACAATCAAACCCAAGGTCTGTGATCCGATCAAACATGGAAGGTGCCACCATGGATGTCTATATCTATATATGTATACTTTTATAGTTTCATATCAGTATTTATACACATAAATATAAATATTCAAGATAAATTGAAAGAAATAACATAAAACTAATCAGTAGTTGGTCCTTGGATGTATAATACTAATCTTCAAGATATCCTATGCAAGGGCATTGAGTTGGATGTAATACCACTCGAGACAGTTATCATTAAGTCGATATTTGTGTCTGTAATCGAAATATACATTAACATTCATTGTCCTGTGCCGAAAATATTTCTAAGCAAGCTACTTCATCGAAGGGTGATACTCATCGTACACCTGGTTTCAACTGTACTCACCACCAAACAATATAACAATGGATTCTATAGAAGTCAATTTTTAGATCCTATAAGTGGTAAGTGATATATTCATGATACTACTCATTCCATGTAGTTCTAGTCCAATGTATGATCCCTATGTCTCGATCTGTAGGCAATCACAACATTCAAAATGTAGATATTCCCTAAGGGTTTGAACCACATGCAATATATATAGATAACTTGTTGATGATATTCCATTTCAACCCATGTAGTATCTAAAATTAGATATTGTAATAATAAATATCATCTATAAGATCATATTCATTCCAAGTATACAATAATTCGATATGTCATAAAACACTTCATTATCATGTAACTCATCAAGGAGAGCATAATCAACCATATCCCTCAGGAGACTGTAAAAATCCATTATTATAAAGTGATCAAGGAGAGCATATCATTATCATATCATATCAAACAGACGAGAGAGGAATCATCCTCATTGCTAAGGAGAGATGAATCATCCAAAACTATAATTACAAGGTATCTCATGCATGTATATCATAGTAGTATTCTCATGAGTTGGATTCTTGGAAGCACCTCTAGAGATCAAAATAATATAATAATTAAATATATAATATCAAATTCCATATCCTAGGTAGTACTTTTGTGTATACTAGTAAACCTATGAAATAAAATGGTTTAGAATCTATATCCAAGGTAATAATGTCATGGAATCCCAACAAATAAGATATATTCCAATAAAAATGTTTATGCATCTCAATGAGAAAAAAATATTCCTCGCGTCAAGCTCAATATCCACCAACCATCAATTACCTCTGGTAATCATTACTACATCAGAAATAAAAAGTGAAACATAAACAAAATAGTGACGGTGGATGAAAAACTAAACCCATACCTACTACCAAAAACCCATTATCTTACAATTTTGGAATGTGTATGAAGGTGACACCACTACAATCTCTACCCAAACCCCAAATTATAACTTCATTTTGGTCAATCAAAGGGGATCATAGTAGGTCTCTCTAGTTAATCATTTAAGGGAATCCATCTTGGGATTATTGAGTTATACACACTAGGGAAGGAATCCTACGTGGGATAATTAGCTAAAATGGAAATGGATGAATCCTACTTAGGATCCTATATTTGCAATAAAATTGAGGCATCCTACATGGTATCCTTAGAGGGGTACTTATGAATAAGTCATTCTATACAGGACCCTAAATATAAAGTAAAAAAGACGATGAATCCTATAAGGGATCCTTGGAACAATACCAAGGTAAAGGGATCCTAAAAGGGACTCCCTATGTGAACATATAAGAAAAGGAATCTCTTTGGGGAGACTTTATATAGAATGAAGATAGAGGAATGCAATATAGTATCCCCTAGGATGAAATGTATGTATGAGAATCCTACATGGGACCCTCAATAACAACTCATATCATGGACCCAAATGTAAAAAATGGAACATCTTGCAAGGTGTACGTCCTAAATGGAAGCATCAGTCGAGAGAGAAAATTTGTGGCTCATCTTAGACCAGTTCTCACTCTCTGTGGACACTAGATTCATAAACTGGAAGAAGAACCACTCTCATTTTAGAAAATAATGAAATTTTGAATAGTATTTCTCATGAAAACCCATGGGTCCCACTATTTCAATCTACAAAAAATGATAAATTTAATGGACTACTCAGGGGTCCTATTCCAACTCCAGGGTGAGAAGATATGATAAAACGTTAATGTGTTGAAAAGGTTGATTACATGGCGTATTTCCATGGTACACGGTGTATTCCCCCAAGGTCCCACTTGGGTGTGTACTAATACCGGACATGTCATGTAAAATCCCTTGCACAAAATATGTAAAAAGGCTACACAGCTTGTACTTTTCAGGGAGTACATTCCCATGTCCCTTTAATGTTCTATCAATGTACTTTGCCTAACTATTTACATATACATGGTGTGTGACCCATTAACGGTCTACCTGTGTACTCTACATGAGAATGTGCCCATACCTGAGAATCATGGCCATGTACTCAGATTCATGGTTGAGAGCCACTATATGTCATGTACACCCTAATAAATGGTGTTTACTTTGAAACATCATATTACCCAAAAGTAGAGACCTCGCATCATCTCTACATGAACTATACATCGTGTAAAATGGGTTTCCCACATGGAAAACATTAGAAACACCTGATGACCATGTTTTCATCCCTGAATCAACATATCAGTCCTAAAGGGGACATAAGTATGTATAAAATGGGGAATAAATTATAAAATTAATTTTATTTAGGTATCTTCAATGAATCCAAAAAACAGTCTATCGTTGGGTGAAACCCATTGAATCTTCCCCTCTTTTTTGGGTACATGGCAGCCACAAATCAATCTGCTGCATCAAGAGCACCAAAAAGGTAGATTTCTTCTTATAAATATCTCTATCCCCTTATATATCCTTCTCTCTTATATCATGGTTGAGTTCCATAGGAGGATCCCCAAAAATGTACAATATAATCCATGAGAATAAAAAAAGAAATTAAAAATAAGATAAATAAAAGTTAAAATATAAGAGAAATGAAAACAAGGACTGACCTTGCCCGGTTCCCAACTCCATTTTATGCCTTTTAATGGAAAAAATATTATTCTATAATCAACTTCAAATATAGAATGCCAATCTGTCACTTCATTCAAAATATATGTCTAAACGAACCTATGTGACTGAATTAATATTTAATTTATTAAATATGAAAAATTGACTGTTATGATAAAATTATAATGAATCAAATTTCCAAAAAAAAACGATTTATACTAGTATAAAACCCATTTAGTGACTAATTTAGTGTTCATAAAAATTATCCATAGTCGATGGCCTGGTGAAAAAGACCACTATCCCTATAAAAATATTTGATAGAAAAATTCCAATTTCTTCTCAAAATTATAGTTTGAGAAAACATGGGTCCTTACATGTACATTCATTGTATTCATGAATATTTAAAATATGTGAATTTATACTTGTTTTGGAACCTTTTTTATATTTATTACTCTTATTATATCACTTATTACTATTTTATAATTTATTATTTATTTATGTTCACATTGGATTTTTTGACCCATTTGATACTTGAGTCCATAAATTACTTTGGTATGATGTATATATTAAAATTGGAAGGTATTATATATTCTCAAGAATAATATTAACAAAATAATACTTATAATTATAAATAAATTTTACATTTAAATCCATCTTTAAAAAAATGGTTATAAAAAATGAATTGTGTTACACTATTTGAGAGAGTAGGTCATACGAACTCATGACTAACGTTTCTATTTTTCAATGATCATTATAGAAAGAAGGTAATTATTATATTATCTATACATAATTATAATAATCTCATAATTATAATTTAAATTATTTAAATATACTTATATATATCTTCCATGTGATTTGTTTATGAAAAAATAATCACATTGCATCATGGAGGTGATAATTCACACGTCTGCACAAACGACATTATCATTTTTATTTTCACTTAAAGTTTAAAATTTAAATGATATATTATCTTAAAAAAATTATAAATAAGTATTTAATATCATATATAAACTTTTAATTCCATTATTCAGAATGTTATTTATAGAATACAATAGAAAATGAATTTCATCTTTTTGTGAGGCGTTAGTCGACCCCACACATAGACTGTGAATAGTTTTCCCATTTAATGGGAGAGGAGATAGATATAGGCCACACCATTGTCATAATAATATCCCAGTATATTCAGGTTATTAGATTTATTATTGTTTCAAGGTTTAAGAATATTTTAAGTAACTTTTGGAAGATGGAATAAAATAGAAAGGCTTAATTAAAAACAATACCACTTCTTCAGACAATATCATTTTCTTAACACCTTAAGATCACTATGATGGGTTTTATTAATAAACTAATGACTCTTTTATGTGGGAAGGATTTATAGGAAGTTATGAGGGTATATTTTTTCTGAATTTATTTTATTTTTGATTAAAAATAGAATAAGAGGTTCCCTTTTATTAGAGAGGGAAGGGGGACTCTGGGAAATTCATAAAATATTAAATTAATAAAATCAAATATAAAATAAAAACATATTTAAAGTGAGATTTTTGAATATATGATAATTATCGTATGAAATAATTTTGTTAATTATTTTTTGGTAGTTTAATGGAAAATTATTACACTTATCATTTAATTTTAACCCATATTCAACCCTTTTAACTATTACCATGACCAAATATATTTTTTAGTAATTGTTAATATATTCATTATAAAATAAAAACAAAGATCCATAAATGAATAATTCATGTAATTTTCAATATTATCCCATAATAATATTTGAAATCATGATTTTTTTCAATTTTTTATCCATTAATAAAATATTATTTATTTCAAAATACCATTAATATCAATTTAAACCATATTAATTTCATTAACCATGTAAAAAATAAAAAGAAAAATATCAATTTAAAAATTATATTTTAATACATATTAAACATTTAAGAGTCGTCTATAATATTATTTGAAAACATTAAATATCCCAATGTATATTTATATTAATATTTTCGAAAATAGTAATTTTAATTTTCCATTAATTGAATAATTATTGCATCAGTTTTGTGTCAATATTTTTATAAATTTATTCATCTCTAAAAAAATAAATAAATTACCATGATAAAGATAAATATTTTATATTTTATATAAATATTTATAGTATAAGTTATATTCAGTCTAACTCTATTTTAAAAATGAAATAGTTTTTAAAAATATGAGAATGACATCTTTGACGTTTGTTTAAATAAAATTTTAAAAAATTCATAATCTCATCAATGTGGCTTAAAATTGTTATAATTTTGAATCTTGGATGATTATAGTCACCTACAATAGAATTGGTGCCTATTTAAGTGTCATTATTTAGTACTCATCCTTTTATTTTTACCCTTAGTGACCTGATTTACCATTTACCTAGACAATAAAAATTATCAAGGTTACTATTCAGGTTATCCCAAAATAAGAGGGGACTATTCAATTAATTTTGAACACATGAATGAAAATATTGAATCCATTTTAAAAAATAAAAAACATATAATGTGGAGAAGTAAATTTAAAATTAATTTGAAAAAATGGAATATAAATGGGTTTTAAAAAATGCCTTTTTAAACATAAAATGATTATATACTAAATTGAAGTATAAAATAATTTTCAGAAACTAATTTTATGGTATTTTATATCAAAATTAATTAATATAAAATTTAAAATATTTCAACACATATATTTTACCATGTGAATAATTTGAAAAATATAATTTTGAAACAAATTTGGGGTTTTCACTATTCATTGAAAAATTAAACTCTTCAGAAAATTATAAATATAGCACTATAGGATAATTTTGATGTTATAGTTTCAAAGATGAATTTTATTTTATCAATTACATTCTCTAAAATTATTATAAATTAAATACATTATGTTTACACTAAATGGAATAAAAAAATAATTTTTTAAGAAAATGCATTTCTTAAATAATAGAATGTCTTCTATAACAAAATAGTACATGTAAAAAAGATTTAATTAATAAATTATAAATGAGTAAAATAATTATTTATTTCATAATTATTTTAACACAATACATTCCCATAAATTTAATTTTTACATTATAACAGTCATAGTGAAATAATAAGATTTCATTATTTGTTTGTGATCGGTGTTACATATCTTGTATGTTATCAGTCATACTCTCTCATTTTAAAATATTTGGTTGTTATATTATCCACAATTTTGGACATTTTATCACCATAATTTTTAATTCATGATCAGTAACTGGGATTTGACTTTTCAAAATATCTTTTTTGAAAACCCAAATTAAAAAAACGATTTATAAAACGTCCACTTAATATAAAATAAAGGGAAGTATAAATGTCACCTTGGATAACAAATAATAGGATTATATATAGAAAAACATTGAAAATGTAGAGGAAACAGACTATAATGTTATGATGGAGAGTAAAATAAAACATGGTCATTATATATTTAACAATCACAAAACTATATATCTATGATAGCTTAAATTTTTATTAATTAACCAGTAAGAAAAGTAAATAAAATTTTTTTTTGTTTTCTAATAAATTTTATAAATATAAGGAATTAATTTACTTTATAAACTATTAAAATGAAGAAATATACATAATTTTAAATTAATGATTCATCCTTTAGTCAATCTCTACCACACACTCTATTTTTCTCCAAATGATGAGTATTAAAGATGATTTTCTCACCTAAAGGTCTAGAATCATCTTCTATAAAATCCCATAATCAAATATATATTAACTATATAATTAAAATTTTATGAAACATTAAAAAAATAATGATAATAGAAGATAATTTACAATGATAATATAACTTTAAATGAGGAAAAACTACTTTTAATTTCATAAATTCTACAGTAATTCCAAAAGATCAACATAGATCATTCCACTATCCTTAAAATTACTCAAAATAATCTACAAAAATATATAAAACCAACAATATTAGGGATATGATCAAATATTCATAAAATATATATTAGAACATTTATCTACAAATTACATCAATTAATCTTAAGGCCTCATAAAAAATTAATTTCTTAAATAGTCTTCATGATATGATAACAATTTCCATAACTAACCTGAATCACCATAATTAAAAAAATAAGATAATATATTCCTCCAAAATAAAAATCACATTTTTTTCTTAAAAATAAATATTATAACAATCTATTTACCTTGATCATATAGGTTTCCCAAAATAATGAACATCTTCTAAAATAATATTAATCACTTAATAACCAAATAACTTTTGAATCAAAAGGAAATCTATTAGATCAAATATATTTCACAAATTAAAACTCATTATTTATCCATAAAATCATTTAATTAAAATGAAAAGGTCATGAAAAATGAGACATCACGTAGGCCAATGGTAGGGGATGCACCTTTTCTCCCTTCAGTTGTGTCTTTAATTACTTCGGCCTTTATAGACGCGATGAGTTGTCACACGGTCTGTGGTTTTTTATAGTTATATGAATATTTTAATATAATCATGATAAAATTCCAAAAAAAAATTATAAACATTCTCAAAATAAAACTAATATTTTTAACCTCAAATGTTTATAATACACTTTTGTTTGCATCCCATCATGTAATAACCCATAATTTCCATAAAAATGAATGTTACAAATAACATAATTATTCAAAATAAAATTTCATAACTTAAATCCAAAATTAGTTTCTTCTGGAATTGATATTTTTATTAAAACCATAATTATAAACACTTCATGGTTTATTTAACTATTCAGATTACCTCACATGAAAACATCATAATATACAAAGTTTTATAAACCACTATTGATACTAAATGTAAGGAACTGACCTTAAAAACACATATTAAAGAGAATTTATAATATAAATGAATTTATTAATTTCAATAATATCTTTTATATTTCTAGTTTTAGACAAGTAAGATAAACACTTACTTAGTAAACACATATATTATTAATGGACAATTATACTAAGTATTTATTATTAAACTGAAGGAAACCCTCTTAAAACAAAAAATGTTTTCATTTCATGAAATATATTTAATTCGTTAATAATGACATCTTATTTTTATTTTCCAACATTTAAAACCTCTGGAAAAAATTTTAAATCTTTATATTATCACAAAAATCTCTATATGAGAAAAAATAAGGGCATAAAACATAGTACATGAGATTGAAGGTATAACTAGATAACATAAAAGGGATGGATAATGACTAAAGATAAGGAAAAATGAAATTTATAAAAATAAATATTATGATCCTTGAAATATAGGTATGTTTTAGAAATATATAACATGATATAAACATCATTCAAGGATTACTACAAATACTATATCACATGGTAGACAAACTCCCATAATGTATTAGGCTTACTCCCCAATCCCACACATGACGTCTCATGAGAAAAAAAATTACCCATCGAATTGGAGTTATATCTGGTAACACCCATCATAACATGTTTAGGAATATTTTTGAAACCAAAACAATCAAACATGAAGAATAAACATAGGGGTTACCCATTGAAATAAATGTGTATCAAAATCATTTTAAAAGAAATAATAAATCATTGTATCATAATAATATCCTTAAAAGATTATATTAAATCATTTATAGAATATAATAAAATAAAATAAAAATATATCATGAATAACGATTTACAACAGAAGAGAATATATGTGAAAAAGTGCCCATGTAATAATAGAAATGAGAATCTTTATTGTAGTTTAATGGAAAAGAATAAATATAATTTAAAGAGGATAATGGAATAATTGATTTTAAAAAACAAAACCCTAACCATGATTGTTTTGATGATACATTTTTTTTATTTTAAAGAATTATTTGTGTCTTAAAATATTTTATAGAGTGTAATTTCGATTTTTTTTGAAATATATAAGTTCCCTTTAATCGAGTTTTACATCGAGATGAATTGATATGGAAACTTCTTAAAAACATATAATTCACCAATAAAAAAATGATGAATTAGCAACATATAAATGACTGGTAAATACCAATACAATATAGAAAAATTATATATGAAGAATAAATAAATACATTCTGAAAATATAGAGAAATCATAACCCAAAGGTAATTTGGAGGTTCAGATCGATCCTATACATAAAACGAGAAAAAGATCCCCTTTAAAAATATTTTTGGGAAATTTTAAAATTTCATTTTAAAAAATACATTTACATATAAATAATTTTCTATTTTTTGTAAAAAAAACATGGACATGAAATATTCATATTTAGACAATAAATCATTGAACCATTTAAAATGTTGTATTATGTAAATATTCTAATACAAAAATTATATAATTAATGTGAACATTAATAAATTTAATCAAAAAACTATATTCACCATAAATACACATTAAATAAGTTTAAATACAATAATATAAAAATCAAAGTTATTATCCCTAAGAATCAGAACATGGCATAATCAATGTAATAGATGTTTAACCTAATAAATAGATATTGAGTTAATAATTCTGTTACTACATTGTAATCATTTGAATGGGATTATACATGAAAGGATTACATATAAAAACCTTATAGATAATGAGAATAAATAACTTAATTATATAACAAATCAATGGGGATTTATATTCTCCTTTGAAAATTAAATAGGTTAATAACAACAAAAATACGTGTCAATGAATAAAAATTGAGACGATGTCTCATAACAAGGGTCCTAAATATAAATAAAATATTTATGACCCTAAATAATAAACATATGTTAATTTATACTTGTTTTAGATCAATTTCATTATTATTATTCCTTTTATATCACTTATTACTATGTTATACATACTAATTAATCAGTTTCACATCGGATGGTTTGCTGGTAATTGATAATTGAGTCCAAAAATGACATTGGAATGATGTATATAGTAATATAGAGAATTATTACATAGTATAAAAATTTATATTTATTATATGATAATATATTTTATAAATCAATTATACTTTTGAATACATCTTTTAAACATGTTTATAATAAATTAACAATGTCACAATCATTGAGACGGTATTCCATACATAGAAATGAGTAACGTATCCATTTTTAAATGATAATTATAGAAATAAGGTATTAATTAATTTATCATTATGTAATGATAATAATATAATTACTATTATATTATTCATTTAAAAGTGCTTATATATATATCATCAATGTGATTTGATTTTGGAAAACGAATCACATCTCTTTGTGAAGGAGATAATCCACACCTATTCATGAATAAGGATGTCATTTTTCTATGAATGGAAATGTAAGAATTTCAATGATATATTATATTGATATAATGATACATATGTCACTAATATCATATATTAGCTTTTAATTCAATCTTTAAAAAAATATTGAGAAACATAAATGGAAAAAAAAATTATCGGTTTAGGATGTGGTAGCTTATTGTATACACAGACGATGAATTCATATCCCATTTGATGGAAGTGTAGACGGACATGGGCATACCACTAACATTATGAAATATATTTTTATTTAAGATACTATTTGTTATATTATTAATTTTAATAATATTTTAAGGATGTTAAATAAGATATATATTAAAAATGCTTGATTGAAAACAATATGTATTCTTTAGACAAACTCAATTTCATAACACATTTAGACCACTAAGGTAGGTGTTAGGCCTAAAATAAGGCCACTATAATGTTTTTAGGTATTATAATAAAGTATTATAGTAGTTTTTTCCAAACCAAATAGGTTTTGAAATGTGATAAAATATGAACAATATGTTTCCTTTTATAAGATAGGGGAGGGAAACTTAAAGAATATATCAAAATATTAAATGTATATAAATTAAATCACAATTAAAAGTGGATCCATAGTGAGTTATTTTGGTTAATTTATTATGATTTGTCGAACTAATGTAATCTAATAATTTTCTTACACATTTTGGACACATTATTACCTTATCATTTTATTTTAACCTTTATTTAGCCCTTTCATCTATTATCTTGAGAACATGAATGTTTACTATTTAAGGGTAAATGTCGCTACTATAAAATTAAAAAACACACAAAAATTTATCATGGAAAAATTTTTCTACCTTATAATAATAATATTTAATAATATTATAATTTTTGGAATTTTATATCATTTAATAAATTATTATTTATTATAAAATTCAATTAATTCCAATTTAAAACACATTCATTATGTGGAATTTTATAAAAAAACAAAAAGATAAAACCAAAAAATGATTTAATAAATCTATAAATTTTAAAATTAATATATAAAATTGATAGAGAAAATTAATTATCTCATGTTATATTTTCATTAATATTATAAAAAGAATTATTTGAAGTTTCCATTATTTGAATAACGACTACATCAGCATTCTATCAATATTTATGTTATTAATTTCTGTAAAAAATTTATAAATAAATTACCATGATGTTGAAAAATCTTTTATATTTGATATTTATTTTATAATAAAAGTTATATTATATATAAATCTATATTAAAAATTATATCATTATAAAAAATTTGAGTATGACATCTTTGTCTTTCATTAAATAATATACTAAAATTGTCATAATCTCACCCATGTGGCTTCTAAAGGTTATAATTTTAATAATTTTATGATTATGGTCAAATATAACTCATTCAATATAAATGGGTATTGTGTTGGTGCTATTTTTTCGTCCACATCAATTTATTTTTACCAATAATTACTTGATTTACACTTTATAATGGTAACAAAATTTACACAGGTTACTATTAACATTTTCCAAAAATAAAGGGGGTCTATTTAGTAAATATTTTACCTCATGAATCTAATTGAGGAATAAATTTTTTCTTATTCAAAACACATAAGTTTCAATTTTTAATTTAAAATTAAATTAGAAAATGAAACGAAAAAGAGTTTTCCAAAAAAATGCAATTTGATATATAAAATGTTTTTTATAGTATATTCTTGTATAAAATCCATTTCAAAAACAATAATTTAAATATTATATATATAAATTAATTAATAAAAATTTAATGTAATAAATATCATAGTATTCACTTTGTAAATACATTGAAAAATATAATTTTTTTTAAAAAAAATAGTAATGTTACCAATTCCTTGAAAAATCAAACATTTCAAAAAATAATAAAAATATTACTATAGAAAAAATTACATATCCTTATTCAAAAATGATATTAATTTTATATAATAAATTTTATAAAATCTCTTGAAATCTATACTGTTATATTTTCATGAAAATAATTTTGATTAAAATGTATTTTCTGAAGAATAAAATAACTTTTCAGAAAAATATATTTATTAAAAAGAATTAATTCATACATTGTAAATGAAAAATTCCATTACTATTTCATAATTATATTTATACTATTCTTTCTTGAAAATTTAATTTTTAGGTTATAATAATAATATTTAATAAATAAGCTTCCATTTTTCATTTAAGCATGGTGTTATGTATCTCTTACGCTATCAAAAATAATATTTCCTTTTAATATATCATTATTCTACATATATCTTATTTCCACTAGATATGAATCTTCATTAGAGGTATGGGGTAGAGTACCTATATAAGTTCAAATTTTAAATTTTGTATTCTCCAAAAAAGTGAATGTTGTTTTAATGTCCCAGTTCCTAGTGCCACCTAGAGATGCCTCGTACCTAGTTGGTCACATGGACTCCAGATATGTTTCCCATATGCCAGAGGCCAACATCTAGTAGCGAGGACCTTAGGTGTGAAAATGGAGAAACTATGAGCATATTGGTAGAGTAATGTGGCATAAATAAACTGATAACAATAATGGAATCAGTAAAAACATACAATAAGTAAACAATGGAAGAATGAAAGTAATAAACAACTTGAGATCATATAGAAGTGATGCAAGATAAATATGTCTAGGAAAGAAAGAAAACAAGTCATAATGATGGAATAAATTACTGCAAAATGTACAATTAAAACAAATTAAATCTTGTAGCATCGTAAGCCCCAACTTGGTCTCATGCTCTCCATCTCCACAACAGTAAAGTACTATAGGAAGAAGGGTTCTTACCCTTATCTATTTCTATCCCAATATAATCTGTTTGGTCCCATTATCATGACCCAAACATGGTGTGAGATGAATCCCAGTAGGAACCCACCCAATTATCTCTACCTAGTAGTCAGTGAATATATGTGGAAGGTAATATGCAAAATGAAGCAGTAAATAAGGACGTAATCAAAAGTAATCAATACTATAGTTTCAATTGCATTCATTTTAATATATGAGGTAGGTATCTTATCAAAAAAAGAAGTAAACATTTGGTAATTATCCACAGGCTAACCCCTCTTGATCAAAAAAATAAACCACATGTAACCTTATGGGAGGTACTCATAGTCTAACCCCTCTGGTTCAGCTTTAGAAAGAAAATTTGAGGAAGCACTCACCGTTAATTCCCCATGTGGTTTTGTATCAGTAACTATAGACACTCTAAGAATTCAATCGACATCCAATTTCCCATGTTCTATTATTATGTATGAATTCATACACTCTAACGGAGTAAAAATTCCCTCCCCTTATTTTATCACATCATAAAAGTAATCAGACACTCTAGGGAAGCCCTCAACATCCATTCCCCCTATGGTCTACTACACCAGGTTCCCACAGCCCTGTTTATGTTAAACGTGCACGATGATGTTCAACAACAAATATAAACCATAATAACTACAAGTCTAACAGCTTTCAATAACTACTTGGAAAAAAAACTACATAATATAACATCATAAAATAATATCACTCCATCCTAACAACATGTGTAATAGAAAAGAAGAAACCTAAACAGAAAATCTATAACAAATGGTCAATATCAAAAAAATCATTGGAAAAACATCCATAGCATGGAAAATAACCCTATTCAAAATCAAACATCCTCTACTCAAGAACAGAATCCATAACATGCCTTAACAGGGATAAAATTCGTAAACAAGGGATACCCCATTTTAGGGTATTGGGCACTTTTGCATATAATATTCAAATACAAAGAAAAAATTACCTACCTCAGCACTTCACGATTGATATACTTTGGCACTGACCCTTGAATCATCCTATAATGATGTAGATCTATCTAAACATCTAAAATGTTCAACCAAGGATATCTCATGAAAGGAGAGAAATCAAGAAAACGAGACTATAGAAGAAGAAAGATCTCACCTTGGTGATTCCAATGCAATTGATGATGGTTTAATCAGAGAACAGATGATCGATCGGGCGTATGAGATGAATTTTTCTCCGTAGTCTCTCTTGGATGTGTCATCATTATAAGAAGGAGTTTCTGTGAATGAGACGTGATCCTGAAATGATATAAAAATTAAAAAGAAAAGTACACGGCATGCCTTTTAAAATTACACAATGTGAATATCGCTTTACTAAACACCACATTATATGGTCTCCAGGCCTCCCCACAAGGCTATTTACTCAACCATTACATGGACAGTACACGGTCACCCGTGACAACCAGATACACGGTGTGAACTCTAATGTACCTGTCGTCTAATCCTTAAATTTCGACATTCTTCTTTTTTTCTAAAAAACACTAGGAAAGTAAACTCATACAAAAAAAACATGTTCTGATTTCTTACAAACATCCCACCTAATAGAAATCTGTCCCCAAAATTACCTACTAAGGTGGATTAGAAGAAGAGTCCTTGAATAAAAATGGCCATCACAATCGTACATCGTCCTCTCTCTCCCATGTCTCGTCATGTACTCACCTGTGATGTCATAGCACTTGTACCAGTGGAAAAGATCGGCCACAAAGAACCTTCAGTTTTCGATCAACAATCCAGATAGGATTCTCTTCAATTGAAGCATCCACCTCCAACTCAACCTCCAAAGGTTGGAAAACAAGAGATATGTCTGAGAAGTAATTTCTTGGCTATGAAATGTGGAAGACATTGTGTATATCCTGATAGCTATAATGTGACATCAAACTTTAGGAAATCATCCCGAATGTCTCTAAAATATCAAATGGTCCAACATATTTCGGTGAAAGCATGCCATGTCTCCTAATCCTCTGGTGTCCCAACCATAGTGTGGCACATAAGAAAACCTGATCTCCGAACTCAAACTCTAGAGGTCATCCTAATAAATCATCATAAGAATTATGTAATGACTGTGTATTATCCATCCTCTTTAATATAACTCCACCTTATTTTTGGACTCTTATATAAGACAAGGTCCTAGTATAGCGGCCTCTCACTAATCTAGACAATATAAAGTTGATCAGAAGGGCCTACCATGAAAAACCTTATAAGGTTCCAAATGAATATTTTATTGAAATCTATTATTATAAGAAAACTCCACAAGAGGAAAGTGATTTTCCCAAGAACCTCTAAAATCTAGGATGAATGCTCGAAGCATGTCCTCTAACACCTATATTGTATGCTCAGATTGGCCATCTGTCTGGGGATGGTAAAATATTATCAGAAGTACATGTGTATCCAAATCACTCTTCAGTCTCTGCCAGACCTGAGAAGTGAAACGGGCATCCCTATCTAAAACAATAGAGTGTGGAACTCAATGTAATCATACAATATATTGGATGTACATAATTCCTAGATCATCAACACTGACGGTCTCTATGATCGACATGAAGTGTGAAAATTTCCGGTGTCTGTCAATGAAAACCCAAACTACATCATTCCATCGAGGTGACCTAGGAAAACCTATCAAGAAGTCTATACTGACATCGTTCCATTTCCACTCAGGAATGGGTAACTGCTACAAAAGCACTGATGGTTGATGATGCTCCTCCTTCACCTACTAACAAGAGTAACACTTCATGAAAATCCCAGAAACATATTTCTTCATACATGGACACCAATATTGATGATGTAGATCATGATACATCTTGGTGACCCCAAGATGAACTCCCCAAACTGAGGAATGAATTACCCTAACTAGCTCCTCGTATACGTCCTCTAACACCCATACACACCCATGAAAATAAAAGATATCATCCTCACATTTGATCCATCTTGGAATAGAGTCCTCCCATGACACACTCTCTTGTAGTAATAGGTCATCATAATTTGAAATATACCTCATTCACACTCGATCAAGTAGAGTAGAGGGAAATGCTACTTTAGAATGAAACATCTACCCATGTGTGTCGTGCTCCCCCAAATGAATCTCAGAGAACCGATCCATATGTTTCCACTCACTGGTAGCCTCCTGAACTACCTATATATGAGTCCTCCTTCTCAACTCATTAGCTACTACGTTACTTTTCCCAGGAGTGTAGGTAAGAAAAAAGTCAAAATATTGAAGGAACTCAACCCACCTTCACTGTCTCAAATTCCTATCATAATGAGAAAAGATATACATGATACTTTTGTGGCCAGTGAAAACCAAAAAACTCTCTCCTGACAAAGAATATATCATACGACATAAGGTGTGAACAACTTCATCCCACATCAGACTGTGTGTCGGGTAATTCCTATCATGTGGCATCAACATCCGAGACCCATACGTAATGACTGCATCTCAATGCATAAGCACTACCCCTAGCCCGATACATGTGGAATCATAGTAAATAATATCACTCTTTCCCAGCTATATAAATACTAGTATCGGTACTGAAGTCCACCCCCCTTTCAGCTCATGAAAGGATGACTCACAGGAATCTGTCCACAAGTACTTTACACCCTTCTTAGTCAGGCATGTTAGTGGAGGTTATAAGCATGAAAAGTCTTATATGAAGCATCTATAGTATCCATCCAGCCCTAGAAAACGTTTTACCTCAAATAATTTCTTTATATTATCCCAAAAATCTACTTCTCTCATTCTCATTGGGTCTATTGATATTCATATCTCTAAGATAACATGACCCAAGAATATAATTTGGTCCATCCAAATGTGTCATTTTTAGAGCATAGCATTAAACTTATGATCTCTTAGTGCACTCAAAATGATTTAAATAGGTGTGAAATGTTCATGTAGAGTGTGAGAGTACACCAATATATCATACATGATATCTAACATGAAATAATCCATGTATGGATAGAACACTCACTTCATATGATCCATAAAAATTTCGGGAACATTCGTCAGACTTAAAAACATAACAATATAATCGTATAGAATATACCTACTCCAAAGGTCTATCCATGGTATATTAGAAAGTCTAACATGCAATTGATGATAACTAGATCTCAAGTCAATATTTGAGAACACCAGGGCTCATCAAATACAAACATAGAGATCATCAATCCTAGTAAAGGGATATAGGTTCTTGACCATCAATTGGTTCAACTTCTGATAATCCACACAAAGTCTTAGGGTACCGTCCTCCTTTTTCACAAACGGGATAGGAAAACCCCAAGGGGAAGTACTGGTTTTGATGAAAGCCTTTGGCTACAACACCTCCAAAAATTTCTTGCACTCTTGTAACTCTAGTGTGGAAATCTAATAAGGAGTAATGGGCACTGCTGCTTCTCTCGGCACAAGATCAATAGAAAATAATACCTCTTGCTCTAGAGGTAAACCTGAAAAGTATTCTGGAAAGACATCCCTCAAATGATCCCCCACTGGAGGAAAGTCCAACTGTGTAGTCCCATCATCATGTAGATATAGACTAGAAATATGGGATGTAACCTCTCCAACCCCATGATTCTTGAGTCCTGATCTTCTTGACTAGGCAAATCATTCACCCTTATAAAGAAATGATCCACCCTCCGATGACCTTAAAATCACCCAACGACGATAGAAATTGACCACATCCTGGAAGAAACTAACTAGTCCATTCTGATAGTGACATCATATCCGGTCGTCTTTAATACATAAAGATCCCATAAGAAGTGACACCCACCAACCACAAGATGGATCTCCAAACAGTAATGTAAAATAATAATTCTTGTCCCCAAAAAAGTCTCTTGTGTCAAGACATCAGTAGAAGAAAATATATAGAGACCAAGTCTCTCCACAACATCAACATATATGAAACTATGGGAATCCCATGCATCAAAAAGTTCATAAGCTAAAAATGAGGCAGCTAGGATCATACCTCTAACTGTAGAGGGTTTGGGATCCTTCTCTGTCTGAATCTGCTCTATCGCAATAGCCTGACTTGCACTGCGTCACTATGACCCTAACAGAGATCCCTGAGCTGATCCACCCTATGGCTATAACAACCTTGTGTCTGACCACTATGATTGTGAATGTCACCTCAGCCTAAACTGTCTAAAAAACTCCATCCCCAAGTATGATGTGGGACTAGTGGTCCTGCACCAGTATAAAGGGTCAAAACAGAACCCCTATCACCAGCATCTAGTGAGAAAAACTGACAGAAGTGTTGAAGATGACCCATCTGGCCACCAGATCAGCACTCTACTAGGTATATCAGGCAATGTTGCCCTACTTTCCCATTATTCATGCACTGGTAGAACACCACATGGCTACTAGAAGAAGTATCCTTCTTCCTCAGATATCTGTGTGCAGACTCTCTACAGTGTTTCTTTATTCCATTAGGAGGTTTACCAACTCCGGATTCCATTCTTACCATTATCAAAGATCTATAATCCCTTTGATTTCACTACATAATTTTCTACTGGTTTGATATATAGGTTATGGAAGTCAATCATAAGATGTTCACCTGTGATCAGATGACATGATTAAGACCATCCTCAATCTCCTATTCTAGAAATAACTCATGACCAAATGGAATGGGTGTGAAGCACTTCATCTCTTTGAGTATAGAAGAATACTCCATTACTGAGAGAGTACCCTACTCCCAAATCATGATCTATCAGGCTCAATCATCCCTCAAAGTCTCTGGGTAGAAGTAATCATAGAAGGCATGCTGGAATTCTTCTAATCCATAACCTGATGGCATCCTTCTAGTAAGATCACTTCCCACTATATCTTGGTGGAGTTTCAAATAATATAGGTAGAGAGCTTCACCCTTCTCTCTAAATCTGTCTCCATATGTCTGGATATTTATAGAATGGATTCCAACCATGACTCTGTAGCATTAGGTCCTCCATCCCCTGAGAATGTGGGAGGATGCTACTACTGAAAGACCGACGTCAACTCTTCCATAAACGGGGCAGCATGCAGTGCTCTCTAGATGGTCTAAATAAACTTCGTGAAGCCTTCATGGAATAATTCATCAACACCTATATATGGGATAATGGCTGGTGCCAAGACAGGAATGCCAGGAGGATCTGCTGGTATACCCAGATCTTCCATGTTTGGTGTCTGATCATTTCCCAGAATCTACTGTACAATTGGAGAACTTATCGGTGGAATGACTCCTCATGGTCTAACACACTCCATACATCAAGATAAAAATGGAATGAAACAAAGAAGTGCGAGAAGGGAACATGTGAAAGAAAGCATTATTGATTTCCAAATTGGGATACACGGCGTGTATGGCCCTACATGGAATGTTTCTCTAAGAATTCACATGGACAAGTACTCCTACAAACCTAGGTCATGCAACATCCCATACACAAGGTGTGTTCCCCCAAAACACAGCGTTCACTTCAATCGTTTTCCCCTACCAGAGTTCTTCAACATGATTAACCCACCCGGTTCTCCTAAAACACGACCACATGTCATGTTCATCCTTAAAAATATGTGTACAACTTATGTTTTAACCGCCTATGTTGTTAGACACACGGTCGAAGACACAGTTGACTCTACATGACGTGTTCATTCCTTACATGGCATGTACTCATAGAATTTCACTGACAGGTGTCATTATTCGCATGGAAAGATAATTGGGATACACTATACAACTTGTTGAAGATGTAAAAAACATGTATAAATTAATTTTCACCAATCTGTGTCATTAGTCACATGGATGGACACAAAATCCTTACAATACGGCGTTTATAACTGATACACGGCATGTTACTCTGAGAATTACACAACCTACTGTCTCTGCCCTCACATATAATGACATGGTTAGAGACTACATGGTGTGTAAACTTTGTACACAATGTGTACATAATAAAAACAGTTCCATTACAAACAGAATGATACATGGAAAGTATTCATAAATACCCACCATGTATTCTCGATTTTTTGGACATTAAGTATCAATAAATACTTTGGAAACCAGAAAAAAACTGAAATGAACATTAATGATTCATATTCTTATTCCTAAGAGCACATACTCCTAAAGAATCAATATTTTGAATCTTACACATGTCGTATAAAATCAATAACAAAGAAATGATCCACAAAATTCCAATCCATGAGGGCCTATAACACCTCAGGGACCAATGATTGGAATTCATTCAAATGAACCATTAGACCATCCAATACCCTATCAAATATAAAGTATTCTATCAAGGAATCTATGACAACATCGTGCATATTTAGCTCAACATCTATCACAACAACATGAAATCAGTAATGCACCCTAAATGGAATTGAAAAAATACATGACATGTGATTTATAGAAAGTGACTATATGATTCATGTTATGGAATACCCTCATCTCATAGGGTTGAAATAGAAATAAAACCTCAATATTATTAATGATAATATCTCAAAAAATGTGAATCACCCAATGGTGAAATCAAATCAACTATAATTATGGAAAAACAAGAAAAAAAATGAAATAATAGAGTTAAATTATCTTTTCCTTGTACACGGGATAGCTACAACTTTGGCATATCTACTTATTACCAACTACATATTATATCCTATCACTGACTATGTACTCCAAATAGTAAGTCATGAGGAAAAGAATTTCATTGATAACACTTTGTAACGTCCCTATTCTAGGTGCCGCCTAGAGGTTCCCCGTAACTGGTTTTTCACATGGTCTCAACCGCATTTCACCAAATTCCAGAGGCTTTCGACTAGTAGAGAGGGAATTGTGTTTAATAGTTACGAAAAAATTCCCTCATTGGAAGAGTAATGTAGTTGAAATAAATAGATAACAATAGAGGAAGCAATGATAACATGAAATAAGTAAACGGTGTAAGAATAAAAGTAATAAACAACTATAGAACATATATAAGTGATACATGATACATATTTCAAAGAAGGAATCCAAACAAGTCACAATGCTGGAATAGACTACTAAACCAATGTACAAAAAAGAAACTCTAGCAGTGTCGCAAGACTCAGCTTAGTCCCATTCTCTTCTGCTTCATAGTAGTCATGTACCTGACATTGAAGGGTTATTGCCCTTATCTATTCCTGCAGCAATATAATCTATTTGGTCCCAACAGAATGACCCAAATAGGGTGTGAGAAGAATCCCAGTAGGTAAACACCGAAATATCTTTTCCAAACTATTAGTGAATATATATGAAAGGAAATATAAAAAATAAAGCAGTAAATAGAGAAGTACTCATAGGTAACTAATCCTATAGTTTCAATTGCATTTATTTTCATATATCAATTGATCAGGTAATCAAAAACAAGTAACCCTCTAGGATATACATAGAGCCTAACCCCTATAATTCAAACAATCACACACAAGAATACCTCTGGGATGTAATCATTGTCTAACCCCTCTGGTACAGATTTACCAAAGACTCTCTAAGAAAGAACCCACCATCAATTCCCCTTGAGGTCTCATATCGATAACTATATACACTCTGGGGAAGAAATCACTATCAAACTACCCTTGGCCTCATTAGGTGGAAATACTTACACTCTAAAGTGGAAAAAGTCCACCCCTTATAGTCTCGCAACATTAAAGCCAACAGACACTCTAGAGAACCCCTCAATGCCCATTCGCCCTATGGTCTGCTACACCATGTTCACACAGCCCTGTGTAAGTAAAATTTTCACAAAGATATTAAACAACCAATGTAAAATTTAAGAACTACTTTGATAATAGATTTCAATAACTACTTGGATAAAAAAATAAAATCATATAACAACATCAGATAATATAACCCCATCCAAAAAAACTAGGCATGGAAAACAACATGCCTAACTAGAAAATCTAGACAAAACAGTCAATATCAGAACAAACATGGGAAACACATCCATATCATTTAAAATAACCCTATTCACAATCAGACAACCTCTACTCTGGCACACAATTCATTGAAGGTATTAGTAGGGCTACAATCACTAAACACCTAATACCCCATTCTAGGGTGTTAGAAGAATCTTAAAATAATATTCAAAGAACAAATACTGAACGGAAAAAACCACCTAACTTGGTGGTTCATGATTGATATACTCCAGCATCGACCCTTGAATACACCTAGAATAATGTAGATCTACTAAAACGTCTAAAACATTCAACCAAGGATACCTGCTGAAGAGATAGAAATTAAGAAATAGGGATCTACAATAAGTAAGAACTAATTATAGTGATTCCAATGAAATCAAAAGAAGTTGAATCGGAGAACAGATGATCAATTGGGGGCTCCAGGAAGAATCACACTCCTCAGTTGCACTTGCATGATATGTTGATTGAAGACATGATTTTTGTGAACAAGATACGACCTCAGTTTGATATAACAATTAAAAAGGAAACTACATGTCATGACTTTTAAAAGTACATGGTTGTTATATTCCTTGTCCAAGCCCTGAGTCAGGCGGTCTCTAGGTCACCCCACACAGTCAAGTACTCTTCTGTTACACGGCCAGTACACAGTCACTCAGAACAACTGGGTATAGGACGTGTACTGCAAAGTACATGGCATGTGCTCCTTAAATTTCCATATTCTCCTCTTTTTATTAAAAACACCAAGAAAGAAAACTCATCCCTAATAAGAAGGTCTGGGTTATTATAATTGTCGCTATAACACCCATTAATTTTATGATATTTGTTTCTTGTAAATAAAATTTATTTATTGGATATATTGCCTTCCATGAAAACAATCAATAAAAAACAAATGTATCCTTATATTTAATGATACATTTATTGATTACTCAATTAATTGTTTGGTTTTAATAGGAATAATTAAATTCTTGAACTGTTTAATTCTCAAACCCAATAAAAATTTATTAATTAATGCTTAATAAATAAGTTGTCATGTTTTTCTAACTTCATTTTGTTCATTAGAAATATTTTTATTCAAAATAGTTTTTTTTATATTTTGAGTTAATATTATAATAAATTTTATGTCTAAAAAGGATATAATTTTTTAAATTATCATGTCAAAATTGATATATAGTGAATTTTTTGGTTTTTTTCAAAAACTATTTATTTTCTTATAAGAGTAAAAAGTTATAATTTGATTCAAAACTATATTTTCTTTTCCTATAATTTATAAATTTTCATTTTTTTTAAATAAAATTAGTTTTATTATATTATTTATAAACTAGTTATATTAATTGGAATCAATTTTATAGTTGAATTGGGTATAAAAAATTTTTTATTCATAAGTAATAATTTTTTGGAAGAAAATTCATTATGTTTTGAATTTTTTTCTTCAATTAATTTATTAAACTTCTAAAAAATGATTCCTGAAATATATGCTTCCTGTCACGACCCATCCTCGGGACCCCTGTAGTGACTACCCCATGCTCGCCTTCCATAGGCCTGCGGCTGGCGACTAGCACATAGGCATGAATACCGACAAAAGGGAAGGCATTCCCTTTATAAAGTAAACAAACACCACAGATTAAGCAAGAAGAAGTGACCACTAAGAAAACTGGGTACAAAGTAAGTGCGGAAAGTAAATGGGTCAGAATACAACCCCAAACTAAATGTAAAGTACAACTGGAATGAATGTACAACAATTGAAAGTAAAGCAGCAACGTCGGACCGTCCACTGGAAATCCCACCTGAAGTGTGGGAATAGATATCCTCCTTAGCTCCTCGGGTCCAGCCGTCCACTCCGTGTACATCCCACCTAGTGGCCCACCTCTAGGTACCGACTTGCTCCACAAGCCTCAACCACAATCAGCGTTGTCCGTCGTCAGCATCCAACACAATGTAGTGCGGGCATAGACCATGCATGGGTGAGTTTATGCTACCTAGTAGGGACCCCAAGACCCCCAAAGGTCTCCCAGAATCCACAAAGGATAATCCACAAAGGAAAGATACAATCATGAAGTACCATCCAACACTACTTAGGTTTATTCCCATACATATACCTAAGTCATCAATTCCAGTTTGGCTCCAACATATGAGACCGTGTTCGATCACTTCCACACAGGATAGTACAACCCAATCCACACAGGAATGCACAACCCAATCCACATAGGAAAGAAAGTCAATCATATCAAAGATAATGATTGAAAGTCAAGACCCAGCTCACACAGGTATACATAATTTGTAACGAAAAAAGTGGATGATCAGATGTAGTTACTGATTCAACTAGCTGGGACCCATGTAGGATACTAGACCACCTAAACTATCGGACCCACGTAGGATACTACAACAGAGGTAAATACTGTTGGACCCACATATGATACAAGTATAGTAGTCATTACCGCCGAACCCACGGAGGATTCCAGTACGATTGTCTTCGTCATCGAACCCACGTAGGATTCCAGTAAGAAGGTCATCACCGTCGAACCCACGAAGGATTCCAGTACTGTTGTCATCATCCTCGTACCCACGGAGGATTCCAGTACGAAAGTCTTCACCGTTTAACCCATGGAGGATTCCATGACGGTTGTCATCATCATCAAACCCATGGAGGATTCGAGTATGAAAGTCTTCACCGTCGAACCCACGGAGGATTTCAGTGCAGTCTTCATCGTCGTCACAATCGTAGCCACCTCTAGGTTTCCCGCACACAACATGCTCATTTCCAGGAGGGTCCATTCCACAAGACAATGGGTTGATACATCAACTGACACATAGTCCAGAGTTGATGTATCCCAAAGCTCTTTCTCGACAAAAGGAATTCAGCGTGACAGACGGCGCGTCAATCGGACGCCTGGTCTGAGAGTTATTGGCCTATTCGTTCCAGGGGCCCAGTTGGTTTTTAAGTTAAAACAAACCAAACCACAGTCAAACTATGTCCAAACCTCTAGAGGAGTAATCTAAAAGGTTTCTATCACTAAGAGGAATCCAACAAAGTCGACTACACATCAATCGGACGTCTGCAGCTCAAGTAATATGTGTTTCTACTCCGAGGGCCCGGTTTCTTTCGTGTTTGAAATAACCCGGCTGTACCCAAAGTTCTCCAAAACCATGAGTGTAATATACCAAAAATCCCTCCTCGATCAAAGGATCGCATCGCAACTGACAGTGCATCGATCAGAGGTCCATAGCCCAAGTTACGGGTATTTAAACAAACCTGTCCGGTTTTAGGGGGTTTTGGGCCCGGAAAGACCCGGCCCAAGACCCCCTGGGTCGACCCGAACTGGGTCGACCCGACCCAGGTCCAGGTCTGTCCCATCAGGGTGCAGCCCGGCCTGGCTGGCGCAGCCCGGCCCAGGGCGTCTGGTCCCGCCCGGCGCAGCCGGTCCATGCTGGCACGGGCGCCGCGCGCCGCGTGAGCGCGGAAGGGGGGGAACCGCCACCACCTTAGACGAAACGGCGATCCCACGGGGGGGGGGGGCACCCTACTGGGTTGACCAGGGGTCAAGGCCCCGGATTTCCGAATCTGGTCGGCCATAACGGTTACCCATCGTGTCACGCGGGACCAGTCGGTCCCGCCTCCTAAGCACCGGCGGCCGGCGGCTCCGGCCGCCCTCTCCTACTCCACCGCGGCCAAGGGCCCCGGTCTTGGTCTGACAGGCGTGGCACGACGGTTCCACACCCCTCCGCCACAGCCCACCCCGGTCGCGGCCCACTGTGGTAATCTGGCGCGGCGCAACGGCGCCACGCTCCTCCGCCGCGGCCCGACTCCGTCCGCGGTTTCTTCCGGCCTCAACGGCGGGGCGTGACGGCGCCGCGCTCCTTCATCACGTTCCCGCGCAGTGCGACAGCACCACGCTACCTTCATTCCAAACCACATAATGATCAACAAAAAAATATGGGAGGAGGTTCGGCCGTGTTCGTCCGGCCCGACCTCATCCCGTTATCTTGATAACAGGTTGCTATATATTTAATGTTGAACACCCAAATATTCATGAACATAAAAATTGAACCCCTACCTTAAAGAATTTTGAAGAAGTTCGTGTCGTGGAATAAGGTGTTGCGGTGAGGCTCCATTTATGTTGATGGAGAACGTCCAAAGAGGATCGGCGTCTCCCTTCCTTTGACACGGGAAGAAGAACGAAGGATGGCGCATCGTCGTTCTTCAGAAAATGGTGTGACGACGTTCTTCATCAAGGAAGAAAAGTTCTTCTCCAGAAAGATGAAGTTCTTCCAATGTGAAGAACGCTCCCCCCTCTCAACGCAACGAAGCAACCAAAAAAATAAAATAAGTCCTTTCCCTTATTTTATTACCATTTCCAACATTTTTAAAATTCAAACATTCAAAATGAATTCCCTTCATTTAATTAAACTTAATGTGTCAAAATTAAATGGAGTGACAAGTTGGAAATAATAATGACAAGAGAGGTTTTAAAAGGAGTTAGTGAAAAAATAAATGAAAAGGTAGGGGCTCGTGTGGGCCCCACCTCATCTAAAATCCTCAAAAGGGGAGTTAGAACATCAGTGGGTCCCACTCCAACTCCCTCACATGGGCTAAGCCACTTGTGAAAGTGGAATAAAAATTGTAACACGCTTTTTATTTCACTTTAAACTTAATGAATTTTTTTTAACAACTGTCCCCGAGCAAACGCATCTCTAGAAAAGGTCTTCCTAAGCAAATAATAGTGATGTGGTTTCATCAGTGCCCTCAGATTTCGATTCCGAGAACTGGTTCAAAAGTTAGAAAGTCCTGCTCATTCGTTCACTCAACGTACCGGAGCTAAACTTCAGAAATTCATTCAAGGCTCACCGGGCCTCAGAATCAGATGCGGTCAAAAACTGCATACTCGTAAAATCCCATAGAAATTAAGAAAAACTTTTCCTTGAAATTTACAGGTCTTTACACATCGTATTTTTAATGAATAATTATACATTTTCTAAATAACATATTTTTATTTTTACTTAATATGAATATTAATCATATTAATTTTCTGTTACCATGGTAAATAAAAAAATACGTTAATTTTGGTTAAAAATAATTTGATAAGGCTTAAAATTTCTTTAAAACATAAATTTTTTTTATTTTATGATTCCATCTCATCCATAATCAACTAAACATATATAATATGATCATTGTTCCATTTAGTTTATGATTTCATCTTTATAATATTTAAGTAAACGATAAAGTCCAAAATGTCACCATATTGGTTTAAAACTCATTAATATTTGGTGATTGGGTGAAAAATATTTTTAGTGTAAATAATCATTATAAATATGAAAAACAATTATCATGTAAAATTACTTTTAATTTTAATTGATTTAAAAATTACATTAACTTCTTATGCAACACTGATATAGTGCTTGTGGATGTAGTTGAAAAATCAATTAAATAATTATAAAAACTAGAAAAGTAATTTAGTTAGAGTAACATATATTTTCCAATGAATCATATAGATACATATAACATAAAAAGTATGTGTTAAAGGTTTATGTTCGAATTATTTTTTTTCATTATGTTTTCAATGATAAATTAATTATACAATTTAAAAAATGACATTAATTATTTTGAAAAATAAATAATATTTTTTAAATGATTTCCAATTAATTAAAATAAAATACATTCCAATATAATTCCATATAATTTAAAATATCATTCATGGTCCATTAATGATTTGTAATCCTTTTTATGGTAACATTTTTAACCCTTAAAGAGTAGAACATTTTCATATTACTATAATTTTCAAAATGATTAACAAAGGTTTCATTTAAGATATAAGTGTGAAAAATGGAAACACAATTGAAATATTATTGAATTGTAGGATTTAAGTACCTACTATTCATATAATATAACTATAAAAATTTGATTCCATTTTGTCCTCTAAAATTAATTTCTATTATATAATTCTATACGTATTACTAAGAGGGCCCCTCCCTCACTTATAAAGGGAACCCACTGTCCTTTAATATTCAAATTATTTGAGCCTTATTACGTAGACAATGAATAGTATAGTATCATAAAACATTCCTTAAAAAAACTTTTATAAATTGTCTCATTCTTAAATATAATCCTTCCATTGATTATGGTGTATCATAAATAATTTTTTTCCACTTAGCAGTATAACTCTTAATCAAGTGATTTCAATCATATATATTATTATAACTCCTCAAAATCAATGGTTTAAATTATAAAATAATGAATTATATCTTAAATGTACATAATTTTTATTAATATGATGGAATAATTATTTTATACCTTGTCCCCATCTGTTAGAAAATGATAACAACCCTCGTGCGTACTTGTTTATTACCACCTCAATGAAGTTATGTGATTGTTTTTTATTTAAATTTTACATGTATGATAATAGAAATATATTTAATAAATATATATGATATTTATTATATATTAATAATTATATGAATTCGCATTTATATTTACCGTTATTTCATTTCATCCTTCAAAACGTGAAAAAAACATTTATGTGTATGTACGACCTACCGTCTCTATGAACATTGTAATTAATTTTTCTATCTCTATATTTTTTTCGGGTGATTCTATATATATAATTAATATATAATTAATATATATCATTATTAAAATTATTTGGATGATGGAACCCTGATCAATGATTGTAGATTGGGACTATAGAACTAATGTTTTAAAGAGTAACAAAGCAGTTATCACCAGGAACAATGATTTTAATAATAAATTTTTTGAAAAACAGGTAATAATATGTTATAAGTAAATAATATGAGGTACAATATATATGAGTAATTTTCTATAAAAATTTTATAATAATTGTTTCTATTATATAAAATTTTTGAACACTTATAAAGAAATACATGGCCTGAGGCAAGAGAATTATGTTTCAATCACATTTTAATCGAGATTGTTTATACAAGAACATATATTGAGGGAATAATATGGCTATTATCTGATAAATAAATTTAAAACTATTCTACTAAAGTTATATCTATTGAAAAAATATTTTACATTCATTTTCCTCATCATATGTACTCATGTTACTAAATGAATGTATTAAAATAAAACTAAAAATGTTTAACTTTTTGGTCATGAATATTTTTCTTCAATGTCCAGATTATATCTAAAATGATTTTTAGAAGGTTTAACTATTTTACTATGATTACATAATGTAATTTTAAAACATGATAATTTTTTATAAAATAATTATTTCAAAGGAATCTTCTTGATGTTTTATAATCATATTACTTTTCATTTTTTACTAAATATAAAATTATTCTTTGTTTTAACCAACTCGAAAGGAAAAACAATTTCATTTATTATAACCACTCAATTAATTGAATATTACATTAGTATTTTTCATTAGGCTTAATAATAAATTAGTTTCCCATTGTATTTTGTAAATAATTTTTTGAAGAATAATTGATTTTAAAAAAGAAAATTTTATTTCTCTTAGAAAAATAGTCTATATATCATTTAAAAGAATTTTATTTAAAATTATAATATTTTTATATTAATTATGATATAAATGTGATATAATCCAATGATACTATTCTTATTCTTTATCTATATGGTTTAGAATTATTAAGATGGGATTTTTTTAAACAATTTCATTTTACATGGGTTATACAATGATGAAACGATTACTTGTTAAGGAAAATGTTTCTTTTCTATGGGTTTTGATTTGTTGAAATATTGAATGATTTATGACCATGTTTCACATAGATATATGTTTTTCTATATGTGATTTGTGGTCCTAGAATTATATATTCATACCCTTTTTGGGTAATGTATTACATATCATGAGGTAATTATGCCAAACATAACGATGTGCTTAATCCACTATAGTAAACATGTTGAGATTCTTAGTCCACTATAAAGAAATTGGGGTGATGATACATCCATTATGATATGGGAAGTAGGTTTTGGTTCATAATCCACTATGATTCTGTGGTCATGGTTTTTACAAATGACATATGAAATGGTGTCTATTTCAATGATTGTGACACACACTCCTAACACAGACGTATTTTTCTTGATTCATTTATAAAAATTTCTCACTCTTATGATGCATGAATTTTTAAATGATAATTTTTCCTAACATGAATCATGAATTTGATTCAAGATAGATTACGAATGAATATTATATGTTATGTTCATAAACTCATACTGTTATTATTATATTTTCAATTTAAATTATTAATAATTAATATCTCACCTATTTACCCTTACAATTATATGAGGTCACCCATTCTTTTGTTTTCATTCCTTGGGTTATGAAGAACTTTTTAAGGGGTTAATTTCAAGATGGATACAAAGTGATATTAAAAAACTGAGAGATGTTACAAAATATACACAACTAAGATATTTACATATCTAGAATCCAAATACACAAAACCATTCTTGTTAGAACATGGATCATAATGTCATTTATTTAATATTCATCTATCATTATAAAATATTTTTATATGAAATTATTTTCTTCACAATAGTTGGTATCAGATAATGGATTAGACAATCGTTGGTATTAGCCTTATATAACATTGGTGAAAAATGTAGAGATAAGTTAATGAAAAATATAACATCATAATGTTTTGGGGATATTATTGGGTTAATTAATATTTTGATTATATAACATTATAAAGGAGTTTAATATATTATAATCATGGGTGAACTAAGTTAAACTTAAGGTGTAGTACAATTAAATAAATGTTTCCGGATTTAAGCATCATATGATTGATATTTCATGATTATATGACAGATCAGTTGGTTTATTATATCAGTATTCTTACACATTGTTTTTTAGCCAATGGATTGAACCAGAAGAAATCATGATAACAATGATTGTGATGGGAAATTAAATGATTTACATCATGATAAATCAAATCTTATGATAGTTGGAATGAAAAATCTTATTTCTATAATCATGAAACTTTATCAAGTCGTGAATCATTATATTATTCCAACTATCAATGTAGGGAGCAATGTAATTATTTTTTTCATTAATAAATAAACACATTATTTTAAATTTTCTTAGGGTCCACATTTTTATGATAGATAGATCAGAACCATGAAGAAAATATTTTTTTCTCCTACCCTCGGTACATGAAAATGATATCCGAAACATTTTTATTTTTGATTTAGAAAACAATAAATCGGGGATATTATTAAGAATATGTTGAAAGCGAAATAAAATAAATCCATGGAATGAGATGAGTTTAAGATTGAATTTTTCAGTAATTACTTCCCTCATATTATTCATAAAAATATGGATAAGTGATTCCATGAGCTTTAGCAGAAGGATGGTGAATCCATTGGTACATGTGAGGAAACTTTTAAAATACTTTAAATGTATACTTATGGTTTAATAATTATACCTGAATGAAAAATTCATCAATTTATTAGTGAATTTAGAACATGTCTCTAATAGTGTTAGATAAAACATACTTTAGTAGCTATGAATAAATCGGTTGACGTGCACTCAAGGTAGAAATAAAAATTACAGATTCCCACTATAGGCAATGTTTTGAATAGAAAAAGAAGATTGAGTCTCATAAAAGCTTAAATAGAATATATATTTTAATGAAATTTGATCCATATATATTCTATAATTGTGAGATGAAATATTATGGTAATTTATTGAATGAAATTAGTAGGTTATTTAAATGGGAAATGGTGAATCATAAAGCATCAAAATGTTAGAAGGTGATTAAAAGGACAGTTGATAAAATAAAGAAAAGGAATATTTCAACCATGAAACACCCATTAACAATTGATTCAAATTCAAGAACTAAAGGAATTAGCCTAATCAATACAAAAATATGAAGGTTTCTTAGTAAGTTAGTCATCAAATAATCTATTAATAATAAAAAATTCAAATCTCATGTGATTGTCACTGCTAAAGTGGGTTAAGAGAATGATCTAGTGAATTGTATACTTATCATCCACTATATAAAAAATAATATCATATTTTACTATTTACCTAGCCACTATTTTATATATAAATGATTTTCATGGGTATTATAATACCAAAATATTATTATATGTTGAAGTTTATGTGAAATATCATAATGGTATGATGATTTCGCCTCATGATATTGATTCTTATCCAATTGAATATGGTTTGAAAGTGCTTCCTATAAATCTTGTTTTTATCCTTTTAGTGTAGTATGATGTTATATTAAGAATGTTTGAAATTTATTTATATAAATCCCACATAATATTCATAGGAAGGGATGCCATTTTTGACATACCAAACCAAACTATGATCTTATATCACTATGATGATAATTATGAACGTTGAGTAAAAAAATCATGCATTATTTATAACATTATTTTTTAGATGTTTTTATAATCTTATATGGTTGAGGAGAATATCAATATAAAATATTTAAATATTAGATGGGGTCTTTTATTGTGTTTCTAAATGAATTTCCTAGTCTTCCACCAAACCATTAACTTTATTTATCAATATAAACTACACCACATATTGCACATGTTCCATATACTTCATATAGACTGTACCATGTTATGATACAAAAATTAAAGAAGAATTTATATTAAAATAAAGAAAAATGGATTCATATTCTCTAGTGAATCAAGATGGGGTGAACGAGTACTTTTTATTAATATGAAACATGGGAAAATGTGTATTTTCATTTATTATTGGTAACTTAATACAATAAATATTGAGGTAATTTTTTTTGACCTATAACAAAAAATAAAATGAATCATTTTGAGGATATAAATTTATTTCTATGATTCATCCTCATTCTTGATATCATTAATTGAGGATAAAGACTGGTGATATACCCATGATAGCCTTTTGTATGAGGTATGGGAATTATGAATTTATAGTGATTAAATTTCCACTTATTAATTCCCATGCTATCTTCATGTATTTATTTAATATACTATTTAGTGACTATGTTGAAAAATTTGTGATAATATTTATATATTATATTCTTATATATTAAAATTGAAACTAAGACTCATAAATATCATTTAATAATTATATTAATGACCCTGTGGAAGTAGATTTTATATGAAAAAATTAGCAATTGTGAATTTTTGATTGATAAAGATTCATTATGGGGTAAAATAATCTAATGTGAGGGTAAAAAAGCTGATCTTTATAAGATTAAAGTTATTATGTAATGTCCTAGAAAAACCATGGTAACTAAAATCTGTTGTTTTCCTAGTTTACCTAAAAATGAGAATTGTTTTATAATATATTTATCCTAAAAATGTAATCCACTCACAATGATGTCTCTAAAGTGTGTTATGTTCTTGTAGATTAGGGAATTCGAAGAGAATATTAAGGAACTGAAGTGAAAGGTGACCAGTGCACCTATACTCACACTAAAATACATTAATGAAGGGTTTGTAATCTATTGTGATGCATAAAATAAGGGGATGGGATGTTTCCCCATTACAAATGATATAATGAGAGAATATGCTTCATTCCAATTGAAAATACCTGAGAAACATTACAAGGCTCAGGATTTATTGCTGGATGTTTTAATTTTTTACATTGATGATAAAATAGAAATACATTTCTGGTGAAAGGTGTGGCGTATATACATATCATTAATGTTTTAAGTAAACCTTCACATTGAATGAATAGAATACTTGATAGAGAAAACTATTGGAACATATTTTATATTATGATTTTAAATTACATTACCACCATGGGAAGGTGAATAAGATGGATAATGTTTATTTAGGATAGACTATATTAGTTTCTCCATATTGAGAATCGAAAGAGATCTAATATATATTTATTTTTATAAAATTGTAAATTAAATCCTAAGTAATAGAGTATTATCTTATCTTTCTTTTATTAATTTATAAAAACAAATCCATGTGAATATTATAGAGGTTTATAATGAATATATAGAGCCGCATAAGAATGTAAGCAGTATTCCACAGTTCAAGCATTATAGTTATGTAATGATTATGTTTAGGAATAGAGTATGGGTCTTGTCAATACCCAATACTATAGAAATAACTATTATATGAAGCTCATATTTCTTCCTTCATCAAAAATACTAAATGTACATTTATATATATAAATCAGAATTAATATTTATTGTGGGCTAACATAAAAGGGATATTTCAATGTTTGTATATTGTTCTCTAGTATACCAAAAAGATTAAGATCAGATTCATCATTTTAATGGGTTGTTAAAACCATTACCCATGACCAAATTGATATAGGAAATCATTACCATATATTTTTTCACCAAACATGACAAAATATCTAAATGGAAAGAATTTATTTGGTTTTTAGTTGGGTTCATTACAAAGTTAACCCACTTAATTTCCATCATAGATGATTTCTCTCTTTATTTTCTTTCCATGTTATACATTATGTATATGGTAAGAATTCACAGTAGTGCCACATTTTATTATATCTTTTAATAACATTAGGTGTACCCAAAATTTCTATAAAATTATTCAACATGATTTCAATTCAAAGTGTTAATTCATTTCTTCTTATAGATATTAGATAGATGGTCGGCCTAAGAGAACCCTTCAAACCCTAGAGGATCTGATGGGGTATTATTATCTGGATTTCAAAGGTGCTAGGGATTAATAACTTCCTTCAAAAGATTTTTCATTCAAAAATAGATTTCAAAAATTCATATGCATCCTTATGAAGACTTAAATGAATGTAATAAAATAACTCCAATGTGTTGGGATTATGTATAGAAAGATATATAAAGGGACATGAGCTTGATGAGGACGTTGTAGAGAGAGTCAGATCTATTCATTAGCACATTTTACAAACCATGAGTCAAAAGAAAATATAGATGGAAATCATTGTTGATATACAGAGTTAAAATTTAGTTTAAATAAATTACTATGATTTTCTCAATGGAAGAAGGTTATAAGATTCAAAACTAAGCGAGACTTGTGCCCTACATATATTTTCCCCTTTGAAATTCTTGATTATCTTGAGATAATATGTTATATTTTGGAACATCCATTGAATCTATGTCGAGTTAATAGTGTGTTCAATATATTTTTCTTATGTAGTTACATATGTCATCTATAAAATTTACTAAACATAAAGGTCATACCATTGGAAAAAAGTATTTCAAATTAAGACAACTCACCCAGTCAATATTTTGTGGTGAAACCATAAGTTAGAGGAAGCTACTTAGGAACCCAAGGATACAATGAATCAGAGATCATAAACCCATTATCCTGGTGATATAAGTTCAAGGTATAATTTCATATTAATATGGATATAATGTCACACCCCTATAATAATGATATATTTTTTATATATAAATTTTATATCTTTATTAGTCTGTATTACAAACACCACCATGTTTTTTAAAACTACATTATTTTATTATTAAATGTGATAAATATATCTTGTTAGATGAATTTGTAGGTATGAATAGTAATAACCAAATTATGAAATATTTTATTTTCCTACAAATTTCTTTAAATAATGCTTTATAAATTAGAAATATATTTTTCAAAAATTTATTTTATTCCTTAAAAATATTTTTTCTTCCAAATTTATTTTTATTTATTTTTGTGAGAAAATGATATAATTATTTGTATTTGATAAACATAATATAATATTTAGAATAATCCTATAAAAATTATCTTAGATTAAAATTTTGGGATTTTTATAAAAATATTGATTTTCTATTAAATATTGATAAATAATGATTTTTAATGAAAACTATAATTTTTGTATAAAAATTTAAAATGTAAGTTTTATTAAATTAAAATTATGTATAATTTAATATTAGTAATGAAATTATGTTCATTGATATTAATTTAATGTTTTAAATACTTATAAAAATTGTTTTATATATAAAAGGTATTTTTCTAAAAACTAGTTTTCAATGCATTATATTTTTTATCATAAATAAAATTCTTCAACATTTATAAATTTAATAATAAAAATTGAATCCATGTTTAGAAATTTGAGGACACGAATTTTTATATAGGCCCCTTTTGGTTATGTTCAATGTTAATAGTAAGCAAAATAAATGATTTTTAACATGTCAAAGGTAAAATTGGTAATTATGTTTAAAACTAACGTGATACAAGTTCAAATTCTTTTAATAATTTATATTATTTCATGGGATGCATAAATGTTTTCCATAATAATATAAAATTTTAAAATATTATCTTTTTTCATTTCGATGTCACTTTAACAATTATATTATTTATATAAAAGATAAAGTTATGAATATCAGCATATTAATTTTAATATCAACAATATTTTCTGACAAGGTTAAAACTCAGATATGTTTAGTTACAAAAGTTCATTGGAAATATGAATGGGTTTCTTATCATGATAAATTATTTTTTTATTAATGAATTACTTATTATTAGTTCTTACACACCACTGACACAACAATTGTCCAAGAAAAAGAAAAATCAAGTAAATAGTTTTCAAAACTCTAAAAGTAATTTTATTAGTGAGTTATAGTGCCCCAAAAATATTAAATAAAAGTATAATAGATTTTAATTATTTTAATTTTTTTATAAATAATTTTCTCTAATGGGTTTTCAAAGATATATTAATTTAATTTCTCCACAAATAATATTAATGATATTTTATAATAGAAAAATTATAAATTGATTATTATGTTAATAAAAAAATAATATTCCGGAATGTTAATGGGATATGGTTGAGAATATAATAATTATTCCATTAAAATTTTACATTAACTTTTATGGTAATATTTCTAACTATAAAAGGGTAGAAAACTATGATATTATCGTAAATGTCAAAATGGTTGATGATGGTAAAAACTATGAGATAAGGGTTAACAAAAATTACAAATAGACGTTAAAATTTAATTTTATGATATAATTTTCACTCAAAAACATATTATATGATAATTTTATAAATTTGGATCCATGTTTCTATGATAATTAATTTATATTCATTTAATACATTATGTAATTTCTAGAGTGCCCCTCGTATAACTTATGAAAGGGTGTATTCCCTCCATTGTTCACAGTGTTTGAAACTTCTAGATCAGAATATAACTACTCGTATGACAATATAAATTACATAACCACATTTTAAATATTTGGGTCCTTCAAATAGACCACCATTTCAAAGATTATGGTGCAATCCAAAGAAGTGCTCTTAATGAAGATGTATAACTATTTCTCAATAATTTTCTATTTTAGTTAAAAACATAACTACAAAAAAATAAGGTATAAATTATAAAATAACAAATTCAATATCTTAAATATTATTAATTTTAACTATTTTAATGGAAATCCCATTATCCACCATCTTCAAATTAGTTCTAAAAAGATAACACTACTCAGTTGTACGTGTGGTTAGCCACCTGTACAAAGATATGTGATCCATTTTTGCATTATGTTTTACATGGATTGATATAAGTATAGATTTAATTAAAATATATATTAAATATATTATGTTATATTATTATGTATAGGTAAATTATTACATACCATTATTTCATTCAATCATTTGAAAAGTTAAAATAGTGTTTATGAATATATATATGACATAATATCTACATGGATGGTGTAATTAATTTTGTTATATGTACCTTTTATGGATGAATATAAATATATATTTATATAAAAAATGAATATATATGATATTTTTCATAGTATTAATATTCAAGAAATTATGGAAACATTATTAATGTAAATGGACCAGGACGACTGAACAAAAACACGCATGAGAATCAAATCCATTATCACTGAGAATAATTATTATAAAAATAAATTCTTAATAAATTTGTGACAAATTGTTATAAGTAAATCCTAAATATTATAATAGATATAATTTTGTCTTTGTAAATTTTTTAAATAAATATATATTTTCTACATAGGAGATTTGAACATTTAAAAAAATTATGATAATTGAAGGAAGTGAATTGTGATTTCATCCCTTTTTAATCGAGATTATTTATGCTCGAATTTATATTTATGAAATTTTATTACACTAATATATAAAATAAATTACATTTTTTCTTTTCTATCTTTATTAATGTGGAGTATTATTTTTCCTTTTGGTTTCTTAGTTTATGTACCTAAGATACTGAAATAATGCTTTTATGGATAAATGACTATCTTTTACTATACTAATAGGAATAAATTTATTCTATGCCCATTTATTCAATAATTTTTTTTACTAATCTATTATTATTATTAAAAATAATTTTTAACCATAGTTTATTTTTAATAGAAATATGTACAATGAATATTCATGTAATTTTATAATAAGTTACTTTTTAAATTATACAATAAATATAAAAGTAATATATTTTTAATGTAGTAATCATTAAAACAATTTCCCACCATCATGACAACTAATTTATTTGAAACTCATTTTTAAATTTTCATGGTTATTTTCAAAGTAGAGGCTTTGTATAATATTATAGAAATATTATTAATTTTAAAAAGTTATTTTCAAATGAAAATGTTATTTTCCTTAATAACTATTTGAGGGAACTTTAAATAGATTTTTTATTTACGATGATAATATTTTAATGATAATTATTGTTTTCTAGGGATAATATCCAATGACATCATCCTTGTAGGTTAGCTATATGGTGTTTGATTATGATGATGATTTTTTATAGAACCCATTCGTTTTACATGGGTAATTCTATGATGAAATAATTAATTTCTTATGAACCCCATTTTTTCCATAAGTTATAAATTGTTGAAATGAAGAATGTTTTATGATATTTTGGCAGATGTATATATGGGTTTCATTAAGTTAGTGGTGTCCCTATATTTTTTTATTCATCCATTTCATTGGGTAATTTATTATATCTCATTAGATATATATAAGAAACAATTTTATGGTCTTGATCATTAATATGAAACATATAGGGATGAGTAATTCACTATGAGAATCATTTTGTGAGGCATTACTTTTTATGATATAGAAAATAGATGTTGACGCGTAATCCATTATTATTTTATGGTGTCTGTAGTTAACCATGAAAAAATAAATAGTTTTTATACCTATGTTAGTTCCACACATTCATGAAATGAACATATGATTTAGTATTTATTTATGTTGATTTATAACTCTAAATAGTCATGTATTTATAATGCTAACATTTGATCTGGTGATTCATCATTTTAATCTAGTATATATTCAGTATTAACCTTGTATGTAATGTTCATAAAATAATACACTTATTCTTATATTATGTTCTTATGTGGTAATAGATTCATATCTCCATCATTTACCCTTTCTAATCATTTGAAATCATGCATTATTATTTTTATCTTCCCTAGGTTTTAAAGAATGATTTTGAGGGAGGTTTTTCAAGAAGATTGAAAAACAAGAAGAAAAAAATGTGAGATGTTGATGAATATTCTTAACTGATTTTTTTATGTTTCTATTCTATAAATAAACAAATCCTTTATGGTTATGGAATGGTTTATAATGTTATTATGTGAAAGTTCATTGAAAATGATGTAATATTTATGTATAAAAATCTTGGTTTACTATACTAATATACTCTATTAGAAATAAGACACAAAAATATGGGGAGATAACAACGTATTATTATTGGATATTTATTCCTTCTTTGGACGACTATTTGGTGGGAAATACATATTTTTAGGGAGCAATTTCTTATGCACCCTTGGATATCGTATCCTCATTATTAGATAGAATAAAGACCAATATAGAGTGGGATCTAGATAGTCTTGTGTCATTTAATGGTTGGAAATAGTTGAATTTATTATAAGTATGAACTTATTTGAATGTTTTGTTCTCTATATTCATAGAATAGTTGTGGTTCCCTTTTCAATATGAAAGGAACGAATGAGTGAAACTCGTTATTTTTTGTGTACAATGTACTCGAGGTCATCCAATATTCTTCACAATATAAAATAATGGTTCATGATTTATGGTATAAAGAAGTAATTTGTAGGCCCTATATCTACCTATTTTACATGTAAAAGGATCAAATATAATGATCAGAAATTCGGTGGGTTACATTAACAACCTTTTGTGCCTATGTGGAAGTGGGATGAAATAACAATAGACTTATTCATTGGATTTACTAAAAACTCATGAAGTTGATATGGAATATAGGTTATAGATGATTGGATGACCAATTTGGGTAATTTTATAACAATTTAGGATACATATATTTTGTTTGATCTAGGAAAGGTCAATATTCATAAGGTCGTGTGGAAACATACAATGCCTTCAATAGTAGTGTTAGATAGATATGATCATTTTAGTTCATATTTTTGGACATCATTATAGTAATCAATCAATATTTTTTGAATTTGAGTAATTATTATCATTCTTAGACTAATGGGATTTTATACAGGACAATCGAAACCCTTGAGAATGTGAACTAGTAATGTGTTGTGGATTTCGGCTGTGCATAAGATGATTATTTATCCTTGAATGAATTTTCATACAATTATTATTCTTGTCCACCGACTCTTATGGTTTGGATTGATTCTATTAAGGGATTTTTATTTCACTAACTTCATTGTTATGATGAAGTTGGTAATACATTAGTTTTTGGGATATGTATGATGTATGATACCTTGGTGTAACACCCCAAAATTCTAATGTACTGACATTGTTGTTATTATAATGTGTGACACCTAACATCATGTTTCGAAAGGAATATAACATCCCAAAACATCATGATATATTTAATATTATAAATATATATATTATATATCTTTGAATTCACACAACATTTAGTTATATTTAGATACATGCAACAATGACTGTATTAGACAGCTTGTGTTACAAATATTGTCTTATTTTAATAAAAAATATTATATTGTTAAGATATAATTATTTAATATAACAAGATATAACATACCCTTTGAATTAATGGATATGAATAGAATTAAATATCTTATGAAAATATATGGATTAATTCCTTAGTGAAAAATTAAATATAAATGAATATAATAACGAGTTTTATGTAAGGGGAATGTTTTGATATAAATGTATTTTTTATGCTCACAAAGATTTTTCTTTAAAATGATAGGTATCAAGACCCCTTTTATTAAAAAATAAAATAAAACAAATAAAGTAGCTGATCAAAAGTCAAAAACCAAATCTTTCATCATCCAAACTTTTTATTGATATTGTCTGCAATCTCAAATTCTTTGTCCTACACGGCACCCGAGTCCATTCCTCAACCGCACCCATGTCCACATCCTCTTCTTTGAAGTGCTTAAAAATATATTTCTTGCTATAAGTGGGTCTAAATATCTATATTTGAGTCTAAGACCTCAAACTATGTTTCCATCCTTAAAATCGGTTCAACTCTCTAACACCCCTTCCTATAATGTTAATTTTCCTTTCGCACTTCAATTTCTGCCATGATTTATCATCACCAGCTAGAGGATGATGTCCATCCTCTCTTGAAGTGGAATGTTTTGCCCGAATACCACAAGAATGCTTCAATTGAGGTTTGTACTTCTTTGTCTGAAGCTCCTTGTTTTTCTATTACCCTACATATGAACAAGGAGAATCATGTGAAAGACAAATATTGTCAGTGTCATGTGTTGTGCGAGCAGACGGGGACAAAGTGGTCGAAGGAATATCGTTATTCCCACTATCAACTCTATGTTTTGAGGCCTACATAATAGTTTGGATAGAAGGTAGGGTCATTTTTGAATGATGTTCCAGCAAATTAGGGGACTGGTGTTTCCACCATTCAATTTTTCAGTACAAACCAAAACAAAATCGGAGGAAACTTTATTTTGAGAAGAAATTTCATGTACCATATGGGTATACCTCTCCTGATTTGAAGGAGCTTCTAAAATTTTTGGGGAAATGGTTCGGCTAGATTCAAATTTTTTAGAGGATAATCATGATGTGTATGAGAAAAAATGCTTCTAACAAGAGAGTTTATTTGTCAAATTTGGAGACCCCGCAATGTCACATGACATTGAGTATTTAAGGCTAATAGGTAGCGGTGGGAGTTCAATTGGGAACCTTCCCACTATTTCATAACATGAAGCATCATGTACAGGGGGTAGATAACCCAGACAAATCGTGTCTATCGTCAGCAACCCCTTATAGGCGGACCTGATGTCCATCATAAGACCTTGAGGGGTAGAAACATAAGATGGTTGTCTAATTAAAATAGGCAGTCTTCGGTGCATGGTATCTTTTATACCAGAATCATAATTTTTTTCATAAAGAACTTTCTATGATCATGTCCATGTAAGGAACAAAAATTTCATGCCAATGACCTCTTATAATTATTTTTGTCATGTCTAACGATCCTATAGAATAGGAAGAACTGAGGTAATTTCTCAAATTTAATCATTAATTCAAGTTCTTCATCATCTATAGAAAGTAAATCATTATCAATCAGTGAAGAGTAAAGGCTCACTTCAACTAAGAATATATCTAAATGAACATATCTAGAAATTTGTGTCTCCCTAATTATCTCGATCGGCACAACAATTTCCAATGCAATATCATAATGTATATGATGATGCCAAAGAATCCAGTTAAGACCAAATACCTAAACCCAAGCTTTAACAATTGAATTAATGATTTGAAGTGGATGAATTTTTAATCCCATTCACGGATGTGAAGCACCCCCAGTATGAAAAATATAGAGCCATGTCCTCAAGCACACTTTTTGATATCATCAAAGGGGAAGAGCATGTTAAAGTATCCTCTCCTTAAGGAGGTGAACTTCCAATTGTCGAAGCCCCATATAGTGTAAACCCCCTAGGTGAGTTGATTACCCCCCCCCCCCAATTTCATAACACCTTTATGTAGAATGAGTCTAGTTATGATTGAATGGGATCTAATTTCAATCCTCTCTGAGACTGCAGCTGGATCTTCTTTAATGTGTTTCACTGACCCCTTTCGACTGATGCCGACATTCATACCCTTAAAAAGTGATAGTGATTAGTTATGAGCATTGGTCTCACTTTGGATAACCTAGGTGCTTTTCTTCACAGGGATTTAATCCCTCAAATCTGAAGTCTCGTGCTTATACACAACAAAATGCCCATGAGCCAAACAAATTCCAGTCATCAGTGGTGGAATAGATGAATCCATAGGGGAAGAACCTTAATCATAATTTCGGAATAACCACGGTGATCCCAAGAGCTCTCCGGACCTCTCTCCATCCCAATCGTTTTGGGTGATCTTCATGAAAAAAACACAAAAAAATTTATATTTATAAATTTAATTAATTTCAATAAGTGAGTTATATTAATTTAATATTTATTTTATATATCAAATAAAATATTTTTAATTTTCATTCATAAGATTTTATATTTATAAGATATGAACAACCCCAATATTTCATATAAGAATCGATATATTTTCTAAGGGCACTTTTTCCGCCTTTTAATAGGGAACCTATTTAAATCCTATTTTTTGGAAATTTTAGGAATCTTATATGTCTTAATACACTATATTAATGAAATAGAAACATAAAAATTATGTTATGGTGAAATTCTTTTATCTTTATGTAATATTCCATTTTATTAGGTATAGTAGAAAATATTGAATTTTAATTCAAAACTAATTTTTAATGGTTTACTAGTATAGTTATAATATCAATTGATTTTGAAGTTTAAATATTCTTATTTTATATAACTTAATAAAATGTAGTTTATTTCAATCAATTTTAAATTTTAATTGGATATAAAAATATTTCAATCTTGAAATAGTTTTTTGATTTTTAAAACTCTCATTTTATCTCGTTTTTTGGATTAATTTAAAATTAATCTCTACATGTTATTTGATTAAAATTTATAAAAATTGATACCATATTTCGAATAATTACATTTTATAATTTTTAATATGTTTAAATTTAGTTTTAACTAAAAATAAATATGAACTTGATTAAAAGTAATTATAGTGATATTGAGAAAAAATAGCTTAATAAGATATTCAACATTAAAACTATGGGAAAATGGCCATTAAATTTGTTTAAAACCCATTTATTGCCGTATTTCGACAATATAATCAATTTTATCTAATTTAGTACATTATTGGATCCACCTTCGACAAAAAAATGTGGGTGGAATTCCCTTTTCAAGAAATTACAATAATGCAACTCCACCTCCACTATAAATAGAAACTCACCCATCCCCCTTATTCACACTTCTCAAGTTAGTTTATCACAAATAATAAGCTGAAATAATCTACCAAAATTGATATACTAATATTATAAAACTAACTTTGGAAATAAATTAATTCAAGGAAACTCTTTGGTGTAATCAAAAAAATGATACCCCCAGAAAAAGGTAACATCTTTCCTCAAGATATTTTTTTATTATCATTATCAACCACCTAAAATCTAATTATTCCATGCTTAATTAATAGTAACCCAAATATCCTTAATATATTGCTATGTTTTTATATTATGGTTTCAATCCACATAAATTCACACTTCCATCAAATGGGTAACGAACATACCATTCGTGTACGGTGTACTACTACCTCGCAAAACATTGATTGTTACATATTAGGGTGGGAATTGTGATGAAGAACATATTTTTTTTTGATTTATGTTATATTTATAACATATTTATACATAATTTATTTTTAATATCACATAACCTTATTTTTTCCATTTTTTGGGAATACGATGACAATGCTTTTGGATGTGTGGACTACCCCCTCCGTAAAGAGATGTGATACGTTGAAACATTAGATGGAATCTAAGGAGGATAAGTTTAATTGAACATATAAGAAATAAATTTAATGTATATTAAAGTAATTAAATAATTAAATTTCTATAAATATTGTATATTATTTTTTTTATGACCTGTTTCAAACAATAAAAATGTGATAACATCGTTTATGGACATATGGAGTACCAACTCATTGACACAAGGTGATTCTATTTAAGTCACGAGAAATATATATATATATATATGTAAATGTAAATTTATATATAAATAAATAACATTTTACTTATTTTATAATAATCATTCGAGAAATATATAATGATATGTACCTTATTACTTTAATTATCATTGAATAATTGGAACGTTACTCATGATTACATACAACATACTGTCTCCATAATTGAACATTATATTGATTTTCCAAAATGTATTTCATGATTCATTTAAAATGTATAATTTATGTATACATAAGATAATTCTGTAATGATTATTAATCTATATATGTTTATATAATGACCCTTTGACCGTAGTCAACCTATCAATGTTGTTTTTAACACGTGGACCGAATTTATTCAAAACAAACGATGTAAAAATAATTGTCTATGTAGTTGTATAAAAAATTTAATATTTGTAGTATAATAAATCATAAACTGTAAAATTTTTATTATTAAACTAAATAATTAACATAATTTTGTTATTCAGGATGATAAAGGCATATGTTATGAGTCAGACTCATGGTAAGGGATTCTTGTATCACATTTCTTTACATGTGGCATACACCATTAACACCGCTTATATCTTTTATGTAGTGTATATAATTAAAATTTTGATATATTATATCATCAATTATTTTATATTCATGGCATTTAATGTCTTACATTTAATTACATTATCCAAGGGGTTTTCACTTTATAATTACTAGGTGGTAAAAGTTAGGTCAACAATATCACTTTTTTTAGATTGTTAGCTTTCTCTTGGGAAAATCACTTACTTATGATCATTTATATGGTGCATTAAATTTTCCATAAATATCAATATCCTCCTGATATTTATATTATTCTTATTTACTAAAATGTATACCATTTTATATATGATTTTTACATTGAAATTTATTTTATTAACTGGACAATTATTGATAAATCTACATATTTTTATCAAAAATAATATTTGATAAGACACATTGTTCAGAAAATAAATTGATTTTATGATATATATGGAATTATTTTTAATGTTATAACATGGGTTGGTCCTAGTTATAGATATACCCTAGATGCCTTAGTAGTTTTCTGAGATTAATCAGTTGACCAAACTATATGGGTTTTTACATGATATGTTAAACCATTGTGTGAAAGATATTGACAGTTAACATACCATGTACCTAAGAAACATGGAATCCAAAAATCAAGGATTTCCCTCATTTAGACTCAGTAGTTATTTATCCATGATATGATTTCTCTGATGTGTTTATTGAGCCATTATATTATCATTTTATTGATTAAATTTCATGTGATTGAGTTCCATATCATGCCATATTGATTATGTCTTATATATTTATTTTAATGGAATGTGTTGTTAGTTATTTACTATTTTATGTTAAGAATTCTCATAAATTAATTATTTATTCTACATTAATTACTCTTACTAATCATTTGACCTCTCCCTTGTTATGTTTTTTTCCCAATGTTATGAAGATGAAATATATGAATAAATTTTCAAGTAATTAGTTAAATTATTTTTATTATATACCATTTTCTATTTTTTATTTCCCAATGTAACATGGGAATCATGAACATAATATAATTATCTAAAAATGATAAACTAATAATTTCGTAGATATTTTATTTCTTATAATCATTCTAATGTAATATAGTAATGCATTGGCTCCAAGTTTCTAGGGTTGGGGTCTTACAATTGGCACCAAATGAGGTTTACCAACAACCACATTAACTAGATTTATAAAACATATATTATGGAACATAAAACTAAGATAGAACTACAGGATAAATATAAAACAAAATTATTGAATTTGGGAAGGTTTATATTATGTGGTAATTTCTATAAATACATCCTTTTCTGGATACTACAATTGGGCACTGTTCTATCACTAATATACATAGGGGTAACAACATTGAAAAGATGCATTGAGCCTGACACAAGTGTAACATGGTAAACAATAATGGGCCTTACAACACACCTAATTTGACAATATCATGGGATACTCCTATGATAATTCTCATTTTAATTACAAATAATTATTAATGATTTGAATGTTAAGATATACCAAATGAAACCGTGTTTATTATTATGAGATTAGAAATGAAATTTATTTTAATTTTATGTTGAGTGTTATGCCATATTTAGAATGACATAAAGTTCATAATTATATGAACTAAGATAAAATGTTCCATTTATTAAAAATGACACAAGGAAGTAAGAATTATATCAAAAATCATGGAAAATGTAGAGGTTTACCTACTGAAAATGATGATTTATATGGTATTGGAAATTAAAATGTTATAGATATATTAGATAATCTTATTCATTTTATGATACATAATATTTCTCAGATTGATCAAAATTTTACACAATGAGATTCTCTAATGTTGGATCTCATTATGTAAAATAGGACCCGTCATTAAGTGGGACTACTAATCAAATAGTGGCTGAGCAATAGATTAAATCATTGGAGAAGATATTTATGAAACTGGGATGTTTTGATAAAGAAAAGGTTTAAATTGAGGTGTATTGTCTTAATGGATATGTGGATCAAAGGTAGTAGTTGATCTATAAAACAATGGAATAATAGGAAATAAAACTCATTAAATGGAAATATTTTAATGATATATTTTTTGAAAAATATTACATTCATGAGAAGCAGACTGAGAAGTTGATAAATTTTCTTATTTTATGTTTAACGAGCATGAAATTTTTGTGGAGTATGAATCTACCTATAAAATTTTATCATGGTATTACATAGATTACACAGGAAAAACAAAGTGCAATATTGACCATTTATTTGAGGGTTTTAAATGAATTCATTAAAAGGCACTATTGACTGAAAAATATTCATATAATGGAATAGTTTTATCAGATAAAATGATAGAGAAATAAATATCCATTACTTTTTTGTTCTAATGGGATAAATTTAAGAATTGAAATGAAAAAAAAATTACATATAAAGAGAAAAAGGAAAAGAAGTATTTTACCATATGTGATAACAATGGAAAGATTCACCCTAGTAAATGACTGAATGGAATGGGAGTATGATATATGTCAAGAGAAATGGGTCATTAGGAAAATGAATACAGTGAGAATATTAACATGGATTTTATTCATTTTTATATCTGTAATGATATGTGTCACTATGAAAATGAATTCCCTAAGAGTAAGGATAATATACCTCTAAAGAAGCTAAGGGGTCAAATTTAATTTAATTTTATTCATACAAGTGACGTTGAATGATTAATGGTCTTGTGTATTAATTTTATAATTATGTTATTTGATTATTTTATCAATGATTTTAGGGTTATAATATTTATGAATTATGTTAGGACTTTACTATAGTATTATTTCATTTGGATTTGAGATCACTTATTAAATGGTACCAAATATAGTTTATAAATAGAAAGTTAACCTTTTTGGAAAATTATAGGATGAGGGAATGATATCCATTAATATTTTCTTGATGTGGATATATTTATGATTGATATGGTTACATTAAATTATATAATACTAACTACCGTGGAAATGATTCTAAAGTGGTGGATGATGACCATTTGGAAATTTTTACCATTTATAAAATAGTTTAATGTAAAACTTAACTTGATGAAGCATATAATGCTATGTTGTGAAGTAAAAATAGTTCAAGGAATAATCAAATAAAAATGTTATGTTTATATAAATTTATATTTTCTTATATTCTTATATGGTGGATGAAGTTTTATTCTCTAGAAAAAGTGTCTTAAAAAAATGTAATCCTATTATGTTCATATATGATGAATCAAATGGTCCATTAGATAATTTCAAATTTATGTCTTGGAGGCCCTTAAATATTCACTATTTACTTACATTCTTGTGACCAATGACTATATTTATTTATTCATTTATTTAATTCCCATGTTTTTATTTACCACTTATTTTCCCCTACTTCAGATCCTAGTTATTTTACAATCATACTTCCCTATCCATGTTATTAATAATATGTGTTATTATCCGTATTTATGATATGGGGTTTTCAAAAATATTATTTTAAAATATCAAACCTTCGATAACTAATATAAATTTCAAAAATTGAGGATTAAATTTAATTAAAGTGTGGAGACAATAACACATCAAAATTTTAATGTATGAACATTGTATTTAATAGCATGTGTGACACGCAAATTTAAGAGTATAAATGAGTATAACATTCTGAAACTTAATAATATATTTAATATTTTATATAAATATGTAATATATCTTATAATTCATGAAACAATGAGTTATTTATGTTACATAAAATAATGACCATTCCCAATAATTTATATCCCATGTGAGATAAAATTTTATAGAATTTAAATATATTATAAATATGTTATTATAAAATATAATAAGATAATAACTAATTTATAAATTTTATTTTAGGAATATGATTAACTAATGGTAGAAAATATATTGTTGAATTCATTGGATACAAATTAATTGAGAATGAGTTTAAGAAATAATTTAATTTTAAGGTAATGTTTTCATAGAAATATATTTTTATGTTGAAAATTTTGTTTAAAATTAATAAGTTACATTAATTCAAGTTATGGAATGATATTATTTTCATAAATATTTTATATATTCAATCAAATATTTTTTACATTCCTAAAATAGAATTTATAATCGTAATATATGAACAAATCCAATATTTCACATAAAAAAGAATATTTTTTCTGCATACACTTTTACCGTCTTTTCAACAAGAACCAATTTTAAAGAAAATATTTCATTAATTTATGTATCTTATAAGTCAAAATAATTTTCATTTTTTAAATTGAAACTTCATGATTAGGTTAAATGGAATTATATGTGTTTTTATGAAATATATATTTTTTGATGCGTAGCTAAAAAACAGAAATTTAATTCAAAACAACTTTTTCGGATAATTTATTTATATGGTGGAATTATTATTTTTTGTTTTATTATAATATTTAATTGAAATAATATTATATATTTTAATCCAATTTAGGTCATTGAAATCTATTTCACATTTAATTTGTTTTGTAAAAACATAGCAATATTTTGAACATTTTTTACTTTAAAAGCAAACATTTTTGTCCCATCTACTAGATTAATATTAAGTTAATTCGTACAATTTGTATTTTTGAATATTTAATAATAGATTCCATTTTTTGAATCATAATGATTTCTAATTTCTAATATGGTGAACTAATTTTTTGACTAAAAATATTCATGAAATTGAATTAAATAAATTACAGCATTAAGAAGAAATTTATGTAAACAAGAGACTAAACCATAATGAAAAGGGCCAAAATAAACTAGAAAATGGACTAAAATAAATTATATTGTATTATTTCGACCCTATCCTACATTTTTATACAACTTGATCTATTATTGGATCCAAATTCAATGATCCAAACATGGGTGTAATTCCCTTTTCCAAAATTTACAAGAATGTCACTCCACCACTATATAAAGCCACTCACATGTCCCCCTTATTCATACATTTAATGACATTTTAAAACCATAAGTCTACTCAAATAAGATAAATAATCCATTAAATCATCCTTGAATATTTTATTTGGTAATAAATTCATCAATGTAATCCTTTTGAAGAAAAAATTAGTTAACCTAAAAAGTGGTAACATTCATCCTCACGTTATTGTTTTTATTTTTACTCCCTACCCAATAAAATATTCTAGTAATACTATTACATAATAACCATAGTATCCTTAATATACTAAAATTTATTTATATTAGTGTTTTAACCACAATTACAGACACATCCATCAAATTGGAAATGAACTTATCATTCGTGTATAATGAACTACCGCCTTGTGAAACGATGATTGTTCAATTTTTTCCTTTACCACATCCCATAGTGGGAATTATGAAGAAATTATATTTTTATATGATATATATGATATTTATAATTTCTTTATTATCTTGTGTTTTTTTATATAACACATAATTTTATGCTTTCCATTTTGTGAGAATTCGATAACATCATTTCTGAATGTGTGGACTTCCACCTTCTTAAAGCGATGTGATACATTCACACATTAAATGGGCTATAATTTGGAAGGGTTTAATTTAAAATATGAGACATTAATGAAATATATATGATATTAATGACATAATTAACTTTATAGAAATAAAATATCTTGTTTTATTTATTACCCTTTTCATATTCTAAAAAGATGATAATGTTGTTCGTGGATATGTGGACTACTGCCTCCTTGATGTGACATGATTCCATTTACATCACAAGAAATATATATATTAGAAAATATAATTTAATAAAATGGTATCTATGATATAATTAAAATTATTGAAAGATATAATATTACTTATCATCTTTCTATAATGATGGTTAAAAAGTTTGAACATTACTAATGGCTGCGTAAGACCTACCATCTCTAAGATTATAACGTTCGTTAATTTTTTATAACCATCATTCATTATTTGTTTGAAAAGTTCAATTTATAAATAAATATGATAATTAATTCATTATTATTTTTCTTTATATGTTTATATGATGACACATTTGACCATATTCGACTAGCCAAAGTTGTTTTTATCAAATGAACTAAATTTGGTCAAAACACCCAATATAAACTTAATAGTTTCTGTTGTTGTATAAAATACATTTATAAGTGAATTAAATGTAATAACAAACATGATAATGGTTATGATAAAATTAAATTATTAACTTATTTTTATTATTTAGTAATATAAATTACCATCTGACAATCCAAACTCAAGGTATGTGATTCTTTTCTTCCTTTTCATTCTGTGAGGCATATGCCATTTACAACACTTACTTCATTTGTGGGGAATATATACAACCCCTTTTTAAATTTGATATCATGAATCAAATTATCATCATTATATATAAATTATTACTTTTAATTATCTCATCTAAGGTTGTTTGACTTGAAAATTACCAAGTGGTAATATTTATCTCTATAATATCACTTTTGTTTTGTGATTGTTACGTTTATATTTGAATAATGACCCCTTTATGGTCATTATTGTGGTACATTACATTTATCGTAAATAAAATTATCCTAATGAAATTTATATTATTATTCTTGAATAAATCAAATACCTTTTTACATATGGTTTTCACTGTGACATTAATTTTATAAACTAGGGAATTATTTTAAAATCCATATCTATTATTCAATACAGATATTTGATATGGAATATTTTTTATAAAAAAATGCATCACTAGGAATATGAAGAATTATTTTTACATGTATAATATGAGTGGGTCATATTCATAGATATCTCATTTATGCATCGGTATCCTCTTCAGATGAATCAATTGGCCAAATTAGATGGGTTTTTATCCCATACACAAAACTGTCTTATTAAATGTCATGATGATAATGTTTCCATGTACCAAGAATCATGGAGTATATTAATTAACCATTTCCCACTTTTAAATAAATTTTTTCTTTATCCCTGAGATTTCTTCTTTGAAATATCTATTGGTGCATTCTATTTTCAATTTATTGATTATATGTCATCTATTTCATTTTCATACATTTCCATAGAGAGTGTGCTGTAATTAGATATTTTAATGGAATTTTTTATCATTTATTTACCATTAAATGTTAATTATTCTTATCAATTAATTTCTACATATTCTTTAATTTATTTTTTTTAGCATTTTATCTCACCCTCATTATGTTTCCTTTCCCTAGTTTGTGAATAATAAATCCTTGAATAATCATTTAATAGTGGAATTTATTTCATTTTATTAAGTATCATGTTTTATTTTATATTTCCCAATTTAACATGGGTTTCATGTATGTAATCTGGTTTTCTGAATCTTCTAAATTTATCAATCCTTTAGGATTTAACTCTTTATAGTCATACTAATGTAATAATGTAATACACCATCATAGGGATTCTATGGTCGGGGCATTACACTCAGAATGAATGTAGTTGGTTTAAAGGGAGGTAATTTCTACATAGAGTGTGAATTTATTATATTTGGATTTAATAAGGTGACCATTGGAATTTAAAGAGGGAAACCAGGTCTTTTTTCTAGCATCACCTTGGTTAGTACATCAATGATTTCATAAGTGAGAGAAATTGGCACCATCATTTGGTGGACTATTTGAGATACTCAAATGCATTGAGATGGAGGCCTATCAGTTGATCAGTAATACATTATATCATGGTATGGATAGTGTGTTCTATTTTTCTCATATTTTGAAGTAAAATATTTATCATATTCATTTGATCGACTGTGAATATTTTTAATAGGAAGTAAAATAATTATATGTGGAACAATCGATTGGAACTATCATTATAAGTGAGAATGTGTTATTAATAAGGATGATTCCTCTTTTCTGAGCACTATAAAATCTTTGGAATCATCAATAAGATACATGGGAGTGAGAATTATACATTTGGGTGAAATGGAGAGGATTATTTTATTAGACCACTATAGAAACTTCTCAAAGAAGATAATTTGTTATAGATAGTAATTTGTAATATCCTTAATTTTAACGTATGAATAGTTTTAGCTTTGGAGTTTATTTTAACTATGTAATTACATAAATTGATCCATGTTGGAGTTTCGTAGGAACAAATATTTTTTAAAACCAAGGTGAGTAGCTCATGGATATTGCATAATTATTTTTGTAGTTACACAGACTTGATGTTATAACACCACCAGTTTGTTGATGGTGATGGACAACGATTCCAAAAAAACTATAAATCCAACTAAATAGATATTGTCAAATCATCGATAAGATAGTGATATTCCTAGGAAACTATTTTTCTACCTATATTGACTAAATAGCCAGTGGTAAGACATCACCCATACCATGGTACTTTAGGGAACAAATAGACTATATCCAAGGCCACTAGTGAGATGGTGGGGGCTATGATCTAGCTGGTTGAGTGATTTGATAGGTCAGTGGAATTAGAGAAGATAAGACATGATTGGGGGTCTAATGCATTGATCTCAAATTGATTTTAATTTCCAAAACATCCTCTGTTGACCCACCCATGACTATAGAAGCCATGGGTCACCCTTCCCAATTATTTTAGCTCCTACTATCATAATCTTTGTCCTTATAAAGTGCTAATCAATCAACTGATCCACTCTTGGTATGATTTATATGTTCTAGCCTAATTATATAATTACTATATGGACGAACCATAGATATTTCATGTCATGATTGGATTTGAGAGAATTTATATGATCTAATGAGATAATATTTTTAATTTTATAGAGACAGTAACCATATTCAGAGCATTTATCATTATTTCACAACTGGACACTAATAGTTTACTATAAAGGCTCTAATTTGGTATTTCTAATTTTTTATACCCATGGGGTGTGGTTTCCTCTTTATACCTTGATTCTTAAGTTCTCATGTGGTGTAATAGATGTTTATCTAGTGATCATTATTGTGAAACATGACCTGGGCATTGATTCTTATCATTAGAACATCATTACGCTAGTGGTAGGGAGTTCTTAGCATACAGGGAATATATAAACAGCGTTTCCTTGGGTTTTTAGTGTATGTATGTGTTTTTTCATATGAGACCTAGTATTTATATTATTAATGTAGTATGTGTTTTTTTAGCCTCATAAGACCAATTATTTCTATGATTCACATGTTGATTTGTATTGGTTATGTAACTAATGCACGAAAGGATATGATTACGTTCTACACTCTTGTACCTTCATGTGTAACATGTATTGTTACTCAATTTATATAATTTAATAACTGGTTTGAGTCATATGTGAAATATACTTCCTTATAGGGGGAGTACAGTTGTTGTGATAATTTTTATAAAATCCAATAGATTGTGTCGATGCGTGGTGTTGGATTACCCCATAGATATGACATTAGGTCATCCTGTAGAGTATGTCTTTATCCAAAGATTTATAATTGGTGGACATATTTAATTCCATTAAAGGTGGTAATGAATATCCCTTTAAGGGTGATGTTTATAAATGATTGGTTGGATGGTAACATTGTTCTAACGTATGACACTTTCCTTGTCACAGAGATGAAGTAGTTTGTGTCAGTATTCAGATACCCATATTATTGAGTGTATGTTTAATAAATTGTTGTTCTATTTTCAATTTTTGTATTTTCATGTAATAAATCTGTGTATATATTATAATTATCCTAATGAAACATCAGAAGTTCTTTATTAGGTTTTATAATCACACCATACCAAGCCATCACGATGTGCTTGTAGATATTATGATAATAGACCCTGTAAAGTGATAGGGACCTATGGTGGATGGTAGAGCATGAGTAACATGGGAGTTGAAGGTGATTTTGGATATAAATGGTGTCTGGGATTTTTTAGAAAATATTAATTATGTATTTCTATGTTTTACTATATTTTTACAATGTTTTATGAATCCTTCTTTAGGATTCAATTTTATTATTTAATGTCATATTATTGTCACATGGGATGATAAATTTATACTTTATAACATTGCAAGTTATAAATTACTGCTATTGGTGAAAATATTTGAATTATAAATTTATATTATTGTCTTAAAAATAATTCTATTGAATAGTCTTGAAAATGGCCTGAAATATAATTTAATGTCTAAAAATTAATTTTAAGGCATTATAAATTAATAATGATCCAATAATAACTCAAACAGATGAAACAAATCTAGAATTAATCCATAATGGAATTTTTACATGAACTATGGTATTTATATGCACTTTTTTGTCCCTATAGTATTGAATTTTTTTACCATTGTTAAGGGTAAATGGAACAAATAAATATTTCCAACCAAAAGATAAGGTTCCAAATACCACATAAAGATGTATAAATCTGTTAGGATGAATATATTTAGAAACATAATACCTTATATTTTAATATATAGAAATTATACACAATTTACATGTGTTAGACACATATTATATATTAACATTTCAAGAATTTATAATATTTTTACACACCTCATTTGTAAATGGGTGCTCAATATCCACTACTATTAGCAATCATTTAGAAACCTATATTTTTAAATAATCACATAATTAACATCTTAGAATAATTATAAACATACTCTATCTTTTTGGAATCCCATAAGAATGTTCTAATTTTTTCTAATGTGTCATTTTATTGGAGATTTGAAAATAATGGATACAACTCTTAATCAAGTTATTTAATTTTTCTTATTCTTAATCATCCATAAATTATATACTAAAAATGATTATATTATTATATCAGTATCTTGAATATTATAAAATTTTTCTTTGATAAATTAATTACCCCTATTCATCACTTTTTCCATCCAATGGCAAATGAAATCATCACTCTTGTGTAAGTAGTGACTACCACTTCAATGAAGTGATGTATTTCATTTTCCTTAGAACACTTCATGGTGAGTAATTATTATAGATCTAATATTTATATATGATATTAATAAAAAAAATTATTCATTAAATATAATATAATATATACCTTTTTACATTCATATCTATTGGAAATTAATAATGTCTCTCTTATATACATATGGATTATAACCTCCAAAAATCGATGTGATTAGTTTTAAATTTTCATATTAAATGGACGGTAAAAAAGTGATATTTAAGGAACATATATAATATATGTGATATAATAATGATTCTATAAAGTTAAATTATTATTTAATATTCACTAATTCAAACTATAGAATAGTCAATACATCACTTGTGTGTACGTATATACTACAATCCCAGCTAAGTTGGGAAATTTAGTTTTCATCCCCACATTATATATAATGTTTAAAATTTGAATAAAATGAAAAAAATTATAATTATTAAATAAATACGATTCTATATATGTTGAAACCATGACCATGGTTTTAGTATTAGATCATTCAAACTGAAACATACAAGAAAAGGGAAATAGTTGCACCTGATATGATGATGTTAATAATGAATTGTTAATCAATTTATGATATAATGTTTCAAGTGAATCATTAATGTTATTATAAGATTATATATGGATATATTATACTCTAATAATAAATCTATATTTATTATAAAGGGTGTTAATATCACTAAAAATTAATGTTTGACATTAGTTAAGGGTAATTTCACCTCATTTCAACTTCAAGGATATTGGTTTTATATTATGATGCTACTTTATCTTACATGGTGTTTATAGTACCCATATATTATCAAATTATTATTAATCATGTTATTAAAAACCACTGTTCATTTTTTATGTTTTAATGGGTTTTGATTCATAATTTTCCAAAAACCTCAAAATTCATTTCACAATATAATTTTTAATTGAGATTGTTGACGTTCAATTTTTTATCAAAAAAATTAAACATATATTCTATTTTAACCCCATATGTTTTTATATATTTTTGTTATTTGTGGTTTTTCCCTATTTGCAACCTTTGTTATCAATATTTGGTACATAAAATGATCAATGTTTAAAAAAACATTATTTTCTCTTTGATTGACTATCCTTTTCATCAATATCCATGTTTATTTATAATATATCAAATAGGGTAATTTTAAATGATATATTTTTTATTTTAAGTCAATTTCCAAATAAAATGATTATTCTAATACTTTAAGATGAATCTTATTATTATTATTTTGAAAATTGTGCTTTTATTTTTTTTACCAAAAGAGTGAAAGGATCTCTATTTTTTAATATTTACTTAATAAATTGGTTTTCAAACTATTATGAACGTTATTTTATTTGAAAATTGTTTTTATAAGTCTCCATGGAAATTTTAGTATAACATACGTATCTCAAAATACTAATTTTTTTTTATTTTTTATGATAGTAAAAGAATTGGATATGTTAATAATTTTCAATGAAATATTTTAATGTTCGTTTAAAGGTATTTTTTAACTAGGAATGTATCCGTTGGAGTTTTTTACTTCAATTGGGGAATGATATAATAATATCAAATTTTTAGTTATTTAAATCAATGTATTAAATTTTTTTAGTATTTAAATATTTATTCAACCCATTTCTTTTCAATTTGTATGCCAATGTTCTTTCACCCATTATGATGTTAATGTCTTATTGTTATTAAACATGACACGGTCAGATTACCTATCTCTCTAGACCATTTCATTTGGTATTATTTTATACTCCATGCACATATTTTTAGTATTAAGGACTTACATTGTGTCATTTACTCTACATTAATGTTTTCTTAAATGTATACCATTTCTGTATATGTTATTTGTTAAAGAATGATTATTTAGAAAGTTATTTTATGTACTGGGGAAATATTGATCTTATATATTCTTCATTTGATAAATATATGTATTTATTTATTTATAATTAATATTAAATATATATTATATTTTTGAATTAATATATATGGAATCCTTTAAACATATGTATGTGATTTTTGGAGCCCATTTATAGATGGCCTCTCTAGGCATCAATATGTATCATGGGGAAAATTAGGTGTCCAAATTAGTTTGGTATTTGTTGTTTAACATAAAATGAAAAAATTTCAAATAATTCATGAATATAATATTCATGAAATCATGGATGAGTCTCAAACTCTGCGATCTTGAATGTCTGACATTATGCATTTCCTTGTTTGATAATCTGGTAACTATTATTCATGTGACTATTTAGTTTATATTATTTATATATTTATTTAATGGTAATGTTATTTATATTAGGTAATTAGTTTTATCTATAAAACTTCCATATCGTTTATTTATTATTTAATCGTGATAGATTTATTTTTATGTTTACGGTATTGAGAATTTATGCTCACCCTATATTTTTTTCATCAGGATATAAGGAATTAATTAAGAAAGAATATTTTTATGATATGTTATAATGTTTATAGTATAATATGGGAATCATGTATGTATTTATATTTCAATAATTCTTAAACTGGTCGACCCTTAGTGATCTGATAACTGGTATTTTATACTAATGCAACAAGTAAGCATTATATTTGGGGTAATGAAGAAGAGTTTACATTAGTTGGTATCAGTTTGATTTTAGTAGGAACCTTGTGTATGAGATTTTATATTAATATATCTAACATGATCATTTTAATAATTGATGGGAATATTTTATAGACTTTTGGGAATATTTTTATCATGGCTCAAAATTCCTGAGGATTTAGTGATAATTAATTATGTGCTATTGATTAAAGACAAAACCCAGAAGAATGAAAGGAATCAATAATAAATGTTAATGGGGTATTAAAAATCCCATAATTCTAATATATTTGGATTTGGATATTACTATATAATGTAAATAGAGAAATTGACATTGGTTTTGTTGAAAACCCTTCCTTGTTTGGAGAGACCAATCATAAGGGAATCTAGAGTGAAGGATGTTATAGTTATCCCTAACCTGAAATCTTGAGACATAACCATCAAAATAAACCTAACAGAACATAATTAATTATGAAATAATATAAAATGGATTTAAATAGTATTTGAGGTGATAAATACAATTGAAGTAAAAAATTCAACATCCAACAAGTCATGAATAAGGGAAAAAACAAATGCATAAATACTTAAAATAAATGAGAGTTTCATAAATTTTTAGAAAAATGTTCATCATGATCATAATTGAAAAGTATAGAATGAATCTCATAAGTTCCATCTCTATAACTATATCGACCTGACCATAAACATTAGTTAGTATTGAATTAAATGAATAATTCACATTGAGGATCTTTTCAGGGTTTGAGTTTTAGAGAATTAGAACATAAATATTACATCTCAAAGATTACAAAGTAGATACATCTACTCAGCTTCCATTTTTTCACGAAATAAAAACTCTTGAACAATGGATTCATGTCTAGTTCCTTGTTTTACACAGCCTGACATTTCCTTGATCCCATCCTTGACCCTATTCAACTTTATGTCCTGTGAAAAACATTTCAAAAAAACGCGGTATGAGCATAAAAAGATCATTAAGGTTTATAACAATACGGAAAGAAAAAATTAGTCCATGTATACATAATAATCAATGAAATCATACATTACTCATAAAACATAATCACTTTAACATACCTCATGAAATCATAAGATTTATGAATAACTCAACGAAATCATAAGACATAAAGGTAACTTGAGGCATTCATAACATTCTTTCGTAGGGAGTAACCCTCATGCTTATGTTTGGAATACCCATCATAGTATATTCCCTAAATCTCTTTGGAGAAACCTTAGCTTTTAAGCCCTTTGTGTTACCCAATGCATTGGAGAGCTATATCGGGCACACCCACCCTAAGTTTATCACGGAACCACCCGTCTTCATATACAATGCCCATGAACCATAACATAATCATAGCACATAATTTATGCATAAAGGAAAGATAACATTCCCACATTTCAACAACAATATAACATTTTAAGATATTGAAATAATTAATCCATTCTAAATACCATTTTAAAAACCATTTAAAAAATTTAATAAATATATTTTTGATTCAAAGTGTATCATACCACTTTGAAGCTATTAACATTTTAAACCATTAATATCCATATAAATAAATCTATAAAACCATTTTGAAAACGTGGATATTAATGAGAAATATTTATAACAATAAATCATTAAAAAAATTTAAATGGTATTTTAGTTAAAGGGTTTTTAACAAAATTAGAGACACATGAATACAATAATTGAGGAATAAAATTTAATCAGAACTTTAAAATATAATGAGAATAAATAGATTCATGATATATTATTCCAAAGGATTGTATATACACCATATAAGAGTGAATTGGTGCATAACAACAATTAAGTCTTAATAGAATTGTAAAATGAGATGAATCCCTTATAAAGAAGGTATCCTTAAATTAAGGATAAATCAATCTCATAATTATGAGTGACAAATATAAATACACCCAATATAATTGGATATTAAGTTTAAAACAACCAGATGTCATTCACACATATTCATAGGATGTCATATTCAATAACTAGAAGTTGAACCCAAAAAAATCGAAATTGGGTTAAGAAGCTCCCTTTGTAAAATTCGACAGTCTAACGGTGTCACGTTAAAATTCATAACATTAGTTAATGAGAGAGAAAATGGTATCTCATCACTAGGACATAAAATTTAAATCAATAAGTATATATAAGAACATATCCCAACATAAAAATATTTAAATTGAAATATATAACAATATATGTATTTTTAAAAGAGGAGTGTGAAAGGTTCCCTTAGCGATTTGGGAAAATTTCGAAATGTACACCCCATGAAATAAGGGTCATACAATGAAGATGTAACTACCCATAAATGAGAATACATTATACAAATAGTAAAATAATTTTCATTACATACACCACACAAAAGTAAATAGTGTCCAATGTAGCATGAATCTCACATTAATAAAACCTGAGATGAAAATCCCCTTATCAAAATCCGGCAGCCTAACGGCACCACATAAAACATCCAAAAATGGATTGATGAGATAAAATAGGGTATCTCATCATATTAACATAAAATTTAAAGAAATAGGAATATAAAAGAACATCCCCCAACATAATAAATAGGAGCTTAAAGTAAGTTACATAAAAAAGAGTACTTAAAAAAGAAAGAGAGAGGTAGGATCCCTTACGAATATTCGGCAGCCTAACGGCGCCACATAAAAATTCTAAAAATGAATTGATGAGAGTAAGAGGGGGTATCTCATTATATGAAAATAAAAATTACAGTATGTTTAATATAAAATAACATCCTCCAATGTAATAACATGGAGCATAAATGAAATGACATAAAAGAGGGTACTTGAAATGAAAGAGAGAGGTCAGATCCCATATGAAAATTCGGCAGCCTAACGGCGCCAATCCAAACTTCCAAAATCGATTGATGAGAGAAAATAGGGTCTCTCATCAAATTAACATAAAAAGTACATTAATATTAATTTAAAATAACATCCCAATCATAAGAAAGATGATCTTAAAAGGAATGACATAAAAGAATTTACTTAAAAAGAAATAGAGGGGTAGGATCCCTTACCTCAAGTCCGACTTGTCTTGTTCGTTTAATTATATTCCTGATTAATAAACTTGGGTCAATTTATAATTTTATAAGGAATAATTTAAAGATTATTATTCAGTTCATATAACATATTATAATTTTATAATAATTGGTTAATAATGTGAGTTCATATCAGACGTTTTTGTCGATGTTTCGTAAATGAGTCAAAAATGAACTTGTTTGAAAATGATTGTCCATGTAGTTATAAGAACATCATCTCCATAATATTATTAATGATATAAATATCATATATTTCCATTACATATTCATTTTATACTATTCCATAACATTTGGAGATAAAAAGAAACGAAATGCACCGTTCATGGAGACAGTAGGCGGTACATATGCACAAACGCTACATTCATTTCTTTGTCATATTACTGGAATTAAAAAAAATGAGATATATATATATATATATATATTATAAATATAGAATAATATATATGTTATATAGGTCACATAATTTCATTAATTTTATTCTTTATACATTCCATGTATTGCATGAACGAGTCACGTCACTTGAGGGGTAGTAGTCCACACTTCCTCATATGAAATTATCGCAATTACACAACATGAAAAGCATATAGGTATGTTTTGAATATAAAATAAAGAAAAATAAGGGAATCAAAAATACCATATATATCATATATAAAATACAGTTACATCATAATGGCCACCATGAAAGGTGTTAATAGAAGATTGAACAATCATCGTTTCGTGAGGCAATAATTCGCCATCCACAAAAACAGTATGTTCTTTAACCCGTAGACGGAGGTGTGGGTAAGTGTAGGTCTAATCCTTCACATAACAAAATCCATGTACATTTAAGATACATTTTTTCTTACAAATGAAAGGATTAAAATGATTTTAGGGGTTTGGAGAAGCAAAAAAAAAACAAGAGAACACAAGTGAAGACATTACCTTTAAATCGGGTGACTCCTCTTGGTTAGAACCAAAAGGGTTTCTTGAAGAGAATTTTGCCAAAGGTGAGGCTTCAATGATGAATATAGGGGTGTGGAGAGATGAAATGGGCAGGGTTTGTCCGAGCCAAAGTCTTGAGAGGTGTGAGTAAGGTGGTAGAGGTTGGGGCATTTTATAAGGGAATAGGAGGGGCACTCTTGGAAATATATAAACTATTAATTTATTATAAAATGGTTTTTTTAGATTTTAAAGGTCCCAAAAGGATATATTTCAAGGATAAGGTGATAAAGTTTCTAAAGCCACCCATACAATAGGTTTGTGACAAGTTTAAGACTTATATTTCACCCTATCTTCTCATTTTATTTAAATCATTCATTCATGAGGTAATCACTGCATCATCACGGTGTCATAAATAAATTAATTTATTTAATGTATAAAAATTATTGAAAAAATATCATGATGTATGAAAAAATTTTATCTTTCTAATGAATATTTATAGTCAAAAATATGACTTGTATAACCCCATGTAAAAAATTGTTTTAGTAAAATAATAAATGTTTGTGAAATTTTAATTTCAACTTTAAATTAAAGGTTATTAATGTCATTTTCCAACCAAAGTGGCTCTATGGGGTCCCCAAGTTTACCCATGGATTGTCTGGGTCGACCATGACTCATCCAATAAGAGTATTACATGTGTTAAGTTCAATTCATATTATTATAACATTATCATTACCATAAATTACACTAATTTCATTTAATCACGACTAATAAAACATAAAAGTTATTATTCACCAAAAAAATTATTTTAATCTCATTGAACCACATTTTACTTACTAATGACAACCATGTATGTTGGATTTTTTAAAATCAAATCACAGAAGTGGTAATGTTTCATTTAAACAAAAAATCAGTTTCTTTAACTACCACTTAGTGGTTTCACTATTCATCAAAAATTGATGTTTTTCAGAAAAATACCAAAAATTCACTGTAAGCATTATTTGATATTCCAAATTCAAAAATAATTTCTATTTTAAAAAATTTAAAATATATAAGTTTCATTAATTAATTTAATAATTCATTCCCGTTGTCAAAACAAATATCGTGTTTTTAAGAAACAATATCTATTAAAAGATTGAAACTAGTTTAAGTTCAATTTCAAAGTAAAATTAATTACAATGACCACCATTGGATTAAATGGTAAAAATATATTCTAAATAAACTTTAATATAAATTAAAAATATAATATATCCATATAAATAAATCAGATTAAAAGGAGGTTTTGAATTAAAATGCAACATTTTCACTAAAAATGATCTTTATCGGAAAAATAACAAAAATTTACACAAAGTAAATTTTGATGTCCAGATTCTAAAGAGGGATTTTATTTTTTCAAATAAAACATATAAAATTGTCAAAAGTATATTTAAAAAGGGTTCTCCATCAAAAGGCGGCTCATCGACCTTTTAAAGAATATAAGATGATTTATGCTTAAAATTGGATTCATTTTCATTTTAAGCCTCTAAAATTTATTGGATAAAAGTAAAAATATTTGACAAAAATATATAATAATTTTGTAGTTAGTTCCATTCATTCCATCCATTAAAATGTCTAGGTGTTAACTACCATTTAAAATAATATTATCTCATTATTAGACTGCAACATAAGATTTCAATGAAACTCGTTGTTGCGTATTGGGTACGCCATCGAGCATAGCGTTCCCTTTAAATTAATATTAATATTTAATTCCCAAATATTGATAAATAGGAAAATTTAATATTCTTTATTTACCTGGGGTGTTACATCATTCCCCCCTTTTTGGAATTTCATCCTCGAAATTTTAAAATTGGGCTTGGAAATTTAATTGAAAATCCCACATCGGAACAAGAGTCAGTAAAACTAGCACTTTAAAATAAAGAAAGGGAAGTACAAAGGTCAGCCATGTTAACCCATACTAGGATTCCATGTAAAAAAACATGGACATGGAGGAGAAAACAAAGGTTCATGTTTTGATGGAGAGTGATAGAAAACATGTTTAGGAGAAAGTTAACCACAAGAAAATCACTAACTCGTGATGGGTTAAACAGTATTTTATTCCCCAGTAGGGAAAATTAACAGACAACATTTTTTTAAGTTACTTTTCATTGAGGAATTTATTTATGAGCTTAAATAGAACATAAGTAAACATGCTTACTTATCATGTTGACTTTCAACATTTACTAGATTTCTTACACGAACTCATATTTTCTCCAAAAGACGAGTATTTAGGATGACTTGTTCACATTAAGAGATCTATAATAAACATATAGAGAATCACATAATTCAAAAAAGTGAACAATATACTTCCCATGTCTTTATACCTTAACAAAAACTAAAACAAAAAAGGTTTGAATGAGATCAGATAATACCCAAAATGGACAATCCTTTATAAAAAAATCTATTCGTAATCTCCAAAATTTGTCAAACAATACCCAAAGTTCAAAAAAGACCATTAAATAAACATATATCCATAAAATTCTTCAATGTAATCAAAACTAATACTGAAACCCAAATATTTGAAGGATTTAATCACGTAGTCTTCCAAGATAAACCTTAACATTTATCTCCAAATAACATCAGTTACTCTGAAAGTCTCATACTGAAAAGTAATTAACCTAATCACATATCTTCCATGATAGGTTACTAATTTTCATAGACAACCCAAAATCAAATTATTATAGATTCATAAGATCATATAACTAAAAAGAATTATTCAAACTAACCAGGGACTTCACGTAGTCCAATGGTAGGAGATAAATACTAGTCACAATTTGGTTGTGGGTTCGATTCCCGTAGCTTCATCAGACGCGACAGGTTGTCACACGGTCTACGTGTTGTCCTTTTTCCAAAACTACATAATTCTTATAACATTCCCCAAAAAGAGATAAAATATTCAAAAATAACCATAACATATATTAACGTCAATTTTATCTCATTCCATTCATATTCCATCATATCATAGGGAAACCCATAATTACCTTATAAGTAAGGATCATATAAACCCTAATGGTTACCATTACAATTATTACCTGAACATCCACATCGAGTTGGTTCTCTCATACATGATGCAATAAATAAATCACTAAGGTTCAAGTGGTTGATCATGACTCCTGATAGTTGGTTTAAAATAACCACAATATTTCTCATTAAATCCCCCATTTCATCTAGTCTCTTAATCAGCGAACCACCATAGTTTCCTTTAAACCCATTGTCACTTTGGTGCCTGCTAGATCTATCCATTTACTAAAACCATAAAGGTCAGTTTGATTATATCAAAAAAATCAACATGTACTAAAGAGGAAGATAAACACTAATATATACTTAGTCATTCACTTTTTCTAAAAACTATGAATCTTTCTGAAATCCTAGACATTATGGTAATGTCACTTATGCATAAATAATTCCCTAACATCAAAAGTAATCTAAACCGACCTCTGATACCAACTATAATAACCCGGCCTTAAACATTACTTATTATTGAATTAAATGAATATTGTACATTGAGGATCTTTTTGGGTTTAGAGTTTTAGATAATTCGGACATAACTATTGCATCTCAAAGATTACAAAGTAGACACATCTACTCAGCATCCATTTTTTTCAAAAAATAAAAACTATTGAACATAGGTTTCATTTCTAGTTCCTTGTTTTAGACAGCCTGACATTTCCTTGATCCCATCCTTGACCCTATTCAACTTTATGTCCTGTGAAAAACATTTCAAAAAAAACATGGGATTAGCATAAGAAGCTCAGTAAGGGTTATAACAATACAAAAAGAAAACATTGGTCCATGTACACATAAGAATCAACGAAATCATACATTACTCATAAAACATAAGCACGTTAACATACCTCATGAAATCATATGATTTGTGAATAACTCATAGAAATCATAAGACATAAAGGTAACTTGAGGCATTCATAACATTATTACGTAGGGAGTGACCCTCATGGTTACGTTTGGAATACCCATCACAGTATATTCCCTAAATCTCTTCGGAGAAACCTTAGTTTTTAACCCCTTCACATTACCCAATGCATTGGAGAGCTATATCGATCTCACCCGCCCTTAGTTTATCACGGAACAACCCGTCTTCATAATCAATATCCAAGAACCATAACATAATCATAGCATATAACATAAGCATAAAAGAAAGATATCATTCCCACATTGCATCAACAATATAACATTTTATGATATTGAAATAATGAATCCATTCAGAAAACCATTTTCAAAACCATTTAAAACATTTATTAAAGAGAATTTTGAATCAAAGTGTCTCATAACACTTTTAAGATTTTAAAATTTTAAACAATTAATATCTATATAAATAAATCCATAAAACCATTTTGAAAACATGAATATTAATGAGAAATATTTGTAAGAATAAATCATTAAAACATTTGAAACAATATTTTAGTTAAAGGGTTTTTAACAAAATGAGAGGCACTTGAATACAATAATTGAGGAATAACATTTAATCATAACATTATAATATCATGAGAATAAATGGGTTCATGATATATTATTCCAAAGGATAGTATATACACCATATAAGAGTGAATTGGTGCATAACAATAATGAAGTCTCAATAGAATTGTAAAATGATATGAATTCCCTTATAAAAAAGGTATCCTTAAATTAAGGATAAATCAATCTCATAATTATGTGTGACAAATATAAATAAACCCAATATAATTGGATATTAAGTGTAAAACAAATGGAGGTTATTCACACATATTAATAGGATGACATGTTCAATAAAAAAATGTTGAACCCAAATAAATAGAAATTGGGTTAAGAAGTTCCCTTGGTAAAATTGGATAGCCTAACGGTGTCACATTAAAATTCATAAAATTATTTGACGAGAGAGAAAATGGTATCTAATCAGTTGGACATAAAATTTACATCAATAAGGATATATAAGAACATATCCCAACATAAAAAGATGTAAATTAAAAGACATAACAAAATAAGTCTTTTTAAAAGTGGAATGTGAAAGGTTCCTTTACTGATTTGGAAAACTTTTGAAACGTACACCCCATGAAAGAAGGGTCATACAATGAAGATGTAAATACCCATAAATGTGAGTATATTATACAAATATTAAAATAATGGGTAGTACATACACCACACAAAAGTAAATAGTGGCCAATGTAGCATGAATCTCACAGGAATAAAAAGTGAGATGAAAATCCCCTTATGAAAATTCGGCAGCCTAACGGTGCCACATAAAAATTCCAAAAATGGATTGATGAGATAAAATAGGGTATATAATCATATTAACATAAAATTTAAAGAAATAGTAATATAAAAGGACACCCCAAACATAATAAATAGGAGCTTAAAGTAAGTTACATAAAAAGAGTACTTAAAAAGAAAGAGAGAGGAAGGATCCCTTACGAAAATTCGACAGCCTAACGGCACCACATAAAAATTCTAAATATGAATTGATGAGAGTAAGAGGGGGTATCTCATTATATGAAAATACAAACTGTATTATGGTTAATATAAAATAACATCCTCCAACATAAGAACATGGAGCATAAATGAGATGACATAAAAGAGGGTACGTGAAAAGAAAGAGAGTGGTCGGATCCCTTACGAAAATTTGGCAGCATAACGGTGCCAATCAGAACATCCAAAATGGATTGATAAGAGAAAATAGGGTCTATAATCATATGAACATAAAAAGTAAATTAATTGTAATATAAAATAACATCCCAATCATAAGAAAGATGAGCTTAAAAAGAACGACATTAAAGAGTGTACTTAAAAAGAAAGAGAGGGGTAGGATCCCTTACCTCAAGTCTGACTTGTCTTGTTCGTTTCTTTATATTCCTGAATAATAAACTTTGGTCAATTTATAACTTCTTATGTAAATACTTTAATTATTATTATTCATTTCATATCAAATATTATAATGTTATAATAATTGGTTAATAATGTGAGTTCATTTCAGATGTTTTTGTCGATGTTTGGTACATGAGTCAAAGATGAACTTGTTTGAAAATGATTGTCCATGTAATTATAAGTACATCATCTCCAGAATATTATTAATGATTTAAATATCATATATATCCAGTACATATTCATTTTATACTATTCCATAACATTTGGACATAAAAAGAAAATAAATGCACCATTCATGGAGACGGTAGGCCGTATGTACACATGAACGCTACTTTCATTTCTTTGTCATATTAATGGAATTAAAAATAATTGAGAGAGATATATATATTATAATTCCAGTATAATATATATTTTATATAGTTCACATAATTTCATTAATTTAATTCTTTATACATTCCATTTATTGCATGAACTAGTCACATCACTTGAGGGGGCGGTAGTCCACACTTCCTCGTATGAAATTATCGCAATTACACAACTTGAAAATCATAAAGGTATATTTTAAATATAAAATAAATAAGCATATGGGAAACATAAATACCATATATATCATATATAAAATACAGTTACATCATAATGGCCACCATGAAACGTGTTAAGAGAAGATTGAACAATCATTGTTTCGTGAGACAGTAATTCTCCATCCACAGAAATAGTATGTTGTTTAACCATTAGACGGAGGTGTGTGTAAGTGTAGCTCTAATAATTCACATAAAAACATCCTAGTACATTTAAGATACTTTTTTAGTTACAAATTAATGGCATAAAAAGAGTTTATGGGTTTGGAGAAGCAAAACAACACAAAAGAACACAAGTGAAGACATTACCTTTAAATCGGGTAACTCCTCTTGGTTTGAACCAAAAGGGTTTCTTGAAGAGAATTATGACAATAGTGAGGCATCAATGAGTAAGATAGGGATGTGGAGAGATTAAATGGGAAGGGTTTGGCCGATCCAAAGTCTTATTAGGTGTGAGTATGGTGGTAGAGGTGGGGGCCTTTTATAAGGGAAGAGGAGGGGTACTCTTGGAATGTTATAAACTATTACTTTCTTATAAAATTATTTCTTAGATTTTAAAGGTCCCAAAAGATTATATTTCTAGGATAAGGTGATAAGGTTTCGAAATCACCCAATACAATAGGTTTCTGACAAGTGTAAGGCTTATATTTCAACCTAACTTCTCATTTTATTTAAATCGTTCATTTATGAGGTAATCACTGCATCATCACGGTGTCATATATAAATTAATTTATTTAATGTATAAAAATTATAAAAAAAATATCATGATGTAGGAAATCTTTGTATCTTTATAATGAATATTTATAGTAAAAAATATGACTTGTATAACCACATGTAAAAATTGTTTTCGTAAAACATTACATGTTTGTGACATTTTAATTTTAACTTTAAATAAAAAGGTATTAATGTCATTTTCCACCAAAAGTGGCTCCATGGTGTCCACAACTTGACCCATGGATTTTCTCGGTCTTCCATGACTCATAAAATAAGGGTAGGACATGTGTAAAGGACATTTCATATTATTATAACATTATCTTTACCTAACATTACACTAATTACCTTTAATCGCGATTAAAAAAACTTAAAAGTTACTATTCACCAAAAACTTATTTTAATCTCATTGAAACAAATTTTACTTCCTAATGACAACCATGTATGTCATATTTTTGAAAATAATATCATAGAAGTGGTAAAGTTTCATTTAAATGAAAAATCAGTCTCTTTAACTACCACTTAGTGGTTTCACCATTCATCGAAAATTGAAGTTTTTCAGAAAAATACTAAAAAATCACCCTCAGATATATTTGATATTTTGAATTCAAAAATTATATCTATTTTAAAAAATTCAAAACATATAAGTTGCATTAATGAATTTAATAACTCATTCCCGCTGTCAAAACAAATAGCGTGTTTTTAAAAAACAATATCTATTAAAAGATTGACACTAGTTTAAGTCCAATTTCAAAGAGAAATTAATTACAATGACCACCATTGGATTAAATGGTAATAATATATTTTAAATACACTTTAATCTCAATAAAATGATAATCTATCCATATAAATAAATCCGATTAAAAGAAGGTTTTGAATTAAAATGCAACATTTTCACTAAAAATGCTCTTTATCAGAAAAATAAAAAAAAATTACACAAAGTAAATTTTGAGGTCCAGATTCTAAATAAGGATATTATTTTGTCAAATAAAACATAAAAAATTTTCAAAAGTATATTTAAAAATGGTTCTCCATCAAAAGGCGGTTCATCGACCTTTTAGAGAATATTAGAAAATTTATGCTTAAAATTGGATTCATTTGCATTTTAAGCCTTTAACATTTATTGGATAAGAGTAAAAATATTTGACAAAAATATATAATAATTTTGTAGTTATTTCTGTTCATTCCAACCATTACAATGACTAGGCGTTAACTACCATTTAAAATGATATTATTATATTATTAGAGTGCAACGTAAGATTTCAAAGAAACTCGTTGTTACGTATTGGGTACGCCATCGAGCATAGAGTTCCCTTTAAATTAATATTAATATTTTACTCACAAATATGGATAAATATGAAAATTTCATATACTTTATTTACCTGGGTTGTTACAATAACTATAACGAAATAGGGAATTATGAAAATTAATGAATCCAATATCAAGGATTACCTTGATAATGTTTTTTGTGGTTATTATTGATGATATCTTCATATTATATAAGTAATTTGAATAGAATGATAATAAATTGGGAATAATGATTGAATATTTTAGAGTAAAGTGTGTCATATGAGAAATTTGGTATGTGTGAATATTGATTTATAAAAATATATTTTCATAGATATATTGTCTCTATTGATGGAATATCGGTGATCCATTCTATAGAAAAATTAATTATAATAATATCTATTATGGATGAATGTAAACATAAATTATTTAAATTTTGGTATATTATTTTTTATTTGGAGAATATATTTTTATAATCTAGAATTAATTATCAATATTAGTTTTATGTGATGGGTAAGATATAAAACCTAGCATTGATTTAACAGTATTTAGTTGTATTGAAAAATTAGAAATTGTGAATTTTTTTAAAATACTTTTCCTTGTATCAATCACCTTGAATGGTTATTATTTTCAAGTCATAATATTTTTATAATAAATTATAGATATCCTTTAATGTTATTTATTGATATGACAATGTTAAAATTGATGAATTTTTTTATATATTTTTTCAATTTTTTATCATGGAAATTTTGGTTCTTTTAGAAAACTTATATTTTGGAATATGTGATTAGGGCATACATATATTTTCATATGTGACAGTATAAGTTAGAAAGTTTATTTGGAGATAAAATTTGGAATAGGAGACCAAAAATTTCTAAATTTTTGTTGAATTTTTTTTAGAATATATTTGGATTTTTATGTTTATATTTTGTTATTATTTTATATAATACAATACATTATGTATTTAAATAGGATGAATAAATTTAAACCATTTTTTGGATATTATAATCCATTAAATAATGATTTTAGTGATTAAAACATGAAAAATTTGTCATGGTATTAATGATTCATATCAGAGTATTAAACCGTGATTATATAATGGGAAGAAAACTAGTATGTGAAATTTATAACATTTTTTATCCAATTTGTAAGGGAATTTCTCAAACTCAGGAAAAATAATGATTAATATATATTGTATTATATTCAATGTAACACTTATCTACAATGGTATTTCTTTAGATTCTTATTTGAATATATGATTCTTATAAAGGTACATGTACAATATATTTCCCAATCCTAACCAAGAAATTAATGATCATGATAAAATATATAACTTATTTTATTATTATATTAGGTTATATTTAGATTAGTAAATAAGAATTAAAATTGTGAAGAAAAAATTTCTATATTTAGGGGATTGTGTAATAACATTAGATTTTAAATTATATTTACTTTTGAAATAACAGTATGCTCGATAATGAACACCACATGAAACAACAATCTTAAACCAACATCAAAATAATATTATTTAAATGTTACTATTATACATGACTTTTTTGTTTGATGGGTATGAATATAAAAAATAAATAATTATGTATATATAAGATATGTTTTTCATAATACAAATATGAATCTAATCATGAAATTCACCTTCCATCTCATTTATATCAATAGAAAAATATTAATAATAAATTCAATTCAGGATTTAAAATAGTTTTCTTCTATAAAATATTATTTGGAGTTTTATACTAGATTATTTATAATTATTTACTAATAATTTATAAATTTAAATTTTAACAAATTAAAATATTTTCTAAATAATCCCATCAAAAGTATCTTATATTTTATGTTTTTTTTTATTAACAAATTTATTTTTAGGTGAAAATAAAAAATAACGATTTTGTTGAAAATTACCATTTAATTTAATTTTATTACAAAATTCCAGAATGTTATAGTTTTTATTGGATGTCACATAAGTATAATTTTTTTTACAATATTAAATCATGTACGTGAGAATTAAAATTATACTTTTTTGTTAAATAATTTTTATTTTAAAAAATTGTATATTTATAAAAACTATTTTTGATGTTTTTTTGTAAGGACTCAGGAAATTTGTATGATTTTTTTAATTATATGGAATTTTCATGGGACTCAAAAATCTAATGTCACGTGATTATGATGCCCAGAGTTCCTGGAATGATCCGTTGAAAAATTGTTGATCTTAAAATTGCTTGTGTAAGTTATTTTCTTGAAGAAGTGAAATAACTCTTAAACTGGTGCCTAGACCAGAAATATGAGTGTCCCATTGTGCTTAAGATGGTCGGTATACCCTAGGCACAACTTAAGTCTAGTTGGTGCAAGCCTCCAGTGACAAAACCCGAAAGTGGAATAACCGTAAATAAAATAATTAAAAAAATTATTCTAATTTTCAAAAGCTTATAACTCAAGAATGGGGACTCATATTAAAAATATGATACCACTGTTGAACTCATAAGGGTATGATTTCTTGAGGAATATCCTAACTTTGGTCATCACTAGCCAACAGTGGAATATAGTTTCTTATCGCAAATAAAATAATTAAGTAACAATTGGTTTATTGTTAAATTCTATAACTCAGAAATTGTAAATCAGATTAGAAATACTAGAATAACATTGAGATTGTGAGAGTGTGTTTCTTTTAGGTAGAGCCGAACCTTGATCAGGGTCGGTCAAGGGTGGCTGTTAATAAATTTTTGAACTTTATTTAAGGTGAGTTCATTAATTGGTCGGGTGACGATTTCTATCTTTAGAACCTATGTTCGGAATTAAAATATGAGAGAACTATTGAATCTGCAGTGCTAGTATTTGATTAAGAGAGGATTTAAATCAACTTTAGTAGGTCAAGAGAAGAAGATATTTTTTTGAAAATTTTAAAGAAATAATAAATTAAAAAAATTATTTTATTTTTCCTACCACCTCTTGCGAGGATATGGTTGGATTGTTACATGTCAAGCCATTAAATGGATTGAATATCATATTTGGTAACCACACCATTATTAATTAAGTGGGTAATTCATTAATGATCCACATAAATTCCTCATTGCATTACTCACCCTATCCCCCTCTATTTAAATGGAGCTCAGGCTATGTTTTTTACACGGCATCACAAAGCACGAAACATCTGGAAAAGTGACGTGACGTCTTCGACGGATGAGGAACAGAATCTTGGATGTCGTTGGAGGGATTGAATCGGGAATGAAGAATGTTGGCGGCTTCATCAATGCGTGGAATCTCCTTTCACCACTGTGATGATTTCAACAATTATTGAGGTAGGTGGATTACATGCCTTGATGTTCCCTATCATTCCATTCATGAAAATTATAACGAATGCGGACCAACCGAATAACGGGTTTCTACGCATCTCATATTTTCATGTGGTTTGTTGTTGAGGGGTCTTAAATTTGAGGATTATTCTTCCTCTTTTAGTGTTGTTATTTTCCCTCATGTTTAAAATTCTAATGCAGATGGCACGGGCCGATACCAACAAGGGGCGAACCCTACACTAAACTTTTCCATGGTTCTTTCTTCGTAGTGGAAAAATGAATATGGTGGAAAGTAATATTTGAGGGCCGCTCTAGGATGATGGAATCCTAGGAGGGGTTTGGGCGCATCCAGAAGGATGAACGGACCGCCGGAGCTCACCCAGTGGCCCATGGAAGATCCGTCGGTGCACCACCGGCGTGGACGAAATATGTCGTCCGTGGAAGGAGGCGGCACAATGGGGGATAAATAGAAAGTTGGCTTTCATCCAGCCACAGATGCGAGAGGTGACGCCCCATCATACTCTGTGTTGAGCAGGCCGCGGATACAAAGCCACAACCCAAGAGGGGACCCGCTCCATCTGGGTCTTGATGGTGACGAGGAAGCACCACCTTTTTTCATCAATCAAAATCTGAACTGATTCTTTGGGGAATTTTCTAGAAAAACCACATGACCCCCATGTGGGTTGCACCTGCCGACGGACCGAGCCGTTGTGGCCCAGCCCCGCCTGATCTGGTCGGTCCAAGCCGATTCGGGCCAGATTTAGACCCCTCTCAACCCCAAATATGTTTAAAATGCCATATCATGTAAACCAAACATCCGTTTGATGAACCATATATTGTTCTATGATCCTTATAGCGATATGGTCATTTTGAGATACTACACGAGTGTTTCTGAGAAAGTTGAAGTGAGGCCGGGTTGGATTGAATCTAAATCCAATCGGGCCCTCAGTACTAAACTGCCAATAACATAAAGACCGAGCATATCTATTGATGTTCCTTTTATTGCGTTGTAACCGTTATGACATGACGAATCATGTTGTAACTTTTTCATTGTACATCATGCCTGTCAAAATATGCCTGATACCTTGATAAGATGTTTCTCCCAGAAAAAAGCGTACTATAAGCCGGAATCCAATGAATGGCTGAGACATGAATAATGAAGAGTGATTTTGTGTGAATCAACACCTTGTGATTCTGTGTGAATCAGTATCGAACAAATATGTGTGAATCAGCACCAATCAATCCTATTTGAATCAGCACTAAGCGATTCTATGTGAATCATCATCGAGTGATTTTGTGTGAATCTGCACTGAGTGATTCTATGTGAATTAGTTGTGATGTCCCAGCCTGGCTCACCCCTAGGATGGTGGCTGGACCGATTGGTCAGATAACCTCAAGCGCATCTTCCTGAACACCAAAGAGAGATGAATAACATCAAGGGTCCTTTTTGTGTCTATGGGGGAGACTATGCCCTCATAGGTAACAGATAATATCATAGCAGAAGTAAAAAACAACAAATAATTAGTAGCGAAATCATGTGAATAAATAAACTAAAGCAGAAGCAATGTAAATAATCCAACTGAATAAAAAAACCAAGTGTGGAAACTCACAGAAGAGTGTCATTCCATGATATGAGTCTAAACTGAAAGTATGAAAAATAGAACACAAACACACGGTCAACTAATAGAAAATACACAAGCAGCAACTGAATCGCGTGCAATGTCTGGTCCTCTACACGAGTCTCCATCTTAAGCGGTAATAAAAATTCAAGCATCAAAATCAGCATGCTTCTCCTTGTCAATACCTGCGAGCATGCAATCTACTTGGGTGTCGACGACACCCGAGTAGGGTGTGAGATAAAATCTTACTAGGATGTCACCCATAGTGTCTAAACCATGACATTTAATGAAAAAATAAAAATGTAGTGTGTTATTACATAACCATTTCAAATAAATTAATTCCAGTGGAATGAAATAAATAATTTGGCCTAGGTCCCAAACAAAACCCTTGCCTAGTCACCTGCTTCAGCCTAAGTTGGTAGTCTGAAAGGGTGCCTATCAACAGAAATGCATGAACACAAACACAAATATATATATATATATATATATATAACCTATAAATAAAGGTTAAACCATGAATATTATATCCCAAGATCGTTCTTTAACTTGGGTTTCATGTCCGGTGTCAACCAGACACACTTCCACATATCAGGGGAAATATCTCAATTCTCAAGAGACTGAATTACAAATAACATAAACATTAAGTGCATCATTATTTAAGGTTCATTTTGAGAGTTGGAGTCTGAGCCCATCTCAAAGGTATCTCTACGGAATATCAGTCAATTTATCCAATGCCACTAAGCTCATCCCAGGTAATGTTTTGAAAGACCAAGTATCACCCGAGGCATGTATTTACCATGAGTTTGTCCCGATCTTGCAAAAGGGGCCCAGTTTCATCTGAGGATGGCTTAGCCACATTGCCAACAGATCCATCCTGATGGTCCCTTTTGGAACTGGTATCACTCAAAAGTATTAAAATGTCTGGGCAAGTCTCGTTCCGGCAAAGACAAAGACCCCCCCCCCCCCCCCCACGACACATAGAGGTAATCGGTCACAAACGAAGGTTCTAAACATGGACCTTAATATGGGACATGCCTTTTTTCTGCACCCTAAATTTAATTAATGTTCTCACAATAGCAGATATGACATAATTAGCATATAAAGTCACAGCTTGAAAACTAACCAGATACACTCATGCATCAAAAGGCATAAATTTAACTTTACAACACAACAAATTGCAAGGAAATATACATATCATATAAACCTCAGTAGATAATTCATATTTAAATAATAAATAGTTTAGAAATCAAATTACCAATGATCCAACAATTGAAGTTCATGTTCAAGCAACTATTTATTAAATTTAATTAAAATAAAAATGTGTCGTTGAAAAGGAGGAAATTAATCAAACAATAAACTCGGACAATGGTAGAATAAACCAATAATGTTGGCATGCCAAAAGGCGTGTCCAAATTTGTTTCAATAACTCAAAAAACTATTCATTTAATTTTAAAAAAATAAAAAGGGGTTGCGCAATACCCGCAACTAATTAAATTAATAACCCGGATATTGGAAAAATATGCCGACTATGTCGGCACACCAAAATGGGTGTCTGATTTGGTTTCAACCATTCAAACAAATTAATTTAAGATGATTAAGGCTAAAAAAATAAAATAGAAACATTAATGTAATTAAAATGTGTAAAAATTCACATTGTTGGTAGGCACCGACTAACAACACATCGGTGTGTTTTTTATATATCCCAACGAAATGAAGGGAAAGCTAGTAGTAACCCTACCTTGTAGTCCTAAATGACTCAAATATCTATGGTAGAAATTTAATTGACCTTAAACGTATAAAAATGAACGATTTTAGAAAAACCCCAAAATAGGGTAAAAAACTTCTACGAGGAATAGTGAACAGAATACTCGACTAAATCGAATGATTCCACATTCACAACATTAGTATTTCTGTAAGGTATATTTCTAACCTAACAGAAAAGAAATCGGTCATCGAACGGAGGAGAAGTAGGCTTACTAAGGGGATGTTGTTTGGTGTGATAGTATTGAGTGGTGCGACGTGATGAGTGGGAGAGAGGAGAGAGGAGAGGCAAAAAAGAAAAGACACAAAAGAGATAAAAAGATAAGAAAAAAATAAGAGAAAAATAAAGGATTGGGAAAAAAGGAAATAAAAGGAAAGGATAAAATCAAACAAATGAATGGAAAAAAATAATAAAAATAATTAAAAATAGAAATCCCCCATTTTAATTATTTCCATTTTTCTCATAACCCCCTCTATTTTATTTTCGAATTTAATTTTATCCTTGCTTTATTTTAAATCGTAGTTAAATATATTATTACTCTTTTCTAATCCTTAATTAATTATTTAAAATCTGAACTCCACGCTAATGCGTGAGTTGAAAGTTTTTATGAAACGTCTACAATTATTTAAATTAGACAAAAAGATGCATGGGAGCCGTAGCTTGGTGTGCAGGCGCATGCCCCGGGTTTCTTAATTAATTATAATAAAATAAAATAAAAACGGTATGTACCTGATTATGGTCTATATGTTACAACCTCCCCTCCATTAGACAACTCATCCCTGATTTTCCCTTATGAGGGTAGTAGAACGTCACTAGAGAAGAGTTCTGGCCATTGCGCATGTATATCCACCTCTCGCTCCTAGGCCTCATCCAAAAAGCGTCTGTGTTGCCACAACACCCGGACCAGTGGGACTGACTATCCTTGGAGTAATTTCATGTGATGGTCGATGATATTGATCGGATGATCCACAAAGGATGCACCAACATCATGCTTGATGTTTTTAGAGTCAAAAGAATGAGATGGGTTTGGATGATATTGTCGAAGATGAGATACATGGAAAACGTCGTGCAAGGCACGGTACTTCTGAGGTAGCAGTAACCGATAGGCTTCCAGCCCAACTCTCTTCAGTATCTCGAATGGCCCAATGTATCTCAGTGATAACTATTCTTTTCTCTTAATCCGCCAGTGACCCAACCTTGGAGAAACATGGAGAAAAGCTTGATGTCCCACCTAGAACTCCAGAGGCCTGCGGCAACGATTGGTATAAGAATTTTTCTTGGACTGGACTATAGTCAAACCCTACGGAATCATCTGAAAATGCTCAGAATTCTCATAAACGAGATGAGGACCCAACAGAGAAGCCTCACCTACATCAAGAAATCATAATGGAGTACGACATGGTCTACCATAGAGTTCCTCGTATGGAGCCATTTTCATTGTTTCCCAAAATATTTTACTATAGTTAAACTCGACAAGAGTTAAATTCTTCTCCTAAGAACCTCCAAGATCAAGTATATAAGCCTGTAAGATATCCTCTAACACTCATATAGCTCTCTCGGATTTACCATTGGTTTCTTTTTCAACCCCTGCTAGAACTATGAAGTAAAACGGGCATCCCTGTCTGAGACAATATAATTAGGTACACCATGAAGTCGAAGAATTTCCCGGATATACATCCTTCACAACTCATTAATTGTAAAGGTCTCTCAGAAAGGCAATAATTGTGAAACCTTGGTCAACCTATCAACAACCACCCATACAGCATCACTTCCTCAAGGGGATATTTGGAAGAATATAACAAAATCCATGGTGATTTCATTCAATTTCCATTATGTAATGGATAGAGGATATAGGAGTCCATCAGGTCGCTGGTGCTCTTCCTTCACATGTTGACAGGTGGAGCACCAAGTGATGAAACCTGTTATATTCTTATTTATACCAGGCCACCGATAATGTCAACACATGTCTCTATACATCTTGGTCAACCCAGGATGAAATTCCCAAATAGAGGAGTGAGATTACTTCATCTTCTTTTCCCGTATACCTGAAGGTACCCATAGATGACCACGATAAAAGAGAATTTCACTGTAATCAATAACCCAACCCGGAGGTTGGTCCTCTCTTGTAACACTTTCTCTCAAAATAAGAACCTCGAGGTCAATAAATTGATGCATGTGGACTTGTTATAGATGATATGATGTCACTGTAAGATATGCTAGAACCAATTGTCCACTCTGATCCTGAACCTCTAGTTGCATCATTGAAAACAAGGCCATCATCTGGCACTCACTATTGGATACATGTACAACCTGTGTCTATGTCTTGTGGCTTAAATGCATCCCCACAGCATTACCCCTACCCGGGGTATAAGTATTCTCCAAAGAGAATGATTGCAGGTATATGACCCACCCGCATTTCATTACGTTCAAGTCTCGTTGAGTGGAGATATATTTCAAGCTATTATGATTCATGTAAACTACGAATCTCTCATCCAACAAATAGTGTCTCCAACAGCATAGAGCATGAACCACAAGTGCCAAATCAAGGACGTGTGTATGATAGTTCTTCTCATGAGGTCTCAGCTATTGGGATCCATAAGCCATGAATCTATCACCCTACACCAAAACTGCACCCAGTCCAATTTCTGAAGCATCACAATAAACTATATATCACTCAACAGGTTCAGGCAGAATCAGGATTGGGGCTGAGGTTAGTCTTCATTTCGAATACTGAAATAAATTTTTACAAGATTCTAACTAGATGAACTGTACACCTCTCTTAGTCAAGGTAGTGAGAGTCACTTCTAAGCGGCATAAATCCTGGATAAATCGCTTGTAATAGCCAAGAAGCCCCAAGAAACTGCAAATGTTGAATACATTCTTAGGATGCTCCCATGAAACCATGGTTATCAACTTTTCTGGGTCAAATTATACCCCTGATTTAGATATAATACGACCCATGATGTTCACTTTATCAATCCAAAGGTAGAATTTACTGCGCTTAGTGTGTATCTGGTGCTCTCTATGTGTACTCAGCACGATCTCAAGATGGCTTTCATGTTCGTGTCATGAATGTGAATACGCTAAGATTTCATCAATGAATACTACCACAAGGGAATTAAGATATGGATGAAATCCCCGGTTCATCAGGTCCATGAGGACTGTCGGTGCATTCGTGAGCCCGAATGGCATATCCAGATACTCGTACAAGACATACCTTCTTCTGAATGTTGTATGTGGTATGTCAGATGGTTGCACATGGACCTGGTGATATCCCGACCTCAGATTAATCATGTAGAAAATATTTTCTCCTCAGAGTTGGGCAAAGATATCATCTATAGGAGGAAATGGATATCGATTCCTTACCTTGAGATGGTTGAGTCGACAATAATCCACGCAAAACATTAGGGTATCGTCTGCATTCTTGGAAACAATTATAGGTGAACCTGACATCAATGTTCTAGGTCTGATAAAACCCTTTGCCTCAAGGTATTCAAGTTGCTTTTTGAGTTCTTTTATCTCTGTTGGTGCCATCCTATAAGGAGGAATAGACACTAGTGTCACACCTAGAATGAGATCAATAGTGAACTCCACATCTCTCATATGATGTATTCCAGAGAAATCATCCGGGAAGATGTCCCTGAAAAGATCCAGCACTGGTGTGAATTCAACTAGTTGTGTTCCCTGATCACTCATGAAGAGACTTGCCAACTGAGGAGTAACTCTGCCAAACCCTGCATATTTAGGCATAGCTCGGTCTACCTGTAGGTACCATTCTCTATTATGAAGATATGTTTCTTCCTCAGGGGATGTGAAGGACACCTGATGAAGATATAAATCCACTTGGGCATGGTAACAAGAAATCTAGTTCACACTATGAATGACTTCGATGCCAGACATATCGAGGATATACAAATTCCTAACAAAACTATACATGTATCTCTTGAGGGGGAACTCTGGGAACTAGTGTATGCCCTCTGTCCTGACCCCAAGTGGAGTGTTGAGATACATGACGCCGTAGTGATACTCAATTATAAAATAAATACTCTCAACAACATTGGATGATATAAAGGAGTGTGATGCGCCAGTGTGAAAAAGTGAACAAACTAAGGTAGAGGCTACAATAACAGTACCTCTCACTATAGATGGTCCTGCACTCTACTCCTCTGGAGCTGATTGCACTATGTACATGAGACTTGAGAGACGACCCTGATACGCTGCATGTTTGGCCTGAGTAGGTCCACTCTGCAAATGCTGATAGACTGGAACATGATTTCCTCGACCATGACTTCCACCATTTCATCAAGCTGATCGACTGGAGGAAAAACAAACTTCCATCCTACTGTGGAGTCATAGATCACATACCTGACAGAATAGAAGGTAAGGATCCTCTGCTATTTGATGCTGAAGAGAAGGAAGAGATGAAATTCTGAAGGTGAGCCATCATTCCCCAAGATGGGAACTCTGTCAGATCTCTCATGCACTACAACTTCTTGTGAAAGTCCCTACCACACTGATAACAACTTGTAGAGCTATAAAAACATGTTGTTTGGCAAGGATTTCCCACATGTGCACATTCAAAACACGGTTTCCTGCTGCCAGAAGAGCCATCACCCTATCTAGGAACTAAACTACCAAGGCTCACTAGTTTAGCCTCCCTAACATATATCATTGAGATAAGAGCCTGATTCACGATCTTTGTTACATTGTCTAAATGGAATAAATTCACATCCAAGTAGATTGTGTACTCAAGTCCGTCCTCAAAATGCCTCGCAGTAGTCTGCGCGTCTCCCGTCAGAGATGAGGAAAACCCTGATGTTCTATGAAATGAGTATAATACTATAACATAGTCATAGAGCCATAATGAAGATGTAGGAACTACCGTGCATGATCATCTCTTATAGTCTGCAGAAAAAAGTGATTGTAGAAGGATGCTTGGAAATCGGCCCAAGCCATGTCATTTTCTTGATCATCCTAACAAACAACGTCCCACCAGCATTTTGCGGTTTCATGAAGCGTGTAGACAGCAAACATGAACCTTTTCTCTAGAGGTGTCTCATGGTGGTCGAAGATAGACCGTACATATTCAATCCATGATTCTGTATCATAAGGTCCACCACACACTGAGAAGATGGGAGGGTGCTATAGCAGAAAGTCCCATGTATGGTATGCCATAGTTGGGGCAGGTTTGGGAATATTTTGAAGTGACTACATAAACCTGATGAGAATATCCCTAAACTATGTGTTAGGTTCCCACAGAAGATCGACAGGATGTAGTGTCACAAGAGGATGTATGAGAATAACCAATGGTGGTTCAGGACCCACCATATTTGGAATATTCTCAATTCCACTCTCCTGAGACACAACACGACGATTTTATGGTGAAATTTATCTACAACAGCCGAACACACCCTTAGAAAAGGAGTAAAGAAGGTAAGAAAACAAGTAGGGTGCAAATGAGGTTAGGTACATAGCCTGCCTCTGAGAACTAAACAACAAACAACCCACCTCAAGAGATGGGTTTTGATATAAAAGAGACAAATAAAAATGATTACTAAACAGTTCTGTAGCCCACTCCTAGGTTGAGTTAGGATAACATATAACAGACAAACACAACCTTATTTTTAATTAACCAACAATTCAAAATTCTATCACTATGTATAACAGCACTCACATGAAATAGGAAAATACACACTAAAAGTATATATGGCATGGAAATATACATGGTTTTTAATCCGATAGTGCCTATCATGATGCATGGGATGTTTTTGCCCTTGTATCATTGGGCTGCAATGGTAATCCCATTATTTCAATAATATCAACACAATAACAATGCAATACATGAGAGTCATTCAAGGTGAAATCATATCAAAAGTAAATGGAATAATCAATAACTGCAATGACCACCCAAGAATTTGAGTTTTTCCCTGTACATGTGTTAGCTATGTCCAAGCACAGAGTACACCCCCCATCCCTATATCCTAGTCTCCTGTCTATCCCAAACAGTAGTGAAAATGGAAACCCCACCTCTGATTCCACTTTGTAACATCCTATCCGGGGTCACCTCTAGGATGGTTGCCGAACCGGTAGGTCACATAACCTCAAGCACATCTCCCAGAATTCCAAAGTCTACCAAATAGCATCGAGGGCCCTTTTTTGTGTCCATGGGGAAGACTATGCCCTCATAGGTAACAGATAATATTACATAGGAAGTAACCAAAATCAAATAATAAGTAGTGGATGCAAGTGAATAAATAAAATTCAACAGAAGAAATGTAAATAATCCAACTAAATAATAAAAACCATGTATGGAAACTCAAAAAAGAGTGTCATGACATGATATGAGTATAAACTGAAAGAATAGAAAATAGAACTCAAAAAAATATTCAACTAAAAGAAAATACACAAGAATCAACTGCATCACAAGAAATGCCTGGTCCTCTGCCCTAGTCTTCATCCTAAGAAGTAATGAAAAGTCAAGCATCTAAAGCAGCATAGTTCCACTTGTCATAACCTACGAGCATGTAATCTATTGGGGTGTCGACGACACTCGAGCAGGCTGTGAGACAAAATATTAGTAGGCTAACACCCATGGTGTCTAATCCTTTCCATTTCATGCAAAAATATAAATGGAGTGTTCCATTACATAATCATTTCATATAAATTAATTGCAGTGCAATGAAATAAATAAGTTGTCCTGGGTCCCAAACGGCACTCGTGCCAGGTCATCTAATTCAGCCTAAGCTGGTAGTTTGAAAGGGTACCTGTTAGCATAAATGAAAAAAAATGAATATTAATATATATTTAACCCAAAAAAGAAAGGTAAAACTATGAAAAATTGTACCGTTAGCTTGTGATTTAACATGGGGTTCAGGTCCAGTGTCAACCAGGCACACTTCCATATATCAGGGTAAATATTTCAATTCTCAAGGGACTTAATTAGAAATAACATAAACCTTAAGTTCATCATTATTTAAGGTTCAAGTTGAGAGTTGGATTCTAAGCCCGTCCCGAAGGTATCGCTATGGAACTTCAATCAATGTATCCAACACCACTGAGATCGTCCAAGGTAATCATTAGAAAGACCAAGTATTTCCTGAGGAATTGTTTTACCCTGAATCCTTCACGATCTCGCAAAAAGGGTTCGAGGGTCATCTGATGCTAGCTTAGACACATTGCCAGTGGATCTGTCCCGATGGGCCCTTTTGGAACCGCTATCACTCAAGATTATTAGAAAGTCTGAGGAAGTCTCGGTCTGGCAAAGCCAATGACACCCCCCGACACACAGTGGTAACCCGTAAGGAAAAAAGGATCGAAGAGTGACCCATAATAAAAAACCCGCCTCCTTTCCTGACACTGAATATAATTAATGTTTTCATTTTAGTAGATGTGACATAATCATCATATAATGTCTTACCTTGAAAACTAACCAGATACACTCGTGAATTACAAGGAATAAATTTAACATTACAACACAAAAACATGTAAGGAAATATACATATCATATCAACCTCATCAGATAATGAATATATAAATAATAAAAAGTTCAGAAAAATAAGTTCCAATGATCCAACAATTGAAGTTCATGTTCGAGAAACAATTTTTTTAATTTAATTACAATAAAAAGTTTCTTCGCATCATATGAAATTAATGAAATAATAAACTCTGCGAATGGTTGTATACAACGATCATGTTGGAATTTCCAAAGGGGTTTACAACATTGTCTAAATAATTCAAACAACTATTAATTTAATTAAAAAAATAATAAAAAGGGGGTAAGCAATACCTGCAGGTATTTAAATTAATAACCTGACTGACAGAAAAATATGCTGACTATGTTAGATCACCCAAAGGGGTGTCCAATATTGTTGAAACCATTCAAATAAATTATTTTAAGATCATTAAAGCTGCAACAATTAAAAAGAACCATTAAAGTAATTAAAATTGGAAAAATTGCACAAAGCATGTAGGCACCGACTAATGGTACAATGGTTCGTTTTTTATAAATCCCAATGAAACAGAGGGAAAGATAGTAGGCACCCTAAATTCTAGTCATAGATGACTTTAAGATCTATGGTAGACATTGATTTGACCTAAAATAGATGAAAATGAATGATTTTAGGAAAACCCCAAAATGGGGTAAAAGACATCTGTCACAAACTGCATGCAAAATACTCAGTAGAATCGAACTATTCCACTTGGGAAATGTTATCATTTCCCTAAGGTTTACTTTTCACCTGAAAGTGAAGGAATCAGACATTGGACAGAGGATCAGCGGTCTTCTAAAGGGCTACTTGTTGGTGTGACGGGATTGAGAGGAGTGGGAGAGGGATATTGGAGAGGAAAAAACGAAAATTGAGAAAAGAATTAAAATAAAATGAAAATAAAATGAAAATAAAGTTATCATGTTTCTATGAGAATAAGAACCTTGCGATTCTGTGGGAATCAGAGCCTATTGATCCTATGTGGGTCTTATAGGGGTTTATACCTATTGATCCTGTGTGGGTCAGTAGGATTGCCTCTTGACACAATATGATGATCTATCTCTACGACTAATGGTGGAAATGATGGATGATCTTCAGCAGCCTGTGGAAGGGCCTCTTGTTGATTGGCTGTGCATGGGGGATATTGATTCAGATAAGAAGATGGATTTACTCATGCACTCGGGTGACGAAATGAGGAAGGATGTCCTGGTGATTAAGGTGACAGGGGAAGATGTTGATCAAATGATGCATAGATTTCTCTGAGTAGAAGGTACAGAAGAGCAAGGAGAGTGCATTAACAAGTAGAACTGTAAATTGGTTAGAGGATTAAACAAGGGGAAAATTAGAAAAGAAGAGTAAATGAAAAACTGGGAATACCTGGAAACTTGTTATGAATCACTTATTGAAGATGATCTATATTTCCAAGTAACTTTTTTTCCATGGAAACTGTCTAGGGAATTTGACTCCAATAGTCTCAATCTAGTATTTAACAAGTCAGTAGTCTCTTTTTATGTTTGATCTGCAGAACTGTGAGGGTTCTCACATCCCCCCATAAAAGTGTTGGAAAAATACAAAAAAGTAAATTTGAATGGATGGATCTACGACTAATAATTTGTACTAATGTTCTCAGTTATATCTAGTTTGAGATGAGTCTTTTGCATTGTGATTCGTGCTTGGGATCATTTTTTTTGGTTTTCCATCAAGGAATTCTGGGAGACCATTGGGGGTCTCGGGGTCCCTAATGTGTATTGTTATACTCACCTTAGCATGGGAGTTTCCCACACATTGTTATGTCTTGTGTAGATGATGAGAAACTTGTCTAAGTGTCGATGATCCAGGATTAGGCAGTACACATAGGTGACTGTTTGATGTGGAGAGTTGTGGAGATGAATTATACCAAACCCTTCAGGTAGTACCCTCAGAGGATGATCTGAGGAGCTATTTTTTCTGTTGTATTGTATATTTCTATTGGGATTTTATTCTACCCACTTTATATTTAGTACACACTTTTACTACTCCAGTTTTACATTCAGGTTGTGTATTGTTGTGTTCTTGGGCTATGTGTTTATACAAGTTTAAAGGCAATGCCATCCCATTTTAGAGATACACCTTTTTTGTGCTTTTTGAAAACCCCTAGCCTATAGAAGGCAGGCTTGGGGTTAGTCACATCATGGGCCCCAAGGGACGAGTCGTGACATTTTTGTTTACATATATTATATTTGTTTTCTTAAAATTCAATTAATTTATCACTGAAAAATAAATTTAATATTTTTTATAAGGTGGTTATTTTTTTAATATTTTAATTTAATTTTTTATCAAAATTAATATTATAAAGTGTAAAACAAATTCAATGTGATAGATGGTAGAATGGGTTAAATGTATTTAAAACTATAGGTTACTGCTTTAGGATCATTATAACACTATAACTGTTTAGATTATATGCGTATAGGTATAAAATTATAATAATATAATCAAATATATGGAAATTTGGTTTAGATAATGATATTTATGTTTCATAAATAGTGAATAAATATAAAATGTCACTCTCATTATTTTAATATACCAAATATGTTTTCACTGAATAAGAAAGAATTTATAAAAGGTTATAAATATATAAATTAAATATTAATTAAATATTTGTATATTAGTAAAATATCTATTATGTTTTAATTAATTTATAAATAAATAAACTTCCAAGGTAAAAATGATGAAGTGCTTTAGCATGGAAGTAGAAAAACCAAATAAATGTTTTAAAAAATAAAAATTCATATCTTTTGGATGAATTATAATATCTCAAAATATTTATTCCTGCTTATAAATAGACTGTAATAGTGAAAGTGTTTATATACAAATTATATTGTTATATTAATGCCTTCAAAATAAACTTTCTAAATTGAACTGTAAATGAAATTAAATAGTATTTAATGTATAAATGTTATTTTTAAAAAATAATAAAATATTGAAATTTCAATAATAACTCATTATGATAGTAAACATTCTAAAAAGTAATGATATATCCATTTATGTTACAATTTTAATTTTTCATTACATTCATGGTCCATAAGGAATGGAAATGTGTTACCTATGTCAAGGTTTAAGGGAATAAAAAGGGGTTAAACCAAATGATAATGTTTTAAATTTTATTTAAACAAGTATAAAATTTATTTTTAAAATTTTTTTTATCTGTATCCTCTTTATCATCAATGAAATTTCACTTTGGATCGATTTTAAATGAGATAGGTACGTAATAAATATTAATATTTCAAGTATTTACAAGATGGCAATGCAACTCACAGATAAAAGGAAACCCCCTCTCCAATCATTTTCATAAACCTTAATCCTATTAGAACATAAAATACCAACATAAATACCTTTATATTTATATAGTATACTTATTATATCTTTTTCTATTCCTTTAAAACTATCCTATGATGTTTTAATAGGTAATCTAAGAGAGGAATTCCGAATATGAGATCCAACTCATCACCAAGTTCTTTCATTTTTTTATTAGTTTATCACCTTTAATTATATACTAAAAAAATGATATAATAAAATATTTATCCAAAATATATTTAAATTTTAATATATTTAAGTAAAAACCATTAATCATCTTCTTTTCTTGTGCAATGGGAAATAAAATCTTCGCTTCATTATATGTGTAAACTACCGTCTCCCCAGAGTGATGTTTTTCAATTTTCATCACCAACTTTAATTGTTAGTTACTACAATATAATAAATTTTTATTTAGTATACTGATTAAATTATTATTATTTATGAATTATAATAAAATATATACATTTTTAACTTTTTGTTTGTTGAAAAAATGATAAGGTCGATCTTCTGTATGTGTGGACTACAACCTCAATGAAGCGATTTGATCGATTTTTAATTTATATATTAAATGTATGGTAAAAATTATGTTTTAGGTTAATATCTATTATATATGTGATATAATAATTATTCTTTAATGTTTATTTGTTGTTTAAATTTATTTTATTCTTTCCATTGAAATGCGGAAACATCAGTCACATGTACATACAAAATATCATCTCCATGAAGTAAAGAAATTCTTTTACATAACCACATTGTATGGATGATTATAAAATATTATATAATGATAAAATATGATAATAATGACCTGATTATTAATCTATATATTATTAAACCATGAACAAGATTCATAGATTGTAACCATCTTTCGAGAACATAATGAAAAAATGCAACAGTTCACACTATGGATGAGGATATCTAATAATTTTTAATATACATGTTATAGAACATTACAAGTGAATAATATATGGCATGATAACTAGGAATATCATTATTTAATAGATTAAAAATAAATCTAGTTTTATTATACATGAGTTTAATATCACATACAATGAAATATTGACTTGACTTATTTTTATCTTCATCTCCTTTCCACTTCAATGATACTTGTCTTACATTATCCAATTAATTTCATTTACATTGTGTAGATAACTCCCCCATTACCACTTTATATAATTATTTCCTCTTAAATAATTATTTTAAAAGTTTTTAATTCAAAATTTTCCTTTCATGGTGTTTTTATACCATCATTACCAAATCAGTATGGAATTATTTCATCATGTCATTTTTAATTTAAAATATCCATTATTAATGTTTTTTCAAAATTATTTTCTGATATATTCTATTTGATACTTATATATTTTCATTTATTATGGTTATTTTTGTTTTTTCCATATTGTTTTCATATTCTCCCCATCTTTGGAACTTAAATGATCATGAAATATATATTTTTATGAAATGTTATCAGTTTTCTTCTATGGTTGATGAACTTTTTCATCCATATCTATATCCATTAAAATGTTTTAAATAATATTTTTCTAAAAGATTAAATGGTTATTTAAATTAATTTTCATCCATATTTTAAATTACTTTTAATGTATTAAAATGAATCTTTTAGGTTTTTTGAATGATGGAATTTTATAATTTTTACCAAATGTGTGGAAGTAAACTTTATTTGTTGATTTTGTGGAATGAATTGAATTTCCCAATGTAATGACTGTTATTTTATATTGATATTACAGTAAAAATTTCCATTTTTTATTTTAAATAAAACATTATCTCAATATTCTACATGTTTTTATTTCTTGATGATATCTAATGAAATGCATGACTTCCAAATTTTCAATGAAATGATTGAATTTTTATTTAATGGTTTTTCTTATATATGTAAATATTTGTTGATGTTTATTAATATTCAATAAATATATCATCTAATAATACCATCCATATTATTTCACAAGATTTTTTATGATTATTTTATGTCAAAATATTTATGAAATCCTTTTCTTTTGTCCAAGTTATTTTATGGTGTATTGATGATATTCATTCTTATAATATTAATTCATGGGTTTTCCATCTACATAATCATGATCACATTATCAATAACAAACCATAATTTAATTAGATTTTTTTTCCTAATTTGATATATTTTTAGTATCATTAATTTATATTTATTGATTTACACTTCATTTCTGTTGTAATAAACAAATACAATTTCTATATAGGGTATTATTTAAATGAAACTTTACAGGAGGGTTATTTCATTTAATAGAAAAATATTTATGTTCTATATTATTTATTAAATAAAATTACTTATTTAGTGAGATGTTAAATTGATTATGTATTATATTTTTGACTTAATATATGAGGATGGCAATATAAATATATGTAACACCCCTCCATTCCAATGTAAAACCTTGTATTTAATAGAGTGTGTGACATGCAACAAAAAGTGTAGAAAGGAACATAACATACCAAGATATTAAGATATATTTAATATTTTCAATAAATCTATTCTATATATTTTAATGAAATAAAAATTGAGTTTTATCTTGTTACATGCACGAAGAACCTTGTTCAATAAGTTGTATAACATGCAAGACTACGTTTTACAGAAGCAAAATGTATTATTAAGATATTATTATTTAATATAATAATATTAAAACTATCCATTAAATTTATTTTTATGAATATTATTAACTAAATTATGAAAATAAATGGTAGAATTAAATGGTTAAAAATTAATTATAAATGAATATAATAACAAATTTAATGTAAAAAGAATTTATTTATACAAAACAATTTTTTTGGTCCCAAATATGTTTTATATCAATAAACGTAATTAATTAAAATCAGTGAGTGATATTAATCTAATATATAGATTACAAATAAAATAAAATATTTTTTTTGAATCACCTAATAAATTATATAGTCATACAATAAGAACGAACAAAATATTTCACATAAAAATCAACATATTTATAAAGGTATTTTTCCACATTTTAATGGTGAACCTATTTTAGATGAAATGTAATTTACCTATTATAATTTTTTTATGAAAAAAATAATAAATTGTGAAATTGAAATGTCATAATTATTTTAGGATCAATTGTTTATATTTTTTTGAAGAAGTCTCATTTTTTGATGAATAGTGAATAATACTGAATTTTAATTCAGAACAGATTTCTCATCTAATTTATATATAATCTAACATATATTTTAAATTAGTTTTAAATAAAAATTATATCAATTTTAGATAAATTAAAACAATTAAGTTCATTGTAATTGATTTCACTTTTAAATTGGATATAAAAAATTATCAAAATTTTGAACGTTTTTACGTTAAAATCCATCTTTGTTGTGCCATATGTTGTATTATATTTAAATTAATTTATACCACTTATGTGTTGAGAAATTAAAAAAATTGATTCAATTTTTGGAAAATTTTAAATCCAAAAACATTAAAATTTTTGGTAAGGTCAACATTGTTTTTAAACAAAAACATATGTTATAATAATTACAAATAATTTAAATGATTATGAGAAAAATATTCCTAATAATTGACTAAAAATAAAAAAAATGATCCCAAACAACATAAATAATTTTCAAAAATCCATTAGAGGTCATTATTTAGACCCTATCAAACCTTTACTCAAATTAGTTTTATTAATTCATCCATGTGACATGGGAAAATTGGTTAGAATTCACTTTTTCAAAATTTACACGAATGACACCAATCCTTTATTATAAAAAGTCACTCACCCCTCCCACTTAAACAAAACCTATCAATCCATTTGAATCACCAAAAAATTGCAAATATAAGCTCCCAAAAACCTTCCCCTCAACCTAGAGTCATATATTTCAGCAGAAACCCATCCATGGAATCCCTTTAGAGAAAACCAAAAGGAGTTACCTGAAGAAGAGGCTACATCCTTACTCAAGATATAGTTTTGTTTTAATTATACACCCCCTTAAACACTATTTGTTATATGATTATATATATAAAACTTGGATCCTTATTATATTTAGTTTTTTTGATTGTATGGTTTCAACCTACACCTAAACACACTTCCACTAAATGGGTAACAAACTTACCATTCTTTCATAGAAAACTACAACCTCATGAAATGATGACGTTTGTTTTTTATATACCACCAATATGATGGAATCTGGAGGATCCTGAGAGGTGAGGGTTGAATCAAGGTGACAAGTTTTTTTAAATGTATGTATCTTATTCCCACGTTGGAGGAACCTGTTAATCTTGTTTGAAGATGAAGTGCAGAAAACAACCAATCACATGAAAAGAAATGTCATAGTGATTTTAGATGGATCACCGATAAGGGATACATCCAATGAGAATACATTTAAAGTGTGTCAGTCTTACCAATAAAAACTAATCTTCACATGTTGTGGAATACAATAGTTTGGTACAATAACTATGTGAAAGATGCACTGCCTTTTCGTGGTTTTGGTGATAGCACATTGCATCCCTCAGATAACTTCAACTGACTCCTCTTTTCTCACTACAATGGAAAAATATTCACTTAGTTTATTTACATTAATGTCACATAAATGGTTTAGCATTAAATCATTTATCCTCAACTATAAATGGATATTCTTTTGAATTCCCATTTTCACCCACAAATTTAATTTACATTCATGTTCACAGATAGTTTAAAAAAATTATTTTCAAAAACTAATTAGGTCAATTTTCAGGCTTTCCTAGTTGTTCCTCATAACACATTACCTCCTCCGCATAATGAGTAGTTGGTATGGTTCTCGGATCTCCAACTCCAAATACCACTATTTTTTCCATGTACCATCCAACTCCTATGAGAACTGCCCTGAACCGCATACTGCCTTACTCTACTTACTACTCAGCTTTTCTGCATACCACCTTGCTCTGCATATTTCCTTACTCCACTGTGTATTGTGAGAGCTTCCTTTGTGAATTTCACTCCCTTAAGAAGAATGTTTTCCATATGCATGTGGTACACTCTGCATATTGTCTTCTCCTATTCAAACTACATAATAATTCCTTGGATTTCTTCATAAGAATTTAATCTCCAATCCCGCTACTTAACGAAGCGTATTAGAACTCCATATAAAGGCAATAATGGTTCTAAAAAATACACTAATCCAATATTTTCCAAATCGTTTATTTTGGATACATCATCCACCTCTAACCACTCCAATTATGCGAATCACATTTATATGATGAACCTACAATATTGGGAATACAACATGCATTCACCATTAACTGTCACCACAAACCATTTCTAGTTCTGAAAATTTCTCTGCTTACCATTCACACTTCCATGTACGTTTCCATGAACCATTTGTGGAACATGGTAAGAGGTCCATGTAAAAAGCATGTGGTTGCCTTATTTTTTCAATTTTTTTCCACCTCTCATACCCTTCAATCGTAAGTGAAAAAGAATTCTTTTTTCCAACATCAAAATCTTGATTTTGAGGCCCAGAAATTTGGAAAGCACTGTGAAATAGTTTCACCTTAAATAATAAAATCATCCTAAACTATAGGACCACATTCTATGAAACCTGTATAGTCATCCACATGCTGATTGACAACAAACACAAACCATAATCTATTATTATTAATGAAATACTTTTCTTCCAACAATTTCCCCTTTTATGTTTTTGAAAATCTATAGATAAATTCACTAAATCACTAGACATTATCACAACCTGAAACATCAAGAATAAATTATTTAAAAACTCCAAGTATATGTGAGCAGTTCTCGGTGTATAAAGAAAGAGAGATGAAATGAATTGAATTATAATATTTTTATTTTTTCTTTCATTTTTTCATTTACGACCTTTGTCAATTTTCCATCTTTCTTATACCCCGAGAAAACACAATTCAACTTCTTTTTTTACTCAGTGAAATTATCCATTATCCCATATTAACAATATTTCTAATGAACTGAATATTGACTTATAGAGCTCAAAAACATGATCCCTCAGGATTATATCTCCCCCATAAACAAACATAAATTTCACAAATAGATTAAAAACAGTTAAAACACTCGGGAGAGTGTAATATCTTAAAATCCTTATGCATTAGGAGGTGAAAAAACATCAAGGTTCGACAGGTGATTATAAAACCCGGCCACTGAAAATGGATTGGTCATAATGTCATCCATTTTCTCATCAGTTTCCACATGGTCTATTTTGATCACACTTTGTTCAACATTCTCCATGATAAAGTTATATCTGATTTCAATATGTTTTGTATTAAAATCTTGAACATGACTCTTTGTAAGATCAATTTCCCTCATTTTATCATAGTAAATTAATATAGTTTGTTTTACCTCATAACCTTAATTAGTCAGTTATATATTAATCCAATGTAAATGAGTTCATGCCTTAGTCGCAGATATATATTCAACTTTGGATGTACTAAGTGAAGTAGTTTCAAGTCTCTTTCTTAACCATCCCACACATTTCTTCCCAATATATAATGCCCCACCACTCATAGAATTTTGATCCACTACATCTCCATCCTAGTCATCATCAGAAAAAGATGATGGTAAACTATCACTTCCTTCAGCAAAGTACGTCACATATTTATTTTTACCTTGAATGTATCTCAGGATTATTTTAACATCCTCTATATTTTATTCCTTTGGATTAATCTAATAGAGGGACACAGGTCAATTTCCAATGAAAATACCTGACTGTGTCACTGTCAAGTAAAGTTAGCCTCTAATTATTCTTGTTATACAAACTGGGATCCACAGAAGTCCCTTTCTCATGCTTCTCGAGATTTGTTCAAACTAAAATTCGAGTGGAAGTTGCTTTGGAATCATTCATATTCAATTCTTTATTAGTTCTCTTGCATACATTTCCTGTGAAATGAATGTTTAATCCTTATTCTAAATCTCCTAAAACCCTAAAATTTATGTGAGTTCACCAATCTTGGACATTTCAAATTCAGATTTCATTTGATTGGAAAATTCATCCAATTATACCTACCTACTTCCACCAAAAATAACATCATCGACAGATAACAATACCATGAAATGATCCTTCTGAGAATTCCTTGCGTAGTTATTTTAATCCACTCCTCCTATTTTAAACTAGATCGTTCTCAAGTAAGATTCCAACTAAGGGTACCATACATGTGGTGCATATTTCTGGCCATACAGATCATTAATTAATTTTCAAACCATCATTTCATCATTTCTAAATAATAACCCCATGATTTGTTCAAAATAGACTTCTTCTTCTAGGAAAATAATTAATAATGTTGTATTGAGGTACATTTGATACAATTTATAACTTCATGGGATTTACATGGAATTAAACATCCGGATTGACTCCAGTATCGCTACTGGAGAAATTTTCACCTCAACATAAATACCTTATATTTGTGAATATCATTTACAAACAAATCACAACATACTTCTAATCACATTTCCATGCTCAATAAAAAATTTCTTGAAAATCATATTTTTTCCATTCCCATTGTGACCTTCAGGTATTTTTACATGATCCATAGTCTAGTTTTTGTTTTATTCAATTCCTTCTCCCATGAAAAATCCATTGAAACCTCTTCAAATGAGGATGGTCCAATAACTTATAGAAATGAAATTTTTTTATTATTACACATTCTCAATGAATGTGTAAGTGTATTCTGATACCCGATAATGTTGTATTGATAAATCACAGGTCTTTGATTTCTTATTCATGGCTCAACTAAATTCTCTTTAGCTATGGAATCTTCTTCTGATTCTTCGTTTAATTTAACATCTTGATGCGACTCCTGGGAGTTTTTTTCACATTCCTATACCTATGTGTTATCATTTTTTCCATTTTCACATTCATCTTCATATTCTATCAAATGAGCATAAACATTACATGAAGAATTCATGTTTCTCTCTTCAATGATATTAACATCACTACCTTCCACAATTCTTCCCAAGCGCTAATTGAAACACCATTATGATTTTATTTTAATTGATTATCTAAGAAATATTCCATCATATATATTGTCTCCATACTTTCATTGATTTTATTCTTTGTTTTGGATTAAACATTTTCTTCAGAAAATAAGAAAATATTTCAAATAGGGATTCTTTCCATGCCACAATTCATATGGTGTCTTGGTCTCACCCATATATAGCCAAGTTCAATATTGAATATACACTATATATTATACTCCCTATTTCATGTAATGTTGAAGAACACAACTCTTAATCATCATTGTTCTGGTTGTATTTTTTACTTGTCGATTATTGCGCTCAACAACTCCATTTTTCTGTGGAGTTCTCAAAACAACCACCTCATGTTATATCCCCTGTTTCTCTAGGTTATTTTTATATTAAATGAACATATATTCCCCTATATTGTCAAATCACAGGACTTTGATCTTATATCCAATATCATTCTGGAAAAAATTTCAATAGGTTTTCATGAAATAAAGAACATTTCACTTCTTAAGAATAAAAATAAAAAATTCTATTCTACTCTAATCATTTATGAAAAGAAAAAAGTCCCTTTATCCATGTGTTCAAGTAACATTTATCAAGACACATAAATGTGTATAGATGATATCAATGGGATTATATGCTCTTTTATTCTTTGGTCAGTAGGAACTGCAAAACTATTTTCCTTTCATGCAGTCATCACAAGTAATTTCTCATTTAAAATTCAGATTAGGGATATCCATGAATATCTTTATATAAGATATATTTTCCATGTCTTTCTTGTTGATGCAGCATATTCTCAAATTCAATATATATTTTTCTCTTCAACTATTAGGTATAAAATTATCTCTTTTCATTCAACCTGATAATGTTATCTTATGTTCTATAGACATTCATGAGAGAATTACCTGACATTCCTCTTATATCACATCCATTCCGATGGAATGTCAAAATACGACCTAAGTCATAGAGTTACGCAAACTATGATTTTTGTGATGGAGATCATCTACATAAAGGACTTTAGTGTTCTTTATCTCTCCATTAGATAGCTCAATATATCCAATACCATTGATCTTAAAACACCATCATTACAAAAACTCAATATTCCATAGTCCTTTTTATTGTCGTTCTTTAATAGTTCTACACTACCCATCATGTGGGATGATCATCATCTATCAAGAATCTAGGTGTTGTTTTTCTTTGTAGATTTGAGGGATACTTATTCATGATTGGATGTTTCAATTTTCCTATTTTATTTCAATGATATATTGGTTTGGAAGGATGGCACTAATAGCCTTTCAATTCTATCTTCCATGTACATGGGTTCTTCACATTCAAATTCTTCTTCCCGAGGAGAAAAAATTTTTGAAATAGAAAAATTATCTTCTTGATTAACATTAACTAGTCCTTGAATTCCTAATGAGTTTTCCATGTAATTCCAATTCTTATAATAAATATCTTTTTGGCCAAAGTTAGAATATCGAAAAATGTATCCATAAACTGTTTTTCTTATAAAGGTAGTAGGTTATGGATTTATTCTTCTTTGTTAAACTCTTATCCCTCCACCCTTCAGATAGCTCCTTCCATCATCAAAAAATAACCTGGTGTGACCCATACATCCCCAAAACTGACACTTCATGAGAGGAAATGTCTTCTCACATCTATTATTTCTCATGAATTCTTTCTTGGGATCAATGTTTGTCTTATTTTAATTCCTATATTATCTAAGATAGTTTTCTATTCACCATTATGTTTGATTTTTGATCCTCTTTCTCAGCACTTATGGTGACCTTATAATATGATTAAAATTCAGGTTTCCTTTATTCTTCTCCACTTTATTTTCAATATTTGAGGTTCCAACATCACAACTGATTCCACTTTTTCCCATAAAATCAGGTATTTAACCACTCATAATCTTGTTAAATCTATCGAGACCACGGTTTTCACTCTCCGGTAACTCAACATTTGAGAACCTTCCAAAATGAAATTTCCACATTAATTCTTTTAAAATTGATTCACTCCTAATTTTAATACAAAGACTAAAAAATTCCTCTTCAATACACTCAGTATTCTAGGAATGTTATTCTAGTCTGGAGGTGAGTCCATTGATGACCATTTAATACTCTTAAATTTTCATGTTTAGTTCCAATACATCATCTATGGTTTCAAGGATTTTAGACTTTGCTTTAAAAAATTCTACCATTTTTTCAGTTTCTGCTTCTTGCTTATTAACATATTCAAATCATTCTTCCATATTTTCTTTTTGATTATTGAAACACTAACCTTTAATCTAATGATTTTGAACTACATTCATAAGTTGAAACCAAGGATCAGTATTAGTTTTCAACTAATTATCTCTAGTATTATCTTCTGATGGTTCTAATTTTTCAATGATTTCCACCATGGAATCTTGTTTCCCAGATATAAAATTGTGGTTCCTATTTATCATAGAATTCATTTTCTACATCTTCTTCTTCAAACACAATACTCTTTGATTGTACTTTCTTTTCAAATATAAGGTATCCTATTTTAAAGAATCATTTCTAAGGCTTCTCTATGATTTATACTTTTCTCTATTCATCATAAAATTTCCTTGATCACTGAGATGCTATGTGCCATAAATTCTCATAATGAAATCAATTCAGAGGTATTTTACCTTTAAATATTCCTTTTCCCTTCTTGAGATTATTGAAAATTATAGAAAGAATATATTTTTCCTCGTTTTCTTGATCACCACTATCTCTATAAACATACAATTTTTCCACAGCTAGGAATTTAGTTTAGTTTCTCGCACAATTCGTAGATTCTTCTAGTTTGATTCTCATTCCATATGCCAAAAAATTACTCATCAAGTCACCCACCAAGAGTGTGGAGAGATCACTTTCCTCTGGTAATGATATCTTCTCATTGTAAAAAGGTGGAATTCTTTTAATGATTTTCTTTTCTATGTAAATGTATTTGATTTATTCTCATAAACATCAAATTACTCCTACAACATCAGTAACTTGATTGAAAAAGGATTCTCCATTCTCATCAGGGTACATCTTCATATTGTTAATTTTTGGTGAAGTACCTACGATTCCACCTCCTTCACTTTTCTCTTTCCTTCAAAAATATTCTCCAATTTATCCCACATTGACTTGGAAGATGTAAAAATAATTACCTCTAGATAAATCTGATCAAAAAGATCTAGAGTAAGAGAATTTCTTTTTTTTTTTGCATCATCATAAAAAAAATTCCATTCTATATCATTAATTGGTAGTCCTGTAGGATTAGGGAGTTATATTCCCAACACAGTAGAAAATAATAAATTAATTCCATGAAATCTGAGGTGAGATCTCATCATCTTTTTTCATATCTAAAAAATAATTCTATTTAAGAGGGTAATTCCCCTAACCTAGATTGTATTCTCCACGTCAACCTAATATAGATTAAACAACATAAACATACCTCTTATACCAATTTAAGGACCCCATAACACCCTGAGAGGGGAGAGATGAATCAGGGTGCCAAATTTTTCTTTTAAACAAATTAATCTTCTACCCATGTTCATAGTAACCTGTTAAACCTGTCTGAAGAAGTAGTATAGAAAACAAACAATCACATGAAAATCAATGACACAACGAGTTTACATGGTTAACCACTAAGGGATAAATATGAAGAGAATAATCCTAAAGTGTGTTGTTCAAACCAAAAACAAATAATCATTACAAGTTGAGTAATTCAAGATTTTAGCACAGTCACTCTATGCCAAGCACACTTCGTTTACATGGTTTTTGGGGTAGAACTCTGCGTCCCTCAGATCACTTACGCTAACATCTCTATACTCACTATTTTGTAGTAATATTAACTAAGAATATTGATTTGAAGGACCCTTGAAGGGCTTATATTTAAATCATAAATCCTCAACTATAAGTAGATTCTTTGTTGAATTTTTGTTTTCAAAAAAAGATGTAATTTACTTTCCTTCACACTAATAGGTAATGGAGGGAAATTTTGAAAATTTATGTGTTTCATTTTCAACCATTATCAGGTGATTCGCGTACCACATTTCCACATTCGCATACTAAGTAGTGGGTATGGTTTACAGATCACCACCACCGCATAACACTTCTATTTCTACGTATCTTCAATCTCTTCTGTGAACATCCATACATAGCATACTTCTTTATTTCACGTACTAACCATCTTCTCTATGTACTTTCGTTCTCCTCATATTGCCTTTATCTTATACATACTTTGAGTGCTTCGTCTGCAAACTGTACTCTTTTCCCAAGAACTATTTTTTATATGCAGATGGTTCCCTCCGCGTACTATCTTTTCCATTGTAAACCCCTTCGTACATCACCAAATTTCTTCCTGAAATTTTAATCTCCAGTACCTATTCATATCTAAGGAAGATTATATCTATTTAAATAGGCACTAATAGATTTTATAATCATCTAGTCCCATATTTACCATATATTTGATTTTTGGTACAACCTCCACCGCATACCACTCCTATTCTACAAACCACATCAATCCTACTAACCTACACCACTCTGCCCACAATATTCCTTCACCGTAAACCATCACCACAAACCATTTACGGTTAAACGTATCATTCCTATTACTAGGTATGCATCCACAAACAATTCCCAGAACATGGTACTCAGTCCATTTTACGAGGTATGTAGTTTCCTTATTTTTTTGATTTTCTTTTATTCTTCAGATACAATTCAATACTAAGTGAAAAAACTTCTTTTCCACCATCAAAATAACGATTTTTTGGGCCAAATTTTTTTAAAACATTGTTATAGAGATCCGGGATATTAGATTCAATTTTCTTCGTTGTCTGGTAGGAACTATAGACATGTTTCCCTCATATGCGAGTATCACCAGAATTTTCTCATTCACACTTTAGATTATAAATATCCTTGACTATATTCATATTAGATATATTTTCCATTTCTTGCTTATTGATTTGGCCCCATATCTGATGCCATATATTTTCTTCCTCCTCAATTATTAGGTAGAAAATGATCTATTTTTTTCAAACTTAAAATAGTTTCAATCTTTTCTACAGCCTTTAATGAAATAATTCCATGAATTTCTTCTTATAGTGTAGCCATTCTGATTTAATGTCACAATAATACCAGAGTCGCAATGTTGACTTACACTATGAATATTGTTATGTAGATCATCCAAATAAATAACTTATGCTTTCTTTAACTACATATTATCTAGTTCAATACTTCTACTAGATTTGATCATTGAAGCACCATCTTTATCAAACCTCACCGATCCATATAAATATTTCTTACCATTCATCAATAGGTCATAATTACTCACCATGTGGGATATACATCCTCTATCAAGAATCCATGTGCTATTGTTCTTTGTTGTGTTAGGGGATACATCTATAAGATTGGATTTAAAAATATTCCTCTTTTATTTCCATGAGATATTCGGTTGAGTGTAAGGAATTAATGGACTTTCAATTTTTTATTCTGTGTACAAGGGTTCTTCATAATAAAATTATTCTTCTAGATGAGGAAACTTGTTTGAAAGAGAAACACTATGTACTTGTAGAATATTTACATGTCTCTAACTTCATTATGAGTTGTCCTAATCATTCTGTTTCCTTTAATAAATTTTCTTATAGCCAATTTTATAATAGAGAAAACAATATCCATAAAAATTGTTTCTTATAAACATTGTAGGATATGGAATTTTTCTTTGTTATTGAACTCCTAGACCTCCCCCATTTAGATAGCTCTTTGACACTTCACAAAATTACATCATGGGACCCATATATCCACAGAACTAACACTTCCTGAGGGAAAATGTTGTCTCTTTTCTATATTCCATCACGACATCATCCTTAAGATGAATATTTGACTGATTTTCATTTTTGGATTCCCTAGGATAGTCTTATTTTCATTTAATTTTGTTGTATGGGCCTAATTCTCATCACTTTTGGTGAACATAAAAATGATCATCTTTAATCTTGCCTTTATTCTAGTCCACTTTTTTGTATATTTGATGTCTGATATGACAACACATTCCACTTTTTCCCATACAAGCGGTTATTTGAAAACGTGTAATCTTGTCTACACCATCAGAACGACGTTTTTTTCCTCTACAGTAACTCATCATCCAATAAACATCCAAATTGAATTTTTTCTCTTTGATCCATTTGAAATTTATTCACACTCAAGATTACTCCTAAGAGTACCAAAATCATCTTCAAGACCCTAAGTAGTCTTTGAAATTTCTTCTAGTCTAGAGGTGAGTTCATTGATGTCATTTGACCAATATTTTATTCTTAACTTTAGTTCCATTACAAAATATATGTTTTCATTGATTTTAGACTGTACCTTCAAACATTCATCCATTCAATCATTTTCAGCTTCAAGCTGATCAACATATTCAAATAATTATTCCATAATTTAATTCCCCTTATTAAACCTCTTACACATAATCTTATTCTTTTGAACGAAATCCTTAAGTTGTATCCCATGATCAATATTAGTTTTCAACTAATTATCTCCAGTATTGTCTTATGATTTTCTTGATTTTTCAATGGGGGCCATCATGGAAGCATGATTTCTAGATTTAAAATTCTGGTTCCCCTTCCTCATAGAAATCATTTTCCTTTTCTTCATCATCATAGAAAAAACACTTTTTCTGTAGTTTCTTTGAATATTTATGATTACCTTTTTGAAAAGTATTTTTTTAGGCTTCTCCAATTTTTCAACATCACTCTCTCCATCATAAAATTTTCTTTAACACTGAGAGGCTATATGACCAACTTTGACACAACCAAATCATGTTAGAGGGAGTTTACCATCATATATTCTTTTACCCTTATTGATCATCGTAGAAATGAGAGAAGGAAATAATTTTTCCTTATCATCTTCATCAACAAAATCTCTTGATACTTAGAGTTTGTTCGTGGTGTTGAATTCCTTTTCCTTGCTCACACGAGTCTTAGATTATTTTGGTTTGATTCTTATTTTATATTCCGATAGATTACTCAAAAAATCATTCATCGAGAGTGTGGAGAGATATCGTTCCTCATGGGATGACACCATTGCACTGTGAAGGGGTGGAATACTTCTTAATATTTTATTTACTATGTTAATGTCATTGACTTCTTCGCCCGAAACTTGAATTTATCCTACCACATGGGTAATTTGATTGAAAAGGGTGTCTTTATTCTCATCAGGGTGCATCTTTAGATAACCAAACCTGTTAATTAGTACTTGAAGTCTTTCCTCCTTCCATTTTATACCTCCTTTATAAATATTCTCCAGCTTATCCCACATTGACTCGAAATATGTGAAACTCCTTACCATGAGATAAATCTAATCAGAAAGATCTATAGTGAGAGAATTCATTTCTTTTGCATCAGTATCAAGAAATTTGGAAGCCTGTATCAGTCACTAACAGATCTATAAGATCAAATAATTGTATTCCCTCCATAAAAAAATATAAGAAATTAATTCCAAAAGATATTAGGTCAGATCTCATCTAGTTTTTTATATCTGAATATTACTTCCATCATAGATGGGAGCTTCCCAAACATTGAATGGATTCTCTATGACAATAGAAGATAAATTAAAAACCAGAAACCTCCCTCTGGTACCACTAAAATGACCCCAGAACACACATAGAGGGTAGAGGTGAATTAGGGTGTCAACATTTTCTATTAAATGGATGGTTATTGTTCCCATGATGGTAGGAACCAGTAAAAACTTTATGAAGAAGATGTGAATAAAACAACCAATCACATGAAATCCAATGACACGTGGATTATACATGGTTCACTACTAAGTTCTACATCCAAGGAACAAACATCTATGATGCTTTGGTTGTACTAAAACCACTAATATTTAAGAGGTGTGTTTTTTAAGAGTTCAACATAGTCACTTCGTGTCAGGCGTAGTTTCTTTATAAGGTTTTGGGGAAAACAAAATGTGTTCCTCATATAACTTTTGTTGTATCCTCCTAGATGACTAAATTGGAATAATATTCACACATTTTATGAAAATTTTGTTCACTTCAATGTTTTATCATTAAATCATTCATCTTAAACTTTTAATGGATTCTATGTTAAAGTCTCGTTTTCATCCATAAATGTAATTTACATTCCCAAACACTGATAGGTTGTGGAAATTATTTTCCCAAAATTAATTAGTCAATTTTCAGGCTTTATTTTTTGTTAGATGTACCACATTACCTCCTCCGAGTACTGAGTAGTGGGTATGCTTCACAGATCATTTCTTTTGTGTACCACTACTCTTTCCAAGTACCATCCAACTCCACTGTAAACTGCCCTACTCCACGTACTTCTTTACTGCACATACTAATCAGCTTCTCCATGTACCCCCTACTCCACGTACTACCTTACTATGGCACATACATTGAGATCTTCTTCTACAAACTAAACTCTCTTATATGGAATTTTCTTTCATATGCATATGGTTCTCTTCGCATACCATATTCTCCTCCACAAACCACTTCAGACATCACTAGATTTCTTCCAACAAATTTATTCTCTAATACCACTACTTAACTAAAGGGATTAAATCTCCTTATATTGGATCTAATGGATATAAATATCCTCTAATCAACGATATACCAATTGAATGGTTTTTTGTACATCTTATACCCCATACCACTCATGTTCTGCAAACCACATTAGTCCCCAAAACCTACAGCATTCTGCTTACCACATCCCATCACCATGAACCATCACCACAAAACCATTTTTTACATCCATGAAGCACTTAGCATAATTTTTCCACTTCCCAGTACACATCTACGAACCATTCCCAAAAAATGGTTTGCGGTTCATCCATTGATTTATGAAGATTCATTTTTTTATTTTTCCACCTCGAATACCATTCACTCCTATGTAAAAAAACATATTTTTCCAACATCAAACTCTCGATTTTGAGGTCCCAAAAATTGAAAAGCACTATGAAACAATTCTACCTTAAATAATACTTTTATCCTTATTTGGATTTCCACATTCAATGAATATTGTGCGGTCATCCATGTACATATTGACAACAAACACAACCCGCACTCCATTAATATCCATGAACAACATTGGTTCCAACACTTTCATAGATAGGAATTATGATGGAAATGATGTTAATATATCATATATATGATATTTATTATGTATTTATAATTATTTAATTATTTTATAATTCATACCTTGAAATGTTCATTTTTTTTCTAAATATGATAGCATCATTTGTGGATGTGTGGACTATGGCCTCCTAAAATCAGTATGATTCATTGACACTACAAATTGAATTTACTAAGGATGATTTTAATAAACATATGTCACATATAAGAAAATAATATGATACCAAAATTATAATATACATAATTATAATTTAACATAAATTATTTTAGGTATGAAACATAAATGGATGTAGTGTGCATGGGTACATACGGCCTACCGTCTCCATGAGCGGTGCATTTCATTTCCTATATCCAAAAATTATAGATTATTATAAATAAATATATAATTAATATATATATATATATATGATATTTAAATAATGGATTAATTTATTGATATGGTGAAACCATGTTCTATTTAATAGTAACAACAAATAACAAGTCAATAATTTATAATAAAACTTGGAAACTAACACACAAAATAGTGAAAATAATGAATGATTAATATCATATGGGTAATAAGATTTTATTATAAGATAACATATGATATTATAAACATTATTATGGATTTTAATAATTTATAAACACTCTTAAAACCATTATATAGGTAGTTAAATTAAATTCACACAAAAGGAGACGCAATGTTATGGATTCTGGTCTCACTTTTTTTTCCACAAGGCATATGCCATTTACACTATGTACTTATTTTGGGTGGTGTATCTACTGACTATTTTGATATATTATATCATGAATCTTTTTATATTCATTGTATTTAAATTATTACATTTTATTATCTCATCCAAGGTGTTTGGGCATGAAAATTACCAAATGGTAATAATTATCACTACAATATAACTTTCTTTTGTGATTATTAACTTTATATTGAAATTATCACTTCCTTATGATCATTTTTATGGTACATTAAATTTTTCTTAAATATAATTATCCTCATGAAATTAAAATTATCATTATTTCTTATGTCTTATTAGTTTTTACATATAGTGGTCAGTTTAGTAGTTATTTGATTATGTGGGGAATTACTGATAAATTATTAACTTTTATCCAATACAGATATCTGAAAAGGAACATTATTCATGAGTTTAATCAGGAATTATATATATGGTGAATTATTTGGACCGGTACTGAATGCGTGGGGAATGGTTATAGATATCCCCTTGATTCATCGATTTACTCAAGAGATGAATTAGTTTTCAAAGTTAGATGTGTTTTTACCCATTATGTTAATCCACCTTGTGTATGATATTAACAGAAAAGGTGTCATGTACCCTATGTAATAACCTAACTTTTGACCAAGGTATGGATCATTGGTGTCTTTCCTTGAATATTTCCAATAAACATGGTAATGGTTTTCAATGAACAAGTGAGTGTCAAAGTAGTGTCTGAAATGGGTTCGAATCCTAGAGATCCAGAAAAGAGGGTTATAGGTGGGTCCACATGGTTTTTTTGCAACCGTGTGGTCCAAGATCATGATTGTGTGGCTATATATAAAAGGTAGTAGATCCTTCACGCATGGTTTGGGAGTTTGTTTTTAAAACTCTATGCATAAACTGTGTGGCCTATGGTAGATGTTTATAGAGCCTTCACACATAGTTTTCACACAGTTTGTTAAACTGTGCACATAAACTGCGTGAGCTTAGTTTTGATGTAAAATGACCACTTCCCCCACATAAATCTAATATATGTCTCCCTTCTCAATTGCTTCCATTGGACAAAACCATGGAATCCTCATCTTTCAGCTCTCAATAGAATAAATCATTGGAATCTTGATTACTCTTTCATCTAGTGTCTGATCAATGATATGTTAGATGCTTTGGAACCACAAAAGTAAGGTTCTCTAGTTTCTCAACGATGGTATATGTTCTTATTTCGACCTATTACAAAATTTGGTTTTATAATTATATATCCTATTTTGATGACATTTGAATAAAACTCAATTCTATTTATAATTGCTTCTAATTTGTTTTCAATATCAAGCATGGATTCATCTACGGACCTATGGTAGGTGGTCACATTGTTTTCCATTTTAGTTATGAAATGTTTTTATTTATTTTGACATGTTGTGAGTTGTCCTTTTCAGAGATCCATGGAATTTTAGATATATTTAGGTCTAATTGACCATAGTGTGTTGAATTAGATTAGTTAAATTTTTTTTGGTAGTTTAGACACCACCCATGCTCTATTTGGACACCTAAGGGATGTGCCATAGAGATTGGCAATTTTAGGACAATCTCCAAAAAATATGAAAAATATGGTTTGTATCATTGATATTGGGTTAATATTGAATTAAACTTTGTCTCGTGTGTATTATGATGAACCTAATACACCCCCTGAGTATTTGGACCTCTCAGGCATGGAAATAAAAAATTAAACATGTGATTATTTGATATGGCCTTTGTGAAGGCTTATTCTTTTATAATTGTGAATTTCATGTTAGGGAATGTGATTGAGATGTAATGATTAATTTTTTTTCATGAAATAAATGATTTCCCTTGAAATGAATCAAATGGATATGTGATTGGTCCTACTTTAATCATTAAAAATAAATGATTAAGATGTTATGCATTATGTATTCAACTTGTGACATTGAATGTTCCTCTTACATGGTTTTGGGATTAATGAGCGAATGAGAGGTGCATTCCTCATGCCCTATATATTACAAATGTTATTCTGTAAGGATGTGAACCTAAGGGACCATGGGATAACATGTGGGAAGACTGTGAGAGTTTATGTTTTATGATGGAAGGACATTAAGAGCCTTTAAGTAGAGAAGGCTATCAGATAACCCTTATGTATTTTCAAGAGATAGTGACATCTCTTGGGGTATGGACAAGGTTAGACCATGAGATCCTACCTCAAATAGTATATTTGAGAGTCACATCCTAATAATTCATAAATATATATATATATATATATATCTTATTATACTATATATATCATTTTGTGCCAAGTGACATGATCAGAAATACCAGCCATAGGATAAAGTAGGTATACCCACCAGTTGTCCATTAGATACATAATTGGGAGGTAACTTATGAACACTAACACAAATTACATGTAGATACCATTGGTGGTGTCCTGAAGAGATATTTATCTGACACCATAATCACACTACCTTTGGCACCCTAGAAGACTGTTTCCAGTAGGTGTAGATAGAGACAATAACCACTCTTCATGATATTGATTCAAATTATTTATTTGGGTATTTGGAGTAGAGTATAAAACATAGTCTCAATATGATATAAAGAAAACTTTTTGTTTTTATTCTCTTTCTGAAATTTTTAGTTGTATGTCTATATCATGTTCCTTGGTCCCTTTTTGTACTATCATTCCATGCATACATGCTATATCAGAAATATACTTTGAGGCTATTTATATGTTATTCAGTTATTATGTGTTCTCTTGTATATAATTATGATCTTGTTGTTTATTTAATTTAATATATTATTAAGGCTTCCATTATTTTTTATTATTGTTTCTTATAGAGTTTACAATGTCATGGGGGTATAGTCTCCCTTCTGTACTACCACAACACCCAAGATTCTAGTTGGAAGCCCCTAGATTATGAGGAGACACGTCAGGGGTCATGTTGCCAATTGGGCTCGAGGCACGAGTAAAGTGGGATCTGTGTCTGAGATTCCACAATTTGGTATCATAGGGGCTTCTTTCATGATTTACTATTAGGTGGGAAAAGATCGGAGTTTGGTAATTCTTGGTTATCCGTCACAATTGTTTCTTGGGAATCATCATCCCAAGTATGAGGTACAACCCATGATTCTTGATTTATTTTTGTTATTGATTATTCTTTTACCGTTGATATGATCTCACTATTTGATGTTACAAATGTTTTATGATGTCCTTGATATTTTTACAATGAAATTATATTTTGATTTATTCACCCAATGAAATTATGGTCACATACTAGAACATGCATCATTATACACACAATATAAATATGCCATGCATTTTTCTATTTCACATTTAGAACTTTGTGAAATAATTTCCTATTGAATATGGTTGTTTCTTATTGTTTATATCAACCATTTTTCTTACATTTATTATATGATATGAATAAAAACATGGTGTGAGTTTAGTGGGTTCCACTCTGGGTCTAATAAGGTGTATGGGCCCTTATGGATTAGAAAATAGAATTCTATCTATATCGAACATTTTAGAAATGGTATAATCACATGGATAAAGACAACTCAAATGAAAATGATACCCATGTGTGTGTCATCTTTTGGTTCATATGGGGTATGGTCCCTTATGGTCTAGGAAATGAAATATCATTGGTTAAATCCAATTTAAATGCCTTAAATGTACTAATGAGTGTACTTTCTTCTGGGGAATCACTTTTAACATCAAAAGAAATATCTTTCACCAGATTAACATATACAAACATGGCCTAGAGAAGGCCTTAGAAGAGGGTAGTTCTTTTTTCTCTATTCATATGGGTTTTTATATTGTTGAGGATTGTCATTGAATGTAGGAAGATAGACATGTTATTTTACAAAATAAGAATTTTGTACCAACCCTAGATTCATTAATGAAATTTTTTAAATTTATTTGTCACTTTTGAGACACTTGTTCGGCATTATTGAATGATGCGGCCATGAAATCCTCATCCCATGTTCCCTAAAGACGGCAATGATCATGTTCTTGAGGTGGCGGACCATGGGACACCAGTTTCTTCTCATGTAGAGCCACCTATTTATCTTCCTTGTATATCTATTTTGGGAAAGGATTCCCAGTTTTTAGAGGGATTAATGTGTATAATAAATAATATAAAAGGAAGAGTGTGACCTGCCCCAGGCATGGTAGAGTTGACTCGTGAGTTTTAGCAACTCCATACTCCTACATTATTTGGGGGATGGAAGAATAATTGCAATATATTCTTGGATTTAGGTTATCCTATCTATTTTTGAGAACCTATATAAGGCTATAGAGAATAAAATCATTTTATTCTCTTACATTTTATAAAATTTATCCAAGAGTTAGGGGATGTTATCAACCATGTAAGCAAACATATGAATATGGTTTGGGGTGATTTCTATACTATTTTTAACTACAACTGCTTTCCCTAGACTCTGAGGGAGGATAGAGATAGAGAGTTCATAAATATAACTTAGTAGATCATGTTAGTTATTGTTTACTTGTTCCTTTTCCTTGACCCGTAGTGTTTTTCTCCTTAACTAGTTCATAATGATCTTAAAGATGCCATGAGATTTTAGGATGGGATCTGTTATTCAATATGATCACAAGACAATGTGTTCAGACTGATGAAAAATTCAAAGATCATCATCCAGGGCCAAATTATAGAATAAATTATTATAAAGGTGGATGGTTCAAGATAGCGAGTTTTTTCACCAAAGGATTCTAGTGGATCTTCCTCTGAGTGATAAAGGCATTTTAAATCTTCTCATGGGGGGTAGTAGTCAAGATCCTACCACTAGTAGTTTTATGGTTTATCACCAGTTTCAAAATACTAGACACTTCATAGAACAATGTCCATGGTATCCAATGGAATACAAAGGTTGTGTAAAAATGGGGCACATACAACGTTTCAGTAAGAAATTACATCTAGTACAAAGCAACCAGGGATCTACACCTACTTCGCTATAGGGAGAGGGTTTAGATGGACCATGATATATGGGAAGATGGAATACCACTAGTCATTTAGAATGAGGTGGTACTTGAGGAAGAGGAAACATGACCTATAATTCATAGTGATAGCAATGTGGGCCTACAAAGTGTAGTCAAACAAGGACTCAGGGCCATAGTAAAATAAAGTTACATGCAGTCCAGCCTGTGCCGCATGAGAAGAGTTGCAGACCATCTACTAAAAGAGGTACTATTCTTGTGTCCTTCACTTCAGTGTGTACTTTTTTTGATATATTTGCTCCACACATGTTCATATACGAGGAACTCACTGAGAGTCTATTCTTCAATGGTGAGAACTATCATTGTTCCATGACACTAAATACAGCCTTAGGTATCTATTTAGGGGGTTTTTACCACTATTATAAATACCCCCTTGAGATAGAAGGTTACCTATTCTACTAGAACTTGTATGTTCTCACCATGACATGTTCTAATATAATCATTATGGTTGGCTATATAGTTACCTATAGTTCTTGTATTTAATTCTTTCATCGAAGAGTGATTTTTATATCACAACAGGATATTACACATGTACATAATGGATAATGATATATCATTACAACATGATAAAGAACCAAGTAGAAGACGTTGTGTCGTGTTAAGGCTTTGGTTTCCAACCTCTACTTTGATGATCAAGAGTTACAACCATATATCATACCTCTAGTAGTGGAGAATATCAGAGGCATTTTTTCTGATGACATCACTAGTTTACCTCAATTGTGATTCGTATAGAGGAAACAATATTTATATTCCCCCTAACTTCTCATTGGTTTCACCTATCTTCTTTTCCATGAAGGCAGAGAGTACCCTTAACATTTGTGTGGATTAATTTTGGTTAAATCAGCTTACTATCAAGAATTTATATCCATTACATAGAATAAAAGTCATATTTTATCCACATCGGGGATAGAAGTTGATTTCAAATATAAATCTAAGTTAAGGATATTATCAGGTGTGTGTCTGGAATTCAAACATACCTTACACATCATTCAGCTGGATATATGGTCTATATGAGTACCTGGTTATTCTGTTCAGACACACGAACTCACCTATTTTCATTATAAATATTATGAATCAGGTTTTCCACCCATTCCTAGATTTATTTATGGATGTCTTCATAGGCAATATATTAGTGTATTATCACTCTATAAAAAACCATGCAACTCATATTGAGATCATGTTGAGTAAGCTGAGAGAGAATTAGCTCTATATTAAACTAAGTAAATGACACTTCTGGATCGATAATGTTTTCTTCATGGGTCATATAAACTCTAAGTCATGGGTTTCTGTTGATCTATAGAATGTGAGGGATGTGCTTCTTTAGGATTATCCTAATAACATGTTTGATATCAGAGTTTCATTAGACTTAACAGATAATATAGATACTCCATATAGGTTTTATCATTCCTTACAACACCTCTTATTTTCATAATGAATAAGGATTTGTAATTTGAATGGTCTTAATATTATGAAGAATCCTTTTAGTAGTTGAAGGTTATACCTAATTAATTATTGATACTTCTTCTTCCAAATCTAGGAATGGAATATACTATCTTTTGTAACCCAACATGTGTCAATCTTGGAGCAGTTAAGATGTTGGATGAGTGAGTCATTACATATAGATCTCATTAGTTGAGGCCTCATGTGGGGAATTATATGACAAATTATATCTAGATGACTACATTTGTACATGCATTTTTTATTGGATACACTACCTCTTGGGGGAGAATTTGTTGTGTACACATACCATAGAAGCCTCAAATGAATCTTTATAAAATGAGATATGACTATTATGATGTTTAGGTGGGTCAAGTACCTATAATAATTGGATTTCAATCTGGCCTACACTCTATGGAAGGGGAATTCCATAGCCAATGCTCTGAGCTGGAAGACTGAGACTCAGGCAATTCAAAAATATAGTGATGAATGGAAGCTTGAGGAGTTATTCTTAGAGATTCATTTTTATTTTCATGAAGACCATGGTTATATTATTCTCACATCCTAAGTTGTGAAATCTACTCTTTTGAGATGATTAACATCGAGAAAAATCTATGATCTCGAAGGCCATACCCTAAAAGAATGTTTTTCATATAAAAACATGTCTTCTCATTGGACTATTGATGGGGATGAAACTCTTCAATTCAATGGGAGTATATGGGTCCCATTAGACATTAAAGAGGAGATTATATAGGATTTATATTCCTCACTATGGGTAGTTACCCCTAGTGTCACCTAAATGTATCCATATCTATGACATTAGTATTGGTGACCCATTAAGAATCATGATATAGTTAGTTTTAATATACTATCTTCCACTTATTAGTCGGTGAAGTTGGAACATAAGTGTGCGTCCAAGATTATTAATCTATTTTCCATTCTTGAGATAAAATGGGATGATTTTTTGATTTACTTTCTATCAGTTCTACCCAGATCACCTCATGGAATAGACATGGTGTGTGCTGTCAAAGATCATTTGATGTAGATCATGCACTTCTAACATGTTAGAGAGTCTTTTTATGTAGATGATATTTGAAATATTTATGTCATGGAGGTGGTACATCTTCATGGAGAACCTTGTTTTATCATTTCTAATATAAAATCTTGTTACACGTTATGGTTCTGTCTAGGGTTACAAAAGGATTTTGGAATGCTATTACTTTTGAGCATGGTCTATCACACAAGTATTGATAGATAGACGAAGGATTTGGGAATGCTATTACTTTTGGGTGTAGGGTAAGCTATCACTAAGGTTTTTTGGACCCTTTGAGGTTGAAAAGTGGATCAGACCAGTGGATTACCAGTTGACACATCCTCAGAGATATCATTCCATTCATGATGTCTTTCGTTCATCTTAGCTTCATTGATTTTATCGAGACCCATATCATTTCATTCATCCCAATGATTTTGAGCTGGACATGGATTCATCCATCCAGGAGTACCTATCTTTTATTACTGATATGAGGGTGAAAACACTCCAAGTTAGGTTCATTCCTCTTGTATGGAGCTATGGCAGCAAGAACGAGTACAGGATGAGGCGTGGGAGTGAGAATCAAATATAAAATCTCTAGGCCAAAACTCGTTGTTGGTAGTACCTATTTACCCCTAGAAGGACTACTTGGGGAGGAGTTGTTATAAATATGGGATGTTCTAATGAACCATCTTTTGAATATTTTACAGATTGTTTATTTTCCACCATGAATCATTCTGTTGAACATGGTAAAGGTCTTATATAGCCTAGGTAGGGATTGATGATCATATGAGGCTAGTTCAAAGCCTAGATATCTAGAAAAGATGGCTAAAGTGGGGTCTTCAATATTTGTATTCAACCATGTGGACTAGGCACATGACCGTGCATTCTGCTGAATAATTTTGTTGAGACTTCACACAATTCTTGTAAGACGAGGCACATAAACTATGTGAGCCCAATTTTGAGGAAAATTGACCATTTCCCCCCATGAAAATATTACATATTTCCTTATTATTTTTTGCTTCCATTAGACAACCCTTTAGACAACTCCCCATTGACCTCTCAAATGCCTAAATCCTTGGATTTTTGATTTATCATTAATTTGGTGCCCAATAATTGATCCATCAAATTATTTAGAACCACAATGGTAGTGCTCTATAGTCTCTCTACTCATGTCTCTTCTCGTCTTCCCATATATTTCACTATTTTTTTTGGCCCATAAGCCCTATTTTCGTGGCATTGGACTAAAACTCACATATCTTCATGTTTCTTTTTCATATTAGATGTCAATATCTAGCAAGAATTCATATGTGGCCCTATGATAGGTGGTCACATATTTTTCCATTTGATATTTGGCCATTTCTTATTTATTATGTTGTGTAATGAGTTGGCCTTTGTTGAGATCCTTTTTTTGTTGATTACATCATGTATAATTGAAACTAGTGTGTTGATATAGGTTATTAAAACCCTATTGGGTGTTTTAGAGACCACCCAAGCTCTATGTGGTCACTCATGGTGTTTTCAATCCAAATTGGACATTTTAAGCCAATTTCCCAAAATTAAAAATTATGGTTTTTATCTCACAGCATGGGTTTAGATTGAGTTTTACCTTATCACCTCTGTATCTTGATGAACCAAATACACCAATTTGATCATTATACCTATTAGGATTGGAATTTTCCAACTGACCTTGTCATAATTATATATGGAATTTGTGATGTATTGTCCCCTTATAAAGGGAATTTTCATGTTAGGAAAAGTGAATGATATTTCATGATTAATTTCTTCATAAGTAATCATGATTTCCCTTTCAATTATTGGAATGAATATGGGATAAATCCTTGTTTATGATTTAAATATAAATTAATAAGATGTTATGCTTTATATATTCTACTTGTGATAATGAATGTGCCTCTTATATGGTTTTGGACTTACTGAGGGCATGACAGGTGTATGCCTCATACACTGAATATTATAAATTTTATAACTTATGTTTGTGGAGATAAATAACCATAGGAAACATAGTGGGAAGAATGTGAGAGCTTATTTTTGAGGACCCAAGGACTGTGAGATCCTTGAGGTAGGGAATAAGGTGAGAGATCCATTTTTATTCTCAAGAGACCATGAGAACTCATAGGTTTGAGACAAGGTTAGACCGTGAGATCTTCCCTAGAATATAATGTATGAGAGTCATTTCATGATCCTTCCCAATATATATCAATTTATATATATATATTATACTATATATACATATATAATTTTACCACATGACATGATAAAAATTACCAGTCACATGATGAAGCAGGTTGAACTTCCAGGTGTACTTTAAAAACCTGAGCAGGATGTTAGTAATTTTCTATTCATTGTTTACTTTCCAATTATTACCTATACATTTTTTACTGACGAGTGGTGACTCAGATCACAAGTATAAACTATTAGTGGTGGCCTACTGAGATGTTTACATTAAACTATACTCAAGCCACCTTTAGAATCTGAGAATATTGTTTCCCAGCATGTATGGATAGAGGAAAGAACCAATATTTTAGATTCAGATACTTATTATTTAGTTGGAGATTAGGCCAATGAGCATGTACTCGTGTGGTAAGGGCTTATTATTAGTATTCAAGAGACCTAGGTTCAAAATCGGGTGGAGGCGAATTTCCATGTTACTGTAGGAGTACTTTAGTAGTACTATAGCAGTACTATAGAAATTACTATTTGGTACTATAACAGCTAGAACTATTCACCTTATTTGGTCCTTCAGGCCATCTGTTTGGGCCTACGGGTCTCTAAGTCATTCGGGCCTCAGGGCCTTCAGGCCACCTAGACCATGGAGTAGCCCAGTTCACACAGAACATGCCCAAGAAGAGGATCAGAGCAACAATAGTATCAGCCACCAGAATCAGAGCTAACTAGATTAGAAGAATGAGAGGGAATGGTAGTCGCCATCGGGACCAGGCACCATACAGCTTTGTACGAGGAAATTATATCCATTCAGAAATGAATGGTGGGGAGCTAGGTGGTCAATGAAGCAGAAGCTGGGGAGGGGCAGTTCAGGTGGGCTGGGCCTACGGGTCATGTATTGAGAATGGTATTCCTCTGGGCCTTTGGGTCTTGTATTACATGTTAGTCATGCTTTGTTCTTTGGGCCTACGAGTCATGTACGGGTTCCCCTTCAACCCTTAAAAGTGGTATAATCCATAATAAAAATAAAAAATAAGGATTTCGGGCCATTCAAGCTAGTTGGAGCTTAGGAGTAGAGGATCAGGCTTAGTCTTGAGATGATATGGAGTAGCTTTTGGTTTTTGTTATCTTTTGTACCATTGATGTTGTATGTCTACTTCATTTTCCCTATTCACATTGTGTACTAGCATGTCATGCATACATGTCGTATTAGAAACTTCTTGTGTGATTTTTTCTATGTTATTCAGTTATTCAATCTTCCATTTTTTCTAATTATTCTTACACTTTTTGTTATATTTATCTTATTGGTCATGATTCTAGCATGGTACAAAAGAGTTTCACTTCCATCAATAACCCAAAAAAGATGTGGGTTCTCTCCTGTAACAGATTCCCTCAAAACGAGACCCTCTAGGTAAATAAACTATTGCACATGGACTTGTTCTAGAAGAGAAGATGCCACTCTAAGAGTTGCTAGAATCTTTTGTCCACTTTGCTCCTGAACAACCAGATGCATCTCTGAAAACAAGGCCATCATCTACCGCTCACTTTTGTCTACCTATAAGGCCTGTGTCTGTGTCCTACAGATTAAATCATCCTCCATAGCATTACCCATACCAGGGGTATAAGAATGCTCCAAATCGAATGGTTGAAAGTATTCAATACACCTGTGTATCTTTATCTTAAACTATCATTGAGTGGAGATATATTTCAATATTTTATGATTCTTGTAAACAAAGAATATCTCACCAAAAAATAATGTCTTCAATAGTGTACAACATGAAACAAAAATTCCAACTCAAGGTCGTGTTTAGGATAGCTCTGATCATGATGTCTCAGCTGGCGGGATCCATACGCCATGATTCAATCACCCAGCATCAAAACTGCACACAGTCCAATTCCAGAATCATCACAATAAACTATATAGCTCTTACTAGGTTCATGCAGAATCTGAATCGAGGCTGAGTTCAGTCTTCCTTTCAACTCCTGAAAAGTCTTCCTACAAGATTCTAACCAGGTGAACTGTACACCTTTCTTATTCAAGGCTGTGAGAGGCACTGCTAAGAGGGATAAATCTTGGATGAATCTCCTATAATAGCCAGCAAGCCCCAAAAACTATAGATGTCAAAGACACTCTTAGGCTTCTCCCATGAAACCATGGAACTCACCTTTTCTGGGTCAAATGATACCCCTGATTTAGATATAATATGACCCAACAAGTGTACTTTATCAATCCCGAAGAATCATTCACAAAGATTATCATATAGATGGTTCTCTCTTAGTATACTCAGCACGATCTCAACATGGGTTGCATTGTCGTGTCTGGAACGTAAATACACTAAGATGTCATCCACGAAGACTACCACAAAATAATCAAGATACAGATAAAATTCCATGTTCCTCAGGGCCACAAATATTTTCGGTGAATTTGTGAGGAAAATGGCATAACTAGATACATGTACAATCCATACCTGCTTCAGAATGTTTTCAGTGGTATGTCATATGGTCGCCTACGCACCTGGTGATATCCCGACCTCAGATCAATCATAGAGAAAACACTTTCTCCCTAGATCTGGTCAAAGAGATCATCTATACGAGGATATGGTTATCGATTGTTTACCGTGAGCTGGTTGAGTCGACGATAATCCACTCATAACCTTAGGGTACCATCACCATTATTGAAAAAAATGATAGGTGAACCCCAAGGTTTTGTGTTAGTTCTGATAAAACTATTAGCCTAGAGGACTTAAAGTTTCTTTTGGAGTTCCTCTAGATCTGTTGGTTCCATCCTATAAAAAGGAATGGACACTGGTGCCTTACCTAGCATGAGATCAATGGTGAACTCCACATATCTCAAATGAGATATGATAGAGAAATAATCAGGTAAGGCATCCTTGAAATGATCCAACACTGGAGGGAATTCAACTAGTTTCATTTTCTGATCGCTCATGAAGAGACTTTCCAACTGGGCAGTCACTCTGCCCATCCTTGCATATTTAGGCATAGCTCAGTCTTCCTGAAACTCCCATTCTCCTTTGTGATGATTTGTGCTTCCCTCAGGGGATGTCAAGGACACCTGACGATGATATAAATCCACTTGATCATGGTATGGAGAAAGTCGGTTCATACCAAGAATGACATTAATGCTAGACATATCGAGGATATATAAATTCCAAACAAAACGGTGCATGTAACGCCCCGACCCTTGTTACCCAGAGTCAGTGCATTATTACATAACATTGGAATTATCAAAAGAAAGATCAAATCTCAAAGGACGGATTAGTTTAGTAGCCTTGAAAACACTAGATATATTCCTAATGTTTTACATTACATCATAAAAAGGAAAACTACAACAACATAGTATCAATATTCTACACTCTTATCCCCTCATACTATCCCTACAGGTCATTCATAATTTACTTCTTCACATCCTGGGAAAAATAAAACATAGAAAAGGGGTGAGATCAAATTCCCGGTAATGATAACAATATAGCAGAAACTTTCATAAATAAGAATAAACATTTAAGGAAATGTATAACTAAAACAAATGACTTTTAAAGAAGAACTTCAACATAGTATAGAAAAAATAAAATAAAATAATTCCATTTACTTATTCCCATGGATATTCTACTAATCGAATAATCACATGCAATATCAATAACCACTTTCATAATGATGAAATGCATAATGCCAGAATATCATAACCACATAGCTAAGGCCTCGTTCCAAGAGTACAAATAATATTTTTTCAAGCCCTTGTGCCAAGACACTAGTTTGTCTCATGAGACCTACCGATGCATCATGGAGATATAGCGGGCTCCACCCGTCACATATTAAGTCCAATGCATTCCCATATGAAAAGGTTTAAACATAACATAAAAATTCGTATTAAAACTAGCATACGAAATGTAAATACATAATCCATAAACCATGAATGGTATAAAAATAACAAACCCACATTCAAACATATCACAAAACCTTCAATATAATATAGAAGTTTTGTATCATAGTAAATCAACATCAAATAAGTGTAAAATCCATCAACGGATGTTGACATAGATGAAATCAAAAATCTTTTTAGAGAAATATCACTTTCTATTTTGAAATCATTTAAGAGTCATATATTTATAAAATAAACCATTTTCTTCAAAAATATTCTTATAAGCTTATAAGGGAAACTTCGACGAGTTTATAACGGCGGAAAATAGCCGCACCCGCCGTATAAGTTAAAAAAAACATTCTTACATTAATTCTGTCGAAAAGGTTAGAAAGCACCTTGATTGGAAAACGATGGAAAGATTCCTTTATAAACCTCTTATAAAAAGTAAAACAAGTGTATAAATTATTTTAACCCATATTTTTGTAAATAGTAAAAATGTTTTGAAATTCATTTTTAAGAAACCTGGATGTGGATGATAAAGAGATCCCAGTAGATTATTACGTATAAACAACCTTGGATAATGAAGAGATTGCAAAATAACCCCTTACCTTGTACTTTTCCTTGGATAAAGTTAGTTTAACCTCCTGTATAATGGTGAAATTATTTTTATTAAATTATACAAGAATCATATACATTAATTTGATATCATATATGATCTTTTAACATTGATTTTTTAATAATATCTTAGTATTATCGTTGTTTCGGGTGTTAAATTACTCGCTCTCTTTTATATGTTTTGTTACGTGAGCCGTGTTTTTCATGGATAGGTTGTATCATAATCATATCCAGAATGATATCAAGTCCTTAGATACTATTATTAATCATCAAATGAGAATTAGACTTGAATGGATACGACGGAGAATGAATCTCATCGTGTTCATGGAGACAGTAGTCTGTACGTATGCACGAGTGACAATATCATTCTTTTGATATTAAAATAATATATAATTGGATTTCATATCTTATATAAAGAATAATTATCATGTTATATTTATTATTTATATGAATTAAACATCATTATTATACCCATCCAAATAATAATTTATTGAATAACAATTACACCATGACGTGGAGACGGTAAGTCGTACATACGCACGTATGGTGACATGTTATTCAAAGGATGGATAGAATACTGAATATGGTTGTAACATATTTATAATAACATCACAGTATATATAATATACTGGAGTTATTATTTTGGAATGGTAATAACAATGAAATAGGAAGTGGAAGATGAAAGGAACTTGAAAAAGGGTAGTGAAATAATTACCTCTTCTTCAGGTTCTTCCTTTTGATTTGATCAAAAGGGCTCCTTAGGTTGGCTTTCTTACTAAAGTAAGGCCACTAGGATGAATTGAGGGAATTTGAGAGAGTATTTGGGCAGATTTAGGCTGGGACAAATGGCTTTGAAGGTGTGAACTAATGAGAAGGGGGAGTTCCCTTTTATAAGAGGGGTGAGGGGGACCTTTGGAAAAGCTAGAAATCATATTTTATAATAAATTAATATTCGGTTTATAATGGCTCCAAAGGGGATTATTTAAATGTTAAGGTGGGTATAGGTCTCAAACCACTCAACCAATAGGATTTAGACAGGTTTTGGTTACAATATTAACATTATCGTTATGTATTAACTCTTAGTTAATTAGTTTGACACTTACCATGTCACTTTGTATTTTTACAATAAATAGTTAATAAACATACTATATACCTCCAAGAGACCCCCAAGTGGTCCATTAATAATACACCTATCATGATATAAGTCTCTTGGAAGATCCTTAGATTTTTAGGAATTGAATATCAATTAATAATATAATATTTGTTTTAAAAACTCTTTTGTGTCAATTTTGACACTATTTGGAAAATTGATTTGTGTGAAAATCATAACAGAATGATTACTTCAAAAAAAGTTTATTAAATCATTCATAACATTTCATATTAACCTAGAAAATTAATTTAATCCATAAAAAGTCTCAAATTGTATTTATTTGTGTATTTATAATATCAATTATTTTAATTTATCACTATTATGGTAATTACTGCATCCTCTTTGGGTCATAAATATATTAAATTATTTAATGTCTAAAAATTATAAATAAATTACCAATATGTAGGAAATATTTTTTTATTTATAATGAATATTTACAATCTAACTTATCTTATGTATAACCCTATATTAAAAATGATTTAGTAAATAAACATTGATTTTAACTCTTTTAACTCTTCTTTGAATTAAATAATAATAAATATCATAATCTAATCCAAGTGGACCTAAATGATAATATTTTATTAATAAGGTTGTTTTTGGTAGAATTAAGCTTATCCAATAGAATTAGGAAATGTGTTAGGGTAATATTAATATCATTTTTACCCTTAATAACCCTATTTACTTTTAACCATGGTAAATAAAAGTAAACAGTTACTATTCAAGAAAATTTATTTTCATCTCAATGAACCACATTTTAGTCCATGATATTAACAGTTCCTCTCAGATATTTGAAATTCCACTCACATAAGCGGTAAAATTATGTTTTTAGGAAAAAATCAGTTTTTTAACTACCACTTAATGGTTTCACTATTCATCAAAAAATGATGTTTTTCAGAAAAATACCAAAAATTCACCCTAGGATAATTTCGATATTTCAAATCCAAAAATGAAGTCCATTTTGAAAAATAAAATTTATAAATTTTAAAAAGTGGGTATTACTATTCATAACATCTAGTTTGATTGGATGTAGTGTGTTAGAACTCGATGTTGCGTACAACACATGCTATTGCATTATTCAAAGAGAAGCGTACCGTAGAAGCTTGGGGTGTTACATTATCATCTCCTTAAAATAATTTTGTCCTCGAAATTCCTAGAATACTACCGCATGAAAAGACTCGGGTGGTTCTTCATCATAAGTTCATCGGGTTCCCACGTTGCCTCTTCCATCTTATGGTTTCTCCACAAGACTTTTACCAGAAAATTCGTCTGAGTTCTCAATACTTGTTCTCTCATATCAAGAATCTTGACAGGCTCTTTGCAATAATACAGATCGTGTTCTAGTTCTATTTCCTCATAGGTGAGTACATGCGTTGGGTCAGTCATGTATTTCCTCAACAGAGATACGTGGAACACATCGTGAACTTTGGGGAGACTTGGCGGCATTGTCAATCGGTAAGCTACAACCACAATTCGTTCTAGATTTTCGAAAGGTATGATGTACCTGGGACTCAATTTACCTTTCTTACCAAAACGTGTGACTCCCTTCCATGGAGATACCTTCAAGAAAACATGATCACCCATTTGAAATTCCAAATCCTTCCTTCGATTATCAGCATAGCTCTTCTACCTACTTTGAGCTGCTTTGATATGGTTTTGGATTACCTTTACCTTTTCCATCGTTTCATCCACCAGTTCTGGGCCTACAAGTTTTCTTTCACCAATTTCATCCTAACAGGTTGGTGTGGGACATCTCTTTCCGTATAACGCTTCATATGGTGCCATCTGAATACTCGAATGGAAGTTATTGTTATAGGAAAATTCTACCAGAGTTAAATATTGATCCCACATACCCTGAAAGTCAAGTTATCAGGATCTCAACATGTCTTCTAAGGATTTAATAGTTCCTTCTGATTGTCCATCTGTTTGAGGGTGGTAGGCAGTTCTCAAATGAAGTTCAGTATCCAAGGCTTTCTGAATAATTTTCTAGAGTCTTGAAGTAAAATGGGGATCAAGATCAGAAACAATCGATATGGGTACTCTATGAAGTCTCACAACTTCATTAATATATAGTCTTTCTAGTCGTTCATGTGGTAAATCTTCCCTTATAGCAAGAAAATGTGCTGACTTGGTAAGACGATCAACAATGACCCATATTGAATCGTTCCTTCTAGGAGTCTTTGGTAGCCCCATGACAAAGTCCATCGTAATATTATACCATTTCCACTATGGTATGGAAGAGATTGCATGAATCCTACAGGCTATTGCCTTCCTGCTTTCACTTGTTGACAAACCATACATCATGACACAAAATCGAAAATCTCCCTCTTCATGTTGTCCCACAAAAAATGTTCCTTCAAATCTCTATAAATTTTGGTGCTCCCAGGGTGTATAGAGAAATTGGAACTGTGAGAATCATCCAGAAATTCCCTTTTTAGATCAGGTATATCGGGAACACAAATCCTCTTCCCGAATTTCAAAATTCCTTCTTCATACACAAAGTCTCTCAATCTCCCATCATTCACAGCTTGAATCTTCTTTTTAAATTATTCATCATCAGTCTGAGAACTCTTAATCCTTTCTAGTGAAGATGGTTTGGCAACCATTTCAAAAAGAACTGATGTTTCACCTTCCATGGTTATTCCCATGTCCATCTTCACTAGATGCATGAAAATTGGATCCCTTTCAATTCACATATTGTTCAAAACTCCATGGTCTTTTCTGATCAAAGCATCTTCCACCTTTTTTTCCTTCCTCGGGTGGTAGTGTATCGTGCAATCATAATATTTGAGTAATTCAAGCCATCTCCTTTGCCTCATGTTGAGTTCTTTTTGTGAGAAAATATACTTCAAACTCTTGTGATCAGTATAAATCTCACATTTTCACCATAAAGGTAGTGCCTCCATATCTTCAAAGAAAAGATCACAGCTGCTAACTCGAGATAATGAGTAGGATTGTTTTGTTCATGAATTTTCAACTGTCGTGATGCCTAGGCAATAACCCTATCATTCTGCATAAGAACACAACCATGTCCTTTCTTCGATGCATCTCTATAAATAACGAACCCATCACTCCCTGATGGTAGAGTCAATATAGGAGCATTGACTAATCTTCTCTTCAGTTCTTCGAAACATTTTTCACACTCTTTTTTCCAAACAAATTTAACCCATTTACAAGTGATCTTCGTTAATGGGTTTGCCAATCGGGCAAAATTCTACAGGAAATGTCCATAATAACCTGCCAAACCAATAAAACTGCATACCTCAGTTATACCTGTAGGTGCTGGACATTCTTGGACTGCCTTGGTCTTAGAAGGATCAATATAGATTCTATATTAAGAGACAATATGGCCAAGAAAAGAAATCTCCTGACGCCAGAATTCACACTTGCTAAACATACCATATAATTCATGTCTTCTCAGAGACTTCAGGATAATGCGCAAGTGATTTTCATGATCTTCGTAGCTTTTGGAGTATAACAAGATATCATCAATAAATTCCACCAAAAATTCATCGATATATTCCTTGAAAACTCTATTCATCAGATCCATGAATACAGAGGGTGAATTAGTCAATCCAAAAGGCATTACTGTAAACTCGTAATGCCCGTACCAGGTTCGAAATGCTGTCTTAGGAATGTCTTCCTTATTCACACACAACTGATGGTATCCTGATCGAAGATCAATCAATGAAAATTTCTGAGCTCCATGCTGTTGGTCAAATAAATCATCAATGCGAGGTAGGGGATACTTATTCTTTATTGTTATATCATTGATCTCCCTGTAGTCAATACATAACCTCATATATCCAACATTATTTTTAACAAAAAGAACCGGGGCTCCCCATAGTGAAACACAAGGGCGAATAAATCCCTTATTACTCAATTCCTCTAGTTGTTTATTTAGTTCAACTAATTCTATAGTGGTCATAATATAAGGGGTCTTTGATATAGGCCTTGATCCAGGAATTAAATCAATGGAAAACTCAACTTCTTGCTCTAGAGGATGTCCAGGTAAATCATTGGGAAACACATCTACATATTCTTTCACAATAGGTACATCCTCTATTTGAACATTACTTTCCTCACCCACTGTAATTTTATCTTCTTCCACACCAATAATTGAATTTAGTTGAGCTACTGGGGGTGGATCTAGATAAGAATTAGTTGGTGACGATTCTTCTCTAAAGATATGGTGTTCCTTATCATCATCATCAAAAATCGTAACCTCCTTCTTCTTACAACAAATATTCTCATCATAGTCCGAAAGCCAATCCATACCGAGGATTATATCAAACTCAATCATAGGTATGACAATGAGATCAGTGGATAAAGAACATTTATGTGCTCTAATGGGGATTGATTCACAAAACATTGTTGCAATGATACTTCCTTTAGGAGTTTTAACTGACAACTCCCTTGTTAAATCAAATTGAAAATATCTAATTATCTTAGCAAACTGGGAAGATATGAAACAATGTGATGATCCAGAATCAAAAAATGCATTATCAAAACTTGAGAAAACCATTAAATTACCTGCCACCACGTCTTTCGGAGATTCTACCTCAACAGTAGTGATAGCATAATCTTGGCCTTGATCCCTTGGCCTTTTCTTAGGTAACTTCACCTGATTCTTAGGACATTAATTTTCATAATGTCCCCTCTCCCTGCAATTGTAGAACTAAACATCGGTATCTTCCTTCTTCCCTTTGCAATCACGAGCTTGGTGGCCTTTTTCACCACACTTGTAACAGACTCTCGTTCCCTTAAAGCAAGTACCGGGGTGTTTCTTCCCACATTTACCACAGGATGGATATTCAAACTTTCCCTTCTTCCCGTTATTTAATTCCCAGATTGATCAGCAGATCTCTTCTTCTCTTTATTTTTTTTAAAGTCATAAGTCTTAGAGAATTATTTCTTTGTCTTGATAGCACATGAGACAATGTATTCATACGATGAGAAGGATTGTTAGAATAATGCTCGACGGAGAAATGGTTTTAACCCATCAACGAAACGATCAATCTTACTTCCTGGGTTACGTATATAATCTCTAGCATACCTTGCTAACCTTGTAAAGTTAGCTTCATACTTTGGGACATTCTCATCCTCCTTTTGTCTCAGACTCAGAAATTGTCTTTCCATATCTGCTCGATGGTCACGAGGAAATTATTTTTCTAAAAATAGTTCTTTGAACTCCCTCTATTCCATATTTGATACTCTATCATCTTAGTTCTTGTTTTGAATTAATGACCACCATTGATCAGCATCTCCAGTGAGGTGGTAAACTGCCATGACAACTTTTTCCCTTTCACTACTCCCCAAAGCTTGAAATATTTTCTCTAGGAAATTTATCCATTGCTCAGATACTAAGGAATTTTTACTCCCATTTAATGTTGGTTGTTGTTGCCTCATAAAGATATGTAACATTGATCCTCCACGTTGCGGAGTAGGGTGCTCCATACGGGCAAGGTTATTATTCATAACCTGAGTGAGTTGTCCCAGTACGGTGATTAGCTGATCAGCACCAGTTGCATCACCAGCTCCACTATAATTATCTTGAGCAGGAGGGAAATCCCTACATGGATTGTGTGCATTGATATGGTTCCCATTTCATCCACTAGGTGCCATTTCTAAATAATGGCATAAACTAGATCAGTTTATGAATCAAAATAAATAATTCCATACTTATAAAACACTTAACATAAATTGAACTATTTATGGATATAATCCATAATCATAAAAATGTTTTCTTTATGTATATAGTCATAAACCCTTCATAATGATTTGTAAAGAAAATGAGAGTTATCCTAAGAATATCCCCTGGCAGTGTCGTAACAAAGAGTGCAGCAAGGGCCGTTGGCATGCACCAGTTCCTGTTTGAGTCTAACTCAAAGCGGTGTTTTTGGGTTTTACCCCTAGGTACATTTGTGGCAGAGCTGCCTCTACCTGTTCGTATCCAGACAAGGATGTATTGCTTGGAAAACTCACAAAATCACTACAATACCGAAATTCAAGGAAGTTCTTCTATACTAATCCTCAAAGTTCATCTTAAGTCTACGTGCTCTAATCAGAGGTTATCTAAATCTAGCTTCCAAGGTTTGTACTAAAATTCCTCTGACACCAACTGTAATTCCCTGACCCCAGTTACCCAGAGTCGGTGCATTATTACATAACATTGGCATGATCAAAAGAAATATCAAATCTCAAAAGACCGATTAGTTTAGTAGCTTTTGAAAACACTAGATATATTCATAATGTTTTACATTACATCATAAAAATGAAAAATACAACAACATAGTATATATAGTCTACACTCTTATCCCCTCAAACTATCCCTATAGGTCATTCATAATTTACTACTTCACACCTTGGGAAAAATAAAACATAGAAAAGGGGTGAGCTCAAATGCCCAGTAAGGATAACAATATAGCGGAATCATTCATAAATATGAATAATCATTTAAGGAAATTTATAACTAAAACAAAAGCCTTTTTAACTTGAACATCAACATAGTATGGCAAAAATAAAATGAAATAATTCCATTTACTTATTCCCATATATATTCTACTAATCGAATAATCACATGCAATATCAATAACCACTTTCATAATGATGTAGTGAATAATTCCAGACTATCATAACCACATAGCCAAGGCCTCGTGCCAAGACTACAAATAAGATTTTGTCAAGGCCTTGTGCCAAGACACTATTTTGTCTCATCAAACCTACCGATGCATCGAGGAGCTATAGTGGGCTCCACCCGTCACCTATTAAGTCCAATGCATTCCCATATGAAAAGGTTCAAACATAACATAAACATTCATATTAAAACTAGCATACAAAATGTAAATACTTCATCCAAAAACCATGAATGGTATAAAAAAAACACATCCACAGTAAAACATATCACAAAACCTTAAATACAATATAGAAGTTTTGTATCATAGTAAATCAACTTCAAATAAGCATAAAATCCATCAAAGCATGTTGACATAGATGAAATCCAAACTCTTTTTAGAGAAATATCTCGTTCTATTTTGAAATCATATAAGAGTCATATATTTTTAAAATAAAAAATTTTCTTATAAAATATTCTTATAAGATTGTAAGGGAAGGTTCGACGATTTTATAATGTTGGAAAACAGCCGGACCCGCCGTATAAGTTAAGAAAACATTCTTACCTTAATTCTGTGGAAAAGGTTAAAAAGAACCTTGTTTGGAAAACGACGAAAATATTACTTTATAAACCTCATATAAAAAGTCAAACAATGTTATAAATTACTTTAACCCATATTCTTGTAAATAGTAAAAAAAAATTTGAGATACATTTTTAAGAAACATGGATGTGGATGATAAAGAGATCCCAGTAGATTATTACGTATAAACAACCTCGGATAATGAAGAGATTGCGAAATAAACCCTTACCTTGTAATTTTCCTTGATTGAGGGTAGGTTAACGTCCTGTATAATGGTGAAATAATTGTTATTAAATTATAGAAGAATCATATACATTAATATGATATCATATAAGATCTTTTAACATTGATTTGCTAACAATATCTTAGTATTATCGTTGTTTCGGGTGTTAACTTACTCCTTTTCTTTTATATTTTTTGTTACGTAAGACATGTTTTTCATGGATAGTTTGTATATTAATAATATAAATAATGATATCAAGTCATTGGATACTATTATTAATCATCAAATGAGAATTAGGCTTGAATGGATACGATGGAGAATGAATCTCATCATGTTCATGGAGACGGTAGTCCGTACGTACGCACGAGCGACAATATCATTCTTTTTTATATTAAAATAATATATAATTGGATGTTATATCATATATATAGAATCATTATCATGTTATATTTATTATTTATATGAATTACACATCATTATTATACCCATCCAAATAATAATTTATTGAATAACAATTACACCACGACGTGGAGACGGTAAGTCGTACGTACGCATGTATGGTGACATGTTATTCAAAGGATGGATAGAATACTGAATATGGTTGTACCATATTTATAATAACATCACAGTATATATAAGATACTGTATTTATTATTTGAGAATGTTAATAACAAAAAATGAATAAGTGGAAGAAGAAAGGAACATGAAAAAGGGTGGTGAAATCATTACCTCTTCTTCGGGTTCATCCTTTTGATTTAATCAAAAGGGCTCAATAGGATGGATTTATGACAAATGTTAGGCCTCTAGGATGAAGTGAGGAAAGATGAGAGAGTATTTGGTCAGAGTTTGGCTGAGACAAATGGCTTTGAAGGTGTGAATTAATGAGAAGGGGGAGTGCCCTTTTATAAGAGGGGTGAGGGGCACCTTTGGAAAATCTAGAAATATTATATTATAATAAATTAATATTCGGTTTATAATGGCTCTAAAGTGGATTATTTAAATTTTAAGGTGGTTATAGGTCAAAAACCACTCAACCAATAAGATTTAGACAGGTTTGGGTTACAATATTAAACTTATCTTTAAGTATTAACTCTTAGTTAATTAGTTTGACACTTACCATGTCACTTTTTATTTTTATATTATATAGTTAATAAACTGACTATATACTTCCAAGAGAACCCCAAGTGGTCCATTAATGATACCCATATCATGATATAAGTCTCTTGGACGAACATTAGATTTTTAGGAATTGAATATCAATTAAAAATATAATATTTGTTTTAAAAACTCTTTTATGTAAATTTTGGCACAATTTGGAAAATTGATTTTTTTGAAAATCATAACAGAATAATTACATCGAAAAAAGTTAATTAAATCATTCCTAACATGTCATATTAACCTATAGAATTAGTTTAATCCATAAAAAGTCTCAAATTATATTTATTTGGGTATTTATAATATCAATTAATTTAATTTTTCACTATTATGGTAATTACTGGATCATCATTGGGTCATAAATAAATTAAATTATTTAATGTCTAAAAATTATAATTAAAATACCAAATGTATGAAGTCTTTTTATCTTTCTAATTAATATTTACAATCGAATGTATCTTATATATAACCCTATATTAAAAATTATTTTTTAAATAAACATTGATTTTAACTCCTTTAACTCTTCTTTGAATTAAATAATAATAAATGTCCTAATCTAATCCAAGTGGACCTAAATGATAATATTTTATTCCTATGGTTGTTTTTGGAAGAATTAACCTTATCCAATAGAATTAGTACATGTGTTAGGGTAATATTAATATCATTTTTACCCTTAATTACCCTGTTTACTTTTAACCGTGGTAAATAAAATAAAAAGTTACTATTCACCAAAAATAATTTTCATCTCAATGAACCAAATTTTAGCCCTTGATATTAACTGTGTCTCTTGGAATTTCAAAATTCCACTCCCAGAAGTGGTAAAATTAGGTTTTTTGAAAAAGTCAGTTTTTTAACTACCACTTAGTGGTTTCACTATACATCAAAAATTGATGTTTTTCAGAAAAATACAAAAAATTCACCCTATGCTAATTTCCATATTCCAAATCCAAAAATAAAGTCCATTTTGAAAAATAAAATTTATAAATTTCAAAAAGTGGGTATTACTATTCATAACGACTAGTTTGATTGGTTTTTGTGTGTTAGAACTCGATGTAGCGTACAACACATGTTATTGCATTATTCCATGAGAAGCGTACCATAGAAGCTTGGGGTGTTACAATGCCCGCCTATCTCGAGGGAGAACTCTTGTAACTGGTGTATACCCTCTGTCCTGACCCCAAGAAGAGTGTCAAGAGACATGATGTCCCAGTGATACTCAATTGAAAAACCAAGACTCTTAACAACATTAGCCGATATTCTTGAGTGTGATGTTCCAATATCAAAAAGTGAAAAAACTAAGGTAGAGGCTACTAAAATTGTACCTCTCACTATAGATGGTCCTGCACTCTGCTCTTCTAGTGCTGATTTCATGGCGTACATGGGACATGATCCATGACCCTAATACGCTTCCTGGTTGGCTTAAGAAAGTCCTCTCTATTAACACTGGTAATATGTAACTTGATTTCCTCAACCATGACCTCCATATTTCCTCGACCGGATCGACCGGTGGAAAAAAAGAACTTCCAGACTTCTGTGGATTCATAGATCTCATACCTAATGGAGGTGAATGTGCGGATCCTAAAACATTGGATGTTGAAGAGAAGGAACATATGAAATGCTGAAGGTTACCCATCCGGTCGCAAGCTCATCACTCCTTCAGATATCTCGTGCCCTGCAGCTTCTTGTGACCATCCCTACCGCACTGATAACAAGTGACAAGGCTATCATGATGTGCTGTTTAGATAGGATTTCTCCTATGTGCACTTGAAAAACAACATTTACTACTACCATAAGATCCATCACCCTATCTCGGAACTAAATTTCCCTGGCTCACTCATTTAGCTTTCCTAAAATTTCGCTCTGAGATCATATCCTGATTCATGATCTCTATAACAATGGTCAAATGGAATAAGTTCACCTGCAAGCGGATAGTGTACCCAAGTCCGTCCACAAAACCCCTCATAGTAGTCTACGGGTCACCAGTCAAGGATGATGAAAAACGCTGATGTTATTTGAAACAATCATAATACTCTAACACAGTCATATAGACATTTTGATGTTGTAGGAAATCACGTGCACGATCATCTCATAGAGTCTGCAGAAAAAAGTGATTATAGATGGCTTCTTGAAAATCGTCCCAAGACATGTCACTAGTATGGTCATCCTAAGAAACAACATCCCACCAGCATTTGGCAGGGTCATGAAGCATGTAGTCTACAAGCTTGACCCTTAGCATTGTAGGTGTATCAAGGTGGTCAAAGATAGATAGTAAATCTTCAATCCATGATTCTCTTGTATGAGGGTCGCCACTCCATGAGAAGGTGGGAGGGTACTGATACATAAAGTCCCGCATAAGTTCTTCCAATGAAAGGGCAGGTCTGGGAATATTCTGAACATACTTCTTTGACCTAAGGGGCTATCCATGAACTAAGCATCAGGGTCCCTCAGAAGATTGACCAGAGGCAGTGCCACAGGAGGCTCTTTGAGAGGAACCACTTGTGGTTCAGGACCCACCATCTATGGAATGCGCTCACTGCCACTCTCCCGAGACACCGAATAAAGAAATTTCAGCAACATTTTATTACAAGAGCCAAACACACCCTTAGACAAGGAGTAAAGAAAGTGAGAAAACAAGTAGGGTGAAAACGAGGTTAGGTATATAGGCTATCTATGAGAACTAAACACTAGACAACCCACATCAATGGATGGGTTTCGATATAAAAGATACAACTAAAAAGGATTACTATAAATATATACATCCCGCTCATAGGATGAGTCAGGATAACATATAACAGACAAACACAACCTTATATTTAATAAACCAACAATTCAAAATTCTACCATTACGTATAACATCGCTCACATACAACATGAATTTGAACATTAAAAGTAGATATGGAATGGAAATATGCATGGTATTTAATCCTAGAGTTCCTATCATGATGCACATGATGTTTTTGCCCTCATATAATTAGGATAAAATGGTAAACCCATTGTTTCACTAATACCCGCACAATAACAATGCAATACAAGAGAGTAACCCAAGGTGAAGTAATATCAACAGTAACTGACTTAATCTATAACTGCAATGACAACCGAAGAATTTGAGTTTTCCCATGTACCTGGGTTAGCTACGTCCAAATACAGAGTACATCCCCAATCCCTATATCCTAGTCTCATGTCTAACCCAAACAGTAATGCAATAAGAAAAATTGCCTCTGATTCCACATTGTAACATCCCGACCCAACTCACCTCTAGAACGGTGGCCGTAACGGTAGGTCACATAACCTCAAGCCCCTATCCTAGAATGCCAGAGGCTTCCGACTAGCATCAAGGGACATTTTTGTGTTCGTGAGGGTGACCTTTCCCTCATAGGTAACATATAATATCACAACGGAAGTAACAAATAACAAATAATAAGTAGTGGATGCATGTGAATAAACAAACTGTAGCAGAAGCAATGTATATAATCCAACTGAATAATAAAAACCAATGGTTGAAGCTAACAAAATAGTGCCATGCCATGATATGAGTATAAAATGAAAGTAAAGAAAACAGATCTCAAAAACACAGTCAACTAAAAGAAAATACACAAGCAGCAACTGCATCACGAGAAAGGATCGATCCTCTACCGCAGTCTCTATCCTAAGCAGTAATGAATAGTCAAGCATCAAGAGCATCATGCTTCCCCTTGTCAATACTTGCAAGCATGTAATCTACTGAGGTGTCGACGACACCCGAGCATGGTGTGAGATAAAATCTCATTAGTTCGGAACACACAGTGTCTAAACCTTTCCATTTCATTAAAAAAACATAGTGTGCCATTACATAACCATTTCAAATAAATTATTTGCAGTGTAATGAAATAAATAAGTCTACTTGGGTCCCAAACAGAACTCATGCCTAGTCACCTGGTTCAGCCTAAACTAGTATACTGAAAGGGTACATGTTAGCCGAAATGCACGAAAATGCATATATATATATATAACCCAAGAAAGCAAGTGAAAACTAGGAAACATTATACCCCTGGCTTTTGCTTTAACTTGGGGTTCAAGTCCAATGTCAACTAGGCACACTTCCATATATCAGGGGGAATATCTCAATTCTCAAGAGACTAAATTAGCAATAACATAAACATTAAGTGCATAATTATTTAAGGTTCAAGTTGAGAGTTGGATTTTGAGCCCATCCCAAAGGTATCGCTATGAAACTTCCATCAATTTATCCAATGATACTATGCACCTCCATGGTAATTATTTGAAAGAACAAGTGTTCCCCGAGGAATGGTTATACCATAAGTCTCTCTTGATCTTGGAAAAATGATTTGAGTGTCATCTGAGGAGGGATTTTCCACGTTGCCAACAGATCTATCCCGATAGGCCCTTTTGGAACTGGTATCACTCAAAAGTAGTAGAAAGTATAGGGAAGTCTCGGTCTGGAAAACCCAAGGACACCCCCCCCCCCCAACATAGATGTAACCCGTCCGGAATGGAGGATCTAAGCGTGGCCCTTAAATCGGGACCCTCCTACTTTCCCCTACGTGAATATAAATAATGTTTTCACAGTAGTAAATGTGACATTATCAACATATAAAGTCGTAGCATGGAAAATAACCCGATACACCCATGCATCAGAAGGAATAAATTTAAAAATACAACACCACAACGTGCAAGGAAATATACATTTCATATCAACCTCAATGGATAATGAATAATTAAATAATAAACTGTTGAGAAAAATAAGTTCCAATGATCCAAAAATTGATGTTCATGTTCAAGAAACTATTTATTTAATTTAATTACAATAAAAAGTTGTTTAGAAACACATGAAATTAATTAGACAATAATTGTGGCTATTGGTAAAATACACCGGTCATGTAGGAACTCCCAAAGGGGTGTCCAAATTTGTTGCAATAATTTAAAATACTATTCATTTAATTTCAAAACAATAAAAAGTGGATGTGTAATACCTGAAGCTAATTAAATTAATAACCTGGCTAATGGAAAAATATGATGACTATGTCAGAAAAACCAAAGGGGTGTCTGATCATGTTGAAACCATTCAATCAAATTATTTTAATATTATTAAAGATTCAACAATTAAACAGAACCATTAATGTAATTAAAATGGGTAAAATTGCACAAAGCCGGTAGGCACAGACTAATGACACAATGGTGCATTTTTTATAAATCACAAAAAAACAGAGGGAAAGCTAGTAGGAACCCTACCTTGTAGTCATAGATGAATATAAGATCCATAGTAGAAATTGATTTTACATAAAATGGATGAAAATGAAGGATTTTAGGAAGACCCCAATATAGGATAAAAATCGTCTGCATAGAACTGCCTGCAGAATACCCAACAGAATAGAACTATTCCACTTGAGCAATGTTAGCCTTTCCCTAAGGTTTACTGCGCGCCTAGCAGTGAATGAATCGGGCGTTGGATTGATGACCAGTGTCCTTCTGAAGGGGCAGCTGGTTGGTGTGATAGGATTGAGGGGTGCGATGTGATGACTGGGATATGGATAGAGGAGAGGAATGAAAATAAAATAGAGAAAATAATGAAAAAGAAAAGAAAATATAAATTAAGAGAAAAATAAAAGATAAGGGAAAAATAAAATAAACGAAAAAGATAAAATAAAACCAAATAATGGAAAGGAAAATAATAAAAATAATTAAAAATTGGAATCCCCAATTTTAATTATTTTCATTTTCCCGTAATCCCCTCTTTATTTTATTTCAGAATTTCATTTTATTATTTATTGAATTCTTTTAAATATTCTTTTAATATATTATTACCCTTTTCCGATCCTTAATTAATTATTTAAAACCTGAACACCATGCCAAAGTGCGGCGTTGCATTTTTCATGGAACGTCTGCAATTATTTAAATTAAATAAAAAACTTCCCAGGACCCATAGCGTGGAGTGAAGACGTGCATCCCGGACACTTAATTAATTACGATACAATAAATTAAAAATGGTGTTTACCATATTTATGTAAAGATGTTACGTCAGTACCCAATGATTTTGTATGAATTATCACCTAGAAATTCCGTGGGAATCAGCATCGAGCGATTCTCTATGAATTAGTGCCCAAAGATTCTGTTTGAATCCACACAAAGATATTGTGTGTGAATTACCACCCAATGATTCTATGTGAATCATCTCCCTGTGATTCTCTATCAATCAGCACCCATCAATTCTGTCTGAATTAGCACCGAGCGATTCTGTTTGAATCAAAACATATCGATTCTGTGTGAATCATCACATAGCGAGTTTGTGTGAATCAAAACCAATATATTCTATTTAAATCATCACCTAGAGATTCTATAGGAATCAGTAACTATCAATCCTATGTGGGTCTTGCGGGGGTCAGTACTTATTGATCCTATGTCGGTTCTCAGCAGTTCCTCTTGATACAATATGATGATCTAGCTCTAAGAATAATCATCTGTACTAATGTACTCATTTATATCTGGTTTGATATGAGTCCTTTTCTTTTTTCTTCGTGCTGGTGATCATTATTTTTGGTTTTCCTTTATGGAATTCTGGGATACCTTTGGGGGTCTTGGGGTCCATACTGGGTATTGTTATACCCACCCTCGGTATGGGTTTTTCCCACACCTTTTTATGTCTTTTATAGTTGATTAGAAGCTTGGATGAGTGTAGAAGAGATAGGATTAGGTGGAACATGGAGGTAACTGGTTGACATGGAGAGTTTTGGAGATAAACTATACCTACCCATCAGGTAGGATCCTTGGAGGATGATCTTAGGAGCAGTTTTTTTCTGTTGTATTCTATCTTTCTATTGGGCTTGTACTCCACTGCCTTTACATTTAGTGCACAATTTTACTACTCCAGTTTTATATTCGGGTTGTATATTGTTGTTTTCATGAAATGTGTGTTTGTATAGGTTTAAAAACAATGCCTTCCTGTTTTAGAGATAAACATTTCTGGTGCTAGTCACAAACCCTTGGGATATAGAAGGCGGGCTTGGGGTTAGTCACTACACATGCCTCGGGGGACAGGTCGTGAAATTTTTGTATATATATATTAAATTTGATTTCATAAATTTCAATTAATTTATTACTGAAAAATTAATTTAATATTTATTATAAGGTGGATTTTTTTAATATTTCAATTTAATTTTTTTTCCAAAATGAATAATATACAGTGTAAAAATATTCAATGTGATAGATTGTAGAATGGTTTAAATGCATTGAAAACTATAGGTTAGTGATTCATGATAATTATAACACTAGAATTGTTTATATTATATGGGTATAGGAATACAATTATAAAAATATAATAAAATATAAGTAATTTCTGTTCCATTCGACTTTGATAGTGATATTTATATTACATAAATAGTGAATAAATATAGTATATCACTCTCATTATTTTAATATATCTAATATTTTTTCATTGAATAATAAATAATTTATAAAAGTTTATAAATATATAAATTTAATATTAACGACATATTTTTATAGTAGTAATATATCTATTATGATTTAATTAATGTAAAATTACCTAAACATCTTAGGTAACACTGATGATGTTTAGCACGACAGTAGAAAAATCAAATAAAAGTTTTAAAAAAAATTAATATCTTTTGGATGAATTATAAGGTCTAAAAAAGTTTATTCCTAATTATAAATGGGTTGTAATAGTGAATGTGTTTATATAAAAATTCTATTGTTATATTAATGTCTTTAAAATCAACTTTTTGAATAGAACTAAAAATGCAATTAAATAGTATTTAATGTATAAATGTTATTTTTAAAAAATAAAAAATGTTAAAATTTCAATAATAACATATTATGGTAGTAAACATTCTAAAAATCATGATTTATCCACTTATGTTACACTTTTAATTTTTTATTACTTTGATGGTCCATAAAGAATTGAAATGTGTTACCTTTGTCATGGTTAAAGAGAATTAAAATGGGTTAATCCATATGATAATGTTTTAAATTTCACTTGAACAAGTATAACATTTATTTATTGAATTTATTTCATCTGTATCCTCTTTATCATCAATGAAATTTCACTTTGGATCCATTTTAAATGTGACAAGTACATAGTAAATATTAATATTTCATGTATTTACAAGATGACAATATACCTCACATATAAAAGGAAACCCCCTATCCAATCATTTTCGTAAACCTTAATCCTATTAGATTAGAAAATACCAACATAAATACCTTTATATATATATAGTATACTTATTATATCTTTTTATATTCCTCTAAAACTATCCTATAATGTTTTAATAGGTAATCTAATGACAGAATTCCAAATAAGAGATCTAACTCATTACCGAGTTCTTTCACATTGTTTCTTATATTATTACCTTTAATTATATCCATACAATTATTATATAATAAAATATCTATCCTACATATATTTAAATTTTATTATATATATGTCTAAAATATTAATCATCTTCCTTTCTCGTGCAATGGAAAATAAAATCATCGCTTCATCATATGTGTAAACTACCGTCTCCAAAGAGAGATGTATTTCAATTTTCATCACCACCTTTATTGGTTATTTATTATGATATAATTAATTTCTTTTAGGATATTGATTAAATAATTGTTGTTTTTGAATTATAATAAAATATATACATATTTAACTTCTTGCCTGTTGAAAAAATGATATGGTTGATCTTCTGTATGTGTGGACTACAACCTCAAAGAAGCGATTTGGTTGATTTTTAATTTATATATTACATGTATGGTGAAAATTATTTTCTAAGTGAAAATATATGATATATGTGATATAATAATTATTCTTAAATGTTTATGTATTTTTTACCTTTATTTAATTCTATCCATTGAAATGTGGAAACATCACTCACATGTACATCCTGACTACCATCTCCATGAAGTGATGAAATTGTTTTAAATAACCCCCTTATATGGATGATATAAAAGATTATATAACGAAAAAATATGATAATAAAGACCAGAATATTAATCTATGTATTATTAAATAGTGAACAAGGTACATATTATAACCATCTTTCAGGAATAAAAAGAAAAACGCAACAGTTCACACTTGGGATGAGGATATTAAATAATTATTAAAATACATGTGACGGAACATTAAAAGTGAATAATATATGATATGATAACTTGGAATATCATTATTTCATATATTAATAATAAATTTAATTTTATTATACATGAGTTTAATAACACATATAATGAATGATTGACTTTAGTTATGTTTATCTTCATCTCATTTCAACTTCAATGAGACTTGTCTTACATTATATATTTAACTTCATTTAAATTGTGTATATAACTCCCCCATTACGGATTTATATAATTATTTCCTCTTAATTAATTATTTTAATATTTTTAAATTCAAATTTACTCTTTTAATGCGTTTTTATTCCATCATTACCAAATTAGTATGGAATTAATTAATAATATCATTTTGAATTTACAATATCGATTATTAATGTTTTGTAAAAATAATTTTTTGATATATTATCCTTAATCCGGATAATTTTTTATTTATTATAGTTATTTCTGGTTTTCCATATTTTTTTCATATTTTCCCCATCTATGGAACTTAAATGATCATGAAATATAATTTTTTTTGAAAGGTTGTCATTTTTCCACTATGATAGATGAAATATTTCATCTATATATGTACCCATTTAAATGTTTTAAATAACATTGTTTGAAAATATTTAATGGTTATTTAAATTAATTTTCATCTATATTTTACATTACTTTTAATGTATTAAAATGAATATTGTAGGTTTTTTTGAATGATGTAATTTTAGAATTTTTACCAAAAGTGTGGAAGGAATCATTATTTGATGAGTTTATTGAATGAATGTAATTTCACGATGTAATGACTTTTATTTTATTTAAAGATTCTACTACATGTTTACATTTTTATTTTAACAAAAAGTATCAATATTCGACACGTTTTTATTTCATGGAGATATCTAATGAAATGCATGACTTCCAAAATTTCAAATAAATGATTGAAATTTTATTTAATGGTATTTCATATCTATGAAGAACTTTTTTGATGTTTATTATGATTCAATAATGATATGATCTAATAATACCATCCATATAATTTCACAAGATTTTTTTTGATTATTTGATTTTAAAGTATTTATGAAATACTTTTCTTTCCTCCAGGTTATGTTATGGTGTATTGATGATCTTCATTCTTAAAATAATGATTCATGGGTTTTCCATCTACAAACTCATGATCACATTATCTATAACACACCGTCATTTAATTAGATTTTTTATCCTACTTTGATAAGTTTTTAGTATCATTAATTTATATGTATTCATTTAAGCTACATTTATGTTCTAGTAAACAAATACTATTTTTATATAGGGTATTAGTTAAAAGAAGATTTTCAAGAGGGTTATTTCATTTAATGGAAAAATATTTATGTTATATATTATTTATTAAATAAAATTACATATTTAGTGAGATGTTAAATTGATTATATATTATATTTTTGACTTAACAAATGAGGATGGAATTGGAAATATATGTAACACCGCACTATTCAAAAGTAAGAACCTTGTATTAAATAGAGTGTGTAACACGCAACACAAAGTGTATAAATGAACATAAAATACCAATACATTAAGATATATTTAATATTTTAAATAAATCTATTCTATATATTTTAATGAAATAAAAGTTATGTTATATTTTTTTACATGCACAAAGAACCTTGTTAAATAACTTGTGTTACATGCAAGACCTTGTTTTAAAGAACAGAATAGTTTTATAAAGATATTATTATTTAATACAATAATATCAAAACTATCCATTAAATTTATTTTTATGATGATTATTAACTAAATTATGAAAGTAAATGGTTTAATTCAATGCTTAAAAATTAATCATAAATGAATATAATAACCAATTGAATGTAAAAAGAATTTATTTATACAAAACTATTTTTTTCACCCAAATAAGTTTCATCTCAATAAATTTAATTAATTAAATTAGTGAGTGATATTAATCTAACATATATATTATATATCCAGTAAAATATTTTTTACATTCATCTAATATATTAAATAATCATAAAATATAAACAAACAAAATATTTCGCAAAAACATTCAACATATTTATAAAGGTATTTTTTGCACATTTTAATGGTGATCCTATTTTAGATAAAATTTATTTGAAATATTATAATTTTTATATGAAAAAATAATAATTTTTCAATTTGAAGTGTCATAATTATTTTAGGGTCAATAGTTTATATTTTTCGAAGAAGTTTCATTTTTTGATGAATAGTGAATGATACTGAATTTTAATTCAAAACTGATTTTTCATCTAGTTTATATATAATATTAACATATATTTTATGTTAGATTTAAATAAAAATTATATCAATTTTAGATTAATTAATACAATTATGTTCCTTGGATTTAATTTCACTATGAAATTGGATATAAAAAATTATCAACATTTTGAACATTTTTACTTTATAATACATCTCTGTTGTGCCATATGTTGTCTTAAATTTAAATTAATCTATACCACTTATTTGTTAGTAAATTATAAAACATTATTGTATATTTGAAAAAAAATTATTCCAAAAACATTACAATATCTAATAATGTCAACATAGTTTTTAAACAAAAATATTAGTGATAATAATTAAAAAAATTAAAATGATTATGAGAAACATTTTCCTAACAATTGACTAAAAATTAAAATTATGAGCCAAAACAACCTAAAATATTATCCAAAATCCATTCGATGTAATTATTTAGACCCTATCAATCCTTGACTCAAATAATTTCTTTTAATTGGTCCACGTGACATGGGAAAAGTGGGTGGAATTCACTTTTTCAAAATTTACATGAATGACACCAATGCATTATTATAAAAAGTCACTCGCCCCTCCAACTTATACAAACCTCTCAAGACCTTCTAATCACCAAATAATTTCTAATATATCCTCCAAAAAACTATCCTCTCAAACTAGAATAATATATTTCAGCATAAAGCCATCCATGGAAGCCCTTTAGTGAAAACCAAAAGGAGTTTTCCAAAGAAGAGGCTACATCCTTACTCAAGATGTTGGTTTATTTTAATTATAAACCCCTAAACACTATTTATTATATGATTATATATATTAAACTAGTATACTCAATATATTTAGTTTTTTTGATTTTATGGTTTCAATATACTCCTAAACACACTTCCACAAAATGGGTAACAAACATACCATCCATGTATGGAAAAATACCACCTCATGAAATGTTGTTGTTTTTTTTCATATACCACCATTATGATGGAATCATGAGGATCCTGAGAGGTGAGGGGTGAATCTGGGTGTCAACTATTTGTTTTAAATTTATGGATCTTGTTCCCACATTGGTGGAACATAATAATCTCGTTTGAAGATGAAGTGCAGAAAACAACCAATCACTTGAAAAGAAATGCCACCGTGATTTTACTGGCTTCAACACTAAGGGTTGCGTCCAAGGAGCATATGTTGAAAGTTTTTTAGTCTTACATATAAACACTAATCTTCACATGTTGTGGAATAGAGAATTCTGGTACATTCAGTTTGTGACAAACGCACTGCCTTTTCATGGTTTTGGGAATAACACATTGCATCCCTCGAATCACTTCCCCTAACCCCTCTTTTATCACTACGTTTGAAAAATATTCACTTAGTTTATCAAAATGAATTTCACTTAAATGGTATAGAAATAAATCATGTATCCTCATCTATAAATGGATACTCTTTTGAAGTCCCATTTCCCCTGCAAATTTAATTTACTTTCATGTTCACTGATAGGTTACAAAAATTAATTTAAAAAAATAATTAGGTCAATTTTCAGGCGTTCCTGGGTGTTCCTCATAACACATTACCTCCTCCGCATACTGAGTATTTGGTATGGTTCTCGGATCTCCACCACCGTATACCACTATTTTTTACACGCACCTTCTAGCTCCTCTACGAACTTCCCAGATCCGTATACTGTCTTACTCCACGTACCACTCAGCTTCTCCGCATACCGCCTTGATCTACATATTTCCTTACACCACTGTGTACTATGAGAGCCTACTCTATGAATTCCACTCCCTTCCTAAGACTGTTTTTTCATACACAGATGGTTCAATCTGGATACTATCTTCTCCAATTCAATACACATAAGAATTCCTTGGATTTCTTCCTAAAAGTTTAATATACAATCTTGCTACATAAGGAAGGGTATTGAAACTCTTTATAAAGGCACTAATGGTTCAAAAATATATGATAATAAAATATTTTGAAAATGTATTATTTTTTTTACATCCTCCACCTCATACCGGTCCTGTTCCATGAACCACCTCAATTTTTCAAACCTACTACATTGGGAACACAAAATTCCTTCACCATGAAATGTCACCACAAACAATTTATGGTTCCAAAAATTTCTCTACATATTATTCCTGATACCTTGTACGTTTCCATGAACCATTTTTGGAACATGGTATGTAGTCAATATCTATGGTATGTGGTTGCCTTAATTTTCCCATTTTCTCAACCTCTCATACCCTTCAATCCTACGTAAAAAACATTCTTTTTCAAAACATAAAAATCCCGATTTTGAGGCCTAGAAATTTGGAAAACACTATGAAATAGTGCCACCATACATAATACAATCATCCTAGGCTGTATGGCCACATTTTATGAAACATGTATGGTCATCCACATGCATATTGACAAAAAACACAAACCATAGTCTATTATTATTAATGAAAAACATTTCATCCAACAATGTCCCCTTTTGGGTTTGTTAGAAATCTATAGATAAATTCACTGAATCACTAGCCACAATCAGAACCTAAAACTTCCAGAATCAATTCATCAAAAATCTAAGTTTGTGTGAGCAGTGCTATATGTATAAAGTAAGAGAGAGGATATGAATTGAGTTATAATGTTCTTCTCTTCTCTTTCATTGTTGCATTGATGACTTCTTTCTATTTTCCATCATTCACATACCCAGAGAAAAAACAATTCACCCTTTTTCGTTGCACGGTGAAATTATCCATTCTCCCTCATTAAAAATATTCCCAATGAACCGAATCTTGACTTGTAGAGCACAAAAAATGCTCCCTAAGCATCATATCTCCTCCATAAACAATCATAATTTTCACAAACATATTAAAAAAAGTTAAAACAAATCTGGAGAGTGTAATTTAGTAAACATCTTATGTATTAGGAGGTGAAAAAACATCGATGTTCGACTAATGATTATCAAACCGTGCCAATGAAAGTGGCATGGTCATAATTTCATCCCTTTTCTCATTAGTTACCATATGGTCCATTTTGATCATTCCTTGTTCAATATTCTCCATGATGATGTTATATGTGATTTCAATATGTTTTGTTTGAGAATCTTGAACAGGATTATTTTTATGATTAATTGTTCTCTTTTTATCATTGTAAATCACTATTGGTTATTTTACCTCATCCCCAATGTCAGTCAGTTGCATCTTAATCCAATTTAAATGAGTTCCCACATTAGTAGAAAATAAATATTCAGCTTTAGAAGTACTAAGTGAAGTAGTTTCATGTTTCTTTCTTAATCATCCCACACATTTCTTCCCAATATATAATTCTGTAGCAATGGTATAACATTTATCCACTACATCTCCATCCCAGTCATTATTAAAAAAATATGATAGTAAACTATCACTTACTTCAGAAAATTATATACCATATATATTTGTACATTGAATGTATCTCATGATTCTTTTCACTTCCTCTATATCTTCTTCCTTAGTATTACTATGAAAGCGGGCTGTAGTTCAATTTTTAAAGACACTATCTGACTGTGTTTCCATCTAGTATAGTTGGCCTCTAATGATTCTTTTGTACATGATGGGATCCACAGAAGTCCCTTTCTCATGCTTCTTGAGCTTTGTTCCAACTACAATTGGTGTGTATGTTGATTTGGAATCATTAATATTGATTTTTTTGTAGTTCTCTTGCATACATTTCCTGAGAAATGAAGGTTTAATCCTTCTTCTAAATCACATACAACACTAAAATTTATGTGAATTCACCAATCATGGACATTTCAAATTCAGATTTCATGTGATTGGAAAATTCAACCACTGATACCTACCTACTTCCAAAAAAAATAACATCATCTACCTATAACAATACCATGAAATTATCATTTTGAGAATTCCTTTCATAGTGAATTTATTCCACTCCTACTCTTTTAAACTCAAGATTTCTCAAATAAGAGTCCAACTAATATTACCATACCTCTAGTGCCTATTTCCGACCATAAAGAGCATTCATTAATTTTCAAACCATCATTTCATTATTTCTAAAAAAGAAACCCATGGTTTGTTCAAAATAGACTTCTTATGCTAAGAAAATACTTAATAATGTTGTATTGAGGTCCATTTGATACAATTTATAACTTCAATGGATTTACATGGAACGAAAGAGCCTGATTGACTCCAGAATCACTACTAGTGAAAATTTTACCCCAACATAAACACATTAGATTTGTGAAAATACTTTACAAAGAAATCGAACATTATTTATAATCACATTTCCATGCTCATCAAAACTTTTCTTGAAAATCCACTTTGATCCATTCACATTGTGACATTTGGGAATTTTTACATGATCCAAAGTCTAATTTTTGTTTCATTCAATTCTTTCTCCCATGAAAAATCCTTTGCAACCTCTTGAAATTAGGATGGTCCAACAACTAATAGAAATGAATATATAGTATTATTACACATTCTCCTTGTATGTGTAGGTGAATTCTGATCCCCGATAATGTTGTATTGATAAATAATATCTCTTTGATTTCTGATTTTTGGTTCTACTAAATTGTCTTTAGATATGGATTCATCTTCTGATTCTTCTTCTAATTCAACATCATGATGTGGCTCCTGAGTGTTTTTTACATGTTCATCTATCTATGTATTAGAATTTGTTCTATTTTTACATGCATCCTCATATTCTATCACATCTGAATAAAAATAACTTTAAGAATTCATGTTTTTATCTTAAATTATATTAACCTTACAACTTTCCAAAATTCTTCCCAAGTGCTAACTGAAACACCAGTATGATTTTCTTTTAACTGAATATCTATGAAATATTCCTTAATCTTTATTGTCTCCATACTTCCATTTATTTTCTTCATTGTTTTGGATAAAACATTTTCTTTAGAAAACAAGAAAATATTTCAAATAGGGATTCTTTCCATGGCACAATTCATATGGTGTCTTGGTCTCACCCATATATTGCCCAGTTAAATTTTGAATATACACTGTAGCTTATACTACCTCATTCTAGTAATGTTAAGGAACAGAAATTTTAATCAACATTGTTCTGGTTGTATTGTTTATTTGTCGATTATTTTCCTCAACAACTGCATTTTTCAATGGAGTTCTCACAACAACCACCTCGTGTTGTATCCCATGCTTCACTATGTTATTATTAAAATCAATGAACATATATTCCCCTCCATTTTCAGATCACAGGACTTTGATATTCTATCCAGTATCATTCTGGAAAAATTATCAATACGTTTTCCTGAAATCAAGAACATGCCACTTCCTATGAATAAAAACCACACATTCCATTCTACTATTATCATTTATGAAAAGGAAAAGGGACCTTTATCCACGTGTTTCGGTAACATTTATCAGGCCACAACCATTTTTATTGATGATATCAATGAGATTGGATTATCTTTTATTCTTTGGTCGGTAGGAACTACATACCTCTTTCTCTTACGTTCAATCATCACATGACTTTTCACATTTAAACTTCAAATTAGGGTTATCCATGAATATCTTCATCTATGATATATTTTCCATGTCTTTCGTATTGATGTAGCATATTCTTCGATTCGATATGTTTCATCTTCTTCAACTATTAGGTATAATATAATCTCTTTTCTGTCAACCTGATAATGTTATCATATGTTCTATAGACATTCATGAGAGAATTCCCTAACTTTCCTCTTATAGAACATCCATTCTGATGGAATGTCACAATAAGACCTAGGTTATATAGTTGACTTAAACTATGATTATTGTGATAGATATCGTCTTCATAAAGGACTTTAGTGTTATTTAGTTCTCTATTAGATAGATCAGTAAATCCACTAGCATTGATCTTGAAAGACCATCACTACCAAAACTCAGTATTCCATAGTCCTTTTTCTTGACATTAGTAAATAAGTCTTCACTACCCATCATGTGGGATGAGCATCCTCTATCAAGAATCTAGGTGGTGTTTTTCTTTATATCATCAAGGGAGACTTCTACAAGATTGGATGTTTCAATTTTCTTATTTTCTTTTAATGAGATATTGGTTTAGTTGTATGACACTAATAGCCTTTAAATTCTATCTTCCATGTACATTGGTTCTTCATATTCGAATTCTTCTTCCATAGGAGAAAAGGTTTTTAAAATAGAAAAATTATCTTCTTGACTAACATTAACTTGTCTTTGAATTCCTTGTGAGGTTTCCATGTAATTCCTCTTCTTGTAATATATTGCTTTTTTTTCCATTGTAAGAATATCGAAAATTGTATCCATAAAAATTATTTCTTATGAGGTAGTAGGTTGTGGATTTATTCTCCTTTGTTAAACTCTTATACCTCCACCATTCAGATATCTCCATGCATCTTCAAACAATGACATGGTGTGACCCATACATCCACAAAAACGACACTTCATGAGAGGAAATGTCTTCTCACATCTATTATTTCGCATGAATTCTTAGGATCAATTTTTTTCTTCTTGTCATTCCTGGATGCTTGAGGATATTTTTATGTTCTCCATTAAGTTTGATTTATGAGCCTCTTTTTCAGCACATCTGGTGACCTTTCAATATGATCAAAATTCATATTTCCTTTATTATGGTCCACTTTATTTTCCGTATTCGATGTTCCAACATCACAACTGATTCTAATGTTTCCCATAAAATCAGGTCTTTGACCACTTAGAATCTTTTTAACTCTATCAGAACCATGGTTTTCTCTCTCTAGTGGATCATCATATGAGAACCTTCCAAATTGAATTTTCCTCTTTGATTCTTTTAAAATTAATTCACTCAAAATTTTAATACAAATAGTAACAAATCCCACTTCAAGACCATCATTAATCATGTAATTTTATTGTAGTATGTAGGTGAGACCATTGATGAACATTGACTATTATTCAATTCTCATGTTCAGTTCCAATAAATAATATGTTCTTTCAAGGATTTTAGACTGTATATTAAAAAATTATTCAATTTTTACAATTTCCTCTTCATGTTGATCAATATATTCAAATCATTATTCCATTATTTCTTTCCACTTATTGAAACACTGACATTAAATCTTATGATTTCGAACTACATACTTAAGTTGCAACCTAGGATCATTGTTAGTTTTCAACAAATAATATATATTATTGTCTTCTGATGGTTCAAATTTTTCAATGATGTCCATCATGAAATCATGTTTCCCAGATATAAAATTATGGTTCATATTCCTCATATAATTCTTTTTTTGCATCTTCTTCTTCAGACACAATACTCTTTTACTATAGTTTTTTAAAATATAATGTATCCATTTTTGAAGAATCATTTCAGAGGCTTCTCCTTGTTTTCAACTTTTCTCTATTCATCATCAAATTTTCATGATAACTAAGATTCTATGTACAATACATTCCTAAAATGAAATGAATTTAGAGGTAGTTTACCTTTAAATTTTCCTTTTCCCTTCTTGAGATTATTAGAAATTAGAGAAAGAATATATTTTTCATCATCATCTTCAACAACTCTATCTCCTGAAACATAGAGTTTTTCCACATCTTTGAATTTCATTTACATTCTCACACAATTCATAGCTTTTTCTAGTTTGATTCACATTTCATATGCTAATAAATTACTCAGCAAATCATCCACCGGGACTGTGGATAGATCCCTTTCCTCTGGTCATGAAACATTATCATTTTACATAGGTGGATGTCTTCTCATGATTTTATTTTCTATGTAACGTTCATGGATTTCTTCTCCCAGACATCATATTACTCTTACAACATTAGTAATTCGATTGAAAAAGGATTCTTCATTCTCATTAGGGTACATATTCATATTGTAAAAAATTTTGTGATGTACTTGCAATTTCACCTCCTCCACTATTCTATTTCCATCAAAAATATTCTTCAATTTATCCCAAATTGTATTGGAATATGTAAAAATCATTACCTTTAGATAAATATGATCAAAAAGAGCTAGAGCAAGATAATTTTGATCTTTTTCTTCAGCGTCATGAAATTTCCATTCTATATCAGTCGTTGCCAGTCGCGTAGGATTAGTCAGTTATATTCCGAACACAATAGAAAATAATAAATTAATTCCATGTGATCTCAAGTGAGATATCAATCTATTTTTTTCATATCTAAAAATTAATTCCATTGAAGAGGGAAAATCACATAACATTGATTTTATTCTCCATGATAGCTGAAGATAGATTTAACAACAACAACCTCCCTATGATACCAGTTGAAGGACCCCAGAACACCCTGATAGGGGAGAGATGAATCAGGGTGTCAACTTTTTATTTTAAATGGATTGATCTTGTACCCATGTTCATAGGAACCTGTTAACCTCGTCTGAAGAGGAAGTGTAGAAAAAACAATCACATGAAAAGCAATGACACATAGATTTTACATGGTTCCCCAATAAGGGATTAATATTAAGAGCATAATCCTATATTGTGTTGGTCATACCAAAAAAAATAAACATTAAAAGTTGGGTAATATAATATTTTAGCATAGTCATACTATTCCAGGCGCACTTTCTTTACAAGGTTTTGGGGATAGAACATTGCGTCCCTCGGATCACTTCCGCAGACTCCTCTATACTCAATGTGTTAGAAGAATATTCACTCAGTTTATTGACATGACGGTCACATCAAGGGTTTAGCATTAAATCATAAATCCTCAACTGTAAATGGATTCTCTATTGAATTTTTGTTTTCCCCCAAAGATGTAATTTACTTTCCCGCACTCTAACAGGTTATGGAAATAAATTTTTAATATTTATATGGTCAATTTTCACCCTTTATCGGGTGTTTCGCATTCCACTTTACCTCTTTCGCATACCGTGTAGTGGTTGTGGTTCACATATCACCTCCACTGCATACCACTATTATTTACATGTATTTTCCATCTCTTCGGTGAACCTCAATACTCAGCGTACTTCCTCAGTCTGCGTACTAGCCATCTAATCTGTGTACTCCCCTTCCCAACATACTGCCTTGCTATAGTGCGTACTATGAGTGCTTCATCTACAAACCGTACTCTTGTCCCTGATTTTTTTTTATATGTGGATGGTTCCCTCCACGTACTATCTTCTCCACTACGAACCACTTCTTACATCACCGAATAGCATCCTGAAATTTAATCTCTAATCCCTCTACTTAACTAAATAGGATTAAAGCTCTTAAATAGTCACTAATGGATCTAATAATCCTCTAGTCCCATATTTACCATATCTTTCATATTTGGTACAGCCTCCACCATGTACCACACCTTTTCCACAAAACACATCAATCCTACAACACTCCACCCACAACATGCCTTCACCATAAATCATCACTACAAACCATTTTTAGTTAAATGAACCATTCCCATTACCAGGTATGAATCCACAAACCATTCCCGGAACATGGTACATGGTCCATTTTCCGAGGTATGTGGTTTCTTTATTTTTTTGATTTTATTTTCTTCTTCGCATTCCATTCAATTGTAAGTGAAAACCTTTCTTTTTTCCACCATAAAAATAACGATTTTGAGGCCCAAAAAATTGGAAAACATTGTTATAGAGATCAAGGATTTTAGATTCAATTTCCTTCTTTGGCTAGTATGAACTACAGGAATGTTTCTCTCACATGCAATCATCACTAGAATATTCTCATTCATACCATATATTAAGTATATCGATGACTATCTCCAGATTATATATCTTTTCCAAGTATTGATTATTGATTTGGCCCAATATCTGACGCCATAAGTTTTGTTCCTTGTCAATTACTAGGTAGAAAATGTTCTCTTTTTTTCAAACTGATAATAGTTTCCATCTTTTATACAGTCTTTCAAGAATGAATTCCTAGAATTTCTTCTTATAGTGTAGCCATTCTGATTGAATGTCGCAATAATACCAGAGTCATAATGTTGAATCATGCTATGAATATTGTGATATAGATCACCAACATAAAGGACTTCTACTTTCATCAACTATCCATTAGGTAGTTCAGTACTTCCACTAGATTTGATCTTTGAAGCACCGTCATTATCGAACCTCACCAATCTATATAAATTTTTCCTGCCATTTGTAATTTGGTTGACATTACTCGTCATGTGGGATAAACATCCGCTATCAAGAATCCAAGTGCAATTGTTCTTTATTGCGTTGGGGGATACTTTTATAAGATGTGATTTTTCAATTTTCCACTTTTATTTCCATGAAATATTCGGTTGAGTGTAATACATTAACGACATTTAAATTTCCTCTTTTATATACAAGGGTTCTTCATATTCAAATTCTTCTTCTAGATTAGGAAACTTGTTTGAAAGAGAAACACTATCTACTTAAAGAACACTAACTTGTCTCTGACTTCATTATTAGGTGTCTTTGTCAATTAGTTTCCTTCAAAAAATATCCTTGTGTCCAATGTTAGAATATAGAAAATAATATCCATAAAAATTGTTTCATCCCAACGTATTAGGATATGGAATTATTATCATTTATTGAACTCCTAGACCTCCCCCCTTTACATAGCTCTTTAACTCTTCATAAAATTACATCATGGGACCCATATATCCACAGAACTGATAATTCCTAAAGTGAAAATGTAGTGTCTCATCTATATTCCCTCATTACTTCTTCATTGGGATGAATATTTAAGTTCTTTTAATTCTTGGATTCTCTAGGATAGTCTTTTTTTCGTTAACTTTGATGTATGTGCCTATTTTTCATCACTTATGGTGAACTTTCAAATGATCAGCTTCCATCTTTCCTTTATTCTAGTCCACTTTTTTCTATATTTGATGCCCTAGTATCGCAACATATTTCACTATTTTCCATACATGTGGGTCTTTGACTGCATATAATCTTTTCAACACCATCAGAACCAAGTTTTTCTCTCTCCAGATTCTCATCATCCGATAAACAACCAAATTGATTGTTTCTCATTGATTCTTTTTAAATTGATTCACACTGAAGCTTAATCCTAAGAGTAATAAAATCCCCTTTAAGACCCTCAGCAGTCATGGACATTTCTTCTAATCTAGAGGTGAGCTCATAGATGTCATTTGAGTACTATTTAATTCATAGCTTCAGTTACACTACATAATCTATGTTTTCAAGGATTTTAGAGTGTAAATTCACAAAATCTTCCATTCATTCATTTTTAGCTTCAAGCTAATCAACATATTCAAATTATTCTTCTATAATTTCATTCCATTTATTAAATCTCTTACACTTAATCTTATGATTTCAAACAACATCCTTAAGTTGTATCCCATTATCAATATTAGTTGTCAAATAGTTATCTCTGGTATTATCTTCAGATGGTTTTGATTTCTCAATAGTGGCCATCATGGAAGCATGTTTTCTATATTTTAAATTCTGGTTCCCCTTCCTCATATAAATAACCTTCCTCATCTTCATCATCATATAAAAACAGTTTTTCTATAGTTTTATTGAAAATTTGATGATTGCCTTTTTGAATCATATTTTGAGTCATCACCAATTTTTCAACTCCAACCTCTTCATCATTAATTTTTCTTTATCACTGACATGCCATGTGACTAAATTTTCCACAACCAAATCATGTCAGATGGAGTTTGCCTTTATATTTTCCTTTACCCCTCTTGAGAATCATGGAAATCAGAGAAATAAATATTCATTACTCATCTTATTAATCACCACTATATCATGATATTCTATGTTTGTCTATGGTTTTGAATTATATTTCCTTTGTCACCTGAGTCTTAGCTTCTTATGGTTTGATTCTCATTTTATATGACGAAAGATTACTTAGAAAAACATCCATCAAGAGTGTAGAGAGATACATTTCCTCATGGGATGACTCCATTTCATTATAAATGGGTGGAAGACTTCTCAATATTTTCTTTACTATGTCATTGCCATTGATTTCTTCACCCAGGCCTCCAATTTATCCTACCACATCAGTAGTTCGATTGAAAAGGGTATCTTTATTCTCATCAGGGTGCATCTTCAGATCACCAAACCGGATATGCAGTATTTGATGTTTTTCCTCCTTCTATTTTCTACCACCTTCATAAATATTATCTAGCTTATCCCACATTGACTTAGAATATGTGAAACTCATTACTTCTAGATAAATCTATTCAGAAAGAGCTATATTGAGAGATTTCATTACTTTTGCATCAGCATTAAGAAATTTTCTATCTTTATCATTGAATAACAGTCATATAGGATCAAATACTTTTATTCCATCCATAATAGAATATAATACATCCATTCGAAAAGATCGTAGGTCAGAACTCATCTATTTTTTTCATATCTGAAAAATACTTCCATCAATGATGGGATCTCCCCAAACAATGACTGGATTCTCTAAGACAATAAAAGAAAAATTAATAACCATAAACCTCCCTCTGGTATAATAAGAATGACCCCGAAACACACTAAGAGGGGAGGGGTAAATTAGGGTGTCAACCTTTTTTATTAAATGGATGGATATTGTTCCCATGATGGTAGGAACCAGTTAAACTTGTATGAAGAGGAAGTGAAGAAAACAACAAATCACATGAAATTCAATGACACAAGGATTATACATGAATCCCAACTAAGGTCTACGTCCAAGGAACATACATCTACTATGTTTTGGTTTTACCAAAACCACAAATCTTTGCAAGGTGTGTATTATAAGAGTTCAACATAGTCACTTTGAGTGAGGAGCAGTTTGTTTATAAGGTTTTGGGGATAGAAAACTGCATTCATCATATCACTTTTGTGGACTCCTCATACATCACTAAGTTGGAAGAATATTCACTCATTTTATGAACATTCTGTTCACTTAAATGGTGTATCATTAAATCATGCATCCTCAACTATAAATGGATTCCATGTTGAAGTCTTGTTTTCATCCATATATGTAATTCATGTTCCCAAACAATAGTAGGTTAAGGATATTATGTTTGCAAACTTAATTAGTCAATTTTCAGTAATTTTTTTTATGTACCACTTTACCTCCTCTGAGTATTGAGTAGCAGGTATGGTTCACTGATCACCTCCACCACATACCACTTCTATTTCCATGTACCATCTAGCTCCATTGCGAACTACCCTGCTCCACATACATCCTTACTCCACGTACTTCTCAGCTTCTTCGTGTACCACCCTACTCTGTGTACTACCTTACTCGGCCGCATACTGTGAGTTCTTCTTCTACAAACTAAACTCTATTTTCTAGAGTCTATTTTCCTTATTCATATGGTTCTATTTGCGTACCATCTTCTCCTCTATAAACCACTTTGGGCATCACCATATTTCTTCCAAAAATTTTATTCTCTACTCCCACTACTTAACTAAGGGGATTACATCTCCTTATATAGGATCTAATGTATCTGAATATCCTCTAATCCTAGATTTACCAAATTAATTGTTATTTTTACAGCCTCTACCGCATACCACTCATGTTCAGCAAACCACATCAGTCCCCAAAACCTACAGCATTCTGCATACTCAATGCCTTCACCATCAATTAACACCACAAAACCATTTTCAGTTCCACGAACCACTCTACATAATGATCCCACTTCTAGGATGAATCTATGAACCATTCCCAAAAAATGTTATATGTCCATTCTTTGAGGTATGATGATTCCTTTTTTTAAGATTTACTTTTCCACATTGAATACCATTGACTCCTATGTGAACAAATTTTTTTCCAACATCAAACCATGATATTGAGGTCCCAAAAACTGGAATGCACTATGAAAAAATGTTACCTTCAATACTCATTTTATCCTTAATTGGATTACCACATTCCTTGAAAACTGCACAGTCATCCACGTGAATATTGACAACAAACACAAACCATACTCAGTTAATATCTATGAACAACCTTGGTTCCAACACATTCATAGATGATAATTATGATGGAAATGATGTTAATATAATATATATATGATATTTATTATGTATTTATAATTCATTAATTATTTTATAATTCATAGCTTGATATGTTCCATTTTGTCTAAATATGATAACATCATTTGTAGACGTGTGGACTATGGCCTCCTAAAATAGATATGATTCATTGACACTATACATTGATTTTACTAAGGATGATTTTAACAAACATATGTGACATATATGAAAATAATATGATACTAAAATTATAATATACATATTTATCATTTAATTTAAATTATTTTAAGTATGAAAAATAAATGGTTGTAGTGTGCATGCGTACATACAACCTACTATATCCATGAGCGGGGCATTGCATTTCCTATCTCCAAATATTATATATTATTATAAATATATATATAATTACAATATATATATATATATGATTTTTACGTAATAGATTAATTTATTGATAAGGTGAAATCATGTTCTATATAATAGTAACAATAAATAACAAGTCAATAATTTATCAAAAACTAGGAAACTAACAGTTGAAATAGTAAAAATAATAAATGATTGTTATCATATGGGTATTAAGATATTATAATAATATAACATATGATATTATAAACATGATTATAGTTTTTAATAATTTATAAAGTCTCTTAAAACCACTATATAGGTGGTTAAATTCACTTCACACAAAAGGATATGCAAGGTAAGGGATTCCTGTCTCACTTTTATTTCTAGGAGGCATATTCCATTTACACAACGTACTTATTTTGTGTGGTGTATCTATTAAATATTTTTATATATTATATCATGAATCTTTTTATAGTATTCCAATTTAAATTATTACTTTTTATTATCTCATCCAAGGTGTTCTGACTTGAAAATTACCAAATGGTAATAGTTATCTCTACCATATCAAATTATTTTTTGATTGTTAACTTTATATTTAGACAATCACATCCTTATAATCATTTTTATGGTATATTAAATTTGTCTTAAATATACACATCCTCTTGAAATTTTAAATAACATTATCTCCTAAAACTTATTACTTTTTACATATAGTGTTCATTTTATTAGTTAATTTTTTATGGGGGGAATTATGGATAAATTATTAACTTTTATACAATACAAATATATGAAAAGGCACATTATTCATGATTTTAATCAACAATTATCTATATGGTAAATTATTTGGACAGGTATTGAATTGGTGGGGAATGGTTATAGATATCCAAATGTTGCATCGATTTACTCACGAGATGATTTAGTTTTCTATGTTAGTTGTGTTTTTTACCCAATATGCTAACCCAACTTGTGTATGATATTGACAGAAAATGTGTCATGTACCTAGTTTAAAGGCCTGAGTTTTGACCAAGGTATGGATCCTTGGTTTTTTTCTTGAATCATTCCAATAAACATGATAATGGTTTGCATTGACCATGTGAATGCCCGAGGAGTGTCTGAAATGGGGTCGAATCCTAGAGATCTAAAAAAGAGGTTTACAGGTGGGTCCACATAGTTTTTTTTTCAACTGCGTGGTCCAAGATCATGATTGTGCAGCTAGATCTAAAAGGTGGTAGAGCGTTCACTCATGGTTTGGGTCTTTTCTGTAAAACTCTGCGCATAAACTGTGTGGCCTAATGTAGAAGGTTTTAGATCCTTCACACATAGTTTTCACACTATTTGGTAAATTGTGAACATAAACCCTATGAGCTTAGTTTTGATGCAAAATGACTATTTCCCCCCCCCCCCACATAAATCTAATATATTTTCCCCTTCTCAATTTCTTCTAGTGGACAGAACCTTGTAATCCTCTCCATTTATCTCTCAATGGAAAAAATAATTGGATTCTTAATTTCTCCTTAATTTAGTATCTGATCCATGATTTGTCAAATGTTCTGGAACCACAATGGTAAGGCACCCTAGTTTCTCAACAACTATATATGTTCTTATTTCTACCTATTACTCTAAATTTTCAGGATTATATATCCTATTGTCAAGGAATTTGACTTAAACTCAATTCTATTCAAAATTTATTCTAATTTGAGGTTAATATCAATCATGGATTCATCTACGGCCCTATGGTAGGTGGTCAGAGAGTTATCCATTTCAATTTTGGAGATTTTTTATTTATTTTGACGTATTTTGAGTAGGCCTTTTTAAGGGTCCTTTGGTTTTTAGATTCATTTATGTCTAACTGACCCTAGTGAATTGAATTAGATTAGTTGAACCTAGTTTTGGAGTTTAGACACCACCCATTCTCTATATGGACACCCAAGGGATGTGCAAAAAAATTTAGCCATTTTAGGCCAATCTCCAAAGATAGAAAAAATATGGTTTGTATCTCTCGTATTGTGTTGAGATTGAATTGAACATTGTCTCTTGTGTATTTTCATGATCCTAAGACACCCCATGAGTATTTGGACCTCTCAGTCTTGGAAATTAAAAATTGAACATGTGATTATTTCATATGGCCATCGTGAAGTCTTATTCTTTTATAATTGCGAATTGCATGTTTAGAAATGGGATTGAGATGTCTTGATTTATTTTTTTCATGAAATAAATGATTTCCCTTGAAATGAATGCGATGAATGTGTGATTGTTCCTTGTTTAATCATAAAAAAATATATGATTAAGATGTTATGCATTATGTATTCAACTTGTGACAATAAATGTGCCTCTTTCATGGTTTTGGACTTAATGAGGGAATGAGAGGTGCATTACTCATGCCCTGTATAATAAAAATGTTACGCCTTAAGGATGTCAAGCTAAGGGACTATGGGAGCCCATGTGGGAAGACTGTGGGAGTTCATTTTTTACGATGGAAAGACATTGAGAGCCTTTAGGTAGAGAATACTGTGAGATATCCCTTATGTATTTTCAAGAGACAATGGAATCTCATTGGGTTGGGACAAGGTTAGACCATGATAACCTACCTCAAATAGTAAATTTGAGAGTTACAGCCTAATACTTCCTAACGTATATATATATATATATATATATATATATCTTATTATACTATATGTAAATATAAATAATATATATATATTATTATGTTTTGAGTGACATGATCAGACATACCATCCATAAGATAATGTTGGTAGACCCACCAGTTGTCCATTAAAAACTTAGGTGGGAGGTAACTTATGATCACTAACTCAGATTAGATGTAGATACCATTGGTGGTTTCCTAAAGAGATATTTATATGAAACCCTAATCACACTACCTTTGGCACCCTAGAAGACTTTCTTCCAATATGGGTGGTTTTAGGCATGAAACACTCTTCTATTTATTGATTCTAATTGTTTATTTGCATATTTTAAGCAGAGAAGAAAACCTAGGCTAAAGATTCTATTGAGAAAACTTTTCATTTTTATTATCTTTTTTCATTTGTAGTTGTATGTCTATATCGTGTTACCTAGTCCCTTTTTGTACTAACATACCATGAAAACATGCTATATCAGACAAATACGTTGAGGTTATTTATATGTTATTTAGTTATTATTTTTTCTCATGTATCTAATTATGATCTCATTGTTTATTTTATTTAATTGATTGTTAAGGATTCCACTATTGTTTATTTTTGTTGCATCCACAGTGTACAATGACATAGGGGTATAGTCTACCCTCTGTACTACCATCACACCCACGCTTCTAGTTGGAAGCCCCTGGATTATGGGGTGACACATAAGGGGTCATATTTCCAATTGGGCTCTAGTCACGGGTAAAGTGGCATCTGTGTCAGGGATGTCACAATGCGGTATTATTAGGGATTATTTATTGGTTTACTATTTGGTGGAAATAGATCAGAGTTTCGTAATTCTTTGTAATTGGTCACAATTTGTTCTTGGGAATCATAAACCCATGTATGAGGTACATCCCATGATTCTTGAATTATTGTTTTTATTGATTCTTATTTTACCATTTCGATGATATCACCATTTGATGTCAAAAATGTTTTATAATTTCATTGATATTCATGATAATGAAATTATGATTTCCATTCATAACCCAATGAAATTAGGGTTATATATTAGAACATGCATCATTATAGGCACAATATGAATAGTCCTGCATTTTCCTATTTCACATTTACATATTTCAGAAATTATTTCCTATTGAATATTTTTTTTTTCTTATTGTATATGTAAACCATTGTGCTTACATTTCATATAGGAAATGAATCAATATATGGTGTGACATTAGTGGGTGCCACTCTGGGACTAATAATGTGTATGTGCCCTTATGGATCAGAAAATAGAATTATAGCTAGATTGAACATTTGAGAAATGGTATAATCACATGGATAAGGACAATTCAAATGAAAATTGAACCAATGTGTGTGTCAACATTTGGTTCATACAGGGTATGAGCCCTTAGGGGCTAGAAAATAAAATAACATTGGTTAAAGACAATTTAAATTCCTTAAATTTATGAATGATTGTTCTTTCATGTGGGAATCACTTTTACCATCAGAACAAATATCTTTCACATGATTAAAATAAAGAAACATGATATAGACCTTTCCTTAGTAGAGGGTAGCTGTTTTTTATCCATTCATATAGTATGTTCTATTGTTGAGGATTGGCCTTGAATGTAGGTAAAGAGACATGTTATTTTAAAAAATAAGGATTTTGTTCCAACCCTAGATTCATTAACGAAATTGTTTAAATTTATTGTTCTCTTTTAAGACACTTTTTTAGAATTATTGAATGATTCCACCATGAAAACATCATGTCAAGTTCCCTGAAGATAGTAGTGATCCTGTTCTGGAGGTGGCGGGCCATGGGACACCAGTTTCAATCCATGTCGAGCAACCTATATATCCTCCTCATATTCTTATTTTGGGAGAGTATTCCCGGTTTTGAGAGGGATTCATGTGTATAATGAAGAACACAAAAGGCAGAGTGTGACCTTACCCGCGCATGGTAGAGTTGACTCATGAGTTTTATGTAGCTCCATCCCCTTACTTTTTCAGGGGGATAGAAGAAACATTTCTAAAAATTTCTTGGATTGAGGTGATCCTATCTATATTTGATAACCTATATAAACCTACAGAGAAGACGATAATTTTATTTTCTTACATACTATGATATTTAGCCAAGAGGTAGGGGATGTTATCACCCATGTAGTCCATCATAATAATATGGTTAGGGATGATTTCTATACAATCAATAATGACTACTAATTTCCCATGACTATGAGGGCAGGAAGAGCTAGATAGTTCATAAATATACATTAGTGGACCATGTTATTTATGGATTACTTTTTCCATTTCACTGATCCGTAGTGTTTTTCTCCTCAACTAGTTCCTAATGATCTTTTAGATGCTGGGGGATTTTAGGATGGGCTTTGTTATTCCATATGATCACAAGAAAATGTGTCCAGACTGATGAAAAATTCGATGATCATTATCTGGGAGAAAATTATTGAATAAAATATTAGAAAGGTGGATGGTTTAAGCCAGATAGTTTTTAAAACAAATGATTCTTGTGGATCTTCCTCTGGGTGAAAGAGGCATTTTATATTTTCTCATGGGGGTGGTAGTAGTTACGATCCTACCACTGGTAGTTTTATGGTCTATCGTCGGTTTGAAAAAACAAGACACTTCATAGATCAGTGTCTATGGTATCCAATGGAATACAGAGGTTTTGTAAAAATGGGCCACATACAACGTGTGAGTATGAAATTCCTTCTAGTGCATATCAACCAGGGATCTACACCTTCTCCGCTATTGGGAGTGGGGTCTGAGAAATCACAATAGATGGATAGATAGAATACAACCATTCATTCAGAATGAGGTGGTAGTTTTTTTAGAGACCCGAAGCCTGACATACATGGACATTACATTACTTTTGTGGAATACTTATTACATAACAAAAACACACACACAAGGACCGTAATAGTTTAGTGTATTTGGAAACTCGGAATATAATCTCTAATCGTGGTGAAAGATCTTCAACATCTCCCATAAAGATCTTTTTTTTTCTAAACCTAAATCATTTTATTATGTCCTGGGGAAAATAAAACATAAAAGGGTGAGCTCAAATGCTCAGTAAGGATAAACAAAAGAAATATCAATCACGTAATATTCATAAGAACATATCTTTTGGAAATCTTAACCTACAAAAGAGATCATAATTTCATAACATGGGACAAATCATAGTAGTGAAATGTAATCCCAATAATCATAACATAAAACATGAAACCTTGTGGCATACACACATAATCATAGAGAATCATTTCTTGTTAGTCAAGACTCATTGCCAAGACTATCTTAGTTGACAAAGTCCCTTTCTGAACCGAGTTCATTCCTCGTTTCAGTCCTGTTTCACTGAACCGATATAACCTACCGTTCCAGCCATGTCTATCTCATGAGATATAAAATCTTTACCCAATGCATTGGAGGGAGATATAGGTCCCACCCATCTCATAACGATACCATTCTTATGTGTTCCACAAAATCATAAATCATACATCATTGCATAACCCATGTAATAAAAATGGGAATCTTAAACATCGTGACATCATAAAACAATTCATATAAGATAAAGGAATTCATAAATATAATTCCATAACTACATAATCAAATCAATGTAATAATAGGGATAGAAATAGGACCATTTATTATCTTATATGGAAATTAATTATGATAAAACAGTTGAACTCCATTCTTGAGGAAAATATCCTTTCTACTTCAAAAACACTTTTCCTTTCATAACATTTCATAGAATTTTAAACTAAAAGAAGATGATTAAAAATAAACTTGAAAACTTGTAAGTGAAGCTTCTTGGAAATAATTTTTTTTAAATCCAGTCATGCTGTATATGTTAAAAGAAAACAGTCTTCTCGTACTTTTGTCGGAAAAGTCAAAAAGTACCTCGTATGAAAAACGACAAAAGATTCATTTCATATCTTTTACTAAAAAATCACTGAATGGTAAAATTTGATATAAAATATTGTATAAGGATATAAATATTACATATTGAGGAAACATGGATGTGGATGATAAAATACACCCAGTAAATACCAAAGAATAAACAATCTCGGAAACAAATTAGATTGTGATATTTCCCTTACCTTAAGTCTGTTTTTCTTCGTAAGTGTCGGAACCTCCTATATAATGATTTAAATAATTTCATTAACTTATTACAGAATAATATTCATTGTTATGATATCATATATGGTTCACTTTTGACTTTATATTACCCGTTCTTTTGTAAATTCCATGTTAAAGAAGCGTTTTGGGTAAAATCGTTTCATTTATCGTAGGTGTTTGGACTTGTTGTTCTTGACATTATTATTACTTATATCATGATTTACTTACTTGAATAATATAAAATATGACTTATATATCATATATATTCATTATATATATATATATAATAGATAGATAAATGAAATGAAACACACCGTTCATGGAGACGGTATTCCGTACGTACACATGAACGCTGTTTTCCTTTCCTTATTGTCTTGAATGGAAGTAAGTATATGACATACATATATACATAAATCCAGTAGATTTATAATTTCAAATATTTTATTATTATTTCTTATATATACTTTATAAACATTCTTAAATTGTTAACATGGAGAATGAATCTCATCGCGTCGTGGAGACGGTTGTCCGTACGTACGCACGAGCGATGATATCGTTCTCATGATCATGAACTTGTGTTGAAGTGTATGTATACTATTTCAGTATCAATATAACTTTGTAATAATCATATATAGTTACTAATTACACCATTATACCCATCCAATTAAGGTGGTGGTGGAAATAGATTACACCACGGCGTGGAGACGGTATTCCGTACGTACACACGCGCGGTGATTTCCTTTTTCCGTAGGATGGATAGAAGGTTAATTATAGTTGATTCATATTTATAATAAAATATCAGTATATAATAAATACTGATGTTATTACTTTATCATGAAACAACTAAAGAAGAAGATGTTTAAGAAGAAAGAAATTGAAAAAGATCGGTAATGGATATTACCTCTTTTTGACGCGCCTTTTCTTAACCTCCACTTAAAGAACTAAGGATGGTCTTTGAAGAAGACCAAGACCTCTAGGATGATACTAGAGAAGTGGAGAAGTGATTTTGGCAGGGGTTGGCCGAGCTTTAATTCTCAAATTGGTGTGAGAAGGAGAGGGAGGAGGTGCCCTTTTATAAGGGAGGAGAGGGGCACCTTAGGAAAATCTCAAAATATTATTTTATATTAAGGTCAAATTCGGTTTATAATTGTTCCAAAGGGTATTATTTCGAAGATAAAGTGGTTATTGGTCTAAATACGCTTATACAAAGGGATTTAGATAAGTTTAGGTTATTATTTTAACCTTATCAATTAGATTTAACTCTAAGTTAAATAATTTAACTTTTACCATGTATTTTTGTCTTCTTACACTATATGGTTAATAAACATAACATAACAAGCCAAACGAACCCCAAGTTGTTTATTATTAATATATATATCCTTATCTAAGTCATTTGAGCTATCCTTAGGTTTTTATAAATTAAATAACAATTAATTATATAATATTTGTTTTAAAAACTAATTTATGTCAATTTTGACACTATTTGGTACATGATTTTTATGAAATTCATAACAGAATGATAAGTAAAAACCAATTTACTTATATCAACAATAACATTTCATAGTCACCTATAAAATTAATTTAAGTCATAAAAAGTCTCAAATTACATTTATTTGGGCATTTATAACATCAATTATATCAATATTTCATTAATAAGACAATTACTGCATCATCTTTGTGTCATAATAAATGATAATTATTTAATCCCTAAAAATTCTAAATAAATTCCTATGATTTAGATAATTGTATTATATTTCTGGAGACTATTCATGTTCGAATTTTCATGAAGTGTATCACTAAATTAAAATTATTATACTTATAAGATTTAAGAAAGTGACATGTTGTCACATTCTTTGGTTTTAATAATAATTAACTTCTTTTCAAGGAAAAAAGTCCATAAAATGAATCTAATCCGAACCTTAGGTTATATGGGTCTACGTGTAGCCATCCAATATGATTTTTCCAAGTGTTAGGGTAATTTTATAATCTTATATTTACCCTTAATTACCCGATTTACCTTTAACTATAGTAAATAAAATTTACCGTAGTTACTATTCACAATGCCCAAAAAAAAATTAGCTTATTAACATAATTTGGAACCACTGATCTCAAATATGGAATCCATTTTTCCAAATAAAATACAGAAAAGATGCAGAAATTAAATTAAAATTAATCTCGTTGTCGAAAGAAAATGCGTTTTTCTTTAAAACATTGCAAAAGATTGAATTGATTTAACCTACGAATTCAAGATAAAATCAATGCTAATGACATAAATTATATTAAATGGTAAAAATATATTCTATTTATACTTTAAAACCATTCAATATTATAATTTAACCACATAAGATATTACGATGAAAAAAGTTGTTTTTAATTAAAATATAGCATGTTTTTACTATTCATTAAAAAATGAAAGTTATCGGAAAAATATCAAAACTTTATCTAATGTAAATTTTTATATCCTGATTCAAAAGAAGAATTTTATTTTGTCAAATTGAACATATAAACATGTCAAAAACTAGATATAAAGTGGGTGCACAATTAAAAGGCGGCAAAACTACATTTTTTGAAAATTACTTATTTTACCTGAAAAATTTATTTTGTTCTTATACCATGTTCTAGAAAATGTGTAAGATGAATAATAATGTTATAAAATTCAAAATTTAGTCAATAATATTCATAACAGCTAGTTCATGACAATATTATAATAATATATCATTGTTTATTAAAACCTGGTATTGCTTACAACACACGCTATCGAGGAAGGTCGCGATTGCGTGTAATGCAAGCCAAGTCAGGGTTGTGTGTTTTGAAAGAATCCTTCGTTGTTTCGTATAACAGAATCCAACCATATTTCACTTATACATTGAATATATATATATATATATACTCAATGTTGCATAGAATAACTATTATCAAAATTGTGTGTAACACGATCCAAGAATAGTGTTGTGTATACTACAAGCTAATACGGTGTTGCATATAGCGCAAGGTAATCTTGGTGTAGAATACAACACAAGACATTAATGAAATTAAAAGAATATTTTTCATAAAATCTCGGGGTGTTACATTCTACCCCCCTTAAAATGAATTTCACCCTCGAATTTCGTCGGGGTTATAAATGGTTTACTACTCGAAATTTTGTTTAATAGAAACCCACATCATAAAAAGGAATACCAAAATATGGCTTTAAAAACTAATGTATGAAATGTAACGGTTACCCAAATTAACTCATCACTGGGTTTCCACATAGGAGAACATAGGTAAAAATATGGATATGGAAGAAAAATCTAACCATCAAGTTCTGAAGGAGAGTGGTAGAGAACATGGCTATGAAAAAGCCAACAATCGCAAAGCCATAAATTTGTGTTGATCAAGGGTACCATCTGATTCATCAGATATAAGATCACTAGGGAAACATTTTTGGTTTTCAAAATCATTTCCCTAAAGTTGATGAATTAGAATTAGAATAAATACTTACTTTATTTTGGTACAATCTCACTATTGTTCGTACTTTGAACAATTTCCACTTCATCTCTTAATGAAATGAAGTTGAATTTGTTATTCATGAGGTGTTAATTGATCATGTGATAGAATGATGGGTCATTCCATCTGTTTCAAACAAAAGGTTAGCAAAAGTTATCAAATATACATAAGTCCATCTATGGTGAGCTTAATCGTATACGATTCCATGAATGAACCTATACTTCATATATCATACCGCATAATAAAATAAAACTAGTTTCTACTAAACAGGGACTTCCTGTAGGCCAGTGGTAGGCGATAAAGGCCAGTTGCACTTCGGTTGTGGGTTCGATTCCCACAGCCTTGTACGACGCGATGGGCTGTCGCCCGTCCTGCAGGTTGTCCTTTTTCTAAAGCTATATTACTATAACATCGCATCAATAATATCAAAAAAAGTTCTATCCTAACTTATTTCCAACATAATCCATTCCAATATTTAGGATTATCTAAAATACTTCAGTCCAAGCTCATAGTATAAAGAAAATGATTACTTGAAATGTCATCAACCAACCATCATTTATCTCCCATTATCTTGTTGGTCACATTCCAATCATGTGAATACCGTAATCATGTATTCTCTTGAAAAATGAATACCCATTAAACCTTAGTGAAAACATGAATACTTTCAAAAGTTAACTCTTTCCACATACCAAAATCCAAAAATTCTATATAGTCAAACCATGATACAACCGTCTACTTATATCAGTCATGATCTCATGAATACTATCAAACATTTAATTTTCTCCTTATCCTTTCATTATGTGCATATCATCTACTTTCCAAAAATACTGGTACCATTCATCACATACTTTCAAAACATAAGGAAAGACAACAGTGTAACAATCCTCAGATGTATCTTTATTCCATAGTACCATGAGATTAATTATACAACATTACACTTGATAAACATGTAATCATTCCACTATATTCTTAAACCATTGACCGAGCTTCAACAATTCTTTCATCTCACATATCATTTGTAGTCTCATCATCATCATCAACATAAATACTACCCATACGACCATACTGATTCTCTTCATGAGACTTTCCCTTAGGGAATTGGTTTGCATAATTCCCATACATTCCACATTTAAAACAATTAACCATTGTTGATATCATAGCAATACGATTATCCTCATCCCTGGTGTTAACTGAACCTTTTCCTTTGCACTTACTGGCTTTGTGTCCTTCTTTTCCACACCAAAGAATCTTCTAGTTCCTTTGAAACATTCTCCTTGATTCCTCTTCCCACATAATTTACATAGGGGAAATTGAACTTTCATTCCTCTATGATCATCATGAAACTCCATCTTTCTCTTATTAGCCGAGTCAGGAAACTTACCAAATTTTACTTTATTGATCATATTATGAGATTGCTGATTCGGCATAATAATGATGTTTGGACCTCCAAATCCCATTTCATTTGGTTTCTCATGAAGAATATCATTCCATTGTCCATCGTATCCTCCATTATCGTGAATCATCTTGTTTCCAGCCATTTTCTAAAACCCAAAAAGAATAGTGTGAGAGGCAAAAATCATAATTAAGGGGGAGTAACTTCAATATCTAACATCTTTGTTTTAATCTAATATCGTTACCATAGTTCTAGGACTATATACTATACGTATACTTATCCTTAGGGACATCCCTAGACATACATTATAAATATCTCTAGGGATCTCACTAACGTTTTCACATCCTAGTTTCCAAAGGTTGACTAAACCTTTCCTCTGATACCAACTGTAGAGACCCAAAGCCTGATGTACATGGACATTAAATTACTTTTGCAGAATACTTAGTACATAACAAAAACACACACACAAGGACCATAATAGTTTAGTGTCTTTGGTAACTCAGAATATAATCTTCTAATCGTGGTGAAAGATCATCAGCATCTCCCATAAAGATCTTCTTTTTTTTCTAAACCTAAATCCTTTCTTTATGTCCTGGGGAAAATAAAACATAAAAGGGTGAGCTCAAATTCTCAGTAAGGGTAAACAAAAGAAATATCAATCACGTCATATTCATAAGAACATATCTTTTGGAAATATTAACCTGCAGAAGAGATCATAATTTCATAACATGGGATAAATCATAGTAGAGAAATGGAATCCCAATAATCATAACTTAAAACATGAAACTTTGTGGCATACACACATAATCATAGAGAATCATTTCTTTTTAGACAAGACTAATTTCCAAGACTATCTTAGTGGACAAAGTCCCTTTCTGAACCGAGTTCATTCCTCGTTTCAGTCCTGTTTCACTGAACCGGTATAACCTACCGTTCCAGCCATGTCTATCTCATGAGATATAAAATCTTTACCCAATGCATTGGAGGTAGATATAGGTCCCACCAATCTCATAATGATACCATTATTATGTGTGCCACAAAATCATAAATCATACATCATTGCATAACCCATGTAATAAAAATGGGAATCTTAAACATCGTGACATCATAAAACAATTTATATAATATAAAGGATTTCATAAATATAATTCCATCACGACATAATCAAATCAATGTAATAATAGGGATAGAAACAGAACACTTTATTATCTTAGATGGATTTTTTTTTTGATAAAACACTTGAACTCCATTTTTGAGGAAAATATCCTTTCTGCTTCAAAAACACTTTTCCTTTCATAACATGTCATATAATTTTAAACTAAAAGAAGTTGATTAAAAATAAACATGAACACTTGTAAGTGAATCTTCTTGGAAATAATTTTTTTTAAATCCATTCATGTCGTATAATTTGAAAGAAATCATTCTTCTCGTACTTTTGTCGGAAAAGTCAAAAAGTACCTCGTACGAAAAACGACAAAAGATTCCTTTCATATCTTTTACTAAAAAATAAACGAAGGGTAAAATTTGATATAAAATATTTTAGAAGGATATAAATATTACATATTAAGGAAAAATGGATGTGGATGATAAAATACACCCCAGTAAATACCAAAGAATAAACAATCTCGGATAAAAATGAGATTATGATATTTCCGTTACCTTAAGTCTGATTTGCTTAGTAAGTGACTAAAACTCCTGTATAATGATTTAAATAATGTCATTAAGTTATTAAAGAATCATATTCATTGTTATGATATCATATATGGTTCACTTGTGACTTTATATTACCCGTTCTTTTGTAAATACCATGTTAAAGAAGTTTTTTGGGTAAAATCGTTTCATTTATCGTAGGTGTTTGGACTTGTTGTTCTTGACATTATTATTAATTATATCATGATTTACTTACTTCCAGAATATAAAATAAGATATATATATCATATATATTCAGTATATATATATAATAGATAGATAAATGAAATGAAACACACCGTTCATGGAGACGGTAGTCCGTACCTATGAATGAACGCTGTTTTCCTTTCCTTATTGTCTTGAATGGAACTAAGTAGATGAAATACATATATACATAAATACAGTAGATTTATAAGGTTATATATTTCATTATAATTGCTTATATATACTTTATAATCATTCTTAAATGGTTAACATGTAGAATGAATCTCATCGTGTCGTGGAGACGGTAGTCCGTACGTACGCACGAGCGATGATATCATTCTCATGATCGTGAACTTGTGTTGAAGTGTATGTATACTATTTCAGTATCATTATAAATTTATAATAATCATATATAGTTACTCATTACACCTTTATACCCATCCAATTAAGGTGGTGGCGGAAAATAGATTACACCACGGCGTGGAGACGGTATTCCGTACGTACGCACGCGCGGTGATTTCCTTTTTCCGTAGGATGGATAGAAGGTTAATTAGAGTTGTTTCATATTTATAATAACATATCAGTATATAAGAAATACTGATGTTATTACTTTATCATGAAACAACTAATGAAGAATAAGTTGAAGAAGAAAGAAATAGAAAAAGATCGGTAATGGATATTACCTCTTTTTGACGTGCCTTTTCTTAAACTCCACTTAAAGAACTAAATATGGTCTTTGAACAAGACCAGGACCTCTAGGATGATACTAGAGAAGTGGAGAAGAGATGTTGGCAGGGGTTGGACGAGCTTGAATGCTCAAATTGTTGTGAGGATGAGAGGGAGGAGGTGCCCTTTTATAAGGGAGGAGAGGGGCACCTTAGGAAAATCTCAAAATATTATTTTATATTAAGGTCAAATTCGATTTATAATGGTCCCAAAGGGTCTTATCTCGAAGATAAAGTGGTGATGAGTCGAAAGCCGCTCATCCAATATGATTTAGAAAAGTTTAGGTTATTATTTTAACCTTATCAATTAGATTTAACTCTAAGTTTAATAATTTAACTTTTACCGTGTCTTTTTGTTTTCTTACACTATATGGTTAATAAACTTACCATAACAAGCCAAACGAACCCCAAGTTGTTTATTATTAATATATATATCCTTATCTAAGTCATTTGTCCGAACCTTATATTTTTAGGAATTAAAAAACAATTAATAATATAATATTTGTTTTAAAAACTAATTTTTGTAAATTTTGACACTATTTGGTACATGATATTTATGAAATTTATAAAAGAATGATAAGTTCAAACCAAGTTACTTATGTCAACAATAACATGTCATAGTAACCTATAAAATTAATTTAAGTCATAAAAAGTCTCAAATTACATTTATTTGGGAATTTATAACATCAATTATGTCAATATTTGATTAATAAGACAATTACTGCACCATCTTTGTGTCATAATAAATAATAATTATTCAATGCCTAAAAATTCTAAATAAATTCCTATAATGTAGATAATTGTATTAGATTTCTAGAGACTATTCATGTTCGAAGTTTCATGAAGTTTATCACTAAATTAAAATTATTATACTTATAAGATTTAAGAAAGTGACATGTTGTCACATTCTTTGGTTTTAATAATAATTAAATTATTTTCATGGACAAAAGTCCATAAAATGAATCTAATCCGAACCTTAGGTTATATGGTTCTACTTTTAGCCATCAAATAGGATTTTTCCAAGTGTTAGGGTAATTTTATAATCTTATATTTACCCTTAATTACCTGATTTACCTTTAACTATAGTAAATAAAATTTACCGTAGTTACTAATCACAATGCCCATGTAACACCCCGAGCTTCCACGATACGCTTCTCATTCAATAATGCAATAGCTTTCATTGTACGCAACTTCGACTTCTAAAACACTGCGACTAATCAAAGTAGCCGTTATGAATAGTAATAACCACCTTTTCAAATTATAGAAATTTTAAATTTCAAAATGGACTTCATTTTTGGATTCGGATTATCGAAATTAGCCTATGTTGAATTTTTGGTATTTTTCTGAGAACTTCTAATTTTTATGAATAGTGAAAAATACTTTAAAACAACTTTTTTAATCAAAATAATTTATTGTGATAAATTATACTATTTAGTGGTTTTAAGGTATAATTAGAATATATTTTTTCCATTTTATCCAATGGTGGTCATCAGAATTAATTTAACATTGAAATTGGACATAAACAATTGCCAATCTTTTGATATAAATTGATTCTTAAAAACACGCTATTTGTCGTAACATCAGGAATTAATTATAAAATTAATTAATGCAACTTATATGTTTGGAATTTTTTAAAATAGACATCATTTTTGAATTCGGAATATCAATTATAGCTTAGGGTGAAATTTTGGCATTGTTCTGAAAAACTTCAATTTTTGATGAATAGTGAAACCACTAAGTGGTAGTTAAATAACTGATTTTTCGTTTAAATGAAATATTACCACTTCTGTGATTTGATTTTCAAAAATCCGACATACATGGTTGTCATTAATAAGTAAAATGTGGTTCAATGAGATTAAAATAATTTTTTGGTGAATAGTAACTTTTAAGTTCTTAATCGCGATTAGAGGTAATTAGTGTAGTTTAAGGTACAAATAATGTTTTAATAATATGAGATGAGAATGACACTTGTTCTACTCCTATAGGATGAGTCATGGCCGACCAATACAACCCATGGGTCAACTTGGGGACCCCATGGATCCACTTTAGTTGGAAAATGACATTAATATATATTTATTTAATGTTAAAATTAAATTGACACAAACATGAGTTGTTTTACTAAAACAGTTTTTAAGTGGGGTTACACAAGTCCAAATTTTGATTATAAATATTAATTAGAAAGATAAAGAGATTTAATACATCATAATATTTGTTTTATAATTTTTAGACATTAAATAAATTAAATTATTTATGACATCATGATGATGCAGCGATGACCTCATTATTTAACGATTTAAATAAAATGGGAAGATAATGCAAAATCCAAGGCATACACTTGTCCAAAGACAATTGGATGAGGATATTTCGAAGCCTTATCACCATAGCCTTGAATTATATAAGTGTGGGACCTTTAGAATCCGAAAAGAATTGTGAAATAATGTAACATTTCAATCTTTCCAAAAGTGCCCCTCCTCTCCACTTATAAAAGGCCCCCACCTCTCCCACCTTATTCACACTTTCAAGCCATTTGGATCGGACAACATCTGCCCAAATACTCTCCCAACTTACCCCTCTTACTCCTAGAAGCCTCACATTGGGCAGAACTCTTCCCAAGGAATCCTTTGGCTCAAATCAAAAAGAGTTACCCGATTTTGAGGTAATGTCTTCTCTAATGTTGTTTTGTTTTATTTTTCTTCTCCAACCCCCTAAACTCTTTTTATTCATTTCTTTTGTAACAACACCAGTATCCCAAATTTACTAGGATGTTTTTATAAGAAGGATTCGATCTACACTTACACACACCTACATCTAATGGTTAAATAACATACGGTTTCCGTGGATGGCGAAATTGTGCCTCCCGAAACGATGATTGTTCAATACTCATTTAACACCTTCAAAGGTGGCCATTATGATGTCAATATTTTTATATATGATATATAATATGTCTATGTTTTACTTATTCTTCTTTATTTTTCATTTGTGTCTTACCTTTATGGCTTCCATTATGGGTATACGCGATATCTTCATTTTAGGAAGTGCGGACTACCGCCCCCTCAAAGTGATTTGAATCGTTAATGCCATATGTGGGATTTATAAAGGATAGAGTAAATTGTATTATACACTATATTATACTGGAATTATATTATACATTTATATCATTATGATTTAGTTCCATTAAATATGAAATTGAAATGAAAGTAGCGTTCATGCGTACGTACGGCTTACCGTCTCCATGAACGGTGCATTTCATTTCTTACCTCTAAATGTTACGTAATATTATAAATGAATGTATATACTGGATATATAAGATATATATGACATCTAAATCAAGAATATAATTCTGGATATAATGGATATTCTACCACATGAACAACTTGTAATTATCAGAAGTTTATTGTTGACTCAAGTACCAAAGATCGACAAAACGACCGTTATTAACTTAAATAATTACATAATGTTCATAACAGTGTAATAAGTGATATAAAAAGGATAATGAAATTGAAAATGGTTCTTAATAAGGTAGATATTAACTCTATTTTATTATTCAGGAGGTTAAAGAACGGTTGAGTCAAGTCGGACACAAGGTAAGGGAACTTCTTAACCCAATTTCCATTCTTTGGGTTAATCACCTACTTTCAAATTATGTCATGATATTATTATATCCTATCATGTATTTGTACTTTCTTTATGTGTAATTATAGTTAATACACATAATATATCTATTTTATTTTAAAAATTATCTTTGCAAGGACTTCGTCTCAATCTCCTTTCATTGAAGCATATTTGGTTTTATACACAACTTTCTTTTATACAGTGTATAAATCTCTTTGACTTTTACATTTATTCAAAAGGAATCTTATTTATATGAAGCATTTTACTAAATGACAAAAAGGGAATGTTTTTCTTTCCGTACATATGCGGCGATAATGACCTCTCCGTCGCCGTGACCATTATTTGAGTTTCGGCTTCCTCTACAAGCCATACTTTTTTTAATGAAAAATAAATACCATGTTATACTTTTCTTTTATTTTGGTATTGAAAATGGTTTTGAAAGCGTTTTTATTATATCAATGTGTTGTATTGACATCTTGTGATTGAAATGTGGAAATGTTATGTTTCCTTTATGCATGTTTTATGTGATACGATTATGTTATGGTTTATGATATGTTTAAACCTATTCATATGAGGAATGCATTGGACTTAATAAGTGACGGGTGGATCCCACTATAGCTCCTCGATGCATCGGCAGGTCTCATGAGACAAACTAGTGTCTTGGCACAAGGCCTTGACAAAATCTTATTTGTGGTCTTGGCACGAGGCCTTGACTACGTGGTTATGATAGTCTGGCATTATGCATTCCATCATTATGAAAGTGGTTAATGATATTTCATGTGATTATTCGACCAGTAGAATATCCATGTGAAGAAGTAAATGGCATTATCTCATAGTACTTTTTCCATATTATGTTTATGTTCAAGTTTAAAAGGCTTTTGTTTTAGTTATACATTGCCTTAAATGTTTATGTTTATTTATGAAGGCTTCCGCAATATTGTTATCCTTACTGAGCATCTGAGCTCACCCCTTTCAATGTTTTAATATTTTCCAGGATGTGAAGAAGTATTTTATGAATGACCTTCAGGGATTGTCAGAAGAGGATATGAGTGTGGACTATGGAGACTTTGTTATTTTAGTTTTTCACTTTATGATGTAATGTAACGTTTACGAATGTATCTAGTGTTTCCAAGGCTACTAAACTAATCGGTCTTTCGAGACTTGATCTTTTTTGATCATGCCAATGTTACAAAGTAATGCACTGGCTCTGGGTAGCTGGGGTCGGGGCGTTACAGTTGGTATCAGAGGAAGTTCAGTACAAACCTTGGAAGCTAGATTTAGATAAACTCTGATTAGAGCACATAGACCTAAGATGAACATTGAGGATTAGTATAGAAGAACTTCCTAGAATTTTGGTATTATAGAGATGTTATGGTTTTTCCGAGCAATACATCCCTGTCTGGATACTAGCAGGTAGAGGCTGCTCTGGCACAGATGTACCTAGGGGTAAAACCCGAAAACACCGCTTTGAGCTAGACTCGAACGGGAACTGGTGCACGACAACGGGCCTTGCTGCACTCTTGGTTACGACACTCCTGGGGGATATACTTAGGATAATTCTCGTTTTCTTTACAAACCACTATGAACGGTAATGAGTATATACTTCCTCAAAGAAAACATTTTTATGATTATGGATTATATCCATAAATAGTTCAATTTATGTTAAGTATTTTATAAGTATGGAATTATGTATTTTGATTCATAAACTAATCTAGTTTATGGCATTGTATAGAAATGGCGCCCAGTAGAAGGAAGGTGAACTCCATCAATACATATGATCCAATGAGTAAGAAGGATCTTATCGTTTACGGTATTAAGCCAACATTTTGAAGGGAAATAGTCTCCCATGTGTTCTCAACATATGAAGAAATAATATCATGTGTTAATAAGATAAGTAGAGAATTCTCTGAGTCCTATGGCTTTGAAGCGAAGCAAGAGACGAAAGGGATGGAAGATAGAATGATGGATAAAGGGATGAGGGGAAAGAAGAATTTTCCAATATGTGGTAATTGTGGGAAGAAACATCATGGAACATGCCTAAAGGGAATGGGAGTTTGTTATAAGTGTAGAGAAAAAGGACACAAAGTGCGTGACTGCAAGGGTAAGAAAATGGTTTCAAATGTACAATTCTTCTTCTGCAAGGATTGGGGACACTACGCAAACCAATGTCCAAGTCATCAGAGTATGCCCCAAATGATGTTATTGGATAATAATCAAGTTATGATACTACCACATATGAGGAGTAATGATTAGAGTTCTTATGTTGTTATTGAAGAATTTTGTAATTTGAGTGTTGTATCAATTATGTACTGGTTATAATAATTATGGAGTATATAAGGATTGTATTGCAGTACTATTTCATCAAGGACTTGAGATTGTGTGGAACCAAGAAAAGTGACTCCACAGTAGGTTAAATTTTTGGAAAATATATGGTTGAGAGAAAGATAAACCGTAATATGGTTCTGATTTTGAGATAGTGATTTTGGAATAAGATGTGATTAATTTGGATAAATTATATTGTATATTCTTAACTTCCTTGAAACTGATTGATGATTTGTAAACATTTTTGGATAGAAGGAGTATATCTAGTATTATATAAGGAATAAGGGATCATGGTAATTCAGTATGTTTAAAAAGAATACATGATGAAGGTAATTATATTTTTAGTATGTGACAATAAGAGAAACTTTACTTTGTTTGGGGAATCTGTTACAATTGATTTTGGAATTTAGAGACCTTTTAGAGAAAGTCTGGATGGAGGTATTTTGGATAACTATTAAGGTTGGAATGGATTAAGTTGAACTTTGGATAGTATTTTTTAAGGTTAAAACATTTATGAAGATTATTTTTGGAATAGTATAGTACTAAATTTTTAGGAAAAGGATAACCTGCAGGGTGGGGAATAACCCATCGCGTCGGACAAAGCTGCAGGAATCGAACCCACAACCATAGTGAGACAAGCCTTTATTTCCTACCACTAGCCTACAGGAAGTCCCTGGTTATTAAAAAATCGTTTTACTAATCTAAATGGTATGTGTTAACATTTGGAACCTTATACAATTAGGATAAATAGAATATTTTTGAGTTCTGTTACCATTTGGAGTAAAAGTTGGGTTTGTGGTAAAAATTTATTAACGAATGAAAGTATACATAACAAGTATTTATATTCCCTTACGTTCTTAGTAAATCTCCTGAATAAATTCCTCAACATTATAAAAGGTAACTTAAAAAAAAATGTTGTCGGTTAACTTTTCCAACTGGGGATTCAATGATCGTTTAACCAATCACAAGTTTGTGATTTTCATGTGGTTAAACTTTCTCCTAATCATGTTTTCTATAACTCTCCATCAGACCTTGATGGTTTGTTTTTCTTCCATATCCATATTTTCATAGAATCCTAGAATGGGCTATATCGGGTGACCTTTGTACTTATCCTACTTTCTTTTAATGTTATATATTTATTAACCTTATTTCCGATGTGGGTTTTCCTCAAAGGTATTTTCTCTTTTCAACCTTTTATTTTCAAAGAAAAATTTCAAATTGCGAGGACGCAATTTATTAATGGAGGGGAGAATGTAACACCCCGAGCTTCCACGATACGCTTCTCATTCAATAATGCAATAGCTTTCATTGTACGCAACTTCGAGTTCTAAAACACCGCGACTAATCAAAGTAGCCGTTATGAATAGTAATAACCACTTTTTAAAATTATAGAAATTTTATATTTTAAAATGGACTTCATTTTTGGATTCGGAATATCGAAATTAGCCTATGTTGAATTTTTGGTATTTTTATGAGAACTTCTAATTTTTATGAATAGTGAAAAATACTTTAAAACAACTTTTTTAATCAATATAATTTATTATGATAAATTATACTATTTAGTGGTTTTAAGGTATAATTAGAATATATTTTTACCATTTTATCCAATGGTGGTCATTAGAATTAATTTAACATTGAAATTGGGCATAAACAATTGCCAATCTTTTGATATAAATTGATTCGTAAAAACACGCTATTTGCCGTAACATCAGGAATTAATTATAAAATTAATTAATGCAACTTATATGTTTGGAATTTTGTAAAATAGACATCATTTTTGAATTTGGAATATCAATTATAGCATAGGGTGAAATTTTGGCATTGTTCTGAAAAACTTCAATTTTTGATGAATAGTGAAACCACTAAGTGGTAGTTAAATAACTGATTTTTCGTTTAAATGAAATATTACCACTTCTGTGATTTGATTTTCAAAAATCCGACATACATGGTTGTCATTAATAAGTAAAATGTGGTTCAATGAGATTAAAATAATTTTTTGGTGAATAGTAACTTTTAAGTTCTTAATCGCGATTAGAGGTAATTAGTGTAGTTTAAGGTACAAATAATGTTTTAATAATATGAGATGAGCATGACACTTGTCCTAATCCTATAAGATGAGTCATGGCCGACCAAGACAACCCATGGGTCAACTTGGGGACCCCATGGAGAAACTTTAGTTGGAAAATGACATTAATATATATTTATTTAATGTTAAAATTAAATTGACACAAACATGAGTTGTTTTACTAAAACAGTTTTTAAGTGGGGTTACACAAGTCCAAATTTTAATTATAAATATTAATTAGAAAGCCAAAAAGATTTCCTACATCATAATATTTGTTTTATAATTTTTAGAAATTAAATAAATTAAATTATTTATGACATCATGATGATGCAGCGATGACCTCATTATTTAACGATTTAAATAAAATGGGAAGATAATGCAAAATCCAAGGCATAAACTTGTCCAAAGCCAATTGGATGAGGATATTTCGAAACCTTATCACCTTAGCCTTGAATTATATAAGTGTGGGACCTTTAGAATCCGAAAAGCATTGTGAAATAATGTAACATTTCAATCTTTCCAAAAGTGCCCCTCCTCTCCACTTATAAAAGGCCCCCACCTCTCCCACCTTATTCACACTTTCAAGCCATTTGGATCGGACAACCTCTGCCGAAATACTCTTCCAACTTACCCCTCTTACTCCTAGAAGCCTCACATTGGGCAGAACTCTTCCCAAGGAAGCCTTTGTCTCAAATCAAAAAGAGTTACCCGATTTTGAGGTAATGTCTTCTCTAATGTTGTTTTGTTTTATTTTTCTTCTCCAACCCCCTAAACTCTTTTTATTCATTTCTTTTGTAACAACACCAGTATCCAAAATATACTAGGATGTTTTTATAAGAAGGATTCTATCTACACTTACACACACCTACATCTTATGGTTAAAGAACATACGGTTTCCGTGGATGGCGAAATTGTGCCTCCCGAAACGATGATTGTTCAATACTCATTTAACACCTTTAAAGGTGGCCATTATGATGTCACTATTTTTATATATGATATATAATATGTTTATGTTTTAATTATTCTTCTTTATTTTTCATTTCTGTCTTACCTTTATGGATTCCATTATGGTTATACGTGATATCTTCATTTTAGGAAGTGCGGACTACTGCCCCCTCAAAGTTATTTGAATCGTTAATGCCATATGTGGGATGTATAAAGGATGGAGTAAATGGTATTATATACTATATTATACTGGAATTATATTATACATTTATATCATTATTATTTAGTTCCATTAAATATTAAATTGAAATGAAAGTAGCGTTCATGCGTACGTACAGCTTACCATCTCGATGAACGGTGCATTTCATTTCTTACCTCTAAATGTTACGTAATATTATAAATGAATGTATATACTGGATATATAAGATATATATGAGATCTAAATCAAGAATATAATTCTGGATATAATGGATATTCTACCACATGAACAACTTGTAATTATAAGAAGTTTATTGTTGACTCAAGTACCAAAGATCGACAAAACGACCGTTATTAACTTAAATAATTACATAATGTTCATAACATTGTAATAAGTGATATAAAAAGGATAATGAAATTGAAAATGGTTCTTAATAAGGTAGATATTAACTCTAGTTTATTATTCAGGAGGTTAAAGAACGGTTGAGTCAAGTCGGACACAAGGTAAGGGAACTTCTTAACCCAATTTCCATTCTTTGGGTTAATCACCTACTTTCAAATTATGTCATGATATTATTATATCCCATCATGTATTTTTACTTTATTTATGTGTAATTATATTTAATACACATAATATATCTATTTTATTTTAAAAATTATCTTTGCAAGGACTTCGTCTCAATCTCCTTTCATTGAAGCATATTTGGTTTTATACACAACTTTCTTTTATACGGTGTATAAACCCATTTGACTTTTACATTTATTCAAAAGAAATCTTATTTATATGAAGCGTTTTACTAAACGACAAAAAGGGAATGTTTTTCTTTCCGTACATATGCGGCGACAATGACCTCTCCGTCGTCGTGACCATTATTTGAGTTTCGGCTTCCTCTACAAGCCATTCTTTTTAATGAAAAATAAATACCATGTTATACTTTTCTTTTATTTTGGTATTGAAAATGGTTTTGAAAGCGTTTTTATTATATCAATGTGTTGTATTGACATCTTGTGATTGAAATGTGGAAATTTTATGTTTCCTTTATGCATGTTTTATGTGATATGATTATGTTATGGTTTATGATATGTTTAAACCTATTCATATGAGGAATGCATTGGACTTAATAAGTGACAGGTGGAGCCCGCTATAGCTCCTCGATGCATCGGCAGGTCTCATGAGACAAACTAGTGTCTTGGCACAAGGCCTTGACAAAATCTTATTTGTGGTCTTGGCACGAGGCCTTGACTACGTGGTTTTGATAGTCTGGCATTATGAATTCCATCATTATGAAAGTGGTTAATGATATTCTATGTGATTATTCGACCAGTAGAATATCCATGTGAAGAAATAAATGGCATTATCTCATTTTACATTTGCTATATTATGTTGATGTTCAAGTTTAAAAGGCTTTTGTTTTAGTTATACATTTCCTTAAATGTTTATGTTTATTTATGAAGGCTTCCGCAATATTTTTATCCTTACTGAGCATCTGAGCTCACCCTTTTCAATGTTTTAATATTTTCCAGGATGTGAAGAAGTATTTTATGAATGACCTTCAGGGATTGTCAGAAGAGGATATGAGTGTGGACTATGGAGACTTTTTTATTTTAGTTTTTCACTTTATGATGTAATGTAACGTTTACGAATGTATCTAGTGTTTCCAAGGCTACTAAACTAATCGGTCTTTCGAGACTTGATCTTTTTTGATCATGCCAATGTTACGAAGTATTGCACCGGCTCTGGGTAGCTGGGGTCGGGGCGTTACAGCCCAAAAATAAAAAGTAGCTAATTAACATAATTGGGACCCAATGATTCCAAATATGGAATCCATTTTTCCAAATTCAATACACAAAAGATGAAAAAATTAAATTAAAATTAATCCCGTTGTCGAAGGAAAATGGGTTTTTCTTTAAAACGTTTTAAAAGTTAGAATTGATTGAATCTACGAATTCAAGGTAAAATCAATGATAATGACATACATTATATTAAATGGTAAAAATATATTCTATTTATACTTTAAAACCATTCAATATTATAATTTAGCCACATAAGATATTATGATGAAAAAAGTTGTTTTTAATTAAAATATAGCGTGTTTTTACTATTCATTAAAATATGAAAGTTATCGGAAAAATATCAAAACTTTATCTAATTTAAATTTTTATATTCTGATTCAAAAGAAGAATTTTATTTTGTCAAATTGAACACATAAACATGTCAAAAACTAGATTTAATGTGGGTGCGCCATCAAAAGGCGGCAAAACTGCATTTTTTTGAAAAATACTTATTTTACACGAAAAATTTATTTTGTTCTTATACCATGTTCTAGAAAATGTGTAAGATGAATAATATTGTTATAAAATAAAAAATTTTGTTAATAATATTCATAATGGCTAGTTCATGACAATATTATAATAATATATCTTTGTTTGATAAAACCTGGTATTGCGTACAACACACGCTATCGAGGAAGGTCGAGATTGCGTGTAATGCAAGCCAAGTCAGGGTTGCCTGTTGTGAAAGAATCCTTCGTTGTTTCGTATAACAGAATCCAACCATATTTCATTTATACATTGAATATATATATATATATATATACTAAATGTTTCATATAATAACTATTATCAAAATTGTGTGTAACACGATCCAAGAATAGTGTTGCGTATACTGCAAGCTAATACGGTGTTGCCTATAGCGCAAGGTAATCTTGGTGTAGAATACAACACAATACATTAATGAAATTAAAAGAATACATTTCATAAAATCTCGTGGTGTTATAGTTTTGGTAGAGGAAACTAGACCTACAATACATAGTGCCAGCAATCCTTTCTTACATAGGGTAGTCAATCAATGACTCAGGTCCATGGTAAAAGCAAGTTACATGTAGTATAGCCTATGCCGCATGAGAAGAGTTCTAGACCATCTACTACATGAGGTAATATTATTGTATCCTCCACTTCAGTGTCTACTTTGTTTAATATATTTGGTCCACACTTTTTCATATATGAGGAACTCAATGAGAGTCAAATCCTCAATGTTGAGATCTATCATGGTGTCATGACAGTAGATACACCCTTATATTTCTATTTAGAGGTTTTTCACCACTATTATAAATATCACCTTGAGTTATAAAGTTACCTATTCTACTGGAACCTGTATGTTCTCACCATGACATGTTCCGATATAATCATTAGGGTAGGCAAGATAGTTACCTATTGTTCTTGTATTGACTTCTTTTATCGAATGGTGATTTTTACATCACCAGAGGACATTACACATGTACATAATAGAGAATGAGATATCCTTGTGACATGATAAGGACCCAAGTAGTAGAGGTTGTGTAGTGTTAAGAAATTTGTTTCCAACCTATACTTTGATGATAATGAGTTACAACTAAATATCATTCCTCCAGTAGTGGATAATATCAGATACATTTTTCTTGATGACATCACTAGTCTACCTCTAGTGTGATTGGTATTGTTTTATATTGTTCTCATGATAGGTTCAACACCTATGACTATTCCCCCTTATAGGATGGAAGAATAGGAGCTTATGAAACTCCTAAATCATTTGTATGATCTAGTGGAAAAAATATTTATATGACCCATAACTTCTCATTGGGGTTCACCTATCCACTTTTCCAAGAAGGAAGACAATACCCTTAGGATTTTTGTGGATTATTGTTGGTTAAATCAGGTGACTATCACGAATCTATATCCATTGCCTTGAATAAATGTCCTCTTTGATCAGCATTGATGAGAGAAATTGTTTTTAAAGATAAATATAAGGTTGGGATATCATCAGGTGTGTGACTAGAATTCAAACATACCTTCCACAACATTTAGTTGAATCTATGGTCTATATGAGTACCTGGTTATTCTGTTCAGACTAAAAAACTCACCTATTTTCTTAAAGAATATTTTCAATCTGGTTTTCCACCCATTTCTAAACTCATTTATTAATGTATTCATATGCAATATATAGGTGTATTATCACTCCGAAAAAGACCATGAAAATCATATTGATATATTGTTGGATAAGCTGAGAGATCATTAGCTCTATGTTAAACGAAGCAAATGAAACTTCTAGATTGATAAAATTTACTTCATTGATCATATCAACTCAATTTCTAGGGATTCTGTTGATCTAGAGAATGTGAGGGACGTTCTTTCATAGGTTTATTCTAAGAACATGATTTATATTCAGAGTTTTATAGGACTTTCTAGATAATATAGTTGCTCCATTTGGGATTTATCATTTCTTAAAACAACGCTTATTTTCATTATGAATAAGAAATTTTAATTTGAATTGTCTTAATATTATGAATAATCCTTTTAGTAGTTGAAGTTTGAACATAATTCAGAATTGAAACTTCTTCTTCAAAAGCCAAGAATGGCATATAATATCTTTTATAACCCAACAGGTGTCAATATAGGAGTGGTTAAGATGTAGGATTAGTGATTTATTGCATATAGTTCCCGTTACTTCAGTCCTAATGAGGGGAATTATCTGACACATGAGCTCTAGATGATTGCATTTGTACATGTCTTATGTTGTTGATACACTACCTCTTTGGGGTGCATTTGTGGTGTACACATAACATAAAAGCCTCAATTATATCTTTACACAGTGGGATATGAATCTTAGGATGTTTAAGTGGGTCAAGTACCTACAATCAGTTGATTTCAATCTGGCCTACACTCTAGGGAAGTGGAATTATGTAGCCAATGCTTTGAGCTGGTAGACTGAGACTTAGGCAGTTCAGAAATATAGTGATGAATAGAAGCCTGAAAATTTATTCTCGAAGAATCATTTTTATGTTTATAAAGACCATGGTTAGACTATTCTATCATCCTAAGTTGTGCAATCTACTATTTTGGAATGTTTAACATCGAGAGAAATCTCTGATCCTAAAGGCCCTATGCTAAAAGAATGATTTTCATATAAAAACATGTCTTCTGATTAGACAGTTTATGGGGATTCACTCTTCTATTACATGGGAGTATATGGGTACCATTAGACATCCGATAGGAGATTATGTAGGATTTTTGTGCCTCAGTATGGGTAGGTCACCCTAGTGTCACCAAAATGTGTCCAGATCTATGACATCAATATTGGTGACCCAGAATGAATCATAATATAGTTAGTTTTAATATGCTATGTTCCACCAATTAGTCAGTGAATTTAGAACATAAGCGTGCCTTTGGAAATCTAAATCTATTCTCCATTCCTGAGTTTAAATGGGATGATTTATTGATTTCCTTCGTAACAGGTCTACCAAGATCACCTCATGGAAAGTACATGGTGTGTGTTGTCATTGATCGTTGGACAGAGATCGTGCACTTCTAACCTGTTAGAGAGACTTTTTGTATAGATGATATTGGAAGAATGTATGTCTATGAGTTGGTACATCTTCATGGAGAACCTTGTTTTATCATTTATCACATAAAATCTCATTACACATTTGGGTTCAGGTAGGGGTTACAAAAGAATTTGGGTACACTGTTACTTTTGAGCATGGTCAATCACACAGAGATTGATGGAAAGACGAAGCATTAAATACATGTGATAGGGTATATGATACATGTGTGTGTTATAAAAATTGGGGGTTCTTGATATAAAAATATTCCCCACATCAGGTTTTATTATAATAATATCTTCTAGGATACCATTAATATATTTCCCAATGAATCCTGGTATCGTAGACATTTTCGCTGGTCTCTATGATGGCTAGAGGTAGGGGAAGTAGTTGCGATTGGGCCACATATTTTACCAGATGCATTAGAATAGGTCAAAATGATAAGGAAGCATATGTTGATTGCACAGTCCATATAGAAATCTTATAAAAATAGGAACTTGTGACCATATGAGTTCGAGGTCGTTGAACCAGTGTTCTTAAAACTCACACCCATGTTGTCGAATTGTCATATTTGGAAGTAGGGTAAGATATCACTAAGGTTTTTTGGACCCTTTGAGGTGTTGAAGTGGATCTGACTAGTGGATTACTAGTTGAAACTTCCTCATAGATATCAGTCCATGGATGATTTATTTCATGCATCTCAGCTTCATTGATTTTATCGAGACCCATCTCATGTCTTTCATCCCAATGAGTTTGAGCTAGACATGTATTTTTCCTTCAAGGATTACCCATCTTTAATTACTGAATAGAGTGTGAAAACACTATGAGTTAGGTTCATTCCTCTTGTATGTATGCTATAGAACCACAAATGAGTATAGGATGAGATGTGGGAGTGAGAATCTAATATACAATCTTTAGGCCAAAACGTGTTGTTGGTATTACCTCTTTACCCCCATAAGGACTACTTGGGGATGTGTTGTTATAAATATGGGATGTTCTAATGAACCATCTTTTAAAAAATTTAAAGATTGTTTATTTTCCACTAGTAATCCTTACTTTGAACATGGGAAAGGTTTTCAATAGCATATAGAGGGATTGAGGAGAATCTGAGGCTAGTTTAAAGCATAGAGATCTAGAAAAGAGGGCTGAAGGGGGGACTTTACAATTTGTATGAGACCGTGAAAACTAGGAACATGACTATGCATTCATCTACAAAATGTGGCTGAACATTTACACAGAACTTATTAAACCATGTGTATAAACTGTGTGTGACCAATTTTGAGAAAAATTGACAATTTCCCCGATGTAAATATAACATATTTCCTCCTTTTTTCATCCATTAGACAAATATGTGGCCTTCTCCCCATTGATCTCTCAAAGGCCTAAATCCTTGGATTCTTGATTTATCATTAATTAGATGCCTAATACTTGATCCATAAAATGTTTTAGAACGACAATGGAAAGGCTCTCTAGTCTCTCTACTCTTGTTTCTTTTCATCTTCTTATGTATTTCACCATTTGTTTAGGCTCATAAGCCCTATTTTCGTGGCATTGGAGTAAAACTCACATATCCTTTAGTTTTTTTTATATCAGAGGTCAATATCAAGAAAGAATTAATATACGGCCTTAAGATAGGTTGTCACATAGTTTTCCATTTCAATTTTTTCAATTTCTTATTTATTATGTTGTGTCATGAGTCGACCTTTGTTGAGATCCTTTGTTGTGTTGATTACATCTTGTCTAATTTAACATAATGTGTTTATAGAGGTTAGTTACACCCTATTGGGGGTTATAGACACCACCCAAACTCTATATAGGATCTCATGGGGTTTTCAATCCAAATTGGCCATTTTATGCCAATTTCCCAAAATGGAAAATTATGGTTTTTATCTCACAGCTTGGGTTGAGATTGAGTTTCACCTAATCACCTCTATATTTTGATGAACCAATGACCCCACTTTGTTGAATATACCTATTAGGATTTGGAATTTCCCAATTGAACTTGTCACAATTCGATATGGCCTTTGTGATTTATTTTCCTATTATAAATGGAATTACTATGTTAGGAAATTTGAATGATATTTCATAATTAATTGGTTCACAAGTAATGAACGCTTTCTCTTGAAATGATTGGAATTCATATGTGATAAATCATTGTTTATAATTTAAATATAAATTCTTAAGATGTTATTATATATATATTCTACTGGTGACAATTAATGTATCTATTATATGGTTTTGGACTTGATGAGGGCATGAGAGGTGTATGCTTCATTCCCTGAATATTATAAATGTTATGACTTATGACTGTAGAGATAAATAACTGTAGGATACCTAGTGGGAAGAATGTGAGAGATTATTTTTGAGGACCCATGGATTGTGAGAGCCTTGAGGTAGGGAATACTATGAGAGATCCTTTTATATTCTCAAGCGACCATGTGAAATCTTAGGGTTGGGACATGGTGAGACCGTGAGAGCTTCCCTTGAATAGGGTGTCTGAGAGTTATTTCGTGACACTTCCCAATATATATATATATATATGATTGTAGTATATATACATATATATTTTTACCTTGTGACAAGATAAAAAATACCATCCATAGGATGAAGCAGGTTGACCTTGTAGGTGTTCTTTAAAATCCTGAGCAGGATGTTAGTAAATTACTATGCATTGCTTACTTTACAGTTATTACCTATACACTGTTTACTGACAAGTGGTGACTTAGATCACATGTAGAACTAATTAGTGGTTTCCTACAGAGATGTTAACCTTAGACCATACCCAAGAAGCCTTTGGAACCTGGGATGATTTTTTTCCATTATGTTTGGATAGAGGCAGGAGCCGCTCTTCTGGAGGCAGATACTTTTTGTTTAGTTGGATATTAGGAGTGGAGGATCGAGCTTAGTCTTGAGATGATATGGAGTATCTTTTGGTTTCTGTTATATTTTTTACCTTTGATGTTGTCTGTCTACTTCATGTTACCTATTCATATTATGTACTAGCATTTCATGCATACATGTTGTATCAAACACTTCTTGTGTGAATTTTTATATGTTATTTAGTTATTCAAACTTCTATTTTTCTAATTATTTTTCCATTTTTTGTTATATTTATCTTATTGTTCATGCTTCTTCCATTGTTTATTTAAGTTGAATTCAATGTGGACTATAATATGGGGGTATATTCTCCCCTCTTTACTACCATCACACCCTTGATTCTATTCAAAAAACCATTAATTATATAGAGACATGTCAGGTTCCATGTGGCAAACCGGGATCATTGCATGGGTTATGTGGTCGCCATGTCCCGGACATCACAACTAGGAAACATATCATCCAATAATTAATAATGTAACTCATTCAGAGTCAATTTATATTTATCCACAATATTTTTTATTTGATATATCTATGGATGGATTATATTCTCAAATTATTAGTTAATTGGAATATGCTTTGGTTCGTTACATTTCCATATTGATTGTACCTTATCTAGTTATTTTAATGGCTTGTATTATCATTTATTTACCATTCCATATTTATTATTCTCATAAATTCATTATTACTTCTGCTTTACAAACACTTAAAGATCATTAGATCTCACCCTTATTATGTTTTCTTTCACATTTTTATGAAGAATAAATATATGAATAAGATTAGAAGGATTCAGTTTACATCATTTTATTATGCATCATGTTTTATTGTCATATTTAATAATGTAATATGGGTATCATGTATGTAATCTAGTTTTCCAAAACATATAAACTGATCCATCCTTTGGGATTATGTTACTTATAATCATGCTAATGTAATAAAGTAACACACATTATCCGGGCTTCCAGAGTTGGGGTGTTACATTATATAAGTTATTGATGGGGAATTTGTATAGAGAAATACCTAATGAATCTATAGGTATCATGAGACAAAATATATGGCATCATTATTTTTAAAATAGGTGTATACCTAACCATATAGTGATTGTTTTCTTACCCAAGGACCTAACCGTATGATTCATGATGTCTTTCTCTCGACCTGGATTGGGAGATCATAAATTTCCAAAATTATGCATTTTGTTCATTGATAATTCAGTTATTTTTATCCATTTTATTATTTAGTAGATATTATCCATGTTCTTATTTTACTCCCAAGATAATTATTGTTTGTAATTTTGTTTATTTCTCCACCCACCCTTACGGTTTAAGACTTATTTACTCATGGGATTCTCTAATATAAACAATCCTTCTTGATAATTTGGGATCACCTATTATTTAATATTCATTTTACCATTATATAATGAATTTATATTTTAGATTAAATTAAAGATTAAATAAATATTTTTTATGAAGTATTTTTATATTTAAAATTTAATATGGAAATCATGAATGACTCTATTTTTCAATATATAAAAATTAATCAATCTCAATTGATGTTTTACCTTAGAACTTATAATAATGTAATTAAAAAGTACCAGCTCTAGGTTCCTAGAATCGATGATCCTTTAGTTTCATTTTCATGACCAAATTTATAGCCTAATACTAAAATATAAATCTCAATGAAAATATCCAATAAATGCATATTAAATAATCATATGAATATTAATTCCCTTTACTAATATGTCCTATATAATGAATGAATCATTTTATTATATGATAACATAGATTTAATTATGAAATAATTGGATCAACCTATCAGTCATTCAGTTTAACATGGCACTATATGGTCATTTCCCTATTATGTATTCTAACCCAATTAGTTTTATAATACATCAACATATTCCATTTAAATCATGTCTAGTGATTCATAAATAGTACACAAATAACCAATCTCTTTCCCCTGTGACATTAATTACATGTGTGAAGTTAGCCACATATGCCATTCACCAGGTAAACATTGACTTAATACACAACAAGAATTTTCACAGTTATTACCATTATGTTCATCTGTGTCAGATCATTTATCCACTTGTTTTTTACTAAGATTTTATTTCTAGGAACCCAAACAGTCTACACTTTACTAAACTTTTATAATTTATTACTACACTTAGGTATATCCATATCATATTCACTAATGTTCTATTGTGTTAAATTAAAAATAACAAAATTAAACCAAAAACATAAATAAACTATTCTATAATTCCAAATGAGGTGTCCCAGAACCACACTTTCAGTTCCAATGCTAAAAATAAATAGTTGAAAATTGGATTCAATAATAAGTGATATATCTCAAATAAAAAAATCATATATTACACATTTTGTTTAGATATTTTACATTTCATCTTATAAAAATATAACAATCAGAAGAATATAAGGTCTTGTTTCTTTAAATATCATTTATATATGCATTATATTTTACCATAATTGTTAAACTTTTACTATAGTTGGACCACAATAGACAACCTTATAAACTCATCATACTTTATAATCATCATCATAATTAGGAAAATAAATAAAATAATAAATTTGTGAGATGAAACACTTAGTAATGAAAAATACAATCAACCTGTCATCAAGTGTTACAAGTATGTGAGAAAAGATGATCATGTGATAATTTTCTACAGGAAGTGAAACATTTATAGTTAACTGTAAGTCATGGTTAAAGGAAATGTGCACTGAAATTAATAAAAATTTATCCTTCCATATGAGTATGAGATAATAAATGAGATCCATCAACCGTAATCCTAGGAATAAGAAATAGCAATATGGTATATTTTTTAAACAAAAAAATAATAAATTATATCACAAATATAATCACATCAAATCATCCAAATCTGAGAAATATAATCATGGTCACAACTAAATTTTTAACAAATATAAATATTTCCACCATTTAAGTTTTTATATAAATATAATCTTGTAAACCCTTCAAGTTATGATCAAATCCAAAAATTCTCACCCTTTAATTTGTGAAATGAACTAGAATCTCTACTCATTTAGTTTCAAAAAAATCCAAACATGTAATAACATTAATTTTTTTAAAAAAATAAATAATATCCACAATTTATTTTGGGACTAAATACATTTAGGTGTACCCATTATCTATTCAATAAATCTGAGAATCAATACATATTATGTTTTGAAAAAAATTAGGAATTTTCAACCGTAATAGTGTGAATGAATAATAACATGTCTTTTTTATGTTTTTTAAAAATAAAATATTGTTCATGATTCATTATGTTATTGGAGAATCATAATCATAGGGAATCGACAACTCCATGAACCACTAACTCATCCCCATGCTTGGGAACAAACTGAATTATGTCGTTGAATACTTAAATCATGTTATAGAAATATTTAACCAAATAATTACAGGGTGATATAGGACCCCACCCATTACACAATAATAAAAAATACATATTTTTTAACATTAAAATTTTCATTCATCATATCAAAATTAAATTATGGAAATAAAATGGGTTTCATGAAATTTCCAAATGATATCATAATAAAAGGAAATAAGAAACATATCGGTTGATTCGAAAATTAAATCACCCAAAAAGATTATTTGTTAAAGTAATTTATATGATGATTTATAGAATATTATTTTAATGATATAAATATATATATATTAGGTACAATGAAAAATGTAAATTAAACCAAGAAAAGTATTTTTAGAAAGTCTTCCATAACAATTCCAATAAGATATGAAATTTTGAATCATTTTACAGAATGTGAAAAGAAATAATTCTCAAATCACATAATCAAAATAAATAAACAAATTGATCCTTGAACTTTACATAGATTATTTCCGAATGAAATATATTTTTAGAGATAAAAAAAAACTTGAATGTGAAATATTTTTTAATGTTTTTAACTTTTATTTTTTAGAAACCACATTATAATAAGGATAGTGAAACGTTATTATTAAATAGGTAAATAGAAATAAAAAGATAATAATTGATAATAAATTTTTGGTTTTCATAATAATAAATTAAATCACTTGAGGAATGAAAGAATATGGGTCTAGGGGAGAAACTATTATCCCATTTCATGAGGATTATTTTTAACAATAATGAAATTATTTTAATAAAAAACATCATCAGTGAAAAAGAATTGATGTAAAAACCCTTTAAATAGTGTTCATGATAAAAAATTTAAATAATTAGACACATGAAATTATGTATAATAAAATTAAATGATAGGGTAGGTTGTATGCTCTTATAATAATAATTTTCAAGAAGAACAATCATATGTCAATGAATGGAAATGTTCTTACAAAATATCCTTTTGTATTTTCTAACATTTTATTCAAAATATATTGAAATATAAAAATTGATATAAAAAATAAAATTATGTTAATAATTACTTAATAATTATATAATTGTTAAATGAGTAATTATATAAACCGTAGAAAATTTACTATATAATACAAAACATTTCTCAATGAAAGAAAATTTAAGATAAAACCCTAACCATAATTATGGACATCCACAAAAGAATATTAGACTCTTATGTAATAAATATAAATATGTTCATAAACTATTTCATACCCATATTCATATATATAACACGATATATTTTTTCATTATATTCATTTATTTTACATTTATAAGTTAGTTTTTATTTATTTTCATTATCATATGTTTTCAACTTTGATTATTTCATAAAAGTTGTAAAATATAAACATTGATTCTCCATTATTGATACCAGGTTCTTATGTACTAGATTACTAAATATACAAGAATATATTATTGATAATTTTTGAAAATGATCCATTATAATCTATGATAAATTTATTCCGGATTTTAGAAGTTGGAATCTGTGGAAATCATTTTTCAATAACCTAGGATGAACAAATGTTTGTATGTTAATATTTGGTTAAATTTTCATATAATTATTATATAACAATAAAAGATATTATTTTCATAATAATATAATATTTAATCAACAATTAAATTTATAAAACCATATATTTGGGGGTTGATTAAAAACATTTATGTCATTCCACGAAGATGGTTGTTTGCACGTACGCACATATGACGCCTTCTTTTTTCCATAGAATTAGAGAAATGTATGATTTGGTTTATATTTTTTGAATTATAACCATGTTAATTATTTCATATTAATTCATTGAATAAACTTTTTTGACTATCCACAAAAGAAGGTTATGAAAAACAAAATATGTTTCTTCTTAGAGGAAATAGTGTATACATACGCATGAATGACATTGTCATTTTTAAGGAATTAGGGAGGGTAGATAAATTTTATAAAATTTAAATAATAAAATTTTAGTATATTAAAAATTATAATTTAATTAAATTAAAATTTGTTAAATATATTTATAGTAGAAAGAGTGAGAATTAGAAAAACAGGTTACGAAGTAATTGGTACTCATGTTTAGAGTTTGAACCATATAATGGTGTACAACTTTGAAATTGATGAAATATGGATACTAATTTGATAAAATGGACCTTAAACATGAGATATATATCATGGGAATGTAAAAAATAGAATATATTCAATGAGAATATACACTTTTTATTGTTTGTAAAAAGGGTGCTGGAAGACTCCTTTTATAAGAGAAAGCAGTTTTATTTTGGTAATAATATAAAAGGATAAGCCATTATTCAAGGATGGTTGCTCCAAAAGAAGACAATAATGGATACATAATGGTTTTTGGAAAATCATTATCTGAAAAACTCATGTGGAGATAGATTTGTAGTGATTTTTGGCATGTTCTTCTTAGTTTTAACTTTTTACCCAATTTAACTTTTACCATAGTAACCCTTTTATATTCTTAGTAAAATATTTTTATAAATAAAAACAATATATATATTATATTATAATTTGGGTATTATGATTAAAATAATAAAAAAAATAATATTAAATTTATAAAATTTATAATAATTATTTTCTAAATAATAAATGTATAATGTATAAACCGCAATTTTTATAAAACAATTTAAATAGATTAAAATACATAAATAATCAATTTAAAAATTAAATATAAATTTAAAATTTTAAAATTTTAATTATAATATGAAAATGGAATAATAATATTTCCTAGTAACATAGGATCTATAAGGGTTTGAAAATTTCCTCACTAGGCCTATTTTATTTGGATGTGTGGTTATGCCTTGTTTGACTCACATATTTCATCCATTACACATTTTAATTTATTTAATAATATTTGTATTCATGGGTTTGGTTAGAAATACATGGATGATCCATTTTGAGTATAAAATACATATTTGGAAAGATAATACGTTCTATAAATATTTAATGCATTTAAATATTATAATGATCTCAAAAAGTACATGGTATATGTGAAAACAAAGTTTTATAATATTTAGTAAAATATGAAAAAATTGTAATTTTTGGAAAATAAACAAAAAAACATATTTTATAAGGAATAAAAAAATGATATTCATTATTAAGAATATAAATTTAACAATATTATTATTTAACTTTTAATTGGAGGAATAAAATATAATAAAATATATATAATATTATAAGTAAATTAATTTTGAAAATATTAATTGTTACTATTCTTATTTCATTAAAGTTAATAATTGAATTAGTGATCTTATTTTATTCCAATTGAAAATATATTTTATCAAAATTAACCCATAATATATTTATTATCCTATAAGAAAAATGTCATGGATGTCAGCTGAGTACCTATAACCAAATAAATCTAAAAATCAACATCCCTCTCAAGAAAGAAATCATGAAATTTTCCTAGAAACACATCAGGAAATTCCTTAACCACAATTGGAAGGTAAGGCCCCGATATTTTTTTCCTCAAGTTCAATTGTGAATTAAGAAATAATTTTACCATGTTCTAGTAAAGGAGGTACCACTCACTACACCATATATCCTAGAGTTCCCATTTGATACAATAAAGAATACTTATCTATGATATAATCCAGTAACTGTTTTTTTATATACATACCAATCCACCTGAATTATAATATCATATAAATCCATTGTGATAAAAAAATATCCCTAAATAGCTTGAATTCTAATATTAATAATGAATTTGAACGATATAAGAACCCCAATACATTTTTCATTTTATGACATTTCACTCCCTCTATAGAAAAAGTAATGAGTTCTGTTGGATATTTTTAAATATTCTTGATATAAGATTATATAAATGAATGAGATATAATAATATAACATTTATTAGTCTCTAAATACGATTAACTAAATATTTAATATCCTATAGTCACAAGGACATCATTAAAATTTTCCACAGACTCATCCAATCCATCCCACTGCTTCAATATAGTATCCTATGGCTGAAATCTAGTAAAAATTAATTAATAAAACTATACTACACACCCATTAGTTTTTAATGACCGACAAATAATAATGTGTATTATATAAATCATGAAAAATAATTCTAAGTGAGATTATCATCCACCTGAGTTACATATTTGATGATGTGTTGGAAATGTTCATTTCATTTAACAATTCTAATAACACCTGTATCATGTCAAGAGTACACTTCAAGAATATTTTAACGGATTGGTATAAGTTATCTATTTGGAGCATCCACCACCACCCTTTCTATCATTTTTTCACTTCTTCTTCATTTTATATGATTAGCTACAACCACCACTATATGGAAGAGTAATCCAAACAAATCATAAATTAAATCAATTTTCCATCTTTTACGTATAGAAATTTTTAGAAATTCAACATTCATGGTATGATTATACATAGAAAAGTAAAGAAAATTTCTAGTTACAATCCCATATTATACCTCCATAACATAAATCTATCAGTTAATACTATATTTGGTAAATGAACCACTTTATAAAAGTAGTTGGAATACTTAATTATAGAATAATCACAATGATTAAGGGAGATTAAATCTATGGATATATCCATCATCAATGATTCATAGAAAAAATGAATGAAAAAGATGTCCTTGAAGTATTTCCACTCAAAAAATAATTGTTATATTTTCTAAAAAAAATTCCCACCACCTCTGACAAGACTCTTCAATCATTAAGGCTTTATTAACATTTAATGATTCTAGTGTTTCAAAAAAAATAAAAAACACTGGATTATTCCCAACATATAATATTCTTATTAAGGATTATTCTCCCATTGAAAAAGAAGGTGGTATTTGTTTGATAATCATTTGGGATCTATCATTATCTCCCCAAACCATAGATTCACTTCCCCATATTAATATGGGCTATGAACAATACCTTGGTTCATAACATAGACTAAACACACAACTGATTCAATGAGATTTTGATTGACTAGAGTGTTTCCTCAATGAAAATAATATATAATACCCCCCTTGAAACTCTAGTAATACTTCTATTATAATCGTAAACCAAAAAAAAATAAATAATAGAGACCATTATATAAGTGATAAATCTTTTTTTAAACAAGACAAACAATTATGATAAGATTTGAGCACAATATATCATTCAGACTTTATAACATCCCTTGAAAACAAAAGGCCTGTTTTGATGAGATGTAGCCAAGAATTAAATCATAACCCACCACTTATGTCCAAAAAATAAAATATATTATCTACCGAAAAATAAAAATAAACATGAGGATTCTGGGAATGAACGATCCTTTGATACCAATGTTTTACAATCTGACCCACTTCTTCCCAAAACTGTAAGCCTAATAAATATTTGGTAAGACCCTAAGGTAATTCCTAATCCCCATGGGATAACACAAGAACAAGGGAATCCATAACTACCAATGGAAAAAATTTATCCCAAAAATTAAAAAAAAATTAAATAGTTGGATTACAGAAATGAAATGCAACCTGCCAATACAAATCAACAAAACTGATGACCAAGACTACAAAAAAATCATTTTCCAATACAAAAAAATATAAACATAAGTACACAGATAGTAGAAAACCCATATACATTTCATATGAGATTAAACATCCCACCATGCCACAAAAAAATGTCTCAAACCTTACTAAAATAGATACATGACACTAAATTGTAGAATTTCCCCTTTTAATATTCCAAATAAAACAAGACAAAATACACCCATGGTTTTGTGTCATAAAAATATCGTAGTAGAATATCACTAATGGTTCCATAAGTATCCAATAAAAAATAAAATAAGTATGATCATATAAATAAATACACGGTATAAAATATATCTTTATAAATTTTTCAACAAAACATGTAAATTTATCCTTTTTCGAATACCTTATAAATAATACACAAGAAAACCATTTTGAAGTATTTTCTAAATAAAGAATTTATCAAGAAGTTATTAATAAAAAACATTCCAAAATGAGTTTCGAGGAAAATAATACAGGGTTTGGTTAGGTTTGGGATAGTTTATATCCTCTCATATTAGTGATCAAATGAATATGATCATATATATCCCTATAACATGATCTTAGGGATGCGATAAAACTATGATAAATGAACCCCATGGTCATAACAATGTTTTGTTAAAGTTGTATTTTATTCATGTTAAAGGTAGATGAAAACTATCTGATAATTATTTTCCAAATCTATCCCCCCTATATAAACTTGTTTCCTATATTTCCTAACCCATAGTTGGGGGATTTCAAATTTATGATTTAAATCAGTCAAAATCACATCAAATATCATCCCAACATTCATAAAAAAAATTATGTGACATCTATTTAAATTTCCAATAAAACATAGGAATCTATTTTCTAACTAAAATGAATTTATCAAATTTAAATATTCATAACAATTAAAACTAACAATTTGAGATGATCACTAAAGCATGTTTTTTACACAATGTATTTCCATGAAACCACCCACCTAGAACACTTGGTATTTTCTGCCCAAATATGAATTAAACTTGCCGAGAAAAAAAATCTACTATGAAGAAAAGGAGAGACCTAAACTGTTAAACACTTATCAAGAAACCCAGATTCAATAAAATTATGACCAATATGGAACAAATATATGACAATCCAAGTAAATCTCTATATAAGTAAATAATGACCAATATATATATGGTCACATTCTTATGTCCAAAAAATGGAAGAAATTTAATTTTCATTGATCAGGAAATTTCCCATATATTATAACGACCCTGACTTCTCATACATTAAAATTATATAAAATTTTGGGAATACTTAAATGAATATAAAAATAGATTCCCAAATACCATATTATTTTAATTCCTTTTGGAATATGGAACACTTGTAAATATGTGGGCTATATTTTCTACCAATATGTTAATTATGTCAATAATCCTTATTAGAGAAATAAAATGAAATACATATCCTCATAACCTATGGAAGAAAACCTAAAATGGGGTGTGCTTGTATACTCATCATCGGTGAACAAGGGATATGGGTAAATATAACCATAAGAAAAAGGCTATGAGAAAATGATCACGAAAAAAGAAGAGCATACCATATATATAAAAGATCTTATACATGAATCATTACATAAGGCTTGGATTTTCATAATTCTTGAATAATAATGAAATAAAAATTAAAATCCATGAATGAATAACATATAAATAACGAAATAGAATTTTTGGAAAACACATAAGAATATAAAATTATTTCCAGGGTTTCCATTGATTCTCTTCCAATACCATCATAGTAGAAAATCTCTAGTCCCCATATTATCTTGGTAGTCATGGTTTACTCCCATGAATATCTTAGAAGCATGAGTTAACTCTTGATACCATCATGGTAGGCATGGTTCACTCCTATGGGCATACTCGTAGGTGTTGGTCACTCCCAATATCATATTGGATTTTCTCATTAGATATAAGTCTTTACCCAATGTATTGGAGGGACATATAAGAACCACCCATCTCAAAAAGAAATCAATCCATCATGTGCCACTAAATCAAAAAAATAATCATAACCCATGTGTAGAAATGGGTATCATAAAGATTTAGTCATATTATAACATATCGAAAAATATAGGTTTCATAATTGTTTCATAAGAAACATAACCTACGGAAATAATAGGGTTTCAAAAGCATATATCCCATTAAAGAGAAATTGAATTCATAAAAATCATTGCATAAAAACATAAACAATTCTGAGTAATTATTTTTTTGAAAAATTTAATAATTTCCCAAAAAATGCATGATTAACACTAGAGTATTTCATATTATAATGGAAATAAATTTGTATGACATATTAGAAAAATTTCACGAAGAAAATATCTATTCTTCTTTAAAAATTATTTTTAATCATAAAACCATTTGAAAACCATTATCATTGATAATAACATTGAAAAATAATAAATGATTCATTGAAAACCATAAAACATACTAAAATAAGTTTTTCATTTAAAGTGATATTCAATGATCATATAAATTGTTTTTAAACATTTATGAAAAATTGATTTTTTAAATAAAATATATTTCTGACCAAATAGAGAAATTCTGTCATATTTTTCATAATTTTTTTCTTAATTATCTTAAATACTAAAAAGTGAAAAATGGTACAAATACATGGATATATACTAAATAAATTAATTACATGTATAATCATGGGTTCTCTTGATATATTGATCATAATATTTCATCAAAAGGAGCATAATCATTAACAATCTCAAAAAACGATGAGGTTGTTTCAATAAACATTTACCACTTGGTTACGTGGGACCACACTCTCCATGTAAAAAGGTTAATTACATAAATCATAAAAATTTAATTAAAATAATTTTATTCATGATATAACATTTCAAATGGAAGTACTTAAACCTTGAAAAATAATGTATGTTCATAACAAAGCATGTGTCTCAAATAAAATAATAGAGAAAAAACTATCTTAGAAATGTGGTAACTCTTTAAAAATTAACACCATGAAATAAATATCAAAAAATTCATATGTAAATACCCTAAAATTTAATTATCATAATAATTTAATACATTCATGGGAATTATTAACCCCACAAATAAATCATGGGTGGTTCATAAAGCATGTATCTCATGAAAATAAAAGGTGAGATGAAATTCCCTTACCTTGTGTCATGAATCTATTCATACTTATATATAATTACATTATAATAAATTGAAATTTATTATAAATATTTTACAGAATCATATTATTATATATAATATCATATATGGTTTAATTATGAATTTATATTTCCTGTCTGTTAATGCTTTCGTGTAAAGGTTGCACATCGGGTAATATTCCGTTTGTTTCTCGCATGAGTCTTAATTTGTTAAATCTTTTCTTATTATACATATATAATGATTTAAATTATTTAATCCATTATATAAATATATTATATATTTGTTATATGTGTATTATAATAATCTATATAATATAGAATTATATAATGGAATGCACAGTTCATGGAGACAGTAGGTCGTATATACTCATGCACGTTGTTTCTATTTTTATTATCGTATTGAATCAAAGAAAGAAAGTAACATATATGTATATATTTATATATTATTATTAAATTTGAATGAATATATAATATATATCATAGAAAATTACTAGACGCTTCATTATTACATTTCATGATTGATGTGAATGAGTAAAATCACTTTGAGGGGGCGGTTTCCCACACTTCCTGAAACAAAATTATCGTTTTTACACAAAATAGATAGTATATAAATATATTTGTTTTAAAATAATTGAATAAAAATAAAAAAAATAATTATAATATATATGATATATAAACATAGTTTCCAACAAAATTCCAACCATGATAGGTGGTAAACAAAGAACGAACAATCATCGTTTCGTGAGGCAGTTGTTCGCCGGACACATAAAAAGTATGTTCATTTCTCATTAGGTGGAAGTGTATGTAATTGTTGGTTGAACCTGTATCAGAAAAAAAAATTTGAATATTTGGTATATTGGTGTTTTTTAATAATATTTTAATAAGGATAGTTTGGTGGGTGGAAAAATAAAATAATATAAAGGTGATTTATGGAGGGTCTAACATCTAAATCTTATAAATCGTTTTATTTTTCACAAAAGGGATTCCCAGAAAGGCCTTATGCCTAAAGGGAGGATTAACCAGAGAATGGGAGGTGCGTTTGGAATTTTATTTTTCAAAAAATTTTATAAACCTAAGTGGTTTGGAATTTGTAAATAATAGGGGGTGACCATTTATAGGGGAGGGAAAGGATATAATTATCATTTTTGAAAATAAGTTATGTATACCACGTTTTTAACTTTAAAAAATCATACTAAACTAGCCAAAATCAATAATGGAAGATTTTTGGAAGAAAAAATCCCATTTAATTACTGTTTTACAATTGGATAAGTTGTTTGGGTTCTTAATTTTATTGTTTATTCCCTTGTTAAAATTAATCAATGTTATTAATTTTAACCGCATTCACTAATCATTAATGTCCAAAACTAAATTATCCATTTTATACATTATAAATTATTATTTATAGAAATATATAATCCATTTATAAAAATTAAAATCAAAGAAGTGACATAAATTAATTTTAATTTAATCCTACAAACAGAATGACATTGCGCGTTTTTAATGTAAAAACATCCAAAAGATTGCAAATTTTTTATACCTAGTTTCAAAGTGAAGATGATTGTAATCGAATAAATTTTATTAATTGATAAAAAAGATATAATTTATATATTAATTAAATTTACAATTTAAACATATAAAAAATTATATAAAAAATTATTTCATAATTAAAATTCACTATTTTTCACTATTCATAAAAAATGAAGTTTATTAAGAAAAATCCCAAAATTTCACCCTAAGATAATTTATAAATTATAAATTAAAAAACTAAGATTATTTTGTTGGATTAAATTTTTTAAAGTGCTTAAATTAATTTTTTTTAGAGGGCATTAAACTTAGTTCATTTTAGAAAACAATTTTTCCAAACATATTAGTACTTTAAAAAAAATTATACCTTTCATTATCAAAACCATTATAATAATTTATAAAAAATATTTATTACTATTCATATTAATATATTAAAAATATGGGATATAATTATCTCATTAAAATAATTATAAAATATAAAATGATGTTTCATAGAATCTTGGTGTTTTGTGTAACTTACGCCAATTTAGTATGGCATGTAATACAAGGAAAGTGCGTTCCCTATGAAAGGAATATTTGAATTAGTGAAATATAAGACATAAAATAAAATTAAATCATTTTATAAAAAATTGGTTCATAAAAACATGGGTTCTTATAATCTACCCCATTAAACTGAAATTTCAATCAAAATATATTATTCGGTTAAGAAAATATGGATAATTTTGTTTCATTGTATCCTGAAACTTCAATATAGCTTAAAAATATCTGGTGATTTATCTAAAACATATTGACCAAGTGAGTTGTCTTTTTCATAGATCTTTCTACGATCGATCCAAAAATTTAACAGGTTGTTCCCCATAAGAATGAACATGCTCTAGTGTTATGACCTTTGAGTTTACTATATGTTCAGGTTAGGAATGTACTTACACAGGATAGATACATGGAACACATTTTGGAAATGAGGGTGATTTGGAGGATGTTCCAAGAAATAGGATACCATTCCAATATAATGAATAATTTCAATGTGACTTATAAACATAGGGATTAGTTTCTATTTCTTCTAGAATCTCACAACCTTCTTCCTTGTTGGTATTGAAAAAAAAATTTCACCAACCAAAAATTGTAGATCATTCCATAAGTTAGAAGAATAACATTTCTTTAGGCTTTGAGTTGAATTGATATGATGTTGTGTCGTTCTAAGCTTCTCTCTCATTTATTTAGGAATCTCAGTTAACAATATATTTTATTCTCTAACTTCATCCAAACATGTTATATATCTACATTTAATCGCATATAGGGCTTCATAATATGTGATTCAAATTCTAGGGTGAAAGCTATAATCATAAGAAAACTCAATGAGAGGAAGGTGTTGAACCTGGCCCCCATTGAAATCCATAGAAAATAATCTCAACATATCCACTAGTGTTTGAAATATTCTTTTAGACTAACCATAGTTCTGAGGATGGTAACCAGTGCTAAAAATCAATTTCTTATCAAGTGATTACTGATTTCTTCACCACACTTTATTGGTAGAACTCATATTTTGATATGATAAAAAGTAATTTGGTACTCTGTGAAACCATAACACTTCCATAATGAATATCATGTAAATATATTCTAGAGAAAATTCTTCTCTAACAGTGATGAAGTGTGCTGATTTTGTAAGCTGGCCAATTACCACCCATGTAGCATTATACCCTTTAGCGTTTTTGGGGATTCAAATGAAAAAAATCCATATTGAGGTTCTCCCATTTCAATTTCAGTATGGTTAATGGATCAAACATAACTTTAGACTTTTTCTTTCATCCTTAACTTGATTTCATACTAAGCACTGAGATACAACTCAATGATATCCCACTTCATGACATTCCACTATAAGTATTCATTCAAGTATCTATACATCACTAATATTCCTAGATGAATAGATAATGAAGAACTATAAGATTACTCAAATAGAACATTCTTCAAATTAGGTTTGGAAAGAAAACATACATGGTTCTTGAACCTTGTCATTTCAACCTGATAAAGGTTAAAATCTAGAACATTTTTAACTTTCTTTTTCATCTAAAATACTTCCCTCTATGCCTCCTTATTCATTACATTGATAGAGGTTTAGACATTTATTTGAGACAGATTCAAATTTTTCCTATCCTTCAGGATTTATACCTCAATATTTTGAAAATATAGAAATATTGGTTCTTTTATAATTGTCATCATGTATAAGCTAGCATGATATGTTCAACTCCAAGAATTTGCCACCATGTTCGCATTTCCTGTGTAGTAATGAATTGAGCAGTCTGAATCCATTATCAAATCTACCCATATTCTCTAGAACATGTTCACCTCCTTTTGTGTGAGTATATTTCTTAAATTTTATGATCACTATATAGGTCACACTTTTCTCCATATAGAAAATTCCTTCATGTATTTAACTAAAAAATTACTACTGCGAACACCAAAACATGCATTGGGCAATTTTTGTAATGATTCATCAACTTCCATGAGGCATAAGTGATAAATAGGTTATTCTATATAATAACACATCATATTCCCTTAATAGATGTAATAGTATAGATTACAATAAATTCACTGTTATAGGGTAATATAAGAATATGTGCATTATAATACCCCATGATTCCACATTACACTTCTCTTTGAATAATATAGTAGCATGTGTTGTACGCAACTTCGAGTTCTAACACACACCAAAACCAATCAAAATACCTGTTATGAATAGTAATACCCACTTTTTTTAATTTTATAAATTTTATCATTCAAAATGTACTTCATTTTTGGATTTAGAATATTGAAATTAGCTTAGGGTGAATTTTTGGTATTTTTCCGAAAACATTCAATTTTTGATGAATAGTGAAAAAACACTGAGTTATAGTTTAAAACAAAATTTTTATTGAAATAATTATTTATTTTATTTAAATTTAATTATGGTCAAATTAATAACATAATACCTATATAAGTGCAATGTCATTCATTGGAGTTAGTTTAGAATAATTTTAGATCTATAAAAATTTTATGGAACCTTTCACCGTCTTTTACCCACCTACTAGGAGAATTTGGAAATTCACATAAAACATAATTTTACGGCTTCTTTGAGTTGAATTTTGAAAATCCAAGAGACACAATTAATATCAAGGAGTAAAATTTTATTCAATAAGATAAAAATAATTTTTGGTGAATAGTATCTTTTTACTTTTATTTACCACGGTTAAAAGTAAATAGGGTAATTAAGGGTAAAAATTTTATTAATATTATGCTAACACATATTATATTTCTATTGGAAAAGGGTATCTTTACCAAAAACAACCTCAGGAATAAAATATTATCATTTAGGACCACTTGGATTAGATTAGGACATTTATTATTATTTAATTAAAAGAAGAATTAAGTGAGTTCAAATCAATGTTTAATTACTAAAACATTTTCAATATAGGGTTATACATAAGATAAATTCGATTATAAATATGAATTATAAAGATAAAAAGATTTAATACATAATTATATTTTTTTTATAATTTTTATACATTAAATAATTTAATTTATTTATGAGATAATTGTGATGTATTAATTACCTAAATAATGAAATATTAAAATAACTAATATTATAAATATTAAAAATAAAAGTAATTTAGGTCTTTTAATGAATTTCAATAATTTTCTAGTTTAATATGACATATTAGGATTGGTTATATAAATTTTTTTAGAAGTAAAAATGCTGTTATAAAATTATCAAAAACAAAATACCCAATAGTGTCACAATTGACATAAAAGAGTTTTTAAAACAAATATTATATTATTAATTCATATTCTATTCTTAAAAATCTATGTTTTCAAAAAAATGACTTATATAATGATATTTGTATCATAAATGTACCACTTGGGGATCTCTTGGATGTTTATAGTAAGTTTATTAACCATATAATATAAAAATACAAAGATACATGGTAAATGTCTAACTATTTTACTAAGAGTTAAATACAAATGATACAGTTAATATAGTGACCCGAACCTATCTAAAATCTTTTTATTGAAAGGATTTCTACCCATACCCACCTTAACTTTGAAATAATTCACTTTGGATCCATTAGAAACCAAATATGAATTTATTATGAAATAATATTTCTAGCTTTTCCAAAGGTGCCTCTCGCCCCTCTTATAAAAGGGCACTCCCCCTTCTCTCTAATTAACACCTTCAATGCCTTCTAGATTGGCCAAAACCTACCCAAATATTCTCACAAATTCTCTCACTTCAACCTAGAGGTCCTATTTTGATCAGAAACACAACCATAGGAGCCCTTTTGATCAAATCAATAACCTGAAGAAGAGGTAATGTTTTCACCACCCTCTTTCAAGTTCCTTTCTTCTTCAACTTATTATTTCTTTGTTATTTCCATTCTGAAATAATAACGGCAATATCTTTTATATACTGTGATGTTATTATAAATATGTTACAACTATATTCAGTATTTTATCCATCCTTTTAATGACATGTCACCATATGTGTGTACGTACAGTCTACCCTCTCCACGTTGTGGTGTAATTTTTATTCAATACATTATTATTCGGATGGATATAATAATGATCTGTAATTCTTGTAAGTAATAAATATAACATGATAATTATTATGTATATATTATATACCATCCAATTATAAATTATTTTAATAACAAAATAATGATATAGTCGCCCTTGTGTATGTACAGATTACCATCTCCACGAACGCGATGAGATTTATTCCCCATCGTATCCATTCAATTCTAATTCTCATTTGATGATTGAAAATAATTCATAAGTACTTGATATCATTCTGAATATGAATAAGATACAACCTATGCATAAAAAACATGGCTTATGTAACAAAACATAAAAAAAATGAGTAAGTTAACACCCAAAACAACGATAATACTAAGCTATTATTAACAAAGCAATGATAAAAGATCACATATGATAGAATATTAATGTATATGATTATTTTATAATTTAATAACAATTATTTCAAAATTATACAAAATTTTAACCTACCCTCAACCAATAAAAGGTACAATGTAATGGTTTATTTCACAATCTCTTCATTATTTGAGGTTGTTTATACGTAATTATCTACTGGGACCTCTTTATCATCCACATCTGTGTTTCAAAAAAATGTATTTCAAATCATTCTTACTATATTGCAGACTAAGTTTTAAATTCATTTATACCCTTGTTTGAATTTTTATAAGAAGATTATAAAGGAATCTTTCTATCGTTTTCCAAATAAGGTCCTTTTAAACCTTTTCTATAGAATTAAGGTAAGTATGTCTTTTTTATCTGATACGGCGGGTGCGGCTATTTTACACCATTCTAAAATCTTTGAAGCATCCCTTTGTATATTATAAGGATATTTTCAAATTAAATGTTTTATTTTATAATTATGGGACTTTTAAATGATTTAAAAAAAGAGATATTTCTCTAAAATAGTTTTGATTTCATCTATGTCAACATCCTTTTATGGATTTTAAGCTTATATGAAGTTGTTTTGTTATAATACAAAACTTACATATTTTATTAAAGGTTGTGTGATATGTTTGAATGTGGATGTGTTATTTTTATTCCAATCATGGTTTATGGAGAATGTATTGACATTTCGTATGCTAGTTTTAATACGAATGATTATGTTTTGTTTAAACCTATTCATATGAGGAATGCATTGGACTTAATAGGTGATGAGTAGAGCCTTCTATAGCTCCTCGATGCATTGGTAGGTCTCATGATACAAACTAGTGTCTAGGAATAAGGCCTTGGAAGAATCTTATTTGTAGTCTTCACACAAGGCCTTGACTATGTGGTTATGATAGTCTGGCATTATGCATTCCATCATTATGAAAGTGGTTATTGATATTGCATGTGATTATTAGATTAGTAGAATATCCATGTGAATAAGTAAATGGAATTATTTCATTGCATTTCTGCCATATTATGCTGATGTTCAAGTTTAAAAAGCTTCTTTTTTAGTTACACATTGCCTTAAATGGATATGTCTAATTATGAATGTTTCTACAATATCGTTATCCTTACTGGGCATTTGAGCTCACCCATTTCAATGTTTTATTTTTTCCAGGATGTGAAGAAGTATTTTATGAATGACCTTCAGGGATAGTGTGAGGGGATATTAGTGTGGAGACAATTTTTTGTTTTACTTTTCACTATATGATGTAATGTAAACTTAATGAATATATCTAGTGATTCAAATGATACTAAACTAATCTGTCTTTGGAGAATTGATCTTTTATGATAATGAAAATGTTATGTAATAATGCACTGACTCTGGGTAACTGGGGTCGGGGCATTATAGTTCGTATCAGAGAAGTTTAGTACAAACCATGGAAGCAAGATTTAGATATACTCTGATTAGAGCACATAGATCTAAGATGGACTTTGAGGATTAGTATAGAAGAACTTCCTAGAATTTTGGTATTGTAGATATTTTGTGAGTTTTCTAAGAAATACAACCCTGTCTAGATACGAGCAGGTAGAGGCAGCTCTGGCACAAATATACCTAGGGGTAAAACCCAAAAACACCACTTTGTGTTAGACTCGAACAGGAACTGGTGCACGACAATGAGCCATGCATCACTCTTGGTTATGACACTCCCAGGGGAAATTCTTAGGATAATTATCATTTTCTTTACATACCATTATGAAGGGTTTATGAGTATATACTTATCAAAGAAAACAATTTTATGATTATGGATAATATCCATAAATAGTTCAATTTTTGTTATGTGTTTTACAAGTTTGGATTTATGTATTGCGATTCATAAACTAATCTAGTGTATTCCATCTTTTAGAAATGGTGCCTAGTGGAAGAAATGGAAACATTATCAATGAATGTACTCCGTGTATGGATTTCCCTCTTACGAAAGATAATTATAGTGGAGCTGGTGATGAAACTGGTGTTGATCGGCTAATCACCATACTGGGACAACTCACTCAGGTTATGAATAATAACCTTACCCGTATGGAGCACCATGATCTGCAGCCTGGAGGATCAATGTTAGTCCTATTCATGAGGAAACAACCTCCAACCTTTAATGGGAGTACAAATCCATTAGTAGCTAATCAATGGATAAAATACTTAGAGAAAATATTCCATGCATTGGGGAGTAGTGATAGTGAAAAATTTATCATTGAAATTTACCGCCTCACTAGAGATGCTGATCAATGGTGTTCATTGATTCAAAACAAAAAGGAAGATGATGAAGTATCAAATATGGAATGGAGGGAGTTAAAATATCTTTTTTTAGAAAAATACATTCCTCGTGACCATTGAGCAGATATGGAATAGAAATTTCTGAGTCTGAGAAAAAAGGAGGATGAGAATGTCGCAATGTATGAGGCTAACTTTACAAGGTTAGAAAAGTATGCTGGAGATTATATACAGAACCCAAGAAGTAAGATCGATCATTTATTTATTGGGTTAAAACCATTTCTTCGTCAAGCATTAGTGTCACAATACTTTTCGTCGTACGAAGAAATTGTCTCATGTGCTATCAAGATAGAAAAATATTTCTCTAAGTCTTACGACTTTAAAAAAAGCAAGAGAAGAAGAGATCATCTGATCAATATGGGAATGTAAGTAAGGGGAAGAAGGGAAAAGTTGAATATCCATCCTTCAGTAAATGTAGGAAGAAACAACCCGGTATTTTCTTGAATGGAATTGGAGTCTATTACAAGTGTGGTGAAAAAGGCCACCAAGCTCGTGATTGCAAGGGGAAGAATGAAGCTACTGATGTTCAATGCTACAATTTCAGGGAGATTGGACATCATGAAAATGAATTTCCTAAGCGTCAGGGGAGATTACCTTAGAAAAGGCCAAGGGATCAATGACAAGCATATAATATCACTACTGTTGAGGTAGAAGCTTCGAAAGATGTGGTGGAAGGTAATTTAATGGTTTCCTCATGTTTAGAAAATGAATTATTTGATTCTGGATCATCGCATTGTTTCACATCTTCCCAGTTTTTTAAGAAAATTAGATATTTCCAATTTGATTTAACAAAGGAGTTCTCAGCTAAAACTCATAAGGGATATATCATTGCTACAAAGTTCTGTGGATCTGTTCCCATTAGGGAATATAAATGTTCTTTATTTGATGATCTCATTGTCATAACTATGATTGAGTTTGATATAATCCTCGCTATGGATTTGATTTCGAACCATGATGCGAAGATTTATTGTAAGAAGAAGGAGGTTAAATTTTTTGATGATGATGATAAAGAACACCTTATCATTAGAGCATAATCATCACCACCTGATTCTTACCTAGATCCACCCCCACTAGCTCAACTAAATTCAATTATTGAGGAGGAAGAGAATGAAATAACTGTGGGTAAGGAAATGAATTTTCAAATAGAGGATGTACATATTGTGAAAGAATATGTACATGTGTTTCCGGAAGATTTACCTGGACATCCTCTAGAATAAGTAATTGAGTTATCCATTGATTTAATTCTAGATTTAAGTCCCATATTGAAGACCCCTTATTGAATGGCCACTGTGGAATTAGTGGAACTAATGAAACAACTAGTGTAATTGAGTAATAAATGATTTATTTCCCTAGTGTTTCTCTTTGGGGAGCCCTTGTCCTTTTTGTTATGAATTAAGATGGATCTATGAGGTTATGTATCGACAAAAGGGAGATCAATTCTATAACAATAAAGAACAAGTATCCCCTACCTCACATTGCTGATTTATTTGACCAACTTCATTGAGATCAATACTTTTCTCAGATTGAACTTCGATCTAGATACCATCAGTTGTGTGTGAAGAAGGAAGACATTTCGTAGATTGTATTTCGAACCAGGTATGGGCATTACGAATTTACAGTAATTCCTTTTGGGATGACTAATTCACCCTCAATTTTCATGGATCTAATGAATAGGGTTTTTAAAGAAATATCTCAGTGATTTTGTAGTGGTATTTATTGATGATATCTTGGTATATTCTAAAAGCTATGAAGATCATGAAAATCAATTGCACATTATATTGAAGTCTCTGAGAAGACATGAATTATATGGTATGTTTAGCAAGTGTGAGTTCTGGATTCAGGAGATATCTTTTCATAGACATATTGTCTCTAAGGATGGAATTTGCATTGATCCTTCTAAGACCCAGGCAATACACGAATGGCAAAAAGCAATGAGTATAACTGACGTATGCAGTTTTATTGGTTTAGCAGGTTATTATCGATGATTCGTCCAAAATTTGGCACATTTGGAAAACCCATTAATGAAGCTCACACGTAAAGGGGTTAAATAGTTTTGGAAAAAAGAGTGGGAATATGGTTTTGAATAACTGAAGTGATGATTAGTCAATGCTCCTATATTGACTCTACCATTGGGGAATGATGGGTTCGTTATTTATAGTGATGCATCGAACAAAGGACATGGTGGTGTCCTTATACAGAATGATGTAGTTATTCCCTTTGCATCACGATAACTATAAATTAAAGAGAAAAACTATCATACTCATGATCTTGAGTTAGATGTTGTAATCTTTGTTTTGAAGATATGGAGACATTATCCGTATGGTGAAAATGTGGGATATAAACTGATCACAAGAGTTTGAAGTACATTTTCACACAGAAAGAACTCAACATGAGGTAAAGGAGATGGCTTGAACTACTCAAGGATTATGATTGCACGATACACTACCACCCAGGGAAGGAAAATAAGGTGGGAGATGCTTTGAGTAGAAAAGATCACGGAGTTTTGTCCAAGATGAAAATTGAGATGGATCCTATTTTCATGGATCTAGTAAAGTTAGAAATGGGAATAACCATGGAAGGTGAAACATCAAGGATTTTTCAAATGGTTGCCAAACCATCTTTACTAGAAAGGATAAAGAGTTCCCAGACCAATGATGAAGAGTTTAAAAAGCATATTAAAGCTGTAAATGATGGGATATTGAATGAAATTGTGTATGAAGATGGAATTTTGAAATTTGGGAAGAGACATTGTGTTCCCAATATACCTAATCTAAAAAGGGAATTGTTGGACGATGATCATAGTTCCAATTTCTCTATACACCCTGGGAGCACAAAAATGTATAGAGATTTCAAGGAACATTTTTTATGGGACAACATGAAGAGGTAGATTACTGATTTTGTGTCAAGATGCATGGTTTTTCAACAAGTGAATGCTGGAAGGAAACATCCTAGAGGATTCATGCAACCTCTTCCCATACCTGAGTGGAAATGGGATAATATAACGATGGACATTGTCATGGGACTACCAAAGAATCCTATAAGGAATGATTCAATATGGTTCATTGTTGATCTTCTTACCAAGTCAGCACATTTTCTTGCTATATGGGAGGATTTACCACTTGAACGTCTTGAAAGACTATATATTAATGAAGTTCTAAGACTTCATGGACTACCCATATCGATTGTTTCGGAATGTGATCCACATTTCAAATCAGGATTCTTGAAAAGACTTTAAAAATACATGGATACTGAACTTCATTTGAGCACTACCTACAACCCTTAAACAGATGGACAATCAGAACAGACAATTAAAACCTTAGAAGTCATGTTGCGATCCTACTCACTTGACTTTCAGGGTATGTGGGATCAATAGTTACCTCTAGTTGAATTTTTTTATAATAATAGATTCCATTCAAGTATTCATATGACACCATATGAAGTGTTATATAGAAAGAGATGTCGCAAACCAACCTTTTGGGATGATGTTGGTGAATGAAAACTTGTAGGCCCAGAACTGGCGGAGGAAATGATGTAAAAGTTAAAGGTAATCCAAAACCACATCAAAGAAGCTCAAAGTAGGCAGAAGAGTTGTACTGACAACTGAAGGAAGGATTTGTAATTTCAGGTAGGAGATCATTTTTTCTTAAAGGTATCTCCATGGAAGGGAGTTATACATTTATGTAAGAAAGGTAAACTGAGTCCCATGTACATCGGACAATTCGAAATTCTAGAACGAATTGGGGTTTTAGAATACCGTTTGGAAATGCCGCCAAGTCTCTCCAAAGTTCACAATGTGTTCCATGTATCACTATTGAGAAAATACATGCCCAACCCAACGCATGTACTCACCTATGAGGAAGTAGAACTGGAACCTGATATCTCTTATTTCGAAGAGTTGGTCAGGATTCCTGATACCAGAGAACAAGTGCTGAGAAACCGGATGACTCGTCTGGTAAAAGTTCTACGGAGAAACCATAAGATAGAAGAGGCAATGTGGGAACCCAAGGAACATATGATGAATAAAAACCTGAGCCTTTTCACGTGGTAGTATTCTAGAAATTTCTAGGATGAAATTATTTGATGTAGGGGATAATGTAACACCCCAAGCTTCCACGGTACGCTTCACTTTGAATAATACAGTAGTGTGTGTTGTACGTAACATCGAGTTCTAACACACCACAACCAATCAAACTAGCCGTTATGAATAGTAATAAACAATTTTTGAAATTTTATAAATTTTATCATTCAAAATGGACTTCATTTTTGGATCCAGAATATTGAAATTAGCAAAGGGTGATTTTTTGGTATTTTTCTGAATACATTAAATTTCTGATGAATAGTGAAAAAAAACACTGAGTTATAGTTTAAAACCAACTTTTTTATTTAAATAATTTTTTATTTTAATTTAATTTAATTAAGGTCAAAATAGATAAATAATATCTATATAAGTGCAATGTAATTCATTGAAGTTAGTTCAGAATAATTTTAGATATATAAAAATTTTATGGAACTTTTCACCGTCTTTTACCCACCTCCTAGGAGAATTTGAAAATTCACATAAAACATAATTTTACCACATCAAAGAGTTCAATTTAGAAAATCCAAGAGACATGGTTAATATCATGGAGTAAAATGTGGTTCAATACGGAAAAAATAATTTTTGTGAATAGTAACTTTTTACTTTTCTTTTCCACGTTTAAAAGTAAATAGGGTAATTAAGGGTAAAAATGATATTAATATTACCCGAAAACATGTCCTAATTCGATTTTAAAAGTGTATCTCAACAAAAAACAACTTTATGAATAAAATATTATCATTTAGGTCCACTTGGATAAGATTAAGACATTTATTATTATTTAATTCAAAGAAGAGTTAAAAGATTTAAAATCAATGTTTAATTAAGAAACAAATTTTAGTATAGGGTTATAAACAAGATATATTCAATTATAAATATTCATTAGAAATATAAAACTATTTCATACATAATTATGTTTTATTTATAATTTTTATACATTAAATAATTTATTTAATTTATGACATTATGGTGATGCAGTAACTACCAAATTAATGATATATTAAAATAATTGATATTATAAATATCAAAATAAATGTAATTTGAGGATTTTTATGAATTCTACTAACTTTATAGGTTAATATTAAATATTAATATTGTTTATATAGTTTTTTTTCGAATTAATAATGCTTTTATGAATTTATCAAATACAAAATACCCAATAGTGTCAAAATTGACATAAAAGAGTTTTTAAAACAGATATTATATTATTAATTCATATTATTTTCCCAAAAATATATGGTTCAGACAATTTACTTATATAATGATAGGTCTGACATTAATGGACCACTTGGGGGGTCAATTAGAAGTTTATAGTATGTTTATTAACCATATAATATAAAAATACAAAGAGACATGGTAAATATAAAACTATTTAACTAAGAGTTAAATATAAATGATAAGGTTAATATAGTGACACAAACCTATCTAAAATATATTGGTTGAAAGGATTTCAACCCATAACCACCTTAATATTTATATAATCCACTTTAGTGCCATTAGAAACCGAATATTAATTTATTATAAAATAATATTTCTAGCTTTTTCAAAGGTGCCCCTCACCCCTCTTATAAAAGGGCACTCACCCTATTCTCTAATTCACACCTTAAAAGCCTTTTGGCTCGGCCAAACCCTACCCAAATATTTTCTCATCTTCTGTCAATTTAACCTAGATGCCTTATTTTGATCATAAATCCATCCTATGGATCCCTTTTTATCAAATCAAGAACCCGAAGAAGAGTTAATGTTTTCACCTCCCTCTTTCAAGTTCTTATCTTCTTCAACTTCTTCATTATTTGTTATTTCCATTATAAATTAATAACTCTAGTATCATTTATATACTGTGATGTTATTATAAATATGGTACAACTATATTTAGTATTCTATCCATCCTTTGAATGACATGTCAACAAACGTGCGTACGTACGGTCTGCCGTCTCCACGTCGTGGTGTAATTTTTATTCAATACATTATTATTCAGATGGGTGTAATAATGATCTTTAATTCATGTAAATAATAAATATAACATGACAATGATTCTGTATATATTATATAACATCCAATTATATATTATTTTAAAAAAAAATAATGATATTTTCGCTCGAGCGTAGGTGCAGATTACCGTCTCCACGAACGCGATAAGATTCATTCCCCATCATATCCATTAAAGTCTAATTCTCATTTTATGATTAAAAATAATGTTTAAGGACTTGATATCATTCTGTATATGAATATGATTCAACCAATCCATAACAACCATGTCTTATGTAACAAAACATATAAAAGAAAATGAGTAAGTTAACACCCAAAACGGCGATAATACTAAGATATTATTAACAAAGCAATATTAAAAGATCATATATGATATCACATTAATGTATATGATTCTCTTATAATTTAATAACAATTATTTCACCATTATACAGGAGTGTAACCTACCCTCATCCAAGGAAAAGTACAAGGTAAGGGGTTATTTCTGAATCTCTTCATTATCCGAGGTGGTTTATACGTAATTATCTATTGGGACCTCTTTATCATCCACATCCCTGTCTCTTAAAAATGTATTCCAAATCATTATTACTATTTTATATACTATGGTTAAAAGTCATTTATACCCTTGTTTGAATTTTTATATGAATTTTATAAAAGAATCTTTCTATCGTTTTCTAAACAAGGTCCTTTTTAACCATTTCGACAGAATTAAGGTCATAATGTCTTTTTTAACATATACGGCAGGTGGGACAATTTTCCGCCATTATAAAATCTTTTATGCATCCCTTACAAGATTATATGGATATTTTCAAAGTAAATTTTTTATTTATATTTATGTGACTTTAAAATGATTTCAAAAAAAGAGATATTTCTCTCAAATAGTTTTCATTTCATCTATGTCAACATCCATTGATTGATTTTAAGCTTATTTAAAGTTGATTTATTATAATAAAAAACTTACATATTTTATTGAAGGTTTTGAGATATATTTGACTATGTATGTGTTATTTTTAAGCCAATCATGTTTCTGGAGAATGTGTTGAAATTTTATATGCTAGTTTTAATACAAATGTTTATGTTATGAATAAACCTATTCATATGTGGAATGCATTGGACATAATAAGTGACTAGTGGATCCCGCAATAGCTCCTCGATGCATTGGTAGGTCTCACGAGACAAAATAGTGTATTGGCACAAGGCCCTGAAAAAATATTATTTTTAGTCTTGGCATAAGGACTTGACAATATGGTTATGATAGTAGGGCATTATGCATTCCATCATTATGAAAGTGGTTATTGATATTTCATGTGATTATTCAATTATTAGAATATCCATGTGAATATGTAAATGACATTATTTCATTTTATTTCTTCCATATTATACTGATGTTCACGTTGAAAAGGATTTGGGTTTAGTTATACATTGCCTTAAATTTATATCCTTATTTATGAAAGTTTCCTCTATATTGTTATCGTATTGGGAATTTGAGCTCACCCCTTTCTATGTTTTATTTTTCCCAGGATGAGATGAAATATTTTATGAATGACCTGAAGGGATAGTATGAGGGGATATGTGTGTAGAGAGAATATGTTGCTGTGGTTTTCACTTTATTAAGTAATGTAATCATTATGAATGAATCAAGTGATTCCAAGGTTACTAAACTAATCATTCTTTCGAGAATTGATCTTTTATGATCATGCCAATGTTATGTAATAATGCACCGACTCTGGGTAACTGGGGTCTGGGTGTTACATGCACTGACAAAACTTCGTATCAATCCCATAAAATTTATCTCACATTCAGAATTCTAGAAGAACATGACACCCTTCCAAGTTAACATGGTCAAAGGATTTGATAGTCATGAAACTTTTTCCACAAATCATTGAAAATATATAGATAAACCAATAAAACTATATATCTCAATTATCATTGTTTATCTAGAACAACAGAAAATATACATTGTCTATAATAGACCAACTAATATTCCATCTCTTGAGATTATGGGGCCCAAAAATGAAAACATCTATAGCCAAAATTTAGACGTTGTAAATTTTTCATATAGTTTATCATTCTTTAAGGTCATTAGTTTAATTATAAATTGATTTTCATGCTCTTCCATTCAGTTTGAATAAATAATAATCTCATCTATGAAGACTACCACAAACTAATCAATGTAATCTCTAAAGAATATATTCATTAAATCCATGAAGATAGCATGGGTATTATGTTATACCAAAAGGCATAATTATATATTTATAGTTTCCATACCTTTTACTGAATTCCTTTTTTGGTATATAATTATTCATGGCCCTAAATTGATGATATCTAGAATGATTTCTAGTCATTAATAATATTGGTTCTCATTGTAGTTAATAAAACAAGATATCTATGTGGGGAAGTGGATAGTTTTTCTTGGTCATAATCTTGTTCAACTCCTGATAAACAATAAATAGTCATACTGATCCATATTTTTTTTTCACAAAAAGAACTTGTGCACCCCAATGTTACACTTGGCCAAATAAATCCTTTATCATCATTTTCTGAGAGTTTCTTATTCAATTCCTCCAACTCAATCAGTTCCATTCTATATAAAGTCATTGGAATTAACGTGGAACCATGTATAATTTATATTGATAACAAAAAATAACGTTTTGTTGGAAGGCTTAAAAACTCTTCCAGAAAGAAATCCTAAAATTTATGAAAAATTGGCATATCATTGATATAGGTTTTCTCCCCATTCATTTGAGAAAAACAACCCTTCTGAATGAGAATTATGACCCATACACTAGACGTAATATCCATAAGATGTTCATACTTATTGTTACATGGGCAGATGATCATAGGAGGTTATAAAATATCAAATATAACATTCCTTTCTCTATAATTAATGTCGAATTTATGCTTAGAAATAAAATCTATTCCTATGATGACATCAAATTCAACCAAATGATGAATGAAATGTTATTTGGAACCATATTTCCCCCAACTTCAACCAAAGATGAATCATAGACTTTGGATTCAATCATCATACCATTAGGGAGTTTCACTCCTAATTCCACATATAATATTTTTGGTGGAATCATAAAACCCTTTGAAAATTATTAACATATGAATGTGTGGGTAGATATAGAATAAAATATAACATTAGATGTTCTATAATATATGGTAACTGTACCTTTAATCTAATTGTTATCAAAACCCTGTCAAAAAGACTGATTTAAGGATATTATCTAATGTCCCATGGATTATGAATTTTTTTGACTTCATTCAACATCACCAGCCCTTGGGTTTGGGAGGTGGATAGCATATTGATCGTTCTGCTTACATTTTTAGCACTAAAGTGTATGAGTATCATATTATACCTCTATTTCTTTATTTACACCATTAGATAACTTCTTCCCATCACATCTGAAATCAAATGTTCGATGGCCTTACCTTTAACACATAAAACATTTATTAGAACCATAATGAGTCTTTTTCCATTATTCATCCCTCAAGTAGTTCATAATGGAAATCTCATGTTCTTTAATTTGTACTTTTTCATTTTTCCATTAAAATACATCATTATTTTCTTGTCAAACCATGGGTTGATATGTGACTCTAACCTCCATTTCATCATTGATTTCATAACTCAAAATCTCATAAATTCTACTAAAGTATCTTATAGACAATTTCCATATAAGAAATGGATTTATTCCACAAAATAACCTATCAAGATTACATTATAGATGGATGATTGTTCATGAAGCATAAAAAACATGTCATGGGAAATTATCCTCATATGTACCATAAAATTAATCATTCCTTTAAATTAACAGTAGGATATATTTATCCATCAGGGTACGATGAATTATAGGATAATACTTATTAAAAAATAATTTCTTAATCTAATACCAATCAATTGATTCAATATAATCTAGTTGCCTCCTATTCTTGATAATATCCCACCACATGCTCATTTGACCTTTTAAATAATAGTCATCTATAATAACTTTCTTATTCTCTGAACACTGGATAATGGAGAATATATTTTTAGTTGTAACGATACATTGTTCAAAAACAAGTAGATCAGAAGTGACTTGGAATGAAGGTGGATGTGGCCTCGTTAAAGACTCAATAGAATTTTGTTACTTACCTTCCTCATTAATAATTCCACCCTGATTAATACATTGAGAATGTTTTGTGAGAATTAAAACATGAATCATGAATACAAAATCAAGAGAAATCGGTTTCTCAGGAGTAAAATCATTGAATTTTACATCTTAGTCACCATTAATGTGGTTCCTTACAGTTCCATTCATAGACTGAAACCAAAATCATAGGGTAATAAACTATTATCATAATTTTGAACCACATAAAAGTGAAAAAGTTTCTTATTGGATGTCCAAATTATGAATCTATCCTGAATCTATGACACCTTATGTTTATCCTAAGTTATAGATAAACAAATTATATTTAAATCCTTCATGATTTTTTGTGAATGGTGTGTGATTTTGCAAAGCATATCCCCCAGGAGTGTCAAATGAGGCGTGTAATGAGGAAATTTTTCATGCACTAGATTACCTGGAGTCAGGATCAAAACATTTTATTGGAGTTGTTACTCTTAAGTACATCTATTCTAGAGCCACGTACACTAAAAATATCTATATAGGATTTATTGATAGGAATCCATGTACTCTATCATTTACCAAAATTCAAATTCATTTTCTTATAATATTCCTTATCCTTAGACTTATCCTTAGATGTTTCCTTAGGATTCTCACTATGGTTTACCCATCAAAGATTCAAATGGATAACTAAATATTTTTCTGATGGAAATTATAGATACCATTTATTTTCTAATATTATCATTATATAACTTTTTTGTAATACATAAAACATTATACAAACAAATTATTAACGTCGTATTAGTCTAGTGCCATTGGAAACATGGAAAACTAGTATATAAGTATGATATATTATCTCCCACAAGGCTTTTCATGACTAGAACCCTTCTTTGACACATCAGGCATAATACATATATTCATAACATGGGAAAGGAAACATGAAAATATATAAGGTTAGATGCTTAGTTAGGGTAAAAAATGAAGATATGTTATAATATTAATGAGAATAAGGGTACGAGAACATGACCATAGAAATAGAAGATCATACCATACATATCAAAGATCATATACATGAATCATTTCATAAGGCTTGGAAGTTCATGAGACATGGGTGATAAGGAAATGAATACCATCATCCACAAAAGCATAACATAGGAATAAAACATTCAGTTTTTTTCAAACACATAGGCATATAATATTATCTCTATAGTAGCCAAGGAATTACTCCCAAGTTATACTAGTATTATGGGTTCACACCCGAAACATCTTGGTTTTAATGGTTCACTCCAATGGCCATCCTAGTAGTCATGGTTCAATCCCAAGACCCTATTAGTCAATCTCATAATACATAAATATTTATCCAATGCATTTGATAGAGATATATGTCTCATCTATATCAAAATAAAACCATATATACTTGTGCCAAAAAATCATAAACAAACTTATAACCCATGAAATGAGATGAGTATCATGAACATCTAATCTTAAAATTACCTATCGAAAAAGATTATATTGTTATAATAATTTCATCAAAAGTATAACCCATGAAATGATTCAGGTTTAAAAATAATATAACTCATGAAAGAGAAATGAAATTCATAAAAATCATTTCATAAAAACATAAAACATAAAGAGAAATAATATGAATAGAAACATTGAATAATTTCTTAAATAAGGAAGGAGTAACACATGAATATTTCATCATATTGTAAATAATTTTTAATGTCTATTTAGAAATATATCTTGAGGAAAATATACTTTCTTATTTGAAAAATTATTTTTAAAACAAAAATCCTTTAGAAAATCTTTTTCTTTGAAAATATATTTGAATAATTAAAAAGGAATATTTAAAAAACATAAAACTTTTAATATCATTTTCCAAGAAATTGATCTTTAAAATCATTAGAAAATATTTTTGTAACATTGATGATGTAAGGTTTTTGAAATGAAACATATTTTCAACTGAAGAGAGAAATACGGTTATATTTTTCATAAAAATATTTTATTAGGTATATTTATTATGAAAGAGTTAAAAATTGGAAATAATACATGGATATATATTTAATAATTAGAATAGAGGGAAATTCATTAGTTTTCATGATATATGGATCATAATATGTTATCTAAATAAGAATAATCAATACCAATCTCAAAAATCTATGAGATTATTTCAATAAACTCATACAACATGGTTACATGGGATCAAACACTCCATATAAAAAAAGGAATTACATAAAGCATTAAAATATCATTAAAAATGATATTAATGACATAACATATCAAATGGAATTATATACACCTCAAATATTAATCTTGGTTCGTAAATAAATATGTTTCTCAATGATGGAAAATTGAAACCAAACTATAATTCCAATTTGGTAGCTCTTGAAACATTAACTCAATGAAATAAAGATCAAATAATTGATTTGTAAAAAAATATAAAGATAATTATAATAATTATATAATTGATATATTGGAATTATACACATCAAAAAATATCGTGGGAGGTGAATAAAGCATGTATCTCACTGAAATAAAATATGAGACAGAATTCTCAAACCTTGTGTCATGAATCTCTTCGTACTCATACAAGTTTCCTATGTAATAAATGTATGTTTGCTATAAAAAGTATACAGAATCATATAATAATATGAAATACCATATATGGTTTTATTATGACTGTATATTATCAATTTTTTAACGCTTTCATGTTACGGAGACGCTTCTGGTAATATAGAATTTGTTTTTTCACATGTGTCTTAAGTGGATATATATTTTGTAGTAATTAAATCATGATTTATTGAATTTAATACAAGATATAAATATTTTTTACATCTTGTTTTTTTGGGTTATAATTATCTATATAAGATATAATTACAAAATGGAATACACTATTCATAGAGACGGAAGGTTGTTCGTATGCATGAACATTGTTTCCATTTTATTGTCGTATTGAATGAAATATTGAAAATAATAGATTTTTATATTAGTATAAAATATAATTCATCTTGAATTATTATTTCGTTTATATCATATAAAATCATTAATATAATCCTCAGTATATTCCATTTAAATTTTAAATGAATCACTTCTCTTTGAGGGGCGGTAGTCCATACTTTTTCAAAAACAATTATCGTTTTTACAAAACATGAAAAGTATAAAGATATGTGTTGTAAATTAATTTTAAAAGATTATATATATACTATTATTATCATATATATAATACTAAAATAGATTTTCAATCATAATTCCCACCATGAGTGGTGGTATATAAAGAACGAATAATCATCCTTTTGGAAGGCGGTAAATCACTGTACATGTAAACAGTATGTTCGTCACACATTAGATAGAGGTGTGTGTACATGTAAGTAGAAAAAGTAACATTAAAACATATGAATATATTGGGGATGTAGTGTTTTATATAAGAAAATAATAATGATATATGAGTTGCAGGGTACATAAAATAAAAGAACGGAGCTTGAGAGAGGGTGTTACCTCTTGATTTGGTCAATCCTGTGTGATTGCGGTAAAGGGATTCCTTGTAAGGATTGAACCCAAAAGGAATGATTCTTGGATGAATGGAGGTAATTTGGGAAGCATATTGGGATGATATTGTTAAAACATAAGTGTTTTTATAGGTGTTCCTTAGAAGGATATGTGGTGGTCTTTTATATGGGAGGGAAAGGACACTCATGGCATTTTTTAAAACAAGTCAGGTGTACCCATGTTTTTACCTATCAAAATTCATTAAAAAAACTAAATAATTGACTATTTAGGGACAAAACATGGAATTCAAATGTATTATATACATGTTTCTAATTCATATGGTCCCATATTTTTAATGTTTTTTTCGTTATTATGCTTCATCACTATAATTAATTTTTAATCCATTCACTAAAATTTTTGGTGAAAAACAATGATGACCATATTAGATACTATATATTATTATAATTAAAAATCTGGAATCAATTTAACGAAATTTAAATTATATAATTTTTCAAAATTAATTTAATATTAATCCATCTAATGAGAGGAAACTGTGTGTTTTTAATGTTAAACCATCCAAAATGTTGCAGACATTTTATACGGAGTTTGAATGTGAAGTTGATTATAATTACCAAGATTTTATTAATTGAAAAATATGATATAATTAATATTTTAAACAAATTTATAAAATAATTTAACCTTATAAATAAATAATATGAAAAATAATTTTTAATTAAAATTTAGTATTTTTCAATATCCCTCAAAAAATAATGTTTTTCAGAAAAATCAAAAAAACTTATTCTAAGATAATTTAGAAATTATAAAGTTAAAAATGAAGTTTATATTATCGAATTATATTTCTAAAATTATATAAAATTTATTTTATTATTTTTCCCTAGAAGTACAATAAAAGGAGTTCATTTTATAAAATAAAATTTTTAAACAAATAAGGACATCCCAAAAAATATATATCTTTTATTATCAAAAGAATTGTAAATAATATTTCAAAATTACTTATTAAAAATCATATTACAAATTTTAAATTCCATGTTATAATTATCTCATTTAAATAATTAAATCAATAAAAATTATACTCCATAGAAACTCAGTGTTGCGTCAAACGTATGCTAATTTAGTGGTGTGTGTAATGCAATCAAAGTCACTTCCTTGTGAAAGGAATGTTTGACTTAGTGGAATGCCTGAAATCAATGAAAATTAAATCATTCAAGAAAAAAAATTGTCCATAAAACCATAGGGTGTTACACATATCAATAAATTAAATCCATTAACTATGATTCCTTTTTGTGAGAAATATAATATCATTAAAAACTATGAAAAACTATTAAGAACAGACCATTTACTTAATATTCCTAGAACCAAACAACTAAGAACCATAAACATCACACTCTAAAAGAGTTAATATCACAAAAATATCAAGTGTAACCATGGGAGTTGATATTCCTCACTATAGGAAATATAAAGAGAGGTAAAGGAGACATATCTATTGGTCGGAGGGGATACTCAAGAGGGGGGTGAATTAAGTTCCAATAAAAATTTCTGTTAAAAATATTTCTCTTAAAATCCCCCTATTTATAAAAAAATGTTAAACTATAGTGAATCTATATAGAGTGTAAATGTTCAATCAGTTTCTCAAAGATTGATTAGGTATCTGTTGACTTAATCTGAAGATTAAATTAACTTTTGAAAATAACTTACTGGTTTACAATAAGTATAAACACATGCTAATTTAACTATCAAAGTAGATTTAAAATAGGTTTGTATTTCCATGTAATAAGAAGTGGATTATGAAATAAATATATATAGTATTCTTATGACTTAAACTAAAAATCACAATAGAGATAACCAAGAGGTTCAGTCTCAAGCTGAGACTTAGTCCTATCAACAATTTATGTAAATTGATCCACACATTGGATTGGGGGTAAACAACTGTACACTACTGTCCAAGTCCAAAGACCTCTACCAGAGTTCTACGTGGGAAACACAAACAATAGCACATAGGCTATTCAGGTCTTACTCGACCTCTACCACTATCCATAGTGGGAAAAAAGGGTTATGAAGTTTGAGTGAGGATTTAAGACTAATCTAGTTTATCTTAGGAGATAGTGTGTGTGTAAAATAAACAGGGTACTCACACTGCTTGAAATGTAATGATAGAATCAGTAAATAAAGTTAGAAAGAGTTTAGAAAATATTTAGTGATTAGAAGTGTATCTCTAGACTCATTTGGATGATCATAAAAACTTCTGAGTCCTTCTCTAGTTTCTGCTCAGAAAACAGAGTGTCTCTTTCTTGTTTGGTTCTTCGTCCAGCTTGTTAGCTTGAGTGCATGAAGTGTTCTTGGTAGTTCCCCACTCAAGATGTGGCTTGTGGTTTCCTTCAGAGTGATCAGCTTCGTGTATGTCCAGTGTTCTTGGAGTATGGAATTTGGCCTTTCACCAAAACACCATGTTTGAATGATGTTCAGCCATTTTCTTTCTCACCCGTGTTCCTTCTTAGTTTCTTGATGCTTGTCGTATGCACTACTTCACCTCTCTTTTCATCATCGTATTCAGCTAGGTCTTTATCTTCCCTTTTATAGATTTCAGCTCCAGCAAATGGGAATTATTACCTTTTTCATGGGTACTAGGAACGGTTCCTTGACACGGCCACAGAGATCATTAAATAACATTAACTGCATTAAAAACATCCCATGTAACCGTTGGATTAATAAATAAATAGTATTGAGAGTATAGAGTTTGACTGGTTGTTCAATCATTAGTAGCTTGTGTTGGTAAATGTGTACGGTGGTCTTTTGGGTAGCATAACCTTCCATCAGTAGCTCTTTGAACTTGCATCGGTAGCTTGTTGGTATTGGTAGATCTTTGAACTTGCATCGGTAGCTTGTTGGTATTGGTAGGTCTAGGTTTCAGTAACTCCTTCTATCAGTAGACATACTCTATTAGTAGCTCAGTAGACTAGCTCTATTAGTAGCTCTATACTTGTATCGGTAGACTATGTCAGTCGGTTCATATCAGTCGCCAATCTGTGTATCAGTAGGCCAGTCGGTAGCTCGTATCGGTAGCTCTTATTGTTCTATATCAATAGACTGAATCTGTCAGTAGACTTGCTTACCGGTGGGATTATGCATATCGGAAGACCGGTTCTATCGGTAGCTCGGTTTTTGTCAGTAGCTCTATACATATCGGTAACCTTTGTGTATCGGTGACTCTATCTATCGGTAGACTACGTCTATCGATAGACTGAGTACCTATAGCTCTATTTCAGTAGCTATACCCAGATCAGTGACTTAATACTTGTCTATTTTATGCCTAACATATCCGAGTGGGTTATAAGAACTTCATAACACATATAAGGTAAGATAAACATGGATTAACATATCTTAGGGATTATTTTAATATTATTATCATCTTGATCACAGATTGAAAGAATTAATATATAGAAAAAAATTAGATTGATATTTTCAAAGTATATGAAAGCATAATTGGGATTATCAAAATAGACGAGGTCAATAATCTCCCCCTTTTTGGTAATCACAACTTATGATATTATCATTCTAAAAATAGGGAGCACTTGTATCAGAGGATATATCATTAAATGAAATTATCTCAAAGAAACAGTATGTTATAAAACATAATAGATCAGAGGTGGAAGAAAACGTGATAGTATCAGAGATAAAATTAAATTCAATGATATCAAAAGTAAAATTTAGAGACAGAGAGTTAGAGAAAATGATAGCAGAGAGTGAAATGTAACAGTATCAGAGGAGTAAAGCCTGATAACATTTCCTTAGATAAAAATTTCTCCCCCTTTCATTAATATCTCTCCCCCTGGGTGAATATTTCTCCCTCTTTGATACTTAGAGATTATTTCTCCCTCGTTGTAAAATCATGGTAAAATATTTGTCCCCGTTTGTGATAATCAAAAAGTGGGAAACCATAGAGAAGAGGAATAAAAAAAATGAGAAAAGAGATAAAAACCAGATTCATTTCATGTCCCGAATAAGGTACAAAGAATGAAACAAAATACAATGGATTCCTATAAAATAGTCTAGCCACTTATTCAATCCACATCCTCAATGTGAAATTTTCCCTTGGGAGGAGAAGAGAATTCAGGTGATGTGGTTGGAGGCGAGGGCTTAGGAATTCCAGAAATGATCATTGGATACTGGGCCACAGAAATTGTTCTTGGTCTGTACTGAGGAGTCCTTTGTGTGATCATAGGTGTGAGGCTTCGGATTGCTTGAGCAGGAGTCATCTAAACTAGAGAAGCAGTAGAGGTAGAGGCTGGTAAGGCGGGAGGGACAATCATTGTCCTAGAATCAACAAACAAAAAAGGCAGCAACAGATTTCTGAAATCCAGAATTATTCCTCCTCCTCTCTCTATAGAAGAGATTATTTCATCCTTGTTCTCCATAAACTTGTCCAATGATGGAGTCAATTCCCTTAGCTTGCTAACTTGTTCTCTGAAAGCTTGATTGACATGAGGAAGCTTCATATTTTCCAACAGAATTGTGAAGTGATTGTTGAGTTGATTCTTGGTGAAAATCTTAGAGAAATAGGAGTCCACCTTATCTTTCACTTCTTTTTGAGAGGCAGATGCTTCTCTCATATAGTCTTGGACTATCTTCATTATCTCTCTATATGAATCTCGAGTAGCAAGAAAAACTTTGATCATCTTGGATGAGTCCACAGAGCTACTGGTTGATGCTGAACCAAGCTCCTCCTTCATCACAGCTTGAAATTGATTCAAATCCACTTTGGGTTTAGATGCAATAGAACCAACAGAGAATGTTATAGTTTCCTTGAAGTTCTTGGTCAACCAACTGATAATATTTTGAACCTGAGAGTCATGGGTTTTAACATGATCTTTCATGGATGTTTTAAAACCTTCGAACACTGACACCATATGGATTACCACACTCTTGACATAGGCTAAGTCCTTGTCTGCTTGGGATTTTGAGCACATGTAAGAGTCTAAAGAAACAACAGTTTCCTTTAGAGATTCATGATCTACTTCAAGTATAGAAACCTGAGCCTGGAAGTCTTTAACTTCTTCCACTATTTCTATCATGAATGTTGACAACCTACAACCTATAGAGAGTTCAAAATATCTTTCCAACGTCTTCTTCTCTTCATAAAAACAAAGCTTCTTCTCAGCAACTGACACATTAAAAGATTATTTTCAGTTCATCTTTCAAGGATTTTAGATCAGCCTTGGTGATCAAATCAGTAGGTGAAACTATAGTGGGTACTATTTCAGATGCAAAACTGACCACTGAGTCAGTCATGATCGATTGAACTAAAGAGACCAGAGAAACTTCCATATTTTTTACCTCTTCCAAAAAATTGTCCTTAAGATTTTTCTTTAATATATCCAGGTCATGCATTCTGACCACATCTTCAGGTAGTAACTCAGTCTCAACATCATAAGTAATCTTAGGTCTATTGAGAGATACTTCATTGTCAGAATCAGGATAGTCTAAACCACAGAAAATAAAACCAGGGTCTTCTACCCAATCATCAACATTAACATCCACTGTAATACTCCAAGACATGTTTTGATTCTCCCCCTCAACTGGTGCATCCTCAATTAAGATAACAGCATTCTCAGCATTATCAGCAGGTCTTCCTTTCATAGGAGAATCTTCCCCTATCAATTCTTTCTCTATAGTAGCTGAAGGGTCCTCTAAATAAGGTACAACATCTTCCAATTCAACTTCATCCTCATTAGAGACTAAATATTGTCCAATCACTAGACTCAAGCTCAAATCAGCTGACAGAGATGCTTCACTTTCATGAACATCTTCTTCATTATCTACAACAACTTCTTCAACATCCTCTAAAGCAGCTTCTTCCTTATCTGATTTATGTTGATCTTGATTTTCAGGAGTTGGGCTAGGAGGTAAGTCTGGGTCTCCTCCTTCATCAGCATAGGACTCTTCCTCTTCTGAATCATCACTATATTCTGGTTCCTCTTTATCATGTCCTAGGCCTAGATCCCTCACATCCTTTGGTCTAGAAGTATGATCCACAGGAATGAATTTGTCATATACCTTCTGGTCATCATTGACCCATTCTCCTCTCCAAGGGTTCCAATTTATCATCATGTGTTTGAACACTATTTATGTGATATAAAAGTTATTCTTTACTACCACTGTCTCATCTTGAGACTCAGATACCCCTTTTACTTTAATCATCACAGAAATTAACTTAGCAAAGAATAGTGAATTTTTCATTGAGTCCGGCCATGTCATGTCTTCCATTTAGATCATCAACAATTTTCACAAATTAACTTTTACACAATGTATTAAAATATGCAATAGATAGATATATTTATATCTAAATTTTTAAAAGTCTCCTCTCCTCGGTATTAAGACATGTTGAACAAATTTGAACAACAATCAGTTCTCTCCATCCATTTCTGCATCAACTACTTGTCTTTGACTTCCATCACCAGTCAGCTCTTCCAAAGCGGTTTGATAGTCAAAAATATCACTGGTAGGTGGAATGGCTCTTGAGACATATCCAGATGCGCCTTCATGTGGAACATTGAAGCACTCATCCCATTCAACAGATGAAAATGACATCTCTTTTCTATTCACAAATGAAGTCACTCGGTTTTCATTCTCAGATTTCTCAAAAGTTACAAACTCGTAAAACAGTTTCACTAACTTTGGAAAGTAGGGACCATTGTTGTTAGAAAAACACTCCACCCATTTTTTATCTTCAAGTACTTCGAGTACTAATGATTTTCTAGATATCATTCATTCTACACATAGATCCTTTTCAATAACAATAACTCGATTTTGCAGATTAGGATTTACTGGTCATCTTCCTGATCTTTTCCTGCTAGCACTTCCACTTGCTTCTGGCTCAGACATTTGCTTCTTTGCTTTTGTCTCATCAGCAACATCTCTAATAGATAGAAGTTTGGTTTTTCCATCTCGGATTCGATGGATTTAGTGTTCTCTAAGGATTCAGGAGATAAGGCTTGAGGGTAAATGTTTGAGGCTCGGTGGATTTAGAAGTAGCTCGGACTTTAGTTTTATCATTTAGGAATCATAAAATAAATAAGTAAAATTAAATAATACAAAAACGATTCAGATTCTAGCGGTAGATAGAAGTTTAAAACAACGCACTCATCGGTAGGGTCTATCAGTGAGAATTCCTATTAGTGTGGTTACAACGGTGAGGAATCACATCGGTGAGAATTTTACATCGGTGAGAATTTCACATCGGTGAGAATAGCTACCGATCAAGATTAAACATACCTAACTCATGTCTAATCTAACTTAGCCTCTCAGAACTCAAAGGTTTAGTGAAAATTTCAGCTAATTAATGTTCAGTATATATAAACCCAAGAATAATATCACCCTTTTGGTAATGATCTCTCAATAAATGGTTCCTTACATCAATGTGTTTGGTCCTAGAGTGAGACACAGGGTTATTCGAGATATTTATTGCACTAGTGTTGTCTTAGTTGATAGAAACATGCTTAAAGTCATATCCATAGTCCAAAAGAGTGTGTTTCATCCATAGAATTTGTGCACAGCAACTACCAGCAGCTATGTACTCTGCTTCGGTAGTGGACAATGCTACAGAATTATGCTTATTACTACACTAAGATACTAAGGATTTCCAAATAATTGACATGTTCCTAAAGTTCTTTTTCTATACAACATGCAACCAGAAAAATCAGCATCTGAATAACTCATTAACTTAAAGGGTTTTCCTTTTGGGTAAAACAAACCTATGTTTACAATATGATTAAGATATTTAAAAATTATTTTAACAGAAATTAAATGAGGTTATTTTGGATTATCTTGAAATCTTACACACATACACACACTAAACATAATATCCGGTCTACTAGCAGTAAGGTAAAGTAATCTTCTAATCATAACTCTGTAATTGGTTTGATCCACTGGTTTCCCAGTTTCATCTGCATCCAATTTACAAACAGTACTCATAGGAGTATCACTTTCCATAATACTATCCAAATCAAAACGTTTTAAAAGATCCTATGTATAATTACATTGATTCAGAATAATACCATTTTCATTTTGGAAAGCTTGAAATCTAAGACAATATTTGATTTCTCCCATTAAACTCATTTCAAATTCATTTTGCATACTCTTTGAAAAATTAGTATATAAAGAGTGTTTAGAAGATAAAAAAATAATATCATCAACATTGATTTGAACTATTAAAACATATTTAGAAATTATTTTAATAAAAAGAGTTGGATCAGCAATCCCTTTAGTAAAATGTTTTGAAATAAGAAAATTACTAAGTCTATCATACCAAGCTTTTGGAGCATGTCTTATACCATATAAATCTTTAGAAAGTTTAAAAACTTTATATCGAAAATGAGGATTACTAAATCCAGGTGGTTGTTCAAAAAAAACATATTCGACAATAACACTATTTAGAAAATCACTTTTAACATCCATTTGATATAACTTGAAATTCAGATGAGCAGCATAGGCAAGTAAGATCCTAATATCATCTAATCTAGCTACAGGTGAAAAGGTTTCCTCATAATCTATACCTTCCTCTTCACAATATCCTTGTGCAACTAGCATGTCTTTTTTTCTAACTATGTTTCCAGATTCATCAGATTTGTTTCTAAAAATATATTTATTGACTATTATTAAAGTGTCCTTAGGCCTGTCAACTAATTCCTAGACATTGTTTCTTTCAAATTTATTTAACTCTTCTTGCATAGCCGTTACCCAAAATTCATCTTTGATAATATCATTGACATTTATAGGTTCTAGATGTGAAATAAAGGCTTTATGTTCAACCTGGACTCTTAGATAAGTTATAGTCTGTGTCCCTCTATCAAAATTACTAACAACATCATCTAAAGGATGATTCTTTAGAATTCTAGTTGATCTAGTAAAGGTGGGACTAGAAATTTCAGGTTTATTTTTTGGTTCGGTTTCAAAAGAAGAAGATTCTGGAATATGTCCAAAAATGGATATCTTTATAGCAGGTTCTTTAGATTTATCATTAAGGTCCAGAACAGTCAAATCTTCTTCATGATTTTCAAGAGAGGTTTTTGGCTCATGTGGATTACTTTCCTCAAACTTGATGTGAAAAGATTCTTCCCCACATTTGGATCTCTTATTAAAGACTCTATATGCTTTTCCAGTTAAAGAATAACCATGAAAAATTCCATCATCACTCGTAGAAGAAAACTTGTCCATATTATCCTTTGTATTAAGAATAAAAACATTACAGCCAAATACTCTAAAGTAACTAACTTTAGTTTTTTTATTTTTCCATAACTCATATGGGGTCTTCCGGAGAACTAGTCTAATTAAGACTCTAATAATAATATAAAAGGCTTTATTCACTGCTTCATCCCAAAATTAAATAGGCAGGTCATACTCATTAAGCATGGTTCTAGCTATTTCTTGAAGGGTTCTATTCCTTCGTTCTACTACACCATTCTGATGAGGTGTCCAAGTAGCAGAAAAGTTGTGACTATAGACATTGTGTGAGAAATAAGATTCAAACTCTTTATTTTCAAACTCATGACCATGATCACTTCTCAGGGTTTTAATCTTATGTCCACTAAGGTTTTCTACAGACTTAGATTATTTAAGCATGTAAGAGTAAGCTTCACTTTTGTGAGCTAAAAAGTATAACCAAGTATATATAGAAATGTCATCTACTAAGACATAGACATAATGCTTCACATTTAAAATAGAAACTCTTGAAGGTCCAAACAAGTCCATGTGAACCAACTCGAGAGGTTGAGAAGTTAAAACTTCTTTCTTTGATTTAAAAGAAACATTATGTTGATTTCCCTTCTGGAAGGGATTACAAATTTTGTCGTTTGGGAATTCTAGTTTAGGTAGGTCTCTAAAAAAGTTTTTCATAGTCATGTTTCTAAGTGAATAGATGTTGTAGTGTCCTAATCTTCTGTGCCGTAGCCAAGACACTTTATGAAAAGAATTTAAACAAGTAACATTTTGTTTAGCTAAAGCATATAAATCAAAAGCATAAACATTTTCATTTCTTAAAGAAGAAAATAATAAAACATTTTTATAATTAAAAAATTACAGGAATCAATTTCAAATTTCACACTAAACCCATCATCACATAATTGAGAAATAATTAACAGGTTATAGTTAAGTCCATCAAAAAACAAAACATTAGAAATTAAAACTGAATCAGTGTTACCAATCTGGCCTAGGCCGATGATTTTTCCTCCAGATGTATCACAAAAGGTGACATGGCCTCCATCAACCTTTATTAATAATTTGAAGTATGAATAATATTCAGACATGTGTCTTTAATATCCAATGTCCAAGTACCATACCTTCTTGTAATAACTCTTCAAAAAAGATTCATACAATACAGATTTACACAGAAAATGATTTTGGTACCGAGATATTCTTGGGTCCAGAAAGGTTAGCAATCAAAAGTTTAGGTTCCCATATTTGTCTTATGGGTCTCATATAAATTACAGAATCAATATATTTTGAAAGATAATCATTATTTGATCTATAACCATATGAATAACTGGTTGAAGCAAAAAAATTTACAGAACAAGAATAAGTAGAATTTTGTCCAGACTTAGGAATAAATATATTCTTAGTAATCTGTCTTTGTCCCGGTTTGTAGCCAATTCCAGTAGTGTATTTAGGTGAAAATTTCATTCCTAACATTTGAGTTAGAGTGTTCTTTACATTTGTGAACTTATATAAGTCCTTTCTAATTTTTTCGTTAGACATTTTCAGTTCAGTGTTTTCCTTAAACAGTTGAGCATTTTTCTCTTTTTCAATAGTATGTTAAGTTTTAACAGTTGTAGTGAGAGCATGATGTTTCTTCAATGATTTGTATTTATCCTTATGTTCATTGCATGTCTCTTCCATCATATTACAATATTCAAATAATTCCTCACTAGTCATGTTTTCAGAATCCGAATCAGATTCATTTCCAAAATAATAGGAATTTAATGCAGGAGTTTCTAAGGTTACCTCAGATGTGTTTGTCCTGAAGCACATGTTGGCATGATTCTTCTCAGAATCAGAAACTTCATATTCACTTATACTGTCCTCCAAAGCACCCAAAGTAGCATTCATATCTTTCTTGTACTTCTTGTCCTTATAATCGTATTTCTTTTTGAATTTCAGTTTTAGAAAGTCATTCTTGATGTGTTTTTTTCCTTTTTTAGTCATAGTAGACTATTTCATCCTCCTTGTCAGGATTTTTCCAATCCTTTTTCCAATGTCCTTTGTTGTTTTACATTCCTTTGTAGTAAGATTTTCTAAATAATTTATTCTTCCTATATAACTTCCTGAATCTCCTGGAAATTTGAGCCATTTAAGCATCACTTTTTGAATCATAATCTTAACTAGTTGAAATTTCAGTAGGTACATGCATTTTATCCTTGTATTTACACTTAGAGGCAGTAGACTAAAAAGATAATGATTTTATTTTGGTTTCATCATCCTCTTATTTATTTACCTTGAGTTCTTCCTCATACATAATTAATTTTCCAATAAACTCTTTTACAGGCAGTGCTCTAATGTCACATGACTCTCTGATTGAAACAGAAGTGCCCCTCTATCGTTCTGGAAGACATATCAGGATTCTCATAATTTGTTCCTTAGTTGGAACAACTTTTACAAGTGAACTCATTAAATTGACTATCTCATAAAACCTGAGATACATTTCAGAAATAGGTTCATCAGTTTTCATTTTAAAATTATCATACTTAATAGTATAAGTATTCAATCGTATTTTCTTAACATTGGTTGTTCCTTCATGAGAAATAGCCAAAGTATCCCATATTTCAGAAGCAGTTTCGCAAGAAGATATTCTATTAAACTCATCATCTCCTAAATCACATAACAGGGTATTCATAGCTTTAAAATTATTATTCTAATAAGTCTTTGTAGGTCCATCCCAAGTTGTTCTTTCAGTTTCTTGAATTTTATATTGAGACTCTATAGATGTCCCGAAATCAAAACCCATACTTTCCCAATGTATTTTCATCTTAATTTTCCACTACGCATAGTTGGTTCCATTAACGAAAGGTATCATGTTGGTAGAAACACCCTCTAGTCTATTGTCCATAACGAGATTTTAGAAAAGAAATATTAAAGAGATAAAATTTATAACTAATAGAAATTTAAGATCATTAAACATAAAACTAAAATCACAGTTGAAAAACAGAGTATTTCAAAAAACCTTTAACAAAAAAAACCTCTAATACCAAATGTTGGTCGGAGGGGATACTCAAAAGGGGGTGAATTGAGTTCCAATAAAAATTTCTGCTAAAAGTATTTCTCTTAAAATACCCCAATTTAAAAACAAAGTTAAACTATATTGAATATACAAAAAGTGTAAATGTTCAATCAGTTCCTCAACGATTGATTAGGTCTCCGTTGACTTAATCTGAAGATTAAATTAACTTTTGAAACTAACATACTGGTTTACAATAAGTATAAACACTTTCTAATTTAACTACCAAAGTAGCATTAAAATATTTCTGTATTTCAAAGTAATAGGCAGTGGATTTTGAGATAAATATATATAGTATGATTATGAATTAAACTAAAAAGCACAGCAGAGATAACCAGGAGGTTGAATCTCAATCCAAGACTTTGTCCTCTCAACAATTTATATAAATTGATTCACACCCTTGATTGGGGTTAAAAAAAAGTATACTACTGTCCAGGTCCAAAGACATCTACCACAGTTCTACATGGGAAACACAAACAACAGCACACAGGCTATCCAGGTTTTACTCGACCTCTACTACTATACATAGTGGGAAACAATGGGTTATGAAGTTTGAGTGAGGATTTAAGAATTCAGTATTTTAGCTTAAGATACAGTGTGTGTGTAAAATAAATAGGGTACACACACTTCTCTAAATGTAAAGATATAATCACTAGAGAAAGTGAGAAAGTGTTTTGAAAAGATTTAGTGATTGGTTGTGAAACTCTGGACTCGTTTGGTTGATCAGAAAAACTTCTGAGTCCTTCTCAGGTTTCTACTCAGAAAATAGAGTGTCGTTTTCTTCTTTGGTTCTTGGTCCAGCTTGTCAGCTTGAGTGCATGAAGTGTTCTTGGTAGTTCTCTACTCAAGATGCGACTTGTGGTTTCCTTCATAGTGATCAGCTTCGTCTATGTCCAGTGTTCCTGGAGTATATATTTTGGCCTTTCACGAATACACCACGTTTGAATTATGTTCAGCCCTTTTCTTTTTCACCATTGTGCCTTCTTAGTTTCTTGATGCTTGTTGTATGCAATACTTCACATCTCTTTTCTTCATCGTATTTAGCTAGGTCATTATCTTCCCTTTTATAGCTTTGAGCTCCGGCAAATGGGAATGATTACCTTTTGCATGGGTACTAGGTAGGGTTCCCTGACACAGCAACAAAGATCATAAAATAACATTAACTACATTAAAAACATCCCATGTACCTGTTATCTTAATAAATAAACAGTATTGAGAGTATATAGTTTGACTGGTTGGTCAATCATTAGTATCTTGTGTTGGTAAATGTGTATGGTGGACTTTTGTATAGCAGAACCTTCCATCAGTAGCTCTTTGAAATTTTGTCGGTAGATTGTTGGTATCAGTAGCTCTTTGAACTTGCATCGGTACCTTGATGGTATCGGTAGCTCTAGGTATCAGTAACTGCTTCTATCAGTAGACTTACTCTATCGGTAGCTCGGTAGACTTGTTATATCAATAGCTCTGTACTTGTATCTGTAGACTATGTCAATCGGTTCATATCAGTCGCCAGTCTGTGTATTAGTAGGCTGGTCGATAGATCGTATCGGTAGCTCTTAGTGTTATGTATCGGTAGACTGAATCTGTTGGTATACTTTCTTACTGGTGGACTTATGCATATCGGTAGACCTGTTCTATCGGTATCTCGGTTTCTGTCGGTAGCTCTGTACATATCGGTAACCTTTGTGTATCAGTGACTCTGTCTATTAGTAGACTAAGTCTATCAGTATACTGAGTACCGGTAGCTCTATTTCAGTAGCTATACCTAGATCAGTGACTTAATACTTTTCTGTTTTATGCCAAACATATCCGAATGGGTTAGAAGAACTTCCTAACTCATATAAGCCTAGATAGACATGGATTAACATATCTCTGGGATTATTTTAATATTATTATCATCTTGATCACAGATTGAAAGAATTAATATATATATAAACATTAGATAGAGATTATCAAAGTATATGAAAGAATAATTGGGATTATCAAAACAGGTGAGGTCAACAATATCATTTCCAAAAATGAATATTTGGATTAGTAAATTCATGTCACGTAGATTAGCTACACAATTTAGAAAACTATTTCCATTTTTCTTCTTACCATGATAAGTTACATAGTTTTAATGACATTGGTATAACCATGTTAAATACCACTTTACAAGAACAAAATAATTTATATAGTTTCCTATGAATGCCACACAGTTTCTCCAAACTCTATTCAAGACTTTCACATCACAAGAACAATTAAAACATTACCGAAAACAACACTTAAAAATACAGTACTGGTTAAAAAAATTCTATGAATATATATATATGTATAAGAAAGTGAAACCAGTCAGGGAAAACAAAATTAAATTGTATTAAAATTAACCTCACTCAAATAAAGTAAAGGTTATGTTATAAAAAATTAAGATAAAGAAAAAAGATATTCTTGATAAACATATTTTTTTCAATAGTTTAAGAGTTTTATAATAATTTTTTTGATAAATAATGTCTTTGATGTATTTTTAATTTCCAATTAAAATTTAGGAGAAGTTAATATATGGATTTAATTTAGGGTACATAAATTTTTATAACCTAGATTAGAATAATCAAAAAGTTCACATGATAGGTATTATTATGTGTAATGAATTTTAATGATTATTTGTTCTTTTTTTTGTCACCATGGATCTTTAAATTGATTTAATTTATGACATATAATTATATGGATAAGGATGTGAAGACTAAAGATACATATACTAATTATTTCATTTGTATAATAGGTTCATATAGATTTAACAAAAATAATAGTTCTATAGAGTTGAGAGTATGTAAGGTTTATTATATCTATGATGATGTTTTGAATATAATTTTGGAAGATCCACAAATTAAAATATAATAAGTGAAGGTTGTTTTTTGGATTAACAAGGATAATGTTTGAAGATGGTATAATTATTCATTGATTTGACCTCTAAGTCAATAGATATATATTGATCAACAAGTCGATTACTACAACATATTTAAATGTATTTTGAATTTTTTAAATGTTTTGGGGATGATTTTTTGATGGTTTTGATTCCATGTGGAGGACATTAATAGGTTATGTTTATTAATAAAAGATATATGAAATTTCATATAAGAATCTAAAAATTAATAAATGAAATCCCAATATATATAATTCTTTTTTGGACCGTATAGGACGATAGTGTTACACATATATGTTTTGAGTAAGAAAAATATATAATTCAGGAGCGTATGATATTTTTGGCCATGTATGTCCTTTTCTCAGTATATAAAATATTTTATTTTTTTGTGTAAGAAAAATTTATTTTGCATAATATATTCAAGTACTATATGTTTTTTTTCATTTAATATAATTGAGTTACTCATAATACATTTTTGTTTTCAATTTTTTTAATGCATCCTTAGAATATAATTTTTCATCTCAAAATATGTTATTTTTTATATATATAATAAAAATAACATATAGCATGAGTTATTTTACTTTTTTATAAGATATTTTGGTGCATCATATATTAAATAATGCATCCCGTATAATATCTTTTTTTGAGAAGTTTTCAAATCGTATGAATTTATCTTAAACGAGGTTAATACATTTTGTTTTAGTGTATTTCCATTGGATGGTTTAATGATATTGAGGTTCCACGTATGAATTTTCAGGATCAAATTTTATTTTTGATAAATATCTAATGATATTTTACATTGAAAAGCTCATCAGTCTCTTAGGGATTTGAAAACATTGAAAAATCAAGATGTTCATTAATTAATATATTCGAAATAAATTAAAGAATGTCATAATAAATTTTTTGATAAGGTACCATTTACTCAGATGTAAATTCGGTTTTTTATTCATAATTCAATCATTATGATCACTAGATTAGGATTTTTATTTAACTAAATAATGAACATGAAGGCAATTGAGGGATAAGTTGCAGGTGAGATGCTTCCTTGAATGTATGGAATATATTCTTCATCACAATGCGTGAATCTGAGTGAACATGAAATAACATTTAAAAATAAAAAAATTGTATTTTATAAGGATGAAGATGAAATTATTTAAATAGCACATTAAGAACTTCCACTTGATTCTTTATAAAAACCAAATAAAAAGGAAAATCAATGTGAAAAGTATATTGAGAGGACAACATTTTATTTACTATCATTTTAGGAATCTATTAAAGTATAATGTTTTTGTTGTTTTAATGAATTATAATTATTGGTAGAATATGATAATCTATATATATATATATGATTAAATTTGGTCAAATAAGTGGGTGTGAGAGAGTTTTGATATAAAGAACTATTTAAGGCCTTTTTCATTAGAAGAATATTAGGAGATATCCAACATAATATGTACCTAATTATTCTATAAATTTAAATTAAAAATGATTTTATCTATAATTATATCTATATGATACTTCATATGCACTGAATAATGTATGTTCTGTTGTTAGATAAGGAAACTCTATGGGTGCTAAAATATTTTCTGACATTTTTATGCTTGTGTTATAGTATATTAAACTCAAGCTGAGATGGTGATATATAAAAAATAATATTAAATTTTAAAACTATGTAAATTAATTATACCTCCTTCATGAACATTAGAAGAGAGGAAGACGATCAATTCATATAGTTTAAGAGGGACTTGAGTAAATAGAGGTTATATGATTTTAATTAAGTGAAAATCCATTTATATTAATGAAAGGATATATCCCCTTTACATGATTTATATTTGGTGGGTACTTTGATAAATTAGTTCAAGGATAAACCCTAGATCTTGGATATTTACATAATAAGAATAAAGTACATGGGTTGGATAATAATCCCATGTCACTAGGTACATAGTCATACATAAGGAGGAAAACATCATCATTAATTATAGGTGTATATATTTTAAATATTTCATATTTAAAACTGCATGCATACCAAAAAAAGATATAAAGAGATAGAGAGAGAGTGGCCCCTTATTTAAATAATTAAATAGGTGATAAGGGATAAAAGTATAAAATGGTTTAAAATTATACCAAAACAAATTACCACCCAACCCCACTCAAGATTTTGAATATCCCATTGTGATCCTAAAAACAATATACAATGGTTTTGTAAATGGATTAGAATGGATAATTAATTAATTATTTAGGATTCATGATTTAAATTTCTCATCATGCCTGAAAGGTGATAAAAATTATCTCAATGTGCTTTAATATTTATTCAGTAGATTTATTCAATTGAAAAACTATGCATTATTTGTGATATTATTTGTTTAGTTATAAAAAAATAAGTAGAAAATATTTCAGTGAAATAAGTTTTTATTGAAAATTAAATGAAAATATTTCATTTATTTTGAAGATTTATGATCATGTAAAAGATATTAAATTATTGTATAATCATTTTCTAGTTAATATATTAAGATGCATATTCAAATATTATTTAGTTTAATTAAATAATGGGAATATTATTCACCTTGAAATTGATACTAACTAATTCTATTTTGGTACAAAATGAGATAATACTCTTGGGAATTAATGTCTTGGGCACTATATAGAAAATAGGATGTATATATTTATACAATATTATTTATAGATAAATTTTTAATTCATAAATGTTTTATTTTTAATTCTAATTTGATATTCAATAATGGATAACTATTGAATCAATTTTTCAATGTTAGAGAAAGTTTATCTCTAATACCACAATATTTTATTTATATCGATAATTATGTCACAATGATTACGAAATTTACTTATAGTAATATGGTTTCTTACTACTTTAAGGATTCATTTCACGTGAATATCAGTTTTTAAAATATATTCCCTTTAAATATATAACATTATATATATATATATATATATATTTAATAATTATAGTATATATGTTGAAAATTACATAGGTTGTATTATATGTGTACTAGAATCCATAAATAGTATAAATTTTACAAATAGGGAATATTAAAATTATTTTTAAAAATTATTTTATGATTTGTTTCCCATGTACTCTAATAGAATTTTTATTTTGAAGGAAATCATTTGATGTTAATTAATATTTCCTAGAGTATTCTAACAATTTCTTAAATTTCAAGTTATTTATAGTGAAAATAAATATATATAGAAAACATGTTAATAATTATTATGTTTTATAGACCAATATGGAAAATTAATTATATAATTTTTTTTAAAAAAATAAAATCATACAATATTTTTAAATTTTTATAATTATATTCCTAAACCAAGAAAATGAAAACCCATTAGAAGAATTTACGAGAGAGAAGAAAATGAAATATTCTAGTATTATATACCTTCTCGGGGTTTTTAACAGAACTAAAATAATAAATTAGAAATATTCAATAATATTAATATTTTAAAGGTTAATTTATATGTTTAGAATCATCAATAAATTCTTTGTTATAATGGTATTGGTGAAATTACTTTTATAATTATCAGTATAATGATAAATATGATTAAATAAATAATGATGATATTAATTCAGTTTATTTATTTATTGATACTAATGAAGATAATCTAAAAAAATAAAAATGCGTACAAATTATCATGTAAATGTAAAAAATATTTGTGGAAATAAAAATGAATGTCTTTAAACTCAATGAAAAATCCTTAACTCACACAAAGATACTTTTTTATATATGTGATCAATTGATTGTTAAAGGAACCCATGACCACAAAGGATTATATAACATAAAAAATGAGGAGAATAATTATATTTAAAATAATAAGATATTTGATATAGCTACATTCCACAAAAATAGAATTTAATTTTTTTCAAATTGGATTTTATCAATAACAAAAATATCAAAGAGAATGTAGAAATTTCAAGAAATAAGGCCTATATTATTTATAAAGTTAATTACTGCATTAATTAATAACTCAATAATAAAAAAATATTATCTTTTTTTTCTTCTGAAAACTATTATATTATTTATTTATTTTATAGAAAAATAAAGATGAAATTATTTACTAGGATATCAATTTTTATTTCTAAATATAGATATCTAATCGGAATTGAAAATTGAGAAACTATTTTTGTTTTTATATGATAATGATGGATATAAAATAAGAAATGTAAAGAATGATTTATATGTTTTAAAAACATTATTCCATGTTTGGTATTAATGGTTTTATTTTTTATTTTAATAGTGATAATTTCTTGAAATTAATGATTAAAAAAATCATATATTGATGAAACTAACACAAAATCACTATTTGTGATTGTGGATTTTTGTTATGTAATTTTTCATAAAGATATTTATCTTTTTTTGAGTCACATTAAACATAATTGTAGTAGAAATTTGAGAATTTAAATCTTTGTGAGGTGAATATTCATTGGGATATAGATTTATCAAGTTACAGGAAAACAATTTATCAATAAAAATACTTAATAAACTAATTTTACACCGATAATTAAAATTTTCTTCAATTTATTATTTGAGATTGATTTATAATTTCAATAATAACCATTTTTAATCTGTACATTAATTTTTTTTATGTTTGATGTGATATTTTCTATACATGAAAAAATCAAAATATGATATATGTTGGGAAATATTTTTTGAAATAATTATATAAAAACTAAATATATATGAATTTATGTGATCCATGAGATTTCATAAATACATAATATGAACACCTGAATAGGGTCTACTATATAAAAGAGAGGGAAAATCAAATTATTTTTTTACAAAAAATAATATTTGGTTGGTCATGTTGTGGAATATAAATTCACTTTTCTAGATGTTGTTTTTGTTAGAGGTTAATTTACTTAATTAAATTGTGTTAAACAATATTTCATTGTTTTATGGGGAAATAAAATTGATTATTCCTATATGTTAAAATGTAATTTAAATTTTATTTGGATGATTTCTAAAAAAGAATATATGGGAGTGGATATGGAATTTTCATTGCGGTTCAAATGAGGCAACCAATGTTTCATTGACTTATCTAAAGAATTATTGCAACACATATGGTAAATTCACATAAACATAAATTATCAGTTCACAAATTAAAAAAACAAATAATGGAATTGAATATCATAATTTTTCTAAATAATTGAAGGTGATGAAAATGTTTGCAACCCTACTATTAAGTAATTAATTTTAGAAGTTGATTTTTTTTATGTTTGGCCAACGCATATCGTGTAATTTTGTATGAAGTTTTTCATAGTAATTATTTTCCTCAATATTATTACTGTTCAAGGGGGAGTAATATCATAAATATATGGAAAATAATGACATTAAATCATTCATTTTAATTTCAGTATGGTTGATCCCATTTATTGGGTGATGTAAAAGAGAAATAAGGATAAAATAAAATAGAAAATATGACATAAAAAAGTTATTTTGAATATTTTAAATCTAACATATGAAAAAATTTGGAGTGTGATATTATTTTAAAATATCTTATACCATTACTAGTGCGTATAATAAGTCAACATGGAATTCAATTATAATATAGGGGATAATTCAGAATTAAAAATATCAAAGTCATTTTTTTCTAATTTATTATTTAATTATGTAGACATAGTGTTTAATTATTTGTGATGCATTCCTATAAAATAAGAATTTATCAGTTTTATTTATTTTCACAATTCTGATGGTGGTAATAGTGATGAGAGATGGTGGATGATAGTGATATTTGAATATGAGACCTCAGACTCTATATGGATGAAATTATCAAGGACTAACACCCTGTCAAAATCATAACCCTAATTTTCATTATTTGTTTAGTTATTTTGAATCTAAAAATTTCAATTTGTTATGTTATGAATATCAGTTTGTGGTTTTTAATTTCTTGTGTACTCGAGATAAACACATCATAGAATTTTTCTTTTAAAAGAAATATAAAATGGAAGTGATAGTAAAAATGTGATTAATGATAAAAAAACATGTTATGTTTTAGTTGGTATAAAATCATGAAGGATTAAAATGTATAAACATGGCTTCTCCAAGATAGGTTTTTTAATTAGAATAAAATATCTAAAAGTGTAATTCATCATATTATGTTAATATCTATGTCAATTTACTAATTTATAATTTGTTTTGAGGATAATATTATGATATTTTTTCAATACATAGTCATTATGTGTGTTTTATTTTTTCATTGAAAATATTAATCTTATTAATAAAATCAATCATCAATATAAATGATAAAATGTTTAATGATCATGTTAGATAAATATGTTAAGTTATTTGGGTTTAATATAATCTCTTAAAATATTTGCGACAAGTGTTTTGACTGTAAAAAATAAAAAATTATTTCATTTTCTAAGTATATTAATAGGTTTATATAATTTTATGTTATAGAACATTAAAATTCAAAACACTAAATGGATTAAAATTAACTCTATTTGAGGTATAGGTTATAGTTAAAAATTCTATGTAATAATAGATAACATCTATATAATATCGGAACAAATTTTATAATTTATGGATATTATATAAATATATTTAAAATTTTGAATAAGATTGAATTTTAAAATATAAATTTTTTCTATGAGTAAACTAAATATTTAAATGGTTTTATAAAGATGATAAAGATTCTATATAATATTGAATAATATTATTTTTTCAATTTGTATGACTTTTTTTAATAATAAAAAATATATTGGTTGATGCCATGCTAGATTTCCACCATATTTCTTAATTTAATTTTCATGATTATTAATAGAATTTATTAATTTTTAAAATTGACCTAGTAAATAGATTTCATGGGGATTCAAAAAAGGTTTATTTTTATTAATATTTTCATATATCTATGTTTTAAAAACTATTGAGAATAATTTTCAGTGTTATGATAGGCAACAACAAGGGGTGATTAAATTGATAATTAAGAGAATAATAATAATAAGAAGAAGAATAAGTTGATGTTTCAATTTTTAAAATGCGTGAAAATTTGAAAAATATATAAATATTGTGTTAATCAACAGAATAAAATTATTTGATAAGATAATATTTATTTTCTGAATACTGATAAATTGAAATAGATACAACCAATCATTTTAAATGAGAAATACCATAAAAAATAAGAAAATATTGTTGTAAGGTGAAGTGTTAAAGAAGAGTTTATTTCTATCATGGATGAATAAAAAGATTACCTCAATCATTTTAGGATTTATATAGAATCATATTCAACTTAATGTATTGAGAAATCTAGAACAAAAAGTTTTTTCTTTTGAGAGACACATCTACAAAGTGTTCATAGGTATGTCATTTCCACAGTTTCTAACCTTGATAAGACATGGAAGAGCTTGTTAATGGGAATAAATCCTTGATACAATATGTACTAGGTACCCATATCATGTAATAATCTTTATAAAAAACATATGTTGTTGATTTTTGGTTGGTTGTTTTATTCCACCACGATGGAGATAGATAAATATACCTTTGTTTTAACCAACACTAAAGAAAAATACATTTTAAAATATTATTAATGAATGATTCACCCCATTGTATTGTTTCTTATTTCATATAGGTTCTCTTTAAAATAAAATATTCCATTTAAATTTAACTTTTAATATAAAATTTTTTAACAAAATGAGATTATCATTTATTATGTTTTATTACATTGTATTCAATAAAATCTCTTGGTTTTATATATATTATTCATTTAATAATTAGTATACCAAAAATTCTTTATAAGAAATAAAGATGAATAATTCTAGATAAGTATTTAATATTATATTAATCAGTCCTAAACTATATACATAGGAATTTTTTAAACCAAGATGGAATCTATACTAATTCATCCTAGGTTAACCTTTACTATCACCCTTGAAAGCTCCCCATAAAGACCATGGTGAAATTATAATTTCCATAGACTAGACACTATTTCAAGGTCATCAAAACTAACCAATTGGAATTATTTTACCCTTGAATTCCAAATACATTCAAACCAATATTCAACCCAGAACTCCAGAATAACCCATCCATATGTAGGGTGAGGATGTAAAAAATAATAATATTTAAATTAATATTTAAAAAAAAATAGATTATAAGATGAAAATGAATAATATATAAAGTATTAATCACATTAGAAAATGTTGAAAATTTAGAATGACATAAAAAATACTCGATAATCCAAAAATATTGCAAACCTATATTTGTAACAGAATCCCCCGGTCATAAAAAACTAAAGGAGATCAAAATATTCAACAGGATAAAATCTCAATGAGTCCATGGTCACCACCATCATCATACCACATAAGGATGATGAGAATCATGTAATACCATCATATAATGGGTTCTCTATACAATTACTTGTATCCTATAAAACCAAGTATATAAATTCATAATTTACTATAATGTTTGTGATTTAAATCCTAATAGGATAGCACTATGATTCGAAATTATTTTTTATTAACATATTCCTCTTATTATATTTTGGAAATATATTTTTCAAATATATTTTTAAATATTTGATAAGTTATTTAGTTTTTAAAAACATTTAATGGCCCATATATATCATAAACAATATTCCTATAATGAATAAATAAGGGACATATGTAATTCCTAAAAAATAATACATGTAAATAAGAGGGAATTAAGTTACCATACCACTCACTAAATACAACATAGGAAAATGGGGATATAACCAATGGGTCTAAGGTAACATGTAATATCCTAGGGAACGCTAAATAGAATATATGAACCTAACAATTATACGATCTTAAGAGGTATTACAAGGGTAAAATATCTATCTCGTCTAATCACTCAATATTTTTAGGAAACAATCCCTATTAGAAACATAATCAATAATAGTGTCACACTTCTCCATTTTTCCAACACACACCCATGTTCTTCCATCTAAAATTGATTACTAATATAAATCATATTCAATGACCATGATTAATGAAACATAGTTCACAACACCATTTCATTTCTCAAACAACTTTAAAAGTATATTTGAATGAAAATTGTTGAAGCTCCTTTTCGTCACATTGTCTAAAAAGATTGGAAAGGGAAATCACATAGCTCAAATTGATTCATCATTTGGCGAAAACATCAAAAATCAACAAATGCATGAACAAGGCTTTAAAAGAAAATGTGCCGCGCAAGTTCCATCACTGTCGTGCAAGTCCACTTGTGCGACGCCTAATTGTTGCGCAAGTGACTTGCGCGCCCTAAAGGATAACTGCCCGGGGTCTTCTCTAGCCTATAAATAGACCCCTTGGGACCCCCATTAAAATATTGTTTTTCCAGAATTCAGATTTAGAGATCTGAACGCCCAAGTCTCTTCTTTAGGTCTTTCGAACACATCTAAAGTAATTTTTTACCTAGAATGGAAGGTCTAAACAAGAGGGGTAAGGTCTAAGTGTTAGAATTCACTAACACTTGCATGCCTAAGGTGTTTTACCCATAAGGGAAATGAACAGACTTGCGTGCCGCCCTACTTCCTCACCAAAACATGTGCGCCTCACTTCTGGAAATACCTCAGGATATTTCTAAAGGCATCAGTCAAGGATCGCCCAAGTATTACCATGATGGTTTAAAATGCGCAAGTACCCATGTGTCACACAGGTATACCTGCACGACCAGGACTTGTGCGCCCATGCAGTACCTGCGCGCCTGCCAGGACTGGCGCGCCCCTATCTTTTTGGGTGCCCTTCTTGCCCATTTCACCCCTCTTATGCCATTCCACCTCTCCTATTCAAGATCCAGTCTCCAAGACACTCTTCAAAGCCATTTATGGCATGATTTCATGAGTTTACTTCCTTATCTGAAAGGAATTCTGTGGAATATCCATCAAAACCTAGTGATTTACACATCTTTATGTCACGAAAGATTGACATTTCATTCATTAAACCTCATCCTTTAAGATGATAGAACTAATTAACCTGGGCATCCTTTTCAAGAATAAGCCCATGTTAAAATTCTCAAACCTGGGTCTCCCTTTCAGGAATAATCCCCAGTCATAATTCTTAAACTGGGCCTCCTTTTCAGGAACAAGAACCAGTTATAAATCTCAAATATGGGTCTTTTTTTCCGCAATAATCCCCAGTCATAATTCTCAAATATGGACATCCTCCTTAGGAGTAAGCCCCACGTCCCTTAATTTTTGAAATCCCTTAACCTAGGCCTCCTTCTCAGGAGTAAGCCCTAGTCTTAATTTCTCTTAACAAGTCCTAATTTACCTTTGATCTTGGATTCCTTCTCAGGAGTAAAACCCAATCATAATTCATCTCCTAATTTGGGCCTCCTTTTCCGGAGTAAGCCCCAAGTTAGAGTATTCAAATCTCCATGAAGAACATATACCTTTATGGAACATGTTCCTGTATTTCTTCCATGAATTAAATCATAATCTTCATTTATCTAGGCAGTCATACATACATAAGCCCCACATTATTTCTTATTATTGCATCTTTTATGGAACAATTGTATGGTTTTTACCAATACCTATTGTTTCTCACACTGAGCATGACACACGTAATCTTAGAGTGTAAAAGTTATTATGACATCCTTCTTTGAGCCATAAATCATTAACATCATACTCCCTTACTCGAACTATGTGGGTTATGATTTCTTTTTCTAAACAAAGGCCATGTATGTAGCACATCTTCGGGTTCGATCCCAACTTTGAAATAATCCATGTCCTTCTGAATGAAAATAAACTTCAAGTGCCCCACTGTGTGGCTTTAAATCCAACATGGTCATCATAATGACCAAGAGACTTTTATATAAATTTTTCTAAGGATACCATTGACCAAGAATCTCAAATAAATACAGATGATTCTCTATCAATGAAGAACCTCGTATACATATAAAAGATTCTCTAAATTTATTACATATTTAATCATTGATTGTCAGATGTGAATGAAAGATCATTGTATACTTGGTAGTGTAATAAGGATTCACGAACATTAGTTAAATATATAAAGAGAGTCCCGGACTAGACAATAATTCCCCTCAAAAAGGTGTGATGAGTCCGACCTCCCATCCTCTCAAACAATGCAAATTCTTAAGCCTCATCAGTCCACAAACTAATGAGCGCCTACCTTTGGAAAGTATGACCAAATGGATTTGGAATCATTAGATGTTTTCGGTTCTATGAACAAACCCATTAGAAATATATTAGAATGTTTGAACCTTCAATCAAGGAGGTCATCCCCAAATTCTGAGGGAAACAAAAAATGGTGAACCCCACATGAATTCTTAACCAATTTAAAATGATGTTTTACCTATTTTCCCTTAGAATTTGGGGATGACCTCCTTGATTGAAGGTTCAAACATTCCAATAAGTTTCTAATGGGTTTGTTCGTAGAACCGGAAACATCCAATGATTCCACATCCATTTGGACCTACTTTCCAAAGGTAAGTACTCATTAGTTTGTGGACTGATGAGGCTTAGGAATTTTCATTGGTCGAGAGGATGGGAGGTCGGTCTCATCACACCTTTTTGAGGGGAATTATTGTCTACTCCAGGACACTCTTTATAGATTTATGTTATGTTCGGGAAACCTTATTACATTTCCAAGTATAAAATGATGTTTTACCTATTTGTTAGGACCCTATTTAATACTCAATGAGAGGGCCAACAAAAAAATCATTGACATATGTGCTTATCCAAAAGATGTAGTGGCTGAATTTATCTTGATTATGTATGTTACATCAAAGAGGAACGCTTTTTCATGATTTTCTGCATTCTATGAAATGGATGCTCTCAAGTTCACACCTATGAATACCACTACTGTGAATACCGATGCTGCAAATGCCACTACTGTTACTCATGCTGGATCGTCATCCTCTCTGAGGATGACATCACCGACTCAGCATCTTCAACGCTGGGTATCAAATGCGCTGGTTAAGGAGTACCATCAACACGGTACCATCCCAACTCTGGAGGCTTCCCGAAAATCCCTCCAAGTGAACAACTCACACCGGTTGTCCAATCAATGACGACCGGTGATAAAGAAGTAGGCAGTGCGAACTACCGTCTCCAACCGTTTCAGGTCATTATCCCCGGAATGCAATCACCATTCACTCCCATATTTTGAGGAGGTGAATGAGCAGGTTCCTCAGGGCCCTAATTCAAAGAAGTAGGAGTCTTTCCTGAGGGCTCCTATCAAAAATCGCCGCCAGACTAGTGCGGCAGTACGCCCTCAACATGGCGAGGGTAACGACTCTAGGCATTCGGCTCAGGTTTCTCGAACCCGAGCAGGCAAGACAAATCGCCAGAGGCGGAATCCGGTCAACAGTGGGCAGGTTCTCATTTCTATCATCTCCAGAGAAGTCCACCAACCTAACTTGGTGACAAACAATGAGCGGGCACCTACAACTGCCCATTTTATTTCTGCTGTCCAGCAGACTCATCTGGAAGCATCACATCGATCCCACCAGGCAATTCCGGCAGAGTACTATAGACAGGAACATACAGCTGTTTATACATCATCAGCTAGTCAGCAGGCTCATCTGTCTACAAATGATGGAGCTCATCAACCATTTTCGGTGAAGTGCAATCAGAAGGCACATACACCTGCTACTATTAATCAAGACTTCCAACAGTCTCTCTTGGTAGCACACGGAGAAGTCAGTCGGAAAGCTCCGGCAACAAACAGGAGGCAGACACAACTCTTTTCCCCCGCACATGAGTACTGTCAGGATTCACTAATGGGAAAAGGAGGACAGGAGCATGCACATACACCTACTCCAAGAACGGAATGGACGTATATACATGTTCTGGCAGCTGAAGTCACGAAGCATATTCTATCAATGGTGGAAGAGAATAAACAAATCCTTGCTCATACTCTGGATGCCTTCCAGGATATTATAACAACTTCAACATCATCTCAGGGAGAGACACATAAATCTATCCCTACCAGTGGACTAACACATCAACAGTTCACTCCGGAATAGACACACACATTTTTTTCCAGTCCAAGTGGGTTGTGGGGCATACTCCCTTATATCATACGGACAACCAAGTCAGGCACATACACCGGATTTGAGTTGAGATCATCAGCCTAACATATCCATCTCTCCTAATCAAGCACATACGCCTGCTCAGAGTATCCACTTTCGTCAACAAGTGGTTTCCAAGGCAAGTAAGAAGGCGCTAAGAAGAAGACCTGCCCGGAATATTCAAAAGTTCAAGAGCCAATCTGTAACAAGGCCTTTCTTGATGCTGGAGTTATTGAAGCCCTCACACAATTATTTTTTGGAATCCAGGATTATGCTCCCTCAGTTCCCAATAGTGGGAACATTAATTCTGAAGGTCTTCAACAGACACTTCCTCATGAAGGCTTTCTTCATTACAATTCGGTTGATCTCGAAGTTTCATCTTCAGATGAGAGCTACAATAACCCTCTGTGTGGCCAAAAGACCATGGAGAAAGAGATCTCATCTTTTGTTGTAACCCATCATGGTGGTCCTCCCCATGATGATGAATTTAACTGATAAAGTCCTCTCCATAGTAGTGATGCACATTGTCTGAAAAAATTTTTAGTGGACAATGTAGTGCTGAGAAAGATATCTTATCTTGAGGCACTTGAAAATGTGAAACCAGTAATGTCTGATGCTTCATCGATAGCAGGTGAAATACTTTCTCAATCAGTAGATAGCCCAGGGTGTATGTCATTTTCCGAGCCACCCCGAAGTCATTCATCTTCTAGTTTAATCAGTGATCTCTCTACCAATCTTGTTGAATCCGATGAAGTAATAAGGAAGCACCAGCTCTGGTCAAATCATGTAGAAGAATCTTCATTTAATGATAAAGAGGAAATGCTGAACATGAGAAAACAACTGGAAAAAGGTGAAGTACCAATAATGTTTTGGGCTCTGGCTGACTCTCAGTATGACATTCCGAAGATGTTGACGGAAGATGTAATTCATGATATTCGTCTCAACATATGGAAAAATCGTTGTCAGTTGAAGAAGAAAGTATTATCTTATGATAAATATGAAAATCATCTTAAGATAATAGAAGGGTTACAGCGTCAGATTGATTTGGCATCTCTATTAGTCTCTCGATATCCGAAGGCTGTAAAGCAGCAGATATCCCTTCAACGTTCATGCCTTGGTGCACTAAGAATATTGCATTATTTAATTTCCAATTCCCCATCTAGTATTCATGTCATAGGATGGGTTGTTCCTGGAGCACTACATTTCAATGTGCTCTCCAGTCAGCAAACCCCGCCGAAAATGGTCTCATGCAATGTTATTTCCCATGTCTAGACAAAGTAAATGGGCTTTGTTTGTAATCAAAAGCATGCCTAGGAACAGGATTCAACTAGTTCCTCTCAAAATCAGGCATACATAGAACAAGTTGTTGAATTAATCCTACATTAAGAAAACGAGAATATTGAACAGGCCCCTCGTATGGAGAAAGCACATCATCAAGTGACAGAAGTGTCGGAAATCATCCAACGGTCATTTAAACCAGGTGATAAAAGTGTATACAGGTTAATGCGTCTAGTTAATTTCCAGAATAAGGTTCACAAGATCATGAGAGCTTTTAAGAAAGTCTCAGACATAGCATGTTAAGAGCCACCATAGTTTTCCAGACTGGGGACTTTTTTAAAGCAACCCTCAGAATCAACAAATAGGATTCGAGGAGTTGAGCGGGAACTGTAGGAACAGCCCCAGTCCACCGTATTGGGGACTTTTTCAAATCATAAATCCCCTCCTCAGAGAAATTCAGTCTTTTCTCGATTGGGGAAGAATCCTAAAGAGGAACAAAGAGCCAAATTATCAGGATATTCCCTCCAAATTATGGTTCGTCATGAAGTTCCTGAGGGGTCTAATCAACAAAAGGCAATGTCTCATCAATGACATGGAAGAAGACAGTATCACATAAATGCTAATAGGAGGGATGTGATGCGTTATGAATCAATCAATATCATAGATGCCATTGTTGTTGATCCACCAGATGAGGCTCACTCAGGGGACTCAAATGAAGAGGTTCCTGCTCAAGAATATGTACGCACCGACACAAATGAAGAAGGTGTGCGTACACGAAATCAAAGGATTACTCAGAACCTAGGAAATCCTTTAAGTAACCCACTTCCCCCTCTCCAAAAAGTATCCAACAAAGGGAGGGGAAAGAATTAGGATACATATCCTTCTTCTAGAGGAGGCCAATCGCTCTCACTAGAGCAAAGGTTTTCACAAAAGGAGGAAGAAATGATGGAATTAAGGAGGTTGAATGTAGAGCTACTTCGGGGTAGTCTTCTTCTTAAGCGTGCTGGAGTTAGTCAGCCAAGGAAATTTTTTGAAGATACAGAGATGGATCAAGAATATCCTCCTCTATCAGTACACCCTCATAGGTATAATCCTACGGGTCAAGTGCAACAATAGTTGGCAGTGCTACCATCAGTTGAAGAACCAACCACCACATCTGTCCAAGCTCCATTCATTGCACCAACCCAATTCCAAGTTCAACCGGATGTTTCTCAAGATTTAATATGTAACACCCCAAGAATTCATAATGTTTTATTTCTTCAAAATAATTCAATAACTTGCACTACACGCAACACCAAGTTCAATTGCACCATGACTTACCAAAAAGCCATTCAAAAGAGGTTATGAATAGTATTAACTAAATTTTAAACTTTATATAATCCTTATAATTTTTCCATATTATGAGTATCTTTGACATAATGCACGAACAAATTCATTTTCAGTATTGAACTTTTATCAAATTTTAATAGTGAACCCTTTTTAAATACAATATTTTAAACTTTTTGACTAAATGGGGACATAAAAAATTTAAAATGAAACATCCCAAGCTTCCACGGTACGCTTTCTTTGAATAATACAATAGCGTGTGTTGTATGCAACCTTGAGTTTTAACACACACCATAACCAATCAAACTAGCCGTTATGAATAGTAATACCTACTTTTTAAAATTATATATATTTTATATTTTAAAATGGACTTCATTTTTGGATTCGGAATATCTAATTTAGCCTAAGGTGAAATTTTGGTACTTTTCGGATAACTTTCATATTTTGATGAATAGTGAAAATTACTAAATTTTAATTAAAAACAACTTTTTTAATCGAAATAATTAATTGTGATAAATTACGAATTTTAGTAGTTTTAAAGTATATTTAGAATATATTTTTACCATTTAATATAATGTTGGTCATTGGACATAATTTTACAATTAAACCGAACATAAACAAGTGTCAATCTTTTGATAGTTATTATCTCTTAAAAACACGCTTTTTGTTTTGACAGCGGTAATTAATTTTAAATTAATTTCTGCCAATTCTATGTTTTGAATTTAGGAAAATGGATTCCATATTTGGAATCAGGATGTTCAAATTGTGTAAATAGGTAACTTTTATTTTTGGATATTTTGAATAATTACTACGGTAAATATTTTATTTACCATGGTTAAGGGTAAATCCGGTAAATAAGGGTTAAAAAATAATATTATAATAATAATAAATTACCCTAAAACGTGTCTTAACCCTATTGATTGATACATGGTCGACCATGGGCATCTTTGGGTCGATTTTGGGACCCCATGGATCCACTTGTAAGTGATAATGACACTTTATTTTAATGAATACAAAAATGACACAAGCATATATCTTTTAGAAAACCAATTGTTACATAGGGTTATATATGTTGGATTTTAGATTATAAATATTAATTAGAAAGATAAAACGATTTCCTACATAATGATATTTTATTTATAATTTTTAGACATTAAATAAGTTATTTTATTTATGACACAATGATGATGCAGTAATTACTATAATAGTGAAAGATTAAAATAATTGATATTATAAATACCCAAATAACTATAATATGAAACTTTTAAGGAATTAAACTAATTTTATAGGATAATATGATATATTAGGATTGATTTAATTGACTTTTTTCGAAGTAATCAATCTGTTATGAGTTTCACAAAAATAAACTATTGAATAGTGTCAAAATTGACATAAAAGAGTTCTTAAAACAAATATTATATTATTAATTGATATTAAATTCCTAAAAATCTACGGTTCGGCCAAGATACTTATATCATGATAGGTTCATCATTAATGGACCACTTGGGGGTAGATTGGATGTATATAGTATGTTTATTAACCATATTATATAAAAATATAAAGAGACATTGGAAAAGTGAAACTAATTAACTTAGAGTTAATACTTAATGATAAGGTTAATATAAGTACCCAAACCTGTCTAAATTCTATTGGTTGAGTGGTTTTAGACCTATCCCCACCTTATCCTTTGAATAGTCAACTTTGGAGCCATTGGAAACCGAATATGAATTTATTATAAACTAATATCTCTAGCTTTTCCAAAGGTACACCTCACCCCTCTTATAAAAGGGCACTCCTCCTTCTCATTTCTTCACACCTTCAAATATTTTTGGATCGGCCAAACTCTGCCCAAATACTCTCCCAACTTCCCTCACTACAACCTAGAGGCCTTAATTTGATCTGAAAGACAACCTAAGGAGCCCTTTTGATCAAATCAAAAGGAAGAACCCGAAGAAGAGATAATGATTTCACCACCCTTTTCCAAATTCATTTCTTCTTCCACTTCTTCTTCCTTTGTTGTTACCATTATAAAATAATGACTCCAGTATCATATATATACTGTGATGTTATTATAAATATGGTACAACCATATTCAGTATTCTATCCACCCTTTGAATAACATGTCACCATACGTGTGTACGTACGGCTTACCGTCTCCACGTCGTGGTGTAATTGTTATTCAATATAATATTATTTTGATGGGTATAATAATGATATGTAACTCATGTAAATAATAAATATAACTTGTTAATGATTCTTTATATATGATATACCATCCATTTATATATTATTTTAATATCAAAAGAATGATATTTTCGCTCGCGCGTACGTACGGACTACCGTCTCCACGAATGCGATGAGATTCATTCTCCATCGTATCCATTCAAGTATACTTATCATTTGATGATTTAAAAATGATGTTTAAGGACTTGATATCATTTTGGATATAAATAATATACAACCTGTCCATTACAAACATGGCTTACATAACAAAACATATAAAAGAAAACAAGTAAGTTTACACCCGAAACACCGATAATACTAAGATATTATTATCAAATCAATATTAAAAGATCATATATGATATCATATTAATGTATATGATTCTTGTATAATTTATTAACAATTATTTCACCATTATACAGGATGTTAACCTACCCCAACCAAGGAAAAGTACAAGGTAAGGGGTTTTCATCTCACTCCTTATTCCCGTGAGATTCATGCCATATTGCCACCATTATCTTTTGTGTGGTGTATGTACTACCCATAATTATATTCTTTGTGTAATATACTCTAATTTATGTGTATTTACATATTCATTATATGATACCTCTTTCATGGGTTCTATGTTTCATAAGTTACCAAATTGGTAAGGGTTATTTCACAATCTCTTCATTATCCGAAGTTGTTTATATGTAATAATCTATTGGGATCTCTTTATCATCCACAACCATGTTTTCTTAAAAATGTATTTCAAAACATTTTTTATTATTTACAATAATATGGGTTAAAGTCATTTATACCCTTGGTTGACTTGTTATAAGAGGTTTATAAAGGAATCTTTCCGCCGTTTTCAAAACAAGGTCCTTTTTAACCTTTTCGACAGAATTAAGGTAAGAATATTTTTTTAACTTATACGGCGGGTGCAGCTATTTTCTGCCGTTATAAAATATTCAAAGCTTCCCTTACAAGCTTATAATAATATTTTCAAAGAAAATGTTTTATTTTATATGGATCTTAAATGATTTCAAAATAAAAGGAGATATTTCTTTAAAAAGAATTTTGATTTCATCTATGTCAACATCCTTTGATGGATTTTAAGATTATTTGAAGTTGATTTATTATGATAAAAAAATTCTATATTGTATTGAAGGTTTTGTGATATGTTTGACTGTGGATGTGCTATTTTTATACCATTCATATTTTATGGTGAAATTATTGACATTTCGTATGCTAGTTTTAATACGAATTTTTATGTTATGTTTAAACCTTTTCATATGGGAATGCATTGGACTTAGTAAGTGACGGGTGGAGCCCGCTATAGCTCCTCGATGGATCGGTAGGTCTCATGAGACAAACTAGTGTCTTGGAACAAGGCCTTGACAAAATCTTATTTGTAGTCTTGGCATGAGGCCTTGGCTATGTGGTTATGATAGTCTGGCATTATGCATTCCATCATTATGAAAGTGGTTATTGATTTTTCATGTGATTATTCGATTAGTAGAATATCCATGTGAATAAGTAAATGGAATTGTTTCATTTTATTTATGCCATACCACGGTGAAAGTTCAAGTTTGAAAGGCTTTTGTTTTAGTTATACATTGCCTTAAATGTTTATTTTTATTTATGAAAGTTTCCTCTATATTGTTATCCTTACTGGGCATTTGAGCTCACCCCTTTTCTATGTTTTATTTCTCCCAGGAAGTGAAGAAGTAAATTATGAATGACCTGCAGGGATATTATGTGGGGATATGAGTGTGGATTATGGAGACAATATGTTGTTGTATTAGTTTTTCATTTTATGATGTAATGTAAGACTTATGAATATATCTAGTGTTTCCAAGGCTACTAAACCAATCGATCTTTCGAGATTTGATCTTTCTTGTGATCATGCCGATGTTATGTAATAATGCACTGACTCTGGGTAACTGGGGTCGGGGCGTTACAGTTGGTATCAGAGTAATTTTAGTACAAACCTTGGAAGCTAGATTTAGATAAACTTTAATTAGAGCACGTAGACCTAAGATGAACTTTGAGGATTAGTGTAGAAGAACTTCCTAGAATTTTGGTATTGTAGAGATTTTGTGAGTTTTCCGAGCAATACATCCCTGTCTGGATACGAGCTGGTAGAGGCGGCTCTGGCACAGATGTACCTAGGGGTAAAACCCGAAAACACCGCTTTGAGCTAGACTCGAACGGGAACTGGTGCAGGACAACGGGCCTTGCTGCACTCTTGGTTACGACACTCCCGGGGGATATGCTTAGGATAATTCTCATTTTCTTTACAAACCATTATAAAGGGTTTATGAGTATATACATCCTCAAAGGAGACATTTTTATGATTATGGATAGTTCAATTTATGTCAAGTGTTTTGTAAGTATGGGATTATGTATTTTGATTCATAAACTGATCTAGTGTATGCCATTGTTTAGAAATGGCACCCAGTAGAAGGAATGAGAACTCCAGAAATGCACATGATCCAAAGAGAAGGAAGGATCATATCTTTCATGGTCTTAAGCAAGAATTTATAAGAGAAATAGTCTCCCATGTATTATCATCATATGAAGAAATAATATCATGTGTTGATAAGATAAGTAAAGAGTTTACTGAGTCCTATGGCTTTGAAGGGAAGCAAGAGAAGAAAAGGATGGAAGAGAGAAAGATGGATAAAGGGAAGAGGGAAAAGAAGAATTTACCATATGTGGTAACTGTGGAATGAAACACCCTGGAACTTGCCTGAAAGGAATGGGAGTTTGTTATAAGTGTGGAGGAAAAGGTCACAAAGTACGTGACTGCAAGGGTAATAAAATGGTTTTAAATGTACAATGCTTCATTTGAAAAAAGTTTTGACACTACGCGAACCTATGTCCCAGTCATCAGACTATGCCGCAAATGATGTTATTGGATAATAATCAAGTTATGATACTACCACAGATGAAGAGGAATGATTAGAGTTCTTATGTTGATTATGTCAATTGAGTGTTGTATCAACAATGTACTTGTTATAATAAGTATGGAGTATATAAGCATTGTACTGTAGTACTATTTCATTAAGGACTTGAGATTGTGTGGAATAAAGAAAAGTGACTCAATAGCAGGATAAATTTTTGGAAAATATATGGTTGAGAGAATGATAAATCATAATATAGTTCTGATACTGAGGTAGTGATTTTGGAATAATATGTGATTGTTTTGGATGAATTATATTGGATATTCTTGACTACCTTGGAACTGATTAATGATTTATATATTCCATCATTGTTGGGGTTTAAAACATTTTTGGATTAATGAAGTATATCCATCATTCTATATGGAATAAGGGAGCATGAATGTAATCTATAAGGAATATGGTAATACATGATGAAGGTATTCATATGCTATTACGGGGTAAAAAGGATCTATATTATGTTTACCTTACTTATAAATGTTGGACTGTGAGTTTGGACAGAAGTATTTTGGATAGTTCTAGTTTGGATTATTTTGGATTGCCATAAAAGGACAACCCGGTGGTCGGGCGACAACCCGTCGCGTCCGGCAAGGCTGTGAGACTTGAACCCGCAACCGAAGGGCGACAAGGGTGTATCACCTACCACTGGCCCACGAGATTTCCTAGATTAAATAATGTAGTTTTTATTAAAAGATATTGTAGATGAATTATAAATTCGTTTATTTTGGAACCCTATACCAATAGTGTAAATAGAATTTTTTTACATTATATTATCTTTTAGAGTGAAAGATGAGTTTGTGGTAGAAATTTATTAATGGATAAAACTCTAATTATAAAGTAAGTATATCTCCTTATGATCTTAGCCAATCTCATAAATAAATTCCTCAATATTAAGAAAAGCAACTTAGAACAAAAATGTTTTCCTAGATGGTACCTTAAATCATCACTAATTTATGGCTTTGGGATTGTTGGCCTTTTCATAGCCATGTTCTCTACCACTCTCCATCAGATAATTGATGGTTAGATTTCTCTTCCATATCCATATTTTCCAACATGGAACCATAGTATGTGTTATTTTCGGTAATCTTCATATTTTCCACTCTTTATTTTAAATAGAGGCCTCATTAATTCATTTTTCGATGTGGGATTTCAACTAAGATATTTTGAAATGTCAAAAATGTGTTATCCTAACACCCAATGTTTTGTTGAACTGATGGTTTTTCAAATCATCATAGATTGATGAATTTAAGGACCTCAATTTTTAAACTTGATTTTGATTGATGACCTCAATCACTACGAATAAATATTTACGTTTTCCATCCAATTATATGTCTCTAATTTCCACCAATGTTCTCTTAATCGAGATCATAATTTGGTGGTGACCCTTTCATTTTTCTTTTCCTCATATTAAGACTAAATTTTAGTAACCCAATTTCTGATGTGGGTTTTCCCACAAATATATTATCTACTTTCAACCTTTTATTTTCGAAGAACAATTTCAAATTGCGAGGACGCAATTTATTGAAGGAGGGGAGAATGTAACACCCCAAGAATTCATAATGTGTTATTTTTCAAAATAATTCAATAACTTGCACTACACGAAACACCGAGTTCAATTGCACCATGACATACCAAAAAGCCATTCAAAAGAGGTTATGAATAGTATTAACTAAATTTTAAGCTTTATATAATCCTTATAATTTTTCCATATTATGAGTATCTTAGACATAATGCAAGAACAAATTCATTTTCAGTATTTCATTTTTATCAACTTTTAATAGTGAACCCTTTTTAAATACAATATTTTAAACTTTTTGACTAAATGGGGACATCAAAATTTTAAAATGAAACATCCCAAGCTTCCACGGTACGCTTTCTTTGAATAATACAGTAGCATGTGTTGTACGCAACCTTGAGTTTTAACACACACCATAACCAATCAAACTAGCCGTTATGAATAGTAATACCTACTTTTTAAAATTATATATATTTTATATTTCAAAATGGACTTCGTTTTTTGATTCGGAATATCTAATTTAGCCTAAGGTGAAATTTTGGTACTTTTCGGATAACTTTCATATTTTGATGAATAGTGAAAATTACTAAATTTTAATTAAAAACAACTTTTTTAATCAAAATAATTAATAGTGATAAATTATGAATTTTAGTAGTTTTAAAGTATATTTAGAATATATGTTTACCATTTAATATAATTTTGGTCATTGGACATAATTTTACAATTAAACCGAACATAAACAAGTGTCAATCTTTTGATAGTTATTATCTCTTAAAAACACGCTTTTTGTTTTGACAGCGGGAATTAATTTTAAATTAATTTCTACCACTTATGTATTTTGAATTTAGGAAAATGGATTCCATATTTGGAATCAGGATGTTCAAATTGTGTAAATAGCTAACTTTTATTTTTAGACATTTTGAATAATTACTGCGGTAAATATTTTATTTACCATGGTTAAGGGTAAATCTGGTAAATAAGGGTTAAAAAATAATATTATAATAATACTAAATTACCCTAAAACGTGTCTTAACCCTATATTTTGATACATGGTCGACCATGGGCATCTTTGGGTCGATTTTGGGACCCCATGGATCCACTTGTAAGTGATAATGACACTTTATTTTAATGAATACAAAAATGACACAAGCATATATCTTTTAGAAAAACAATTGTTACATAGGGTTATATATGTTGGATTTTAGATTATAAATATTAATTAGAAAGATAAAACGATTTCCTACATAATGATATTTTATTTATAATTTTTAGACATTAAATAATTTATTTTATTTATGACACAATGATGATGCAGTATTTACTATAATAGTGAAAAATTAAAATAATTGATATTATAAATACCCAAATAAATATAATATGAAACTTTTAATGAATTAAACAAATTTTATAGGATAATATGATATATTAGGATTGATTTAATTGACTTTTTTCGAAGTAATCAATCTGTTATGAGTTTCACAAAAATCAACTATTGAATAGTGTCAAAATTGACATAAAAGAGTTCTTAAAACAAATATTATATAATTAACTGATATTAAATTCCTAAAAATATAAGGTTCGGCAACAAGACTTATATCATGATAGTTTCATCATTAATGGACCACTTGGGGGTCGCTTGGATGTATATAGTAAGTTTATTAACCATATTATATAAAAATACAAAGAGACATTGTAAAAGTGAAACTAATTAACTTAGAGTTAATACTTAAAGATAAGGTTAATATAAGTACCCAAACCTGTCTAAATTCTATTGGTTGAGTGGTTTTGGACCTATCCCCACCTTAAATTTTGAATAGTAAACTTTGGAGCCACTGGAAACCGAATATGAATTTATTATAAACTAATATCTCTAGCTTTTCCAAAGGTGCCCCTCACCCCTCTTATAAAAGGGCACTCCTCCTTCTCATTTTTTCACACCTTCAAAGCCTTTTGGTTCGACCAAACTCTGCCCAAATACTCTCCCAAATTCTCTCACTACAACCTAGAGGCCTTAGTTTGATCAGAAAGACAACCTAAGGATCCCTTTTGATCAAATCAAAAGGAAGAACCCGAAGAAGAGGTAATGATTTCACCACCCTTTTCCAAATTCATTTCTTCTTCCACTTCTTCTTCCTTTGTTGTTACCATTCTAAAATAATGACTCCAGTATCATATATATACTGTGATGTTATTATAAATATGGTACAACCATATTCAGTATTCTATCCACCCTTTGAATAACATGTCACCATACGTGCGTACGTACGGCTTACCGTCTCCACGTCGTGGTGTAATTGTTATTCAATATAATATTATTTTGATGGGTATAATAATGATATGTAACTCATGTAAATAATAAATATAACTTGTTAATGATTCTGTATATATGATATACTATCCATTTATATATTATTTTAATATGAAAAGAATGATATTGTCGTTCGCGCGTACGTACGGACTACCGTCTCCATGAACGCGATGAGATTCATTCTCCATCGTATCCATTCAAGTATAATTATCATTTGATGATTTAAAAATGATGTTTAAGGACTTGATATCATTATGGATATAAATAATATACAACCTGTCCATTACAAACATGGCTTACATAACAAAACATATAAAATAAAACAAGTAAGTTAACAACAGAAACAACGATAATACTAAGATATTATTATCAAATCAATATTAAAAGATCATATATGATATCAAATTAATGTATATGATTCTTGTATAATTTAGTAACAATTATTTCACCATTATACAGGAGGTTAACCTAACCCAACCAAGGAAAAGTACAAGGTAAGGGGTTTTCATCTCACTCCTTATTCCCGTGAGATTCATGCCATATTGCCACCATTATCTTTTGTGTGGTGTATGTACTGCCCATAATTATATTCTTTGTGTAATATACTCTAATTTATGTGTATTTACATATTCATTATATGATACCTCTTTCATGGGTTGTATGTTTCATAAGTTACCAAATTGGTAAGGGTTATTTCACAATCTCTTCATTATCCGAGGTTGTTTATATGTAATAATCTACTCGGATCTCTTTATCATCCACATCCATGTTTTCTTAAAAATGTATTTCAAAACAATTTTTATTATTTACAAGAATATGGGTTAAAGTCATTTATACCCTTGGTTGACTTGTTATAAGAGGTTTATAAAGGAATCTTTCCGTCATTTTCAAAACAAGGTCCTTTTTAACCTTTTCGACAAAATTAAGGTAAGAATGTTTTTTTTAACTTATACGGAGGGTGCGGCTATTTTCCGCCGTTATAAAATCTTCAAAGCTTCCCTTACAAGCTTATAAGAATATTTTCAAAGAAAATGTTTTATTTTATATGGATCTTAAATGATTTCAAAATAAAAGGAGATATTTCTTTAAAAAGAATTTTTATTTCATCTATGTCAACATCCTTTGATGGATTTTAAGATTATTTGAAGTTGATTTATTATGATACGAAACATCTATATTGTATTGAAGGTTTTGTGATATGTTTGACTGTGGATGTGCTATTTTTATACCATTCATATTTTATGGTAAAATTTTTGACATTTCGTATTCTAGTTTTAATACGAATGTTTATGTTATGTTTAAACCTTTTCATATGGGAATCCATTGGACTTAGTAAGTGACGGGTGGAGCCTGCTATAGCTCCTCGATGCATCGGTAGGTCTCATGAGACAAACTAGTGTCTTGGCACAAGGCCTTGAAAAAATCTTATTTGTAGTCTTGGCACGAGGCCTTGGCTATGTGGTTATGATAGTCTGGCATTATGCATTCCATCATTATGAAAGTGGTTATTGATTCTGCATGTGATTATTCGATTAGTAGAATATCCATGTGAATAAGTAAATGGAATTATTTCATATTATTTATGCCATACCATGTTGAAAGTTCGAGTTTGAAAGGCTTTTGTTTTAGTTATACATTGCCTTAAATGTTTATTCTTATTTATGAAATTTTCTGCTATATTGTTATCCTTACTGGGCATTTGATCTCACCCCTTTTCTATGTTTTATTTCTCCTAGTAAGTGAAGAAGTAAATTATGAACGACCTGGAGGGATATTATGTGGGGATATGAGTGTGGATTATGGAGACAATATGTTGTTGTAGTAGTTTTTCATTTTATGATGTAATGTAAGACTTATGAATATATCTAGTGTTTCCAAGGCTACTAAACTAATCGATCTTTAGAGATTTGATCTTTCTTGTGATCATGCCAATGTTATGTAATAATGCACCGACTCTGGGTAACTGGGGTCGGGGCGTTACATAATAACTACCATTGATCCATTAATAGACCGGTTAGAAAATATAGAAGGGAAACGTGCATAGGTTCAACCAGAAAAGAAAGTTTACCCTGAAAGGGTAGATTCAATCTCTCCTCCATCCAGTTTTGGAAACCCTATATTCCCTATTTTCAATGGATTAGGAAACCCTGAACAGAATTTGATGCATTATGTGTCTTGTTGTGATCCTATGATGGGAACTCCGGAGCAGCAAGAAGTAGTAAAACTCAGCTGCTTTGTATGGACCTTATCAGGACCAGCCTTTGTCTGATATACAAGCTTGCAATCCCGGTCAATTACCAGATGGGAGGATCTTCGCCAAAAATTCAATCTTCAGTTCAGCTCAACTTTTCCAAAGACAACAATTTTCGATCGTAAAAACTGTAAGCAAAGGTAGAATGAATGGGTCTCAGATTTCATTGCTCGCTAGAAGGGATTAACATATTCCCTAAGCTTAGCACTCCGTCAAGAGGAATTTTTTCCAATATTTGTGGAAAATCTGCGTGACGAATTACGCATGTCGTTGATCCCTGTGAAATACATAGGAGGGTTTTGATACCTTACTTAAATTGCTCAGCAGATTGATGATTCCCTTATACAGGCTAGAGCTAAATCTCATGTAATTCCATCAGCTCTAGGAAGGAGAATGGGTAAAGCAGAAACTGCTCCAGTTATTCTTAAATGAGTACCTATACATGTTTCTACTTCAATACCTTCATCTTCTCGAAGGGCTCCACCTCCTGAGTTCAAAAAACAATGGTTGTTTCGTCCAGAGGATCAATGATATCAAAGACGAAAACAATATGAGGATCTGAAGAGAAAAACATACTCTTTCTGAAATGAACAAGTTCCTGGTTACTTCATTTCGGTTCTGGAAAATAATCTGGTTCAATTGCCAACGCCTAAGAGGTCAAACAAGGAAGGAGATGAAGACCGTCCCAATTATTTCCCTTCTCATCAAATGTTGGGGCATCCCATACTGGAGTGTTTTTTCTTCAGATACCTCCTGAAAAAGATGGTCGACTCAGGGACATGTCAAATTGAAAGGTTCTTCAGTTCAGGTAGCATGTGTTTCTGCTATAATTCCAGAGGAGGAAGGAAAATGACAATAAGTCAAAAGAAAAAATGCACAAAAGTATGATGGTTGGATTGTCAGAAAGACAATCAACCAAACTCATTCTATTTTGCGAACACAATTAAAGAAACCGATTGCGTCTTCTACCATGAATGTTGCAGAAAAACCCTCTTCATTAGAGGGAAAGTCCTCAATGAAAAGGACTGATTCAATAAAAGAAAAAGAATTCGATGAAGATGAGTATGTGTCAAAGCCTAAGTTGTCTTTGACTCTGGTAGACTTCATGCCATATACTTCAAAGACACGGGCACCGCCCCACCAAACGGCACAACCTAAACAGGCTAATCAGGCAGAGTCTTCATCAGACGAAGAGTTAATCTTCGGTTCTGTTAATATGATTCAATTAACAGATCCATATACCAGTCGCAGTTTCGATTTCGATGAGCCGTAATTCCCTGCATAAAACAGGGGAATCCAAGGAAGTTCCAGAGGCTCAGGATACAGGGGAAGAAGTGGATCTTTCAGAAGCCACTATTCCAATTCTACCCCTTCTAGAACTGTGTACGCAGCAGAAACTTATGGTAGAGCCCTTCAGCGAGCTCTGCAAGAACAAGAAAGTTCTTCTACCAATAGCATATTCAGTCCTGGCACAGTTATTTTGGAAGACCGGTTGAAGGTTCCATCTTCTTCCTCTCAGCAAGGAAATGGATCTAATCGGTCTAATCTTCCAAAACCAAGAATATTTCCAACTCATCTCCCAATACAAGATGCATCAACTTCCAAAGCATCTGCTTCCAAGGAACCTGCTAAACCACATATTCCTTTTGGGAAACGCAGACCTCTAGATCAAAATTATGATGTATTGAAACACTTGGACCAAGTACTAGACAAGTTATCAATTCTGGATGCTTTAAATCTGTAAAAAGATCTTCGGGAAGCACTCATCGAGGATTTGTCAAGTCCTCAGGAGTTTGAAACTGAAATTGCTATAGCTGAAGTATATCCTATAGAGAATAATCATGCAGAATTCCATGCAATAATATCTTGTACTGATGAAGATGAAGAAGATGTTGTTCATGGGCATATTAGAACTTTGTACTTATTTGGAAAGGTCAATGGTGTAGACGTCCGAAGTGCTTTCATTGACAATGGTTCAAGAGTCAACCTCATGCCCATTCGTACACTTCGTCTATTGGGCCTCACAAAATCTGATTCATCTCCTTCTACCATGATGTTACAAGGATATTATAAAAATTAACAAGAACCACTTGGAGAAGTTACACTCAGAACTCAGTTTGGAGAACTTTTATCCAATTCGGATTTCATGGTTGTTGATCAAGACTCAGGTTTCAACATCTTTCTTGGAAGACCCTGGCTACATCAACATGCAGTTATCCCTTCATCACACCATCAATGTCTCAAATATTGTTTCGATGGTCAAGTTGGGACAATGTATGGTGACAAGTCCTAGTTCAATACATGTGAGTCTCAGTACATTGAGGCGGAATTCTATCACATGAAGGGAAGTGAGAAATCCACAACAAAGGAGATTACCAAAGTTAATGCTCCATATGGTTTGGAGAAGATTCCAGTAAATCCATTTACACATGTTATTACAAATTATGTGTTTCCTATCAGTCAAATAGACATGATAGACCCAAATCAAAATACTCTTATAGAAAAATCCATAATGTCAATTATGGCAATCGAGCCAGACAACATGCGAGAAATTGGTAACCCACCAAGCAGTGATGAAAGCACAAATGATGACGTCCTCATTTCATCTTATGAAATCCAACAAGTCTATACATTCCCAATTAGACCAGAAGATGTTATAGCAACATCGTAGGTGAACAATGATGTCGATTCTCAATCCATCATCTCCTCTTTATTACCCAAAGAAGACCCTTCATCATCAATCGGGTTGGAAATGGAAGCTTCTTCTTCAAGATGTGCAAATTTTGACGTCTCTTCTGATCATGAAATTTCTGATTTATTATCTACTATGCATGTAGAAACAGAAGAAATAACACATGATGAAGAAGAATAGGAAGATCTCAAAGATTATCCTCTAGCATTTGAAGAGGGTCTCTCTACCATTGTGGATGAACTCAGAGAAATAAATCTGGGTACAAAAGAAGATCCACACCCCACTTTAATCAGTGTGGCCATAACTCTTAAAGAAAAATAGATGTATATTTATTTTCTAAAGAGAAATAGAGATATATTTTCTTGGAACTATACAGAAATTCCTGGGCTTGATCTTGATGTTGTTACTCATCATTTGGGTTTACTAGAAGAACATCGAGGATTTAAGTAAGACGCGGGAAGAACACACCCAACTTATGCTTCCAAAATTGAGGCTGAAGTGGATAAGCATATCAAAGCTAACTTCATCAAGGAAGTTAAATATCCCAAGTGGTTGGATAAAATTGTCCCTGTAAAGAAGAAGAAAAATAAAATTAGAGTTGGCATCGATTTCAGAGATCTTAATCAGCATTGTCCTAAGGATGATTTCCCAGTTCTGATTACATAACTTTTAGTTGATGCAACAGCTAGCTATGAAGCACATTCTTTCATGGATGGATATTCTAGATATAATCAGATCTGAATGGACCCAGAAAATGAGGAATCCACAGCCTTCAGAGCCCCTCAGAGTGTGTTTTGCTACCGGGTAATTCCCTTGGCTTAAATTATGCAGGTGCAGCATATCAGCGTGTCATGCATTGTATCGTCAAACCCTTCTTAGGGAAGTTTATGGAATTCTATGTAGAAGATTTGGTGGTTAAATCAAAACAATGTTCTAATCACTTGGCTGATTTGGAAGTAATATTCCGCAGGATTTGACAACATAATTTGAAGATGTACCCCATAAAATGTGCTTTTGGGGTAACCTCAGGAGAATTTATCAGTTTTTTTGTACGACATCGTGGTATTGATGTCGATCTGGAGAAGACCAAGTCAATCCTTGGTATGTCACCTCCTAAGAAATTGAAATAATTAAGAGGACTTGAAGGAAACTTAGCCTATATTCAGCATTTCATTGCCAATTTGGCAGGAAAAAGTTTACCCTTCACCAAATTGATGAAAAGGGAGTCAATTACCAGTGGACTGAAGAATGTCAAGAAGCATTCGATATTCTCAAGAAATACCTCTTGAGTCCACCGATACTCATGCCACCTGTTGAAGGAAGTCCACTTATCCTCTACGTGACAGCTCTAGAGCATTCATTGGGTGCCTTTCTTGCTCAAAAGAATGATGCTGGGAATGAAAGCAGCCTCTACTATCTCATTCAAACTATGCTTGAAGCAGAAACCCAGTATTCATGTATTGAGAAGTGATTCCTGGCATTAATCTTTGCAGTTCAGAAGTTTAGACAGTACCTATAATATCACGAGGTCCAATTGGTATCTCGCAAAAACCCACTCAAATTCATCCTTAGTCGTCCAATGCTTATAGGATGTCTGGCAAGGTGGGCAGTTATTTTGCAGCAATTCGACATTCATTATGTGTCTCAAAAGGCGATAAAGGGCCAGGCTCTGGCTGATTTCCTGGCTGAACACCCTTCAGTGGAAGACGCATCTTTAGATATTGAACTCCCTGAGGAGGAAGTCTTCTCTATTAAAGAATGTCCTCAGGCATGGGAAATGTATTTTTCTGGTGCTTCCAGAAGTCCAACAGGTAGGAAAAATGGAAAATCCTAAATTCAACAACGTTGGCTTAGGAGTTGTGCTCATTTCTCCAGAAAAGGCAGTGTTACCTTATTCCTTCGTATTGTGGGAAGGTGGTACCAATAATGAAGCAGAATACCAAGCTCTCATCGTAGGCTTAGAATTATCACATCAAGCCCAAGTGAATCACTTAAAGGTGAAAGGGGATTCAGACCTGGTAATCAAACAAGACAATGGGGATTATGCCATTAGAAAAGAAGAACTAATCCCTTTGTATGATTACGTCAGAGAGATAATGATGGAATTCCCTTTATAACCAATATTTTCTTATGTCCCAAGATCACAAAATGATCATGCTGATGCACTGGCTAATATAGCCACATCTCTGGCAGATCGAAATCCGGACAAGACAACCATCAGTATTTCCCACAGTCATGCAATTTCACCTTATGTTCGAATCATAATAGAGGAAATTAATGAAATTTGTCCCATTCCAGAATCGTATGGTCATACTACAGGATGGATGTCACCTATCAGGGAATACCTTAAAAATGGAACACTTCCACCTGATAGAGCCGATAAAGAACAAATCCAGTGACGTGTGGTCAATTTTATTCTTTATGATAGCCCAGATCACCAGGAGAAAATTCTCTACAAATGTGGTTTTGATGGATTTCTCTTCAGATGAATTGATGGTGAAGATACAATGGATGTCATGAAAGAAGTGCATGAAAGAGTCTATGGTGCCCAACAGTATAGACATAGACTGTCTGATCAGATTCGAAGGCTTGGATACTTTTGGACTTCAATGATACAAGATTGTTTTGATTTCACAAAGAAGTGTCATTCATGCCAAGTACAATCCAACTTCATTCATCAACCTCCAGAGTTGCTTCATACAGATAAATACTCATGGCCATTTTCCACATGGGGAACAAATGTGGTGGTACCTTACCCTTCGGCTACGGCCAAGCAGTTTAAGTACATTATTACTGCTACTGAATTCTTTTCCAAATGGGCAGAGGCAATACCTCTCAAGGAAGTCAGTTCTAAATGTGTTGTTAGATTCATCAAGTCTAACATGATTACCTGATTTTTTGTCCTTCATACCATATAGACGGAAAATGGCACCAACTTCTATTCATCCGAGGTGAAGAAGTTGTATCAAGAATACAACATCAAATCCAACCATTCATCTCAGTATCATGTAGCGGCCAATGGCCAGATAGAAGCCTTCAGCAAGACTCTTTCAAATATACTGAAAAAGATGGTGGATAAAGATAAGAAGACATGGCCTGATAAACTCTTTCATGTTTTGTGGGATTATCGGACTACCACCTGCACTACAACGTGGTCAACTCCATATTCATTGGTATGTGGAACGGAAGCATTCTTTCCAATTGAAGTTCAGCTACCCTCACTCAGAGTTTCAATTTCTGATAAATCATCTACAGATGAACAATCTCAGAAGCGATTGAATGAATTGGAATGGTTAGATGAGAAAATATTGTGCACTTTGCACCACTTGGAAGTCTATCAGAATCAAATAGCATGAGCTTTTAACAAAAAATCTCATCTTCATTCATTCACTCAGGGAGATTTGGTATTAGTTCTCCGAACTCCAATGATACAAGGAAAGAAACCTCCCAAGCTTGATACAAAATGGGAAGGACCTTACTCACTACATAGGGTCTACTCCAACGGAGCTTATTCTTTAATCTCAATGGATGTAGAACTCATCACTACTCCAACCAACGCAAAATTTTTAAAGAAGTATTTGTATAAACACACAATATATTATCATGGTACGGTATGACCTTAAACTGCACCACCATCCAACAAGACATTAAACTGCATCATCAACGGTCCATGCATAAGACCATATACTGTTTGTAAGTCCATTACGTCCAGCACGATGTTAAACTGCATCATCCAGGGTCCATACATATGACCTTAAACTTTTTTTATTAATTTCTTCCCACATGACGTTAAACTATGGAAACAAAATTCCCTATTTTGTCCTCACTGCATGACATTAAACTGCACAGTCCTCCTTCCATCCAGCACGACGTTAAACTGCACCATCCACGGTCCATGAATATGACTTTAAACTATTCTTGATTTCATCCAACATGACGTTAAACTGTGAAAAAGTCCCAAAAATGTACAACATGACGTTAAACTATGTCCCCCTTCATCGTCCTTGCTATATGACGTTAAACTATATTGAAGTACCTTTTGTCCAACATGATGTTAAACTGTATAACCAATGGTCCATGCATCTGATCTTAAACTATTATCACTTACATCCAACATGACGTTAAATGGTGTACTCTTTTGTCCTCACTACATGACATTAAACTGCACAGTCCTATTTTTGTCCAACATGACATTAAATGGTATTGTCCCCATTGTCCTAACTACATGACACTAAACTGTACAGAAAATCCTTTAATACATCCTACATGATCATAAATTGTACTTTGTCCCTGCTACATAACATTAAATTGTGCATCACCAATAGTCCTAACTTCATGACCTTAAAACTGCATAGTCCCTTCATAGGTCCTACATAACATTAAACTGTCCATTGTTAGGGTTGTTGCTACCTCTTGTTTCTCACACCGATTATGACTCACGTGAGATTAAAGAAAACTTCAACCATAACACCCTATCTAGGCCACTAACCATGCGTATTTCCCAACATCATGTTTTTTAGGTCGTTGTCCCCAAGAATAACTTGATCATTAATTCATTATTTAATTGAACTACGCGGGCTTTGATCCTTGCCTTCCAGGCTGGGTACGTAGGAAACCTCCCAAGGATCAAGCCCAAAACCAATCTCTTCACATCGGTTCACCTCCATCTCATACGATGTTGATTCATGAAACCGCACATAGATTCAATATCTTTAAATTGATTCTCTTTTGTCCTTGTTATACAACATTAAACTATACAACACTGTTTTGTCCAGTATGAAAATAAACTACAAATATTCTTTGATACCCTCACCTTAGAGGGAACCATTATTTACATTGATTTTTCAATCATGTTTCACTTCAAAGACTACGTGCATACATGGAAATGCCCAACCCTTTTATATTGGGTTAAAACATAATTGTACTAAAGTCCCCTTTCACTCTTCACATGTACAAACCAAATTTGTACAGAGGGTATTTCTAGAACTGCATGGGCTTGATTCCCATCCTTATGGGATATGTAGAAACGTTCGAGTATCCCTCGAATCCAGCCCCAAGACTTTTGGGCCTAAGCGCAAATTCCACTTCCAGTCCCTTGGCTGAAAAGTCCTCATGAAAACACACACTGTGTATTTATTACAATGGTCCATGCTCTATGACACTAAACTAAGATCTCTAATCCTTTTGTCCCATAAGAAGTTAAACTGTAGTTCAAGAACTACGTATGGCTTGATTCCCATCCTTATGGGATACGTAGTGAAGTCCAACATTTCTATTCAGAACCCAGCCATAACATGATTATGGTTAGAATTGATATGTGTATCTTTGTATACATTGGAAAATACCCATATTTATGTGTGATAATCCTAAGAATAAATATTTTCAGATCCTTATAACCCTTTTCTTGACTTTTAATCACAAAATTGTTAAATTTCGGAGAGTTCGTTTACCTGACTATGTAGTATGTTCCCTTAGGCGAGCTTGCATAAATAGTCTCTATAACAGATTTGTTAGCAAAAAGATACTATTATTTGACTATGCAGCCAATTCCCTAAGGTGTACCTGCATAATTCAACCCCCTAACGGGTCTTTTAAATAAAGGTAACTTCATTCATGGGAAGAAATCCTCTTTTGTCCTTATTGGTCTTAAATGACAGTATATAGGGATCCGAAAAAATAGCTATCCTTAACATATTTGTCCCATATCATTTTTCATGATCTGAAAGTATTCAAGTCTATGGTTTATATTCTCCTTCCCTACGTTTGGGTCAGACCTTCGTAGAAGTGATATCCATCCAGTTCTTCGATAATCTTGTTCGAAAACATCTTCTCTATATTCAAGTACCTCTTTCCATACATCAAACCTTATACTTTGTAAAATTTGAATCTCTATAAAATTTCACTAGCTTTTAGTAGTAGAAAGGTAAATTTTTGAGTGTTCATTTTCCTGAATATGCAGCATGTTCCCTTAGGCAGCCTTGCATAAACAGTCCACATAACAGAATTGTCAGCCAAAGGATACTATTATTTGACTATGCAACCAATTCCCTTAGGTGGACCTGCATAATTAAACCCCCTAACAGGTTTGTAAAATAATGGTAAATTCATTCTTAGGAACTACTTCTTCAAATTCCATTATCTCTTTTTCATATCATTCCTTAGATTCAAATATTCTTAAGTCATATTTTAAATTTTTTCCCCCTCATACATGAGTATTGTAATATGCTTTCAGATAAATTGTCAAGGAATTGAGTCATTTTTAATCCATTTCGGTCAAATCTATTTCGACCTTAAACATTAGCCTCCTTATGTCTGATGTGCATGACATTAAACATCCCAACAAAGACAAAGTAACTCTGAATAAAAGTCATGTTCCAGCTCACTAAACATACATTTTGTATGATTTATGTAATATTGAGCAATTAAGATATTAAAAGTTTAAAAGTTTGTAGGGTTATTTAGAATAATCCTAGTAAAAATAAAACTATGCATACTAAGCCCATTGGATTAGGTAAAATTTAAATTATGTAGAAAAAATAATGCAAGTACAAATTATTGAAGATGAAAGTGTTTTCATTGATACACTGGAGATAGAAGGACATCCACAGACTGGAGTCTCTTCCATTTTTTTCCAGGAATTACAAATGTCTTTTAACATAACTCTTAATATGATTTACAGTATCCCAATATTCATCAGCAACCACCTGGAATTCATTCATTCAATTGGATACACTAAGAGATGCAGTGATACCAGCTCTTCTTGGAACAATTTTAAAATGATGCTCTTCAGTGCGGTTTGAGAAACATTTCTGCTGATAAAAAAGTGACTCTGTTTCTGTCCAAGAGACTTGGAAGATGGATACATGGATTTGAGAATGGCACATTGGAAGTAAAGATCCATTTGGGGAGAGTACTCTTTTCAGATATTGCTCTAATTCCATATTTGTGTTCTCTCCACTAACCGGCAGTGGAAAACATTTCAGCCCATGGGTTTTCCATTTTCATATCTGCAAGGAAATGGCATGGAGGAAAAAATTGAACGTTCACACTAATGTTGTTGCTCGTAATGCACAGCATAACCAAAATAGAAGAGTAGTAGTGTAGCGGCATTTCAGGAGTATAGTTCTTTGCATTTAGAACATTAACTCCTTGCAGATGACAATTACCATATAGGGACAGGTAGATTCTCTATGGGAAAAGAAGATGATATTTCTTCAAAAACTTAGCCAAATCTGGGAGAGTGTTGTCATAGATATCATAGTAATCATGGCCAAAAATGTTCATCATGTCATCAATCCGCTTGCTAGCCAGTTCATCATCTCATCCGATTCTCTTGAGAGCCATTGAATATGCACAAAAGTTGAATAAACTGACTCTTAAATGGGGTTATTTTTCATAATATTTGTGAAGGAATTCAGAAAAATGGCTAAGGAATTAAGGCGTGCAAGTCTAAAACATGGCACTCAAGTATAGATGTTCCCCGAAGTATTTGGCATGCATGTATCACCATGCAGGCCCATATACCATGATAGCAGCGCGACATCAAGGAAACAGTGGGAAACATAGCAACTTGAGAGGCAAATGCAACTTGTGCGGCGAGAGCTCGAAAGTTTCAAATCCATATGCTTTGTACGGAAGTGAGGCCCTATATTTATAGACAAGGTCGTAACCCTGCGCGCCATACCTTGAGCGACCAAAGGCCTTACCCCTGTGCTCTAAATCCCGCAAGCCCGAAGCTGATTTGCGCGCCAGACCTTGCGCACCGCCTTTCCATTAGTTTTCTTCTTTTCCTTAGAGTCACGTCCTCATTTCTTTCGGATCCAACACTAAGGGGGGACTTTTTTTGACGCTCTTTTTCATCACATTGTCTAAAAAGAATGGAAAGGGAAATGACATAGCACAAATTTATTCATCCTTTGAAGAAAAAAATAAAAGGTTGACAAAGGCATGAACAAGGTTTCAAAAGCACATGTGTCGCGCAAGTTCCATCACTGTCGTGCAAGTCCACTTGCGCGACGCCTAATGGTCATGAAAGTGACTTGCACGCCCTAAAGGATAACCGCTAGGGGTCTTCTCCAGCCTATAAATAGACCCTGTGGGCCCCCCTTAAAATATTTATCTTCCATAATTCAGATTTAGTGCTCTGAACACCCATGTGTCTTCTTCAGGTCTTCCGAACACATCTAAGGTAATTCTATTCCTATAATGGATGGTCTAAAAATAGGAGTAAGGTTTATCTGATAGAATTTAATAACACATGATGGCCTAAAGATTTTTAACCTTAAGAGAAATGAACTAACTTGCGTGCCTCTCTTCTAGAAGTACCTCAGGATATTTTTAAAGGCATTGGTCAAGGATCGCCCAAGTATTACCATGCTGCTTTACAAACGCGCAAGTACCCATGTGTCGCGCTAGTATACCTACACGACCAGGACTTGTGCGCCCACGCAGTGCCTGCGCGCCTGCCAGGACTTGCGTGCCCCTACCTTTTTGGGTGCCCTTTTTGACCATTTCACCCCTTTTATGCCATTCCTCCTCTCCTATTCAAGATTCAGTCTTCAAGAAACACTTCAAATCCATTTATGGCATGATTTCTTGATTTGACTTCCTTATCTGAAAGGAATTATGTGGAATATATCTCAAAACCTAGTTATTTACACATATTTATGTCACTAAAGATTGATATTTCATTCATTCAAACACATCCTTTATGATGAGAGAACTCAATAACCTAGGCCTCCATTTCAGGAATAAACCCCAGTCATAATTCTCAAACATGGGCCTCCTTTTCAGGAATAATCCCCAGTCATAATTCTTAACTTGGGCCTCCTTTTCAGGAATAATCCCCAGTAATAATTCTTATCATGGGCCTCCTTTTCAGGAATAAGCCCCAGTCATAATTCTCAAATATGGGCCTCCAATTCAGTAATAAGCTCGAGTAATAATTCTCAAATATAGGCATCCTCCTTAGGAGTAAGCCCCAAGTCCCTTAATTTTTCAAATACATTAACCTGGGCCTCCTTCTCAGGAGTAATCCCCAGTCTTAATTTATCTTAACAACTCCTAATTTACCTTTGATCTGAGATTCCTTCTTAGGAGTAAAACCCAATCATAAGTCCTCTCGTAATTTGGGCCTCCTTTTCAGGACTAAGCCCCATGTTAGAGTATTCAAATCTCCATGAAGCACTTATACCTTTATAGACCCTATTCCTGGATTTCTTCCCTGAAGTAAATCCAAATATTCATTTATCTGGGTAGTCATACATACATAAGCCCCACATTATTTCTTATGATTGCATCTTTCATGGAACAATTGTCTAGTTTTTACCAAAACCTCTTGTTTCTCACACCGAGCATGAATCACATAATCTTAGAGTGTAAAAGTAAATATGACATCCTTCTTTGAGCCATCAATCATAAACATCATACTCCCTTACTCAAACTACGTGGATTATGATTCATTTTCTAAACAAAGGATACATAGGTAGCCCATCTGGGAGTTCAATCCCAACTCTGAAATAATCCATGTCCTTCTGAATGACAATAAACTTCTAGTGCCCCACTGAGTGGATTCAAAACCAGCATGGTCATCATAATGACCAAGAGACTTCTATATAAATGTGTTGAAGGATACCATTGACCAATAATATCTAATAAATATAGATGATTCTCTATCGATGAAGAACCTCTAATACATATAAAAGATTCTCTAAATTTCCTACAAATTTAATCATTGATTGTCAGATCTGGAGGAAATCTCATTTTATACATGGTAATGTAATAAGGATTCACGAACATAACTTAAATCTATAAAGAGAGTCCCGGAGTAGACAATAATTCCCCTCAAAAAGGTGTGATGAGTACGACCTCCCATCCTCTTGACCAATGAAAATTCCTAATCCTCATTAGTCCACAAACTAATGATCGCCTACGTTTGGAAAGTAGGTCCAAATGGATGTGGAATCATTTGATGATTCCGGTTTTACGAAAAAACCCATTACAAACTGATTGGAATGTTTGAACCTTCAACTGAGGAGGTCATCCCCATATTCTGAGAGAAACAAAAATGAACACTATAAATCATTCGTTTTCAATCACATTGCATGTGAAAATAATATTTTTGTGGAAACTTTTATGGAAACCGTTTTTTATCTAACACAAGCTAAGGAAATTTAAAAACAACATATATTACCCATCAAAAAATAATTTTAGTCATATTTTATAAGTAAAACCAATGAAAAAAAATCATGTATTGTATTTATGTTTATGAAATGATAGGTTATTTAGGGATACCTACTTAAAATATAGAATAAACTCAATTACCTTTTTTAAAACCAAAATAAATCAATTTAAGGTATCCTCACAACCCTATATTTCTAGGAAATCAAATTTAAAAACTTATCGAACACAAACTCAGCCACCATGGTGAGTTAGAGGAGAACACCATGAAGGAAATGAAAGAATAATGAAATATAAGATGATATCGGGATAGATCTTTGATAAATGATTTATTTTGTATTAAGAACCCATAAAAATGAGGGGGGAAATTCTAGAGTGAATGGATGAATAATAAAACATGATTAGGAATCCCTAGATCGTGTGAAAAGATGAAAAATGAGGAAATGTTTTGAAAACATGTATGGGAAAAGTGTAATTTTTCTAATTTAAAAACTAGTGAGGAAAGGTAATAACATTTACCCATCATTTTTTGATGTCCCTCAAATAATAAAATCACATTTACCATGATCCAGCTGCGACATGAACATACCCCTATCAAGGTGTGATGCATCATGTTGAAAAGAGATTCATTTCATTGGTGGTATCGTATAACAACCATCCCCTTATCAAAGTATGACATGACTACTTAGATAACCCTATGACATTAATTCATGGAAGAATAATAGAAGGACCACTAATGGATTTAATAATAATCCCCTTTGTAGGGAAGAACCTCTATCGGATGGGTGGGTGTCAGTGCAACCTGTATTTCTCATGCACATAATTCTCTAGTATTGAACTCAATCCAAAATAAAATTTACAAAAAAACTCCAAAATACAATGGAAATATTTAATAGAGAGAAAATGTAAATAAATATAAAATTAATTACATAACATTTCTCTATTGGTGTCACAATTATTATAGATGTACTATGTTCATCGCCTAAAAAGTCCATACTTTTTACCTTCCAAGAAAAGGTGAAGTCATTTATTTTTCACAAAGGCCTTACTATCATAAGTCTTAGGGATATTATTTCACTAGTTATATTTATCTTGTAAACTACAATAAGGGTTGAATTTATGTGTGAAAAAATAACTAGAATTTCAATATCATTATTATAATATTTACCTCTAAAACAAATTTGTGACAAGTATAAATGTTATTTATTCAAAAATCTATTAATTTCCTATTTGATTATAGATCTACTTGTTCTCTCATTTAATGTTTGTTTATTAAAAATATTTAAATTCCAATTAAATATATACAGAGTGGGTTATCCGTAAAAATACAAATGGGTTAAATTATTTTATCTGAAGTATATAAATCTACTATAATTAACATTTTTGGGATAATCCCTTTGAAAAAAATGGTATACCCTATTTGGTACAATTTGGTGATGTATTTTTCAAAGATAAGTTATAATTATATAGAGATAATATCAACTATTAGAGAGGGAAATTATTGTCAATATCCAGAACTATCCCATAATATTATACTCTTCGAAGGACAATAATGAATTTTTTTTGAAAAATACTTCTTGATCATTGATGTTTTTTACTATGAATAATCATATATAGCTTAAATTATTGACTTTAAAGGAAGTATAAACCTTGAATAAAACATCATTGTGAGGAAATATACTATTGTATTCCTTAAATAGTTTTATAGATTCATTTGTAAATGATAGGATTATTTCTCAATAGAACTTATTACAATATCTCTCTTAGTATTAAAGACTCATTATATAATACACCTAATGTAAATGGAAGAGTTGATCAAGGAATTGTAATATTACATGGACAATGGGATTTTATACCCTAATAAATTATCATAGAGTGACACAATCCTCATCATCAAGAAGGAGAATGGCTAAATGCATCTATATATTGACTATCACAAGCTTAGTAAACTCATGATCGATAATGGGTATCCCATTACATAGATTTAAGAAATATTTGGTCAATGATATGGGGCTCAATACATCCAAATGGTTTTTTAGTGACTCATGTTTTTGGACTTGTCAGACTTTGGAATATTTCTATGAATAATTCCAGATCTAGGCGTGAAGACGGCGTGCGATTCTGAAGCCCGGTGTGCCCGAAATTAATTTTATAAAAATATTAAGTATTTTTATACTATGCACATGGAGGGGGTGAGATATCTCCTAAACGGTAGCTCAGAACGGGAATCTGAGGGCACAATTGCGTCCGAATCATGCCGTTTACACTAGGTGAGGTGTAAACTTTGGGGGTGAGGGCCTGCGGTGGAAAGCGCCACCAGGGGCGTTTTTGTAAATATGTGGAAAAGTCCATTTAGGAGCGTTGCCTCGAATAACTTCTGAATGGAGTGTCAGATCACAAAACCGAGTCCTCCATTGCATTCAGAATGATGAGTTTACCCTAGGGGTGACCTTACCTTTGTCTGCATCGGTTGCCGGGACGGAGGTGACTTGGTGGGGAGTGAAATGAGTTGTTTTATTAAATAAAAAATGGAAAACAATTTCATCTCTCCCCTCCCACCTCCTAAGTGAGGAGTCGGAAGAACTCACACAAAATCCTCCATTTCTTCGCCAAATAGAGCCAGAATCATCCGTTTTCTGTGCCGTTCATCAGCGGATCTGGCTTCAGGGCATCGTCGGTGTCGATCTGCACCCGAAGCTTCGGCGTTTCGCCCTCGAGGTAGGCTGTTAGTGTTTTAATCCCACTATCCTGTTTTTTCTGTGAATTGATTCATTTTGAGGCTTTGGCAGGGAAGATCAAGTCCTGGGGGTCACACCGGTGCTTTCGGATCGCTAAATGGACCACCGGTGTGCCCCAGGCGGTCCGCGGAAGGTCCGCTGGCGCGACACCGGTGCAGCGGCCGGCCGCCCAGTGCGGCGACATGCCGGCGAAGCACTGTGGAGTTTGGTACCTCACGGCGGAGGTCCGCCGGCCAGGGCGGGCCGACAGCGGAGGCAGCCGGTCAAGGCCGTCCGGACAGGCCGGTCGAGGCCGGTCCGTCCCCGTTTTGTTATATGGGGGTCTTTAAACCCCCGTATCTGGAAATCCGGGAGTCAGATTCACGTGAAGTTTGCGGTGATGAGACCCTGATAAAGATTCGAACCCTCCGGTGTGTTTTCGAGAGTTTAAGGGTTTAGGATCGTGGCCCGGGATTTAGAAACGTTGTATAAAATAATATTATTTTATTATTTTACGACTTCAGGCCGTTGTAACTTCTACCCGGAGCATCTGAATGACGTGATGTCAGTGGAGTTGAGACCCTGATGGTACAGCAGACTTTTTGAGATGTTTTTTGAGTGTTGGGATTGATAATGGGGTGTGGGCCCCATGAGGCTGGTTTTGGCGTTTGTGGAGAAACGCAGCTTTCTCTCCATGAGTCCAATTTTGGCGGGGTGAATAGTCTATCCTGTGTGTTTTTTCAAGAGGATCGCAATGGTTCAATCCCTTCATTGGGTTTCAGAATCGAGGAATGGGCCCCACCCGACCTGGATTTGGTGAATAGCACCTTTTTCACTGGGAGTCCGTTTCGGATGAACGAGTAGTCAATTTCGCTTGTTTTTATGAGGGGATCACCATGGTATGATCCACTCGATGTGTTTCAGGATCGTTGTGTGGGCCCCACACGAGCTAGCTATGGTGTATAGTGCCTTTTCATCGGTTCTCTGTTTTAGGCGAGTAAGCAGCCCATCCTACGTGTTTTTCTATGTAGATCACGATGGTGGCCTCGGTATTTTCCCTGGAGGTGCGGTGTGTGGCATTGCTGGGGGTCACTCGGGTTAGCAACATTTTTGACCAGCAGTGGTTGAGGGTACTCCCTTGGTTCGTTCCCATGAGGGTTTGTGTGGCATCAAAAACTTCGTATAGGTTTGTGATCCTCTCGATGGAATGTTTAAACTGTTAGAGTTGTGGCATCCCTCCAGTGGGCCCAGAGCGGGATCCTCTAGCATCTTTTCCCTAGATCAGGTTCTTGAGATCGTTGTGACCACTTATTCACGGGCGGCGATCCCCTATCTAGAAGTTTAACCCCGTAGGGTTTTTGGCATCATCGGGAATATGATCCCATACGCAGTGGTCCATGCTCAGTAGGGTTGTGGCATCGTCGGCTATACGATCCCCTTCTCAGCACCATGTTTATAGTAGGGTTGCGGTATCGTTAGTCATGTGATCCCCTACTCAGCGCGTGGTTTCTGTAGGGCTGTGGCATCGTCAGTTCGATCCCCTATATCAGAAGTTATACCCGATAGGGTCCCGGTATCATCGGGGCCACCTTTATATGGGTGAAGAACCAATATCTAAGACGTGCTTCTGTCGAGCGCTAGATCGGGTTGTGGTATCCCCCAGCGGATCCTGGGAGTGATCCCCTATCTGTTAGATCTATGAATGCCAAATCGGGTCGTGGTATCCCCCGGCGGACCCTAGGAGTGATCCCCTATCTGGAATATCTTCTTCTATCGGTGTGGGTTCTGGTATCCCCTAGCAGACCCTAGGAACGATCCCCTATCCGAGGAGTTTGGTGGTTATGTTGTTTTATCGAGGTTTCCTCATTGAGGCTATCCGACAAGCGTGATATCTCGGGTGTGCGTCTGAGAGGTACAGGTACCTTAGGCTAATGCCTCCCATGTGTGTGATAGCCTACTCAAAGCTGGTCGCCAGCCCCTGGCCTATTACAGACGGGCATAGTGAGTTGTGGCTCGAGCCCCGTTGGGTCGGGTTGTGACTGAGTGGTATCAGAGGAGGTTCCACCTTTGGGATCTCAAAGCATAGCTGACATAGCTGTGATTTTGGTTTGGGTTGCATAGCGGTAGTGTTAGGGTGTTTCAAGCTCGGATTCAGGCTAGTGACTCTAGTGTTCGTGCGGTGGCCGACATATACATACACCAGGACTCCGATAACCAGCCTTTTGACTCGGGACATTTGTACACTGGTCGCAGGGACATTATGGTACATGCATCATATAAGACTGGGTTTTGGGTTTTCTTTTTTCCTTCTTGAGTCATCTCTCTAGATATACTGTTTGACTGTGGTGCCTCTTGATTTTATTTAAGGATGCCTCCACGACGATAGCCAGCGATGGTTCCGCAAAAGGATTGTGGTGATGATCCGCCTCGTGCAGAGGCTATGGAATAGGGCGCAGGTTCTAAGGTGGACCTCTAGGTGGTCCACCAGTTGAGCCACCACCTTTCAAGAAGATATTTGTGCCGACAGTGCAGGACAAGGTTGCAAATAGGATGAGTGCACTGCATGAGTACCAGAGGGAGCGACCTCTGAGGTTTCGGGGTGATCCAGACCCCCAGGTAGCTGATGACTGGCCCGTGGTAGTCACATGAGTTTTTCGCCTAGTGATGACACCTCCAGATCAGATGCTGGTCCTAGCGGCGATACTTCTGCATGGTTCTACCGGGAGATGGTGGAGTTTGGTGACACAGTACCATGATGAGGACACTCTCACATGGATAGAGTTTGAGCGGCTCTTCAGGGATAAGTTCTATCCGGTGACGCTGAGATTAGTGCAGATCTCGTAACTTCTACAGCTTTGGCAGTAGGTCATGACCGTGTCGGAGTACTCGGCGAGGTTTACAGACCTGTCATGATACTCCCTGGATATGGTTCGAGACCCATTATTTAGGGATCAGACCATCGAGCAGGGCTTATGCAGGGAAATCCGAGCAGGTGTGGTTTCTTTGTGCCTGCCCACCTATGCTGGAGTGCTGGAGCGAGCGTTGGTGGGGGAGAGCTTTCTGGCTGAGCAGATTACCCTTATTAGTGCTGGGCACATGAGGGATAAGACGTCGGCATCTGGTAGTCAATGACAGAATCAGGGGTCTGGACGTGGTCGATATATCAGGAGGCGACCCTGGGATGGAGGATCTGAGGCTCAGGGCTCACAAGGCTCGCAGGCCAGTTTTGGTCAACCGCAGGAGAGGCAGTGTTATGCTTGCGACAGTTGGGGACATCTTGCTAGAGATTTCCCGACCCGACGTGCTGCTAAGAGGGATCCGGTCAATGGACCGCCTTAGCAGAGGCAGCGTCTCAAGCAAGGAGGTCTTCAGGTCAGCGGACGAGGCGGCAGAGCGGGTGCAGTAGGAGGAGGTGGTAGGCTGTACCAATTCCCACCACCCCCACCCCCAGGTGGTCCACGCCATGTTTAGGGAGCTGGTGGCTGAGTGAGGGGACAACTGCATGCCCTGGAGGCTGTTGACCTAGAGGCTCTACAGATGGATAGAGGTACGCCATGTGTCCTTTCTACTTTCTGTGGTATTTTTATAGAGGCTATTTTGTGGTACCCTTTCCTTTTTGTTGCTTGATCGAGTTCTGTTCAGGAGTTGGGAAGACCTTGTGTGGGTGTTATTCAGCATGCTTCGAATGCATGAGGAAGATGGCTCATTCCCCCACTGATATGCGTTTATGTGACGCGATTAAAATCGTATGGGCGAGTCAGTGCCGCCCAAATCGGATAATATCGAGGTGTGGTGGATGAGTCCCTCAGACTTATTCGTTCGGGAAGGGGTGTTTGTTTCTAAAATCGTTGGTATGTGAGACCCAATTGAGAGTCCAGTCGCTTCTCGTGAGCTTAGGGCATTTTGGGGATGAAATGTTCTAAGGGAGGGAGGATGTAGCGACTTGGGTTTTTTGGCCATTTCAGACTTTGGAATATTTCTATGAATAATTTCAAAGCTAGGCGCGAAGACGGCATGCGATTCCGAGGCCCGGTGTGCCCGGAATTAATTTTAATAAATATTAAGTATTTTTATACTCTGCATGTGGTGGGTGTGTGATATCTCCTAAAAGGTAGCTCATAACGGGAATCCGAGGCCACAGTTGCTTCCGGAGCGTGTGGTTTACCCTAGGTGAGGTGTAAACATTGCAGGCGCTGGCCTGCGGTGGAGAGCACCACCAGGGGCATTTTCGTAAATAATTGGAAAAGTCCATTTACGAGCGTCGGCTCGAATAAATTCTGAATGGAGTGTCGGATTGAAAATATGAGTCCTCCATTGCGTTCAAAATGGCGCGTTTACCCTTGGGGTGACCTTACCTTTGTGTGCATCGGGTGCCAGGACAGAGGCGACTTGGTGGGGTGTGAAATGAGTTGTTTTATTAAATAAAAAAAGGGAAAACCATTTCATCTCTCCCCTCCCACCTCCTACGTGCAGCGCCAGAAGAACCCACCCCACCTCCTCTGTTTCTTCCCCAGATCGAGCCAGAATCATCCGTTTTTTGTGCCATTCGTCAGCGGATCTGGCTTCAGGGCATCGTCGGCGTCGATCTGCACCCAAATCTTCGGCGTTTCGCCCGCGAGGTAGGTGTTTTTAGTTTTAATCCCCCGATCAGGTTTTTTGCTGTGAATTGCTTCATTTTGATGTCATTGCAGGGAAGATCGTGTCACAGGGGTCGCACTGGTGCTTTTGAATCGCAAAACTGACCACCGGGGTGCCCCCGGTGGTCCGCGGATGGTCCGCCGAAGCGGCACCGGCGCGGTGGCACCGGTACCGGCGGAGTGCGGCGGACGGCCACCGGCCAGGGCGGGCCGGCCGGACCGGCCGGTCGAGGCCGGCCCGACCCCTTTTATATACGTGGTGTCCTTAAACCCCCGTATCATGCAATCCGGGAGTCTGATTCGCATGTCGTTTGTGGCGACGCGACCCTTATGATGAGGCAAACCCTCTGGTGTGGATTCGAGTGTTTAAGGGTTTGGGATCGTCGCCCAGGAGATAGAAATGTTATATAAAATAATATTATTTTATTATTTTACGACTTCAGGCTGTTGTACCTTCAACCTGGAGCATCCCAATGACGTGCCGTCAGTGGCATTAAGATCCTGACGGTACGGCGGACTTTTGGAGATGGTTTCCGGGTGTTGGGACTAAGAACGTGGTGCGGGCCCCATGAGGATGGGTTTGGGCGTTTGCAGAGAAATGCAGCTTTTGCTCCAGGAGTCCGATTTTGGCGGGTGAATAGTCGATCCTGTGTGTTTTTCCGAGAGGATCGCAACAGTTCGATCCTTTCATTGGGTTTATGAATCGAGGCCTAGGCCCCACCCGACCTGGGTTTGGTGAATAATACATTTTTCACCGGGTGTCCATTTCGGATGAACGAGTAGTCGGTTCCGCTTGTTTTTCTGAGGGGATCGCTGTGGTATGATCCACTCGATGGGTTTCGAGATCGTTGCGTGGGCACTGCAGGAGCTAGCTACGTTGAATAGTTCCTTTTTCACCAGTGCTTCGTTTCGGGTGAGGAAGCAGCCTATCCTGCGTGTATTTCCACACAGATCATGATGGTGGCCACAATATTGGCCTTAGAGGTGTGCAGTGTGGTGTTTTTGTGGGTCGCTCGGGTTAATGATGTTTTGGACTAGTAGTGGTTGAGGGTACTCCCTTGGTACGTTCTCACGAGGTTTTGTGTGGCATCACAACATTCGTATAGGGTTTTGATCCTCTCCATGGTATGTTTAAACTGTTAGAGTTGTGGCATCCCTCCGGTGGGCCCGGAGCGGTATCCTCTATCATCTTTTCCCTAGATCGGGTTCTTAGTATCATTGTGACTGCTTATTCACAGGCGGCGATCCCCTATCAAGCAGGTTAACCCCATAGGGTTTATGGAATCATCGAGAATATGACCCCCCCTACGCAGTGGGCCGTGCTCAGTAGGGTTGTGGCATCGTCCAGTATACGATGCCCTTCTCAGCATCATGTTTAAAGTAGGGTTGCAGTATCGTTGGTCATGCGATCCCCTACTCAGCGCGTGGTTTCTATAGGGTTGCGACATCGTGAGTTCGATCCCCTACATCGCAATTTATAACAGATAGGGTCCCGGTATCATCAGGACCACCTTTATATGGGAAACAAACCTCTATCAGAGCCATGCTTCTGTCGAGCGCCAGATCTGGTTGTGGTATCCCCCAGTAGATCCTAGGAGTCATCCCCTATCTGTTAGATCAATGAATGCCAGATTGGGTCATGCTATCCCCCAGCAAACCCTGGGAGTGATCCTCTATCTGTGAGATCTTCATCTACCGGAGTGGGTTCTGGTATCCCCTAGCGGACCCTAGAAACGAACCCCTATCCGAGGAGTTTGGTGGTTATGTTGTTTTAACGGGATTTCCTCAGTGATGCTATTCGACGAGAGTGATCTCTCGAGTGAGCGTCTGACAGGTTTGTGAGTAACCTCATGAAGTGTATCCCTCGGATGAGTGTCATATGGGATGACAATTATCTTGTAGTGTACTCTTCTGGTTGTGGACAGTTTTAGGTGTTGAGGTTGCTACCTCATGTTCCATGTTGTGTGAGCTGATTATATATGGACTGTTCATGGTGTTTGTATGGGCATAAACTTGAGCTGAGCCGCCTATTTTTGTTTATACATGGATGGTCACGAGATGGAGTTTCTCTCTCGTCTGGGTTCCCTCTGGTTGGGATGAGCAGACCGTTGCCTTTCAGTTGCTCTCTTTGGTTGTTGGGTGTTTGGGGTGCCTACTAAGTTTGTTTATACTCACCCCGACACATTCTTTTCCCGCACATGTTTGTATCTTGTGCAGACCACAAGCCTTTCGACGAAGTCCCATGAGGACCCAGAGAAGGCGGATCTGAGTGAGCGAGACTGACCGGTGTGTTTGTCGGTGCAGTGCCGAGGGAGCATTCTGGCGGGTGTTTGTGGCAGTGTTCCCCTTCTTCAGAGCAGGTTGGACGCGCTTGTAGTTTTCTTTTGTTGGGCCCTCTTTTTTCCATTTGTACTGTTTCTGTTGCACTCTGGTTTGGGATAGATTGTATGCATGCATTTAATTTTTAGTTTCTATATCTCTGAACTATTGCATGGAGGTGTTTGTGGGTGCGTGTGTACAAGTAGCTTAGGCTAATGCCTCCCATGTGTGTGATAGCCTACTCGACGCTGGTCGCCAGCCCCTACCCTATTGGAGGCGGGCTTGGGGAGTTACGGCTTGAGCGTCCTTGGGTCGTGTCGTGACAGGTTTTCCTTTGACCAAGATATCATCACGTAAATTTTGGTAATGTAGATTTTTAAAATACTTCCATTCATATAGGATATGGATATTATGGGTTCACAGTGATTCAATTTAGACTCAAAAATCCACCAAAAATATTTAATGAATTCATGGATAGATATGTTAAATATTAACTTAAATATTTATGGTGGACATTATATATGATATTTTTATATTCTAAAAGAGAAAGATAGAATGTGATAATAATTTGGTTACCACTCTAATGAAATTATAAAATGAAAATTTTCATAATGAATACAAAAAATATTACCTATGGGTAAATAATGTCAAATTATTTTGGAATGAATTAAAAAATGAAATATTTATAAGTCTATAAATGGTAAAGGATATATATGAATGTCCAAGACCAATATCTGAACTAAAGATATGTAGTTTTCTGAGGTTATTTGTGTATAATTGAGGTTTTCTTGTAATATTTTCATAATAAATAAACCCGTTAAATAGGGTTCTCCATACTAAGAAATTATTTTTAGAATGTTGAATATGAATATATAATAAATTAATTTAATAGTATTATAATAATTATACTTATTCTCACAATTACCACATCTGTAAAACGATTTTTGGTACTCAATAATGCATCAATAATAGGATTGGGTTTTTTACTCATGAAAACTAATGAAGTGATAGCCTATTCCTAACGAAAATTGAGTATGGATGATAAAAATTACATAATGAATGAAATATAATAAGATACACAGATCTTCTATGTAAGGATTCAGAGGAATTTAATATATAGAGAGAAGTTTGAAATATATACTAATAATTATATATTAAAGTTTATATTCACAAAAAAATCATATAAATATGTTTTAATTTATATTTTTACTCTTTATTTAAGACAATTAATGTTCAATTTCTAACCATCATAGAAAGGATAATAATGTGGTTGATTATATAAGTAGAAAATATTATACAATTTAATCCACAAAGAGTATTGAAAGGGATTAAATTTCCATGGACATGTAAATAATGGATAATGGAGTTATAAAATGGGGATTAACATCCTAACTTTATCACATGATTTCTCAAACATCTATCCTACAAATGATTAAGTAATTTCAAAGGGATGATTTTTATATAATTTGTTTTTTGAAATAGGGAATGAGAATGTATTATAATTCTTCCAGGATTGTGTGTTCTATCAGATCCAAGGTTAAAAATAAGTTTATTATAAAATGATCATATTATATAATTCTATATTTACCTAATAAGTATAATTATTTATAGAGGCATATTAGATCACTTATAGTGGTAAAATATGAATAAATAAATTTTTGAGTATTTCTAATGATGTTTGTTATACAATAATAAGTTGGGGTAGAATGGATGATTTGAAAGGGGGTGATGAAACTACAATCCATATGAACATTTAAATGGTATAAAATCACTACATATTTTGTCACAACACTTTTAAAATCACATAAAAAAATTATATATTATTTATGGTGGATGATCTTACAAAGTCCTCCCAATTCATCTAAATTAAAAAATAATTCTCAACTAATCAACCTGTAAATATATACATGAGAAAGTGTGTAGGCTACATAGATCACCAATAATGATTTTATTTTATTAACATTACAGTTTCTCCAAAATTATTAATGGTTACTTAAATATGAATCAATCATAGAGTTGAACATAAATATAATATGTTACCTTCAAATTGATGGTCACATTTAATTGTCCATTCAAACACTTGAAGACATGCCAAAATCCTAAACGATAGACTTTAAATTAGTCTAACATAAAAATATTCCTTTTGTAAAATTCTTGAACACAAATTCCTTCCACTCAAATATTCCAATGGTTCTATATAAATTCTTCTTTTAGAATATTTTTATAACTCCAACATCCAAGAATTAAGATAAAAAAATATCTTACTGGGACTAAAACTACATAAAAATCTCAAATAAAGTCAAATTCATTCATAAACACATAAAATAAATACATATTTAATAAAATTGTTATGTTGAAAATCAGTAATGAGTGTGTAGGGTTGTGATTTTAATTAGGGTGTTGTTGTAAACTTCATTCCATATCACTTGAATTTATTTATAAAATCCCTTTAACATAGATTTTCAATTGTATTTATTATTTATTAATTTTACACTAAAGATTATTTTCTATTATTTTTAACCCCTTGATAATGTAATGAAATTATTTAATATATAATTTTATCGAATCCCCAAAAACAGTGAAAATGGGATTTCACAATGGTCAAGGGTCAGTCCATTTTAACACCTTGGGTTTTCCCCACTGGGGTTGTTCTTTGTCTGATATGATACTTCAAATTAATAAAGAAGTATGTCAATATATGAATTATGAAAAAAAATATGAATACAAGAATCACCTGAGAATATATTTAATAATTATTCCATCCTCTTACCAAAATTCCAACATGAATGATACACAACTTATGGCCAATGGAATGATTTAAGGGTTGAAAAAATTCAATTATTCACATAGATAAGAAAGGGGAAGAGGTAGGATAGAAGAAACAGACTAAAACCAATGAAAATTGACAATGCTAATTAGTACGGGGAGGATTGAAAAACTAGAAGGATATCCCCTAGAATATTATACCTTGAATTCAATGTTTTACCTATAAATTTGAAGGAAATTATATTATAATAATTTTACCACAATTACCCCTCATGTACTTGGGTCAGATGAATTTTCCTCATTATCATGGAAGGAGTACAATCATACAACACATTGAATTATCTCTTATCATCTATCTATAGGTGAATGTACACAACATGTGGCACCAATATACACATTTTGTAGTGGAGATTTTTCCAGCAACCACTTTTTGAATAGTAAAATGTTTTTTTTAGGTTACATAAAAATTTTCATTCTAGGTGGGTACATGGCAATCAGCTTTGTTTGGTTATGTCATGCACTATCAAAATGTACACTGCATGTGTTTATTAATTACATGTCATGTATTTGTACATTTATTAATGAAAAAATCCTTGATCTATTAATTTATTAATAAAAACATGGAAAATATCCAATTACCATAAAATTAATCAATTGACCTATATTGCGACATTAATCCAGCATAAATTGGATCTTTCCTCTATAAAATACACCAAAATGTTATCCAAAAATATAGTGCCTCAAACTCCACCACACTATGTCCTTTTTTATTCATCAAAAAATAGAAACATGAAATCAAGATGAATTCATAATCTAACAATGAATGTTTTAAATTTATTATAAGTAAAAAAATAAAAATTGAGAAATTAAAAAAGAACATTAATTTTCCCAATGTCAAATAACCAAATGATTCATCATGTATAATTATAACACATTAAATTACAACATTTTCATTAAAATTTATAACTTCTCATAAATTTTCATTCTATTTATGATTACCTTACCTAAAAAACCCACTTATCACTCGTTATCATATAGTCGAAGTCATACTCACACACATGTATATCGAATATATTTTTTATCTTGAATGAAATATAAATCTCAATATATACATTATACCACAATTATTTTGGGTTATTTAATTGGGTTATGATAAATTTAAGTCTAATAGTATGTGGTTATTGATTTTAAAATTCATATGAGGGTGTTGTAAAAGTGTAAAAAATTTTCTAAATAAAATGAATGGTATTTAATTTAAAGTTCACTAAAATGTCACCCACTTTCAAATTCCCCAAAAAGGCAACCTGCCAACACACTTCCCATTATCACTTGGTTATGAAAAAAATCTTTGAGTAAAATTATCAAATTAAATCCTCCATTTAATTATTCTTATTCTTTAGAGAGGACCTCAAATAAGAATATTTAATAATGGATTTTGGAACCATTTTATATGATAAATAATATAAATTTACATCATACATATCTCATGGAATTCTCACCTAAATGTACCAGGAATCACACCGCTCTCAATTTAAAACACATTGTAATTAATCCTACAATAATACCAAATAATTAGGGTTATAATGATAGTTAGTCATGTAAGGTGGATTATGGTAATGTTTTATCATATTATCTATGGGATTCTTAATATACTACGTGGAATTTAGGCCTCAAGGTGTGTATTTGTAGAAAATATTAATTGAATTCCATAATTATTTTAGTGTGTTTCAAAATCACCATGTTATTATTATAAAAAATAATATGATATAGTAGTTGTTCACATTCAATGAATCTATCAAAAAATATTCTATAAGAAAAAGTATATCAAAATTTATTATAATACCTCTTTATAATGGGAATGAAATACATATAGGATATTAACATAATGGATTGAATAAGATAAACATCCTAGTAAATAAAAATATCCATGAATTATATTCATGAATCACAATAATACCATCATTCCTTTAAAAATATTTTATATCCCAAATAAGCATGAAACAATCAATCTTTACACTAGTGTATTTATTATTTATAAAAATATTTAATCATAATAATTAAACATGATAAAATATTTCTTCCAATTAATGACGTCTCATAGATTAGTATAAGGTAAAACAAAAAGTTTGATTTTGAGGGACCCCCCCCCCACCACCACACACACACACAGACACTTAATATTACACATAGTATGCCATTTAGAACACTAAATATGAGAAATGTGATTATATAAGTTAGAAGAGCATAAAATAACATGTAATTAAAGAAATAATAAATATTGAGAGAAAAAATATTCATGTAAAATTTAATACTCCCATTTCTGGTGTAAATCAAAAAAGGTGGAACATGTTGTGTAAATTATGCCTTCAAAAAAACAAGTAATACAATATTCAATAGAACTCCAGAAAACCATTTTCTATTAATGAAATTAAATAATAAGTCAAAATTCAAGTATATAATCACATTATAACACTAAAAAATAATATATAATAGAAATATTATAAGGATGAAATAATCACTAGGGAGCCTAATAAGAGGAATAGTCTAGAATGAGGAAATCCAAAATTTTTGGAGTAGATGTAGTGGAAACCAATCTAGAGTATCTACAACCTAACAACATATCTCTATGGATCTATCAAGGTGAAAAATATTCATATCATCTCCCTAAACATCAACAATGATGAAACAATCTCCACTTATGGGAGAAAAAGTGTATACCTCATTAGCCAAATATTAGGGATTGATCAATATGGGGGAGGGTGGAATAACATTATGTACAAAATATAGAAATATGATCTTCAATGATCCATAATGTTTTTATTGAAGAGTCTAAAAATTATGTATGTGTATATCCACACACATATAGAAATGAAATATTGCTTACTATATGTTTACCAAGAGGTGATCCAAAGTGTCCAGTAGAGGGAGGGATAAGGGGTCATTCGTGGGAGAAAGTGATGGTAGATCTATGTACGGGTGAGAAGTGTAAGAGACAGAGTTGGGTGGTGGGATGATGGGAGAATAATATGGGATGGTGGATGAACGGTCAGATGGAGGAGGTTTTGGCGGTTCCATAAGTTGTACTAAGGGAGGAACAAGATTAGAGGCACCCACATGGGAATTAGTGTCCTCTCCATTCATAGCTAGTGTTGGGAGATGTTGCATGAGAAAAAGGTACCCCCCCCCATTTCTATACCATACCGATGTGAATAATTATATGACAATCCATCTATTGGGGAAATATTGAGAGATAGTGTTGATGAATGATATCAAAATTTTCATGGTGATGTGGTAATCATGATTCATAGAAACTATCATTTATGTTTCCTATATAACATGTAAATAAATAATGGATGTATGAGGTGATAAGGTAGTGGAGGTCAGATAATGTAATTTTGTAGATTCATGTAAGATGATATATATACCTTTTGACACAAATCCTTCTTCCTCATTATGTAGAGACAATATTGTCATGAAATAATGATTAATAAAGTGAAATGGAGGGGAGATGCTCAATGTAAAAAAAACATTATGTAGAATAATACCACAAATTAGGCCCAGAAACTCCCACCAAATAGTGAGAAGGTCTAATTGGTCATGTGGAGTAAGGTTGAAAACAGATGTCCAGGTGGATGGATGTGGGTAAAAGACTCACCCATGGATAAAATCACTCATCAAGAGGGAAACTTGTATTCCACTCATGTGGATTCACACTGGGTGCATAGTTTCACTTCATGTATCCCATTCATCATCCCATAAAACATGAATTTCAATGTGAATTAAAAAACTATATATTTATATGTGAGACTGATGGCCTTGAAAATTATGATCAAATGGTTGTTGGTGAGATACTCCTCTAGCACCTACATATATTCAAGCCACTCCATAGTGCCCATTTTGATGAATATGAATCTCAACTAAATTTTACGTCATTATAGGTGATTCTTATAATCATCAGAAGGGGTGGTTTAAAAATTAGTCACAAACGTTTTTGTGGTGTCATATCTACACGTGGTAGTTGATGTCATACTCCAACAGCTGTTGTGGATGGATCAATTTGTGTGGATGGATCAAGTGGTGTGGATGGATCAAGTGGTGTAAAAGCTGGTGGAGGTGGTGATATGAATTTTTTATGGGCTAGTGCATTGTACAATAATAAATATGGTTGGAATGTAAATGATATAAAATAATTAAGAACATCCACTATTTCTAGTATCTGGTATGATAGCAAATCTTTTCCTGAATTCACTTACACGGGCTCGATGTGAACTCATTTTGGGGTGTTTTAATCTTCTATATATTATATAGTGGGTCAGATCTTTCATTATTAGTCTCCATAATCTACAATACTAAAAAAATATAATGAATACATAAAACAAATTGAAAATAAAATGGAAGAAAATTATATTTGGAAGTGTACATGGAATGTTTTTAAAATTACATGAGGTGTAGTGTGGGATTTTCAGTGACTCATGTATTATAGTGACACACATTAGACCCCCATGTTGTGATGGTTTAATCCCATATAATGTTCCATAAAATCACATCATGTGTTTGAAAATGGTATCCCAATCCATGGGGGGAACTACACACTGCCTCTCTCTGGCGAGGTAATGTAAAATGTACACAACAATTCTCAAACACATATTAAGTATGTTTTCAAAATATCATGACATCAAATGTTCAATTAAACATGTTTTTTTGTGTATGTTTACTAAATTATTTTTGTTTAAAATATATCAAATCCATATAAAAACATTTTAAATTTTATGAAAGAACAAAAACAAGTGTCATATAACCACATTTTTGGACATGGAAATAAAAATCATGATATCTGATTCTACAAATCTCTATAGAATGGTCAATTGAATATCTTATGATAGTGGAAAATTTGGGATGACATAAGTAGAATATGGGAGCATTGGTTTTGGCCTATTTTAGGGAATTTTTATTTTAAATATAGAATATATTACATGCTTACATAGTATCATTCCATATATATTTTTATCATAATTTTTATTTATTTATTATGTATTTATTTAATTACATATTTATTTACATATTTTTTATATATTTATTATATATAATATATATATACACTATACACATAGATTATGATTAGATATATGTTTTTATAATAAATGGAAATTGGAGGAATAAGTTCCACCTAGGTGCTTGAGGTAGGCTTGGAACCAATGACTTGTTAAGTCCCATTGATCTCAAACAACCACTAGAGTGATGTTTTTTCCTTCTGATATTTTATTATATTTTTGGTATTTTTAAATTATAGAGACATAACAAACATTAAATAATCAATACATAGAGAGTGGTTTTATTTTTCAAAAAGTATTAAGTAATAGAAATTCGAAGCCCTATAGATCAGGCCATTTTAGACCTTAGCAATGACTTATATCATCACATCAAAATGTATATTTTTTTCTTGGTGCGACGTAATATTTTTTACTGTTGGGTGTTATTTCAGGGGAATAAATTGGTGTGGTGTTGAGTGGATATTATTAATTTAAAAAAATAAAATTTATAAAAAATCACCCCTTCTATTATAATTAATGAAATTTTGGAGAAAACCTTCCCCCCTTTGATTGATAGATGAATGAAGTTGAACCTGAGTTAAGGAGGGTCCATCGATCTCTGATATTGCTGATATTCACTCCCAGATCCTGGTGCGATAGATTTGGATTCTAGATCTGCACTCGACTATTTGACATTTATAGAAGAGTAAGGTGGATTTTATTTTTAATTATTTACTCCATTTTATATTATTTTTAATGTTTTTCATCCTTTAAACAACTATTAGGGACCCCATGAGGGTCAATCTGTGGGTTTCGGTGGAAACTTATGTGTTTCATATTTCTAATAGGGGACTCTTATTCGTAATACCTTAACACATGGCAAGTAGTGTAGGTAAAAGACTATGTATTATTATTAATTCTATAAGACAAAATTTGGGTATTTCATGTTGTGCAGCAGATGTAAATGTCATGTAGTGATCCTAGGTCTTGTGGAAGAGGGACGTAGACATGGTGTTTGTGTCTGGGTACCTGATCATGTGGGATTACACTGGTCAAATAAAATGGAAATGGGTTTATGGAAATAGACATGAGTTGAAGTCATATATAGGGAAAGGGTGAGGTGAGACATGTCATGTACATGATGTAAACAACATGTAATCAAACATGGATTTCCCAAACATGCAAGAGAGGACACTACCAAACTTTGGTTGAGGGTCACATGTAGTGTAGACCCCAATACATGTCATGTACATCTTGTGAAGACGTCCAAATATCACATATTCCTCTTTTAGGATTAGATTTAAGATTGCTAGTTTCATAACTTGGGTAGTTTTTCCATACATAACGTGTTGGTATCCTTAGCATCAGATTTTTAGATATGATGTGGTCTGATTCGAGCACCCCGCTACTTCACATTGACTAATCATGGTAGTGATTAGGGTGGGTCAATAGAGGAATTAAGGGGTTCATAACCTTATCTATTATCATAGGATATGGGTACCCCTATACACTTTAGTCTGGTAAAGTAGTTCTCCCATATACTACATGGCATGTGTCCCTAACAAGTGGCCATGTTGGGATGGGAGGCAAGTTGAATTTTTTGATCCTTACAGCAAACCATGACCAATGCATGATATATATTGGGGTTATTAGATATATTTTTGGAAATTTAATGGCCTATTATAATATTTCATTATTTTCCCGTACCTCTCAGACCAGTAGGGAAGGAACTCCCATATACACAGAGTGTGGATCCCCTACCTACGGAGTTGTTCTCTTAAGGCCAGTAGTCCAAAATTGCACTATAGTTAAGGTCCCATGTATCACTCGTGAATTTGGAGACAATGATACCATGTAGTATCACTGTGTAAGACTTATATAATAATTGTGTAGATAGATTGGGTACTCTCATGATGTGATAAGGTGTAGGTTCTCAATCCATAGAGATGGAAACCCCCAAAACATTGGGTGTGGTTACTATATCCGTGGAGTCAGCACTTCCCTATTGTATCAAGTCTTGGATCATTAATATGAATTTTTTAGGATGTGTCACTACTCTCATGTTATATTAGGGTGTAGGTCCTCTATCCTAGAAAACGAATACCCCTATCACGTCATGACCTAAGTCCCCTAGAGAGATCAAGTATGTAGAGATAGTACTGCCCCTTCATACTAATGTAGAAGTCCTCAATATGGTTGGTAATCCCCTATACTATCAGGATTTGGGTCTCCCATTATTCTCATATTATTATATTTAGAACACCACTAAAAATTGGGTAAAGGACTTATATTTATGGAGAAGTACTCATATATCATCTAGTTATGGCTGAGAGTGGGTCCTCTATAAGAGATTGAGCTCCCATAACTGTGAATTGTAATTATGAGGAGTTGGACCCTCCATCAATACATGGTTAGGAGTTATCGCTATATCAATCGAGTGAGGTGTTTGCATCTTTTTACATATACCTCAGATATTTCATAGGACCATTAAGAGATAGTACTCCCTCAACTGTGGGGTAGTGGTGAGGTGTGAGTCACTACTTTCTATTTCTTTGAAAGGATGCATGTGTTTCATTCTCTGATGTATTTATCCCTTGAATGGTAGTAGTGTATATGGGTAAAACTCTTCACATGGGTTTCTATAAGCTTTCACAGGGTGCAAGAAAGTAATGTTTGGACCTCCAATAATGGGAACTAGTTTTTCACCTTGAGAGTTTTTCTTAATAGACCTTGACTAGCAGATGAGAACTATATGGCATGTCTTGGCATGTAAAGTGTTTACTCTTAGATGATAATTATTATAGGTCCTTGAGTATAATCAGGTTACTGGCTATAATGTTATAACTTTATGGGACTTAGAGTCTGGGGTGAATATATATGTGTGATTCTTGGAGTCATTGTGGTGGTTTCATGTATTTGGTTGTACAAACTATGTGAACTAAGAAGACTTTTAATGTATAGCCAATGATTGGTCGTGAAAGAGTTTCTATCTCTCTATTTAGTTCCCTCTAGTTGGGTTGAGTTGAATCTTGGTTTTTATTTTCCCCATTTTTTTGTGGCGCCAACTAGGTCTTATTATACTCACCCATTCACATGATATTAATAAAAATTTCATGTCCTGTGTAGAAAATAAGTCTTTTGATAGTGTCCTAATAAGTCATAGAGCAGGTGGAGATTTTTTAGCAAGACTGATAGAGGTGTTTCCAGGTTCATGGTTGAGGAAATTTCCAACATCTTATTTTGACAGGGACCCCCTCTGTCTTAGAATGTCATACACATTTATAGTTTTTCTAATCTTTTATTTATCGAGTTTTATGCTTTAAATAATTCTTTTTTAATCTTTTTATTGTATAAATATATGCAATCATGTTCTATTTTAGTTATTTTATCTCTTCACTGTTACATGGAGATCCTTGTGGGTATGTTCATAGAGGTATCATTGGATATGTCCTCCCATTTTAGTGATATGACTACATAGAACTAGTCACAAACCCCCGGCCTATTGGATTTTCTATTTGGGTAGTCATGGCCCTACATAGAACTAGTCAAAAACCCCGGGTCATAGAATATTTCGGACATACTATAATGTGATGTCAAAGATTCAAAAAAGGCACACACACATTTTTCCTCTTCCGTTGGTGGAAGTGGATTGGCCTATGATAATGATGGTGGATGAGGGTGCAGAGTGATGAATCTTTCAATGTGGGTTAACATTGGATGTCATGTTCCCTGACTCTTAGAATATTTAGGACATACTATAATAGGAGTTCCCTAGTTGATCCTAGGAGTGAAGGCAGACATCTCAATTTCATGAATGGAAAAGAAAGTCCGGACTTTACTTTTCTTGTTGGGAACTAGAGGCTCCATGTTTTATAGATGAGATGGAGAGGTCATGACCAAACCCTAATCCTTCAAACAATAAACTCCCCAACACTTTTCCTAGGATAATGGTCCATGTGATTGTGAATATACAAACCCATATACAATACATGAATCATAACACCACTGCGAGAAAAATTTGGGAAACCTATGACCACACATATACAAACCCAAATAGGAGACATGATGATGTGCCCTTCCAAAATGATTGATAAGACCTGTGGTTTTGGTTGAAGTTTGGAATTAGTCTGTTTTAGATAAGGGAAACAAGGAAAGATATTCCTTTACACGAGATCCCTTGAATAGGATTTAAAGTATGATACGTAGGATATGTTCATAGCTATTCCATATAGATATACCACATAGGTACATTGTGTAGGTACATAGTGCATATATATTTCAAAGGTGTGCCACACATGTCATAGGAATGACTGAAAAAATGTTATTAACACAGTACAACCAAGTCTATGCGAGCTTCAAAACATTAGTGGATTCAAAACATGATTATCAAATCTAATTCCCTCATATTTCATGTTTTTATAGAGCTGCCTAAGAAAATTTGAGGGATCTGGGTGATAGAGCAATTCAAAGAGAGATTCAAGAGTTCTTTTATCTTTTCTCATTGATCAAATGAGGTGCCCATGGGTCCAATTTATAGGCAAGGGGGATATTCGAAAGTAATTTTCCCGCATATGGCAGTTGAGAAGCTCCTCCGCATAGCTCTTCTGTGTAGGTGTACAAAAATAATATTCTCATGTAGCTATGTTTCAAACGTATGCTGCATAGGTCTACAGCATATGTCCTCTACATAGGTCCTCTCAAATTTATTATGCCTTTTATTTCTTGGAGCCTCATCTTGATACATTGAAATATCCTAGAGATATCTTCATAGTCCTTTTGTCTTATTATATAGTATCGATAAATATTTATGGGTTTCACATTCAAATATGAAAGGATATTCATAGAAGTATCTATTAAACAATTCATGATAATAAAAACCACTAGTAATAATATTGTGAGATACAAATAATAATGGAATGTCATTGAATATTTTATGTCACAATATTCTATTAGGTAGTGCTTTAGTGCTTGATTGTACGTAGGTTCTTTCAAAAACATATGTTTATTTTTTGTGTGATAATATGTATTTTACATCCACTCTAAATTTTATAGCATCATGAATGAAACACCTTATTCAATATGTAAATTTCCACACATACTCTACACATTAGCTAGTACGAGTATTGATCTTTTTTTTGTTATTTCTCTAAAAACAGTATTGTACAACCATATACATATTGTGATATCCATAATTAAATCAACCTATTACTATTCTTATTAATCCTTTTAAGTATTACTATTAAAGTCTCTTCACTTCGCCACTTTCTTATTTCATGAACAATAGATAGTAGAAGATTAATTTTTAATTATTTTACTCATTGTTAGGTATATGAATGATCATATTCATGGCTCTGTATTCATATTATATAATAAAACAATCTCTTCATTTTTTTATCATATCATTAACACATTCACAGTTGACAACCTACAATATATATGATAATAATAACTACAGTTATTATTACTTATTTTCTCTCTCTACATCATTTATATATTAATAAAATTGAGTAAATACATTATTTTAATTACTAAGTACTATGGTAAATCAAATCCTCACATCTTTAGTAACCTCCCTTTATCAGATCGACAAAATTAGCCACCATTTTTATTTTATAAATATTACTTATTGAATACATCATAATTGTATATATTTATCATCATTGACCCTCTTCCTTAAAAATTATAATCTTATATTTCAATCCATGGTCATTTTTATACATTTATAATAGTATATAAATAAATAAAACATTTTTTAGGATATCTTATTTGAGGAATTTGGTCAATTTTTATCATTTAGGGATATCATTCCACCTCAATTTAAAACATTTTACTTGTGTGATATTCATTCATGGATTCTTAATCATTGAATGAGCCTATGAAATAAAAAATTATTAAGATACAATAAATATATTTTCCCCATTATAATTTTTTTTTGAAATATTATAAATAGTGTATCAAATTATCCATTGATGGACTACTTCACTAGAATCATTATAATTATATTATTTCATACATAATTTTTTAATTACCAATAACTTTAATCCTAATTGAAATATTAACTTTTTCAGTATTTATTCATTCAGTTATAAAATAATTTAAACTCATTTATCATCATTTAAAATCTATATGGATTCATTTTCCCTTCCATCACTTGGTTTTCACATAGCCATAACATTTACGCCTTTATTATTAGAATGAAATTTATATTTTGAACATAGATCGAGAATAATAGTATATAAATGTGAGATACATAAATATGACACATCTATTACAATATCCACAAGTACCATTAGTTTCTCTATTTTTCATGCATGTAATCACTCAAGCGATCAGGTCGCATTTTTAGTAGTCAAGTGGACCTCCATTAACTTATCATACACATGGAAACTCCATCCATGATGAATCTATATTTTGTAACGTGGTAGGAAGAAGTGTCGCCATATGATTTAAATATTCTCAATGATCACAGTAGGTTGGATCCTATTTTTTTGTCCAATAGTGTCATCCACTCTGTATTTTTGACATTATTAATTTTGTATGTTCTTTTTCTTCACGTGGTTAATGAAGTGACCATATGACCATCCTCCATGCATTAGGTTTGAATCCCATTTGTGTAGTCATTATATCACCCAATTATTTAACATTTTGTCCCTTGAACACTTACACATGTGGTCAGTTCATCCTCAATTAGAATTATATTCTTCTACATGTGGTTTCTTCAAATTGTATGTGTAGTAGGATTGTGATAGTTGATCTCTATTTTTCCATGCAGTCAGTTTAAGTTCTATTAGTGCTGTATGTTCTATTAATTTTTCCCAAATAAACACGTGAATTGGATATCTTAAATATGAAAATGTGGTAGATATTTGATGGAACAGATAAATCATGTGAAACATACCATCCTCCTTACATTCATTTTAGTGGTGGGTGAACAAGTAGTACTACATTATTGTCCCCCACTAGTTTAACAATCCTCTAGCCTAAACATAATAATACATAATAATTATAATTTTTCACTACAATGAGAACTTAGGTATTCACCATGCTTCCTATCCTCCATCGGTGATCCACCTCGTTTGGTGGTTCTTTATTACTCTTATGTGCAACCAATGCACTTTCTCTTTCATACCTATGAATGTTCTCTAACTTTACTATACCCCTTTCCACCACTAGCTAGCCTGAATGAGATATCTCCTTCGTAATATATCTATAATACCATATATTTAGTTGAACAATTTTGTTGTATGGACTGAGGTTGGAAATATTTTTACCAAACTCCTCAAATCAATTTTATGTAAAATCATCATTTAAGAGAATTCTAAATCCTCATATCCTCAAGTAATTTTTTCTAGGGAACTCTTAAAATATTCATATACATATTCTAATATGTTTAATCAAGTATAATTAAAATAATATGATTAGAAACAATTTTTGGACTCTTCTTCTTTCATATTCACATCTCTTGATAACAAATCCAAATCACCCAATGTGGGATAAAAAATCAATCCTTTCTATTTATTGGAAATACCTAATCAATTACCTGTAAAAATGTATCATGACTTCTCTATCATTTTATTAGAAACCATTAATTTTACTTTATCTCCCCATTATTGAAAATAAATATAATATACATGGGAATAGTGTTATAATTTCATACATTGAAATGTTCTTTCTACAACTCCACTATATGTCTACTTGATCCATGTTCTGTGTAAAAATAATAATTGGGTTTGATATAGAAAACATAGAAGTAACCTATAAAATATAAAGATACAACATGTAATGAAATCATACAAACATATATTTGAGATATTCCCAAACAATATCATGGTAAAGAAAGTGATGGATACCAATTGAGGATAAATTTTCCCCAAAATAGAAATCTAAAAGATCAAAATATACTTTAATAAATAGATTAAAATCAATGAAGATAAAATATATGTATTAATAGAATTGTTAATTCATCGTCATTATTGTTTTATTATATCATTAATTAATTCAATTTCTCTCTCTTTGAGTTAGGATTTTTTATTTATCAAGAATCATATATACAGAATGCATAACACATTTATTTCATGTACTTAAATCATTTTATAAAATAATTATATTTTAATCAGTTAGTAACTCTATAATTTTATTCAATATAATATAATTTACTCACCATCAATAGGAAATTTGTTATAACATTCATAATTATAAATATTATAAATATATATTCACTAGGATCACCATGTTGAGAAAACAGAAAAATATATCTTCTACTTGTGGATGTCTATATTTTAAATCTTCCTCAAATTCTAAATAAAATATATTCTTTGTCATATATTTTATAAAATAACATATTTATTATCAATCCATGATGTAATATGTATCATTTTCATGTCATTTGTTATAGACACCATATATTTTAACTTCATCAAACAAGATCTAATAATTAAAATTTACAGCGTACCAATTTAGAGATCAATCTCACGAGTTTACATCCTTATATGGATTATCTATAATAAAAATACATCACATATTCTCTTTTGATCCCCTAAAACAAGTATTCACCATTAATTCCATTCATTATAAAGAAAAATAAAACAATTAGTGATTATGTGAATAAGGTTTGTCTTATTAATTCTTAAATTTGAATATAAAATTTTATATTTTCTCAACCACGTTTCTTTATTTCATCCACTATACATCATTTCGCAAATCAACATTGATTTATATTTATCTAAAGGAAGAATAGATATTATAATTTATTCAACTTCTTTTAATATTAATTTTTTATTATCAGGATATTTTAAGCAACATGTATAACTTGGTGAAACATTCACCTTTTTTAGAAACTCTTAATTAGTTTTAAAAATAAAAAAACAATCTCATGGAGTATGTCCAGCCACATTAAACCTCACATATAGAACACATTTAACATATTGTTTTTCTTGTGTTTAAAACTTATCAGGAAATCTGTGCTCTACATGTGAACCATATTCTTCTCCTTTGACACAACCCTTTTCTCATTCCACTTAAAAACATTTCTTCTCTCTACAAATCTATTTGAAAATTTAATAACATATGATTGGGTATATATTTTCCACTATGTATCCATCACAGAGAATATTCATAGTTCCCATCATGAAATTAGAACTTTTATATATGACACTACATCGGGTCTTCCATGACTTGTTTTGAAATCTGAATTGCAATCAATTTGTTTTTATGCGGTCTCTTAACTATCTTCCTTCATAACTTTTAATGGGAATTTTTGATTTCGAATTGTTTATTTATTCTATATCATTCCTAAGAATTCGTCATCATTTTTAATATTTTTTTAATAATTTAATATATTCTTTTGAAAAATTCATAAATTATCTTGCACCATTTTTGTGACTAAAACTTCTTCAAACATCATAGGAATCTTTGAATTAGTCAAGTATGTTTGATGCAGATAGATTTTTATTATTCTATGAATTTTTATTCAACTTATCTTATATTCTAACCCATGATATTCTATTCCTTTGTGAATTAACATTAATAGTATTATATCAAAAATCTAACAAGAAATTATTTAATCTACTTAAGCACCAAAAATGTCCTAAAAACATTTATATTCTTTTATCTATTTCATAATGTCTCGAAGTTTTGGCATAATGGAATGTATTTTTTTGATCTTCCTCACCACAAATTGAATAATGTTAAAGAAAAAACCCTCATCCTTATTATTCTATCAACCATGGACATGGTGGTAGATTTTCCATTTATTACATTTATTTGTAGCTATGTTACTTTTCTTATTAAGTAATTTTAAGGAAACTAGAATTAGATAAATCATTAAAAACATGTATGGATTGTAAAACATTCATTACAACTATATTGTAAATATAATTAAATGTTTTCATGGTCATCTTGTCACATGATAGAGTGAATTTGATTAAATAATCTTCCATAGAATCCTCTTTTACAATATCCCTATATTTTATTTAATGTGTATAATAAATAGATGTCATTTCCAAAATCGAAAATTTAATTTCTAATTCAAACATTTTATATATATTTAATTTTTATGATCATTAATTAATGCCACTCTATCATAATATATATTCCTCTATCTTTTGGCTTCTTTTTTTGGTATTATATCTTCACCTTGTAACTATGTTCCATGTTCGTTAACTAACATTGATTTCACTTCCTTGTCAAAATCCTTAACATCAATGTTGTTTTTACAATTTTTCACATTTATATTTATCTTTTCTTATGGAGTCTTAGTGATTTCATCTTTCACTTCATCATCATTGATCCATTTTTTCAATGTCTGTAAGACAATATTTGAACATATACATTTTATTTTTAAAATATAAGACCTTATTGAAGATATTTATAATCTATAGTTCAATTTAATTCAATACCTTATCTATGTTATTTATTTCATCTCAAATTGGGTCATATCTTCCTGTTTTCTTTTTAAATTTCAAATGTAAAAGAGTCAGTTTCTTTGGGAAATAAATTCACAATATAATTTAACCCACTAACTAAATTTTATTGATAAACAGTGTAAAAGTAATTATAAATACTTATTCCTAGATTTTCTTCTTCATAATATTTCTTCCATAGTTTTTATAAACCTCATGATTATCCATATAGTTTAAATTCAATGTGCGGTCTATTTATTTGTTGGAATTATGAAAAACCTATTCAAAACATACAAAACATGTACTATTTCCTATATTATCAGGGGTTTTAAGAACTTATATTTATTCTTCTTAGAAAAATTGGGGCATAATATACAAATTCATTTCAAAATAATTTTTTCAATTCATTGTGGTTATTGTAGGGACTTAATTCTAATATATAGAAATGTATTCATCACCAAAACTATACATCATTTTTATTATAAAAAAGAAACATACATCCTCTAATGAGGAAAATTTAGAAAATATGGAATCAAAAATAGGTTAACCTCCCTATAATATCAATTTTAAAGACCAAATTATATATACATAATAATAAGTATGTGGTGAATTAGTGTTCCTACAGTTTCCCCAAGTATGAACTTTTTATCCCTTTACCTCTAATACTTTTTATTATTAGTAATCTCTTGTTCTCTTAACTTTAATTATTTTATATGAATGCACAAAAATTGTATATTATTTTTACATCATTCAACTTTTTAATAATAAAGTATACACATTTTTTGATTGGGGAAAATTCTTGATCACATATTCAACTAAAAATAATCATTTTCACTATGAATAGGAATCATATTTCCCTAAATCATGTATTAAACTATATTCTCATAGAAATCACTTTGGTGACTCATTTCATGCAGGTTAATCATTCACTATATGATGGTTAATTATTTAATATTGTGGTCTTATAACTCTTATATATCATGAAATGTAATAGGAAAGAAACACCTTCTTCTGAATACACAATGGTGCACATAATCTACATAACAAAAAGTAATAGTGATTCCCCTTTATTTTGTTCATTCTATAAAAACTGCATAACAAACCCTTTTCTTCTAGTAAAATTCAAGGAAAAAATTGGAAATTGTTATTCTTCTTATGCAGGTGAAAGAGAAGTACACAAATCTCTATCCTTCTCCTATTTCTTGTTTATTAAATAACAGATTACAATAGATCTATTTACAATTCATTAACTCTTTAGGACCTATAAAAATGAACAAATTAAGGTGTCTCAATTCTTCTCCAATATAAGAAAATGTTATATTTATCTATTGTATCAAATCATTAAAACAATAACATTTATGAACTTATAATATATATGATTATAATATCTACAATGATGGTTAAATATTTTCTCTATCTCAAATTCATTTCTGTATTTTCAAAACTGCATAAATACATTATTTGAATGAAAAATTAATCTTCTAATTTATATCCTTCGGAATATTTAGTAATCTCTCTTGACCATATCCACAAATATCACCCTCAATTTTATTTACCGGAAAATGATTCGTTAACTATGTCATAAGAATACAAGGTCATGATCAGGTCACATATTCCATCAAAACTACTTACACTATATTTATATCCACAATCATTTATATAAATTTATAATTTCATTTAATTATAAGAAATAATCAGTGGAATCATTTCTGTAAAAAACATGTAACATTTTATATAAAAAATATCTAGACATTCATCCATGTTGATAAAAGATTGTGCCCAAAGGGATCAGGAACACCATTTTTCACGAACCAAGATGGAATTCTATCTAAACTGACACCGAAACTAGCTATATGGGAAGTCCTAATGGGAATTATCAAAACAAATAGGCTAATAATAGTTCCATGGTTTCAAAATTACATTTTGGTTAAGGATTTGACCCATGATAAGAAACCATAAATAATACCTAGTAATAAAACAACATACCCTAATCAATATCTATAACCAAAATAGATGAAAAATTCAAATTAAACATTTTACAATGTTAACAAAAAACCAAAATACAAAATGAGATGGGACACATCTAATGTAAAACTCAAATCCTACTTTCAAAAAGACAAGCATAATCCACAAGGCACCTCCAAAAACTCCTACAAGAGAGGAACACCATCAACTGGATCAACCATCACCATCATTGAACATTTTTTCATTAGATGGGTCACACGTAACAAAGTCTAAATACACCCAAAGTTTTTTATAGTGTGTAAACCAAATCTCATTAGGATTCCACCCAAAAGAAATAGTTTTTTCCGTAACATTAGAAGAAAAATAACCATAGATGTTTTAAGAATGAATATAAAGTTTTTTAATAAAACCGTTTTTAGGAAAAAAAAATCATGAAAGAAATATTTAAAATTTATCACAAGAGTATGGTCCAATTTATAGCATCGACAACCACTACATCACAAGATAGAACCACTTAAAAGGATATACTTATTATTATTAGAACTAGTTGAACCATAGGAACCACAATTATTGGAGAAACATGGTATCGAAACCACAAACCACATTTTCCACATAAAAACCCACTAGAGGGTAATCTATCAAAAGGTGTAGTGGTATCTAATCATCATCATGATTAGTGATTGTTGTGTCATCAATCATGCTAGAAGGAATTGGGAGTTGGCCCCAACAATCCAACTAGTGCACCAATCCTAGTATGCCCAGCTAAATACCCAAGATTCCTTTTGGGATAATCTTTCCATTTCAATGGACACAAAGTTCACCACATCCACAAAAATAAATAAAATATAATTAAAACCATGAAAAAAAATAATCATAAAAAAACACATATAAATTTTATACGCATTCCAAATCCATTTTCACACATGCTTCATACCATTTTCAAATTTTATAGAACCCATTTAAAATCACAATAATAAAAGCACACATAAAATCCGACCATTTCCTTTTTTTAAAACCAATTTGAATAACATACTCACCATGATTCCTTTTGAAACCAAATTTCACACCTATCAAAAAATAAATTGAAAAAGTTCATGAAGAAAATAAATAAAACCAAAACCATCTAATAATGTTAGAACATATAATAACTTACCTTCATCTTGGATTCTTCTGGAATCCCATGGAAACCCCCAATGGCACCTCAAAGGAACCCAATAAAGGCAAGATCAAACCATAAAAATAAATATGGAACATAAAAACATGATATTGAACCCTTATTGGGTCAATCAATCCATTAGAGGTGAAGAACCCTTGGGAGGAGGAAGACGAACCTTATAAAAAATTATAAATAAAAAATTATTGGCTTATATAATGATTATTTGAAGATAGAATGAAAAATCCAGAAAAAAATGAATTTTAATGGGCATAATAAAGAGAGGAGGAGGATAAAAGGGATAGAAATAAAGTATGGTTTGAATTAGGGGACCTTTGGGTTAAAATTACGCTAGGGTAGAAATTTAATTCACCACTTTGAATAAAATTTATAGGTCGTAGGATTAGGATGCAAGATCATCCAAACTGTATGGAAACTTTTTAGTTCAATCTATCTAAGAGGAAATTAAATATATGATTTCTTGTGAGATGGTGGATTCTAATGTGGCATGTATAGTACCATTTTCTTTGGTTCGCGATTTCTCATGAGATGGAACATGGCTTCCCTAAACAGTGTTTCACCAGCACCAACCTCTAAAATCATTATTTTCCAAAAACAAATAATTGGAACACTAATGGAAAACTAAAATATAAAAAATAAACAAAGGAATAACTAAAAAAAGTGGATATTAAAATTTCCCAAACATATATATAATTCAATCCGTGAAAAGTCAACTTTTTTATCAAATAATAAAAATGGATACTTCTCTTCTACCTAAAAATTCATCTCCCCCATGTTACATGCTCATCCCTACCATGCTTCCGAAGAACTCAATCAAATAATATTTACTTCCCTAGAATAAAAATCTCTTCAGAATCCAAAATCCATATATAATTCTAAAACAGGCGAAAATATGATTCCATCTCCAATTCATCCCAATTCAAGATGTGAGATAGGTCTAGTTATACTTTTCCATCTACAAAACGTGTAAGTAGTCGTGAATTTTAGTCAACTAAGATGGAAAATATAATTTGTATTCCACCATACCAACTCTCTCAATGAACTGAAATGGAAAAAAATACCTCAGTGTCATCTTCCCTTGACTATAAAATGATGGTGACCCAAATGAGGATCCACTTATAGAAACACTCGATCACCCATAGAGAAATACAAGTCTCAGTGACTGTGATCAGAATAATATTTGTGGTGAATCTGATCTATCAAAAAATGATTCGTGATCAAAAATACCTTTTTAGACAACTCATACACAAGGATTTGTTCAAACAATGATGTATCACCCTCCTCTGTCCAATATAATGGGGACTGACATGACTGACCAAAAAGTGCCAGAAAGTGTTCATATTTATCAATGATTGGTAACTACTATTTTAGAAAAATTCCACCAATACCAAATGGCTATCTCATGATCCTCCAAAATCATAAACACATTTCTAATTCATGTCTCCAAATATTTCATTCAACTGATCTTAATGACCGTCAATTTGTGGATAGTATTCCATACAAAACTATTTCGGTGATTGAAATTTTTTTGGAGGCCTTCCCAAAACCATCTAGTAAAATGGGGGTCCCAGTCTTAAATAATTGTCGATGAAACACCATAAATCCTCACTATATCATAATGTTACAATTGGACCAACTCATGCACCATGGAGAAATCCTCAATCAGAATGAAATGGGCATATTTGGTCAGACGCTCAATCACTACCCAAATTGAATTTTATCACCAGGGCATAGGAGGTAAACATATTTGTGGTACTAGGATGAATGGACCACTAAATGGTTATCCTACATCACCAACTTCCTCAATAAAAATGGACCAAAAAATGACCCTTAAAGAACAAATATCCTTTAATTGATAATGAATACTCACTAAGAACCTCCCCACCATTTAGAAAATATATTGAACATTGAAAAAAAATATCATTAAGCTACACCTATATACTAAACTCTATAAGGTATGTTTTTATCTGAATAGTAGCCAAGAACATACCTCCACTATGATCCTTGTATTCTATATAAATTATAGAAAAAACTAACATCATGTACAATTCATCATTGTACTCTCTCAAGACTTTCACGAGCACATTCCTTCTCAAAGTAACTGCCAACACCGTAACATTACATGGGTGTAGACGATATCATAATCAAACTCCTGAAGGTACTCAACCCAAAAATTCATATTTAGATTAAAATATTTCTAGGATAACATGTATTCCATGATCTTATGATTAGAATAGACAATAATCTTCTACCCAAAAATATAATGATTCCATGTATTCATAGAATGAATCACTCTTCCTAATTCAAGGTCAAAGGTTAATAAGCTCTTTTCAGGTTGATGAGTTTGGAGAAAATGATACGCCACCACTTTCTCATACTACAATAGTAAAAACCCATGAACCATAAATGAAGTATCAATGTATACCACATATGCCTTCCCATATTCTATAAAAATAAAAACATGGTTGTTGTCACCCATTGCTTAAGATCCTCAAAATACTCTTGACACTATGAAGTCCATTCAAAATTCACCCCCGCCTATGATATCACTGTCATGGGAGGATTATGTTGAGAGAAATATGTAAAGAACTACCTATAATACCATTTTAGACTCATAAAATAACTAATCTCAATACATTCATCATCTGTTCACACAACATCACTAAACTAATCTTCTCATGGCCAACCCAAACTAATCGTTCTGAGATCACATTATCCAGAGACATCACCTCCCCCATATAGAAGGTCCATTTAGAAAACTTCACCTAGTGGCAATGATCTCGAAGAGTTCCCAAAATTTTCCAAAATATCATTTCATTATCTTCATCATGTTTGGAGTTGAATTATTTTTCATCCACATATACCACAAAAATAGAGTTGACATACTGGTGGATCATTCCATTAATAATCTCCATATTGACCACTAGATCATTTGTTAATCTAAAAGGAATGAATAATTTTTAAAAATGTCCAAAACTACATTAGAAATTTGTTTATGGAAAATTTACCTCTCTAACATTTACTTGATGTTACCTGAAATTCATTTTGATCTTGTAAAACCACCTTTCCTCTATAAGCTAATCGAAAAGGTCATCAATGTAGGGGAAATAGTACTTGTTCTATATTGTCAACTTATTTAGTTTCTTGTGATCGATGCATAATCAGAGATATCCATTTTGTTTCTTAGAAAAAAAGATATGGGTTTCCAAATGTGATACATTCAAGTGAATTAATTCTTTCGATTCCAAATCATTCAATAGTACCTTTAATTCCCTCAACTCGGTGGGGAACATACGATTCAAGGAAAGGGATATTGAATATGTTCTCGGCACCAAATAAATGGTTAAATTGATGTCCCTATATATAGGAAAACCTAAAATTTCATTAGAAAATACATATGGAAATCCATCCACCACTAGAGGAAATAAATCCTTAGAACCACTACAATCATCTTCCTCTAACATGAGAGAAGATATTGAAACAAGTTTATTTCTCCACACCGAATGTGGAGGAACAATACGTATTGTGCGAGTATACAATTGCCCTTGAGGAATCTGGGTATTAAATTCAGGTTATAGGAAACCGACAATCCAAATATATTAGTAGATTTGGTCATGAAATTTATCCATTAAATACATACTGAGGATCACATCCAAGAGGTAAATTACTAAACCCCAGAAATCTAATTCCATCTCAACCCTGAATGTGGTGAGTTCACAAGACATACAACACAAACCATTCTTTAACTTCTTACCAAGCGGTGTCACAATCTCCATTGTATGTGACATATTCTCTAATGAAAAGATCACTAACCATATTAGATAGGAGGATATAAAATAAATCAAGTAACTGGTTTAAAATAGAACATAAGATAATGATAATGTTGTGAGAATAATTTCTAGAAATATCTTAGGTCCTGTATTAGATTCCACAAATTCCCAATCCAATGCATGAAGATTACTCAACTCTGTATAATCATGAGAATTAAAACTGATCTATGGTTCTTACATAGGATGAACCTTCCCAAAAAAGTATCCACTCAGACCACTACAACCACCAAACTAGAACCTACCATGTTCATTGGCTTTGACTGAGTTGACATCCCCCCATAATCTATGAGATATGAACCACTCTAATATGGTATTAACAACTTTCAAAACTTATTTTAGGGTTCCCTAGTTCATCGTTGAGGATATGGTCTAGGTGGATTGTAAAACACCAACTTAAAATGTCTATATTTTTGACACTTGTTCCATTGAACTTATATATAATCTGAATCTATATATGAAAATGACCAGGAAGGATGACATGTGAAAACACCTCCCCTCTTCCCCTTCTCATATTAGTTCTTCTACTTTTCAAATGATCTTCCACTACCCTACCCACTAATGAAATTACCCTAGACAAATCATACTCTCCATTTCAATCAATATCCACCATCAAAGAAAGAACATCCACTTTAGAATAAGTCTTAATCATAAACCAGAAAACTTGAGATCAGATATCTGGTCATAATCCCATTTATTAAACTTTGGAGCCTTCATCTTCTCATTTGAAACTACCTTGGGTTCAAACCAAAATAATTCTACAAAGTGATTGGTTTACACTATCATGGTATTATCCCCCTATTATATATCCAAGAACACCCAAGTCATTTTGAAGTACAATGTCTCTGGGAAATAATCCCCACTAAATAATACCTAGACATCCTTAAAACCCATCTTCCTTTTCTACCCACCTTGAACATCAGATTCCCACCACCTCTGACTACGAAATTATAACAATAACAATGTTTATTTCACGTTGATCACCTCAGAAGTGTGAATAATCCCGAACAACATATCAATCTTCTCAAGACACTCCTATTCCTCTTGGGTATCCATGCCACCATGAATGCAAGGAATCTGTCTGTTGAGGAACTCGTGTTATTTTTCTTTTTTCAGACCTAGTTTAGCTTCTCCAACATGAGAAGGACCAAATCCTGATCCCTGACCCAAAAATTAGACATCCAAATCCACAAAATCCATTAATCTCTAATCATACGGTGATGTATAACCCTCTATATAGTATTCTCGTTGCTGCACAAGAGGATTCTAGGGAGTTATTTTTCAATAAAAAGTAATAACCACAAGGAAAAATCCTCAATAAACCATTTTGAATTTTTTTCATCATCGACAACAAATTATGAATATGTTCATAGTTCAAAGAAAAATCAGATCCATCATAATAATGTGCCAAACCAATCCACCCTCTCCCATTTTCGATGTACAGTTTTCATCCTATACATCTCACCCAAAGGATAAGTCTACTAAATCATCACATCCCAATGTGACACATGAAATATCATGAGTTGTGTTTTCCAGACACCCCACATGTAAAAAAACATAAAACCCTGAAAATCCTAGATACTATTTATTAAAACTCTTTCTAAATAACTCATCCAATAAAATCATAAAACCTCCCTTTTATACCATTTTGTCATGAACCAATCTAGAGTTCCATATGAACCATCACCCAACCCATCCCATCGAATGTGTTGACGGGTGTTCTTGATCCCCTTATTCTGGAAACTAGTTCATGGGTGTCGAAAAACTTTTTTTGGGAATGATGTTTCCCATGATAAAGAAAAAATAAATAATAGCCAATAATAAGACATTAGACCATTATTAATATCCATCACTAATACAGGTACAAAAGTTCATTTTAAACAAATTACAACATCAACAAAAAACCCAAATACCAAACATGAGGTGAAGAAAAAAAACCAAAACCCAAAACCTCCATGAAATGAGACCACTATCACCCTCAACAGACCTCCACAAACACTTGTAAGAGAGGAAGAGTTGAAACTAAATTCACAATCAACACTATAGTACATCATGAATTTACTTGGTTCGTACACAAAAAACTCAACAGACATCAGAATATGTATTTAGGATGTGATCCAAATCCCTATAGGATTCCACCCAAAAGACATATTACATCCATAACATTAGAAGAAAAATAACAAATCACGTTTTAAGAATGATCATAGAAACCTTTTTTATAACTTTTTTAGGAAATCATTTTCAATAAATAAATCCATTTTATTTAATATTGTATTAAGTTACAATGTATACTGTCACCAAGAACCACATCATAAGAGAACACCATGTCCCTGGAAATCCCAATAGGTTCTAGCACTAGTGGGACCCTAGGAACCTAGTATCTCAGTGAAACATGTTATAGACACCATAACCAACAACACCCTCGTGCATTAGCCACTAGAGGGGAATCTATCCCAAGGTATAGTGGCCTCTCATTATCATCAATTTTAGTTTGTGTTGTGTCATCAATCTTATTAGAAAGAAATTGGACCTTAGCCTCACTGATCCAACTACTGTAATAGTATAACTCCAAAAACTTAAATACTTATGATTTACTTTTCTATAAACTATCCAATTCACATGCCATATCAATCACCACATTCACATACACACATCATACATCATGAATAAACATGAAAATCATTACCTTTAATAGGGAAACTATATATATAGTCCACACACACACACAAAATCTATTTTCAAACATGCTTCACATCATTTAAAAAATATATAGAATATATTTAGAAGCACAAGAAGAAAATAATGAAAGAAATCAAACCATTACCATTACTAAAAGCATTAATCAAAACATACGCACCATATAACCTTTTTAAAACACTTTTCCATCCCTTCACCCAATACATAGAACCCATTCAAGAAGAAATTTAATAATACAAAAAAATATAAAAATGTTAAAACATGTAATAACCTACCACATACTTGGAATCTTCTAGAATCAGGTTGAAAACCACTTCAACCCCTGAGAGAGAACCCTATAAAGGAATGATCGAACCGTAAACATAATTATTTCACCAAACAACTGAATATCGAACCCGTATCGAGTCAATCATTCTGCTGTAAAATAATAACTCAAAGATGGAGAGAGAACAACCCCAAAAAGAAGGAAAAATCAAAATAAAAGAGGCCTACAAGATTATTTTTGGATGACCCAGGGCCATATCCAACAAAATATTAACATCCATGGTGGATAAGAAGGAAAGGAGGAGGATTTGGATCATTAAATACCTTATGCATAAAATTATGGGTGGTTTGAGGTTAAATTCAGAGTAGGGTATAAAGGAAATTCCCCACTTTAAATAATATGGAAAGGCTACATGGTTAGCCAATCGGGATTTCCAAACCATGTGGAAACCGTACGATCCCCTTTGTACAAGTGAGAACTAGACACATTGTTTCTTGGGTAAGGATTTCCACCTGTGCAGCAAGCCATGTAGCTGGGATAGTGCCAATTTCCCAGGAACATTTATTCTCCATGGTTGGTGCAAAATTTCCCTTAACATTGTGCCAACCATGCACCTCCTATTGTAGTTTCCAAAATAACCATTTTTTCCAGAAACACCAAAGGAAATTAAGAGAAAAATAAAATATCAAAAATAAAAAATGTAATACCTCAATATAAAATTGCAATTGTGTAATTTTATCTTTCTTTGATATCTTTTTATCTATATTTAAAAATATCTTCATATGAAATCCTCAATAATGGCATATCATTCATGGAATGAATCCCTTAATAAAAACCATTATTAACCCCCATTAAAACAAATTTCTCAGTTTTTAGTTATTTATTAGAATATGATAAACATAATATCATATTTTCTATTTATGGAAATAATCGTTTGGAATAATCAGACTTAAATTCTTTTTATGAGGTTTGTGAGTAACTATAATCTTGTTATATTTATTAAATACTTATTTTATTTCAGCATTTCGTCATTAGGTAATAAAATAATTGAATCTCATTTCACTTTTATGATGATCCTAAAAAATTGAGGTTCACTACATTAACTAGGTTTTCACATAACTGTGCCATTTATATCTTCTTTATTAGAAATTTATGTGCATTCTGAACGCAACATGTGATTATTAGTCCATACATGTGAGTTTGATGAATATCGTGTGATTATAATGAGATTAATAGGAATCATTAGTTACTATGTTTTTCATTAATGTCATAAAAAAGGTGATAAATTTTCATTTAAATTAGTCAAACAGAACTATGATAACTTATTTCATATGTAGAAACTCTATCAATTGTTAATCCATGGTTTTTTGTGTTGTGGGATGAAGTCTCAACATATGTGGCCAATCAGATCAAACCTCCTGGAAGATTAGATTACCGTTGATTTTTTGAATTTTTGAACCTCATTGTAGGTTTGAAATAATTCATGTTCCCGGGGAATGTTCTTCATGCAGTTAGTTAAGTCACTATATGATCAGCCTCTATATGGTGGGTTCAAGCCTCATTCGTGTGGTCAGTATGTCGAGCATGTAGTGTACACACATTCAATTGGGGACTTAACAATGTGGTAAGTTCATATTGATCATATGGTCAATTATTTTTCATTATTTTAAATCTCATTATTTATAAGTTAGTCTCATCTTGAAAGGTCTTCGTTGTTTCATTTTCTCAGTTTGATATTTTTTCATACGATAGGTTTCAGTATATGATCACACATAAAACCTCATAAATAATAGAAAATATTCATTTTATTTATGTGATTGGTGAGACATGTGCTGATTTAGGTACCCAGTATATGGTGTGTTGTTATAGATAATCCCATTATTGGTAACACAACCATGTATATTCTATATATAGGGTAAAATTCCATGTGATCCAAATGCATGGAATCGAAATTTTATTGAAAAATAAGAAATATTTCTTTTAAATAAGGGGACTAAAATCCATTAAATGATGTTATATTTTTAGGTAATATGATTCCTCAATATTAGGCACACTCTGGGGGTTTGTGGATTGAAAAATTATACTAGGGATTTTCTTCATTAAATGTATAAACCACATCCCATTCATTCATGTCCTATGGTTTATTCTATGTGATTTTGGAAAAACCTCGATTAGATAATGGATTATGAAACAACTATTAATTTCATTTTTACTGGATATAGGTGGTTTTCTAATCATGTATGTTTCTAAAGGGATTTCCCTGATGTGGGGTATGTAGTGGATACTAAGTTACCAATTGGTATTGGATCATCAAAAATTCACTAAGAGGGGTTGCATTCTGGAATCCTTTTCCTTTACAATTCACAAAAATACAACTATTAATACTGAATAATGTAATTTAATTTTACTCTATAATTTTTGTCTTTCTTCATCAAAAAATACAGGCATAGTGGGAATAAAAAATTCACATGGTAAACCACTCAAAAGGAATTCCAACATCTTTTTAAGGATTTAGGGTACCCTAGATTAAAGAGGGAACTAATCAACGTATATTACAAATGATCAAGGATTATCCTTGAAGTGGCGTTGAAAATAAATATATCACAACACATAAAAAATGATCTTGTCCATTTAAAGAAGATATCCCCAAATATACAGAAATAAAAAATATTAACCATTAAAAAGAAACTGTACTTCATTGTAAATGATTCTCATTTATACTCATCTTCTTCCAACATAGAATTCATCAGCAAATATTGAATAACTAATTTCATTGAAACCCTCACATAATATCCACATTCTAATAACAAAAATTTACAAGAGAGTAATTAATTAAAATAAATCTATAAAAATAAACTTAGAACATTTCTACATAGACTAAGGTAATCTAAATTCACTACAAGAAGAACATCATAAATTATATTCCATGTATTCCTATATCATTAATTATTTAAATAAATATTACTTATATGGTAAACGTATCTTTGTAAACTATATACTTCCCTTCTTAATCTCTTTTTTCCAAAAAATGATCCATTTACCCAAAAACAACACTTCTTCATTAAAATTTTAAATTCAAATTAAAATAGAAATAATTAAAATATAATATAACTTTTACCATATCATTTTTATCTATTGGATCTGTTAATTAATATTATTCATCTTCTATATGAATTATTTTCATTAAGTATAGATATTTATAATCTCATCGATCATTGAATATGACTCATCTATAAATCACATGACACGACACCTTGATAAAAATAACAACGAGATAATGGTATATATGGTTTGACCGTAACCATTGTTACATAATAGTATTATTGATAGATTAGTCCTTGGGATTTTATAATACTACTCAAAAATATTATTTTTTACATCTAGGACCTATTAAGTGTTACCCACAACATTTCCATTTTTCCATTTAGAACGTCCAATCCATTAGAGGACATATTGTTCATAACCACATGTTTTTTATAATGCTATGATATACAAATATGCCAAAATCTCTTTTAATAAAAAATAATGTTCATCATACTAAATAATGTGAAATTATAAAATCTATTCTTAACCATTATGTTATAATATCCATGTTGTGAAACCCCATTCTGTCAATATTATATTCTAGAACCAGATCGTGGTGTGAAACTTTTCACAAGGGAAATATGTTTTCTGACTATAATAGTTTATAATATTACCCAAAAATAGAATCATTTCATCAATCATAGTGTTATCTTATATGAAAGTTGAAAAAATTCTCCAAAACATTACTTTATCATTTCACTGTCTATCCATAATCATACATGCTATCAAATAGAATTAACCTCATATGAGTCAACATGAGTTTATTAATATTCAATTTAACTCATTATTTGATAAATCAATCAATGTGTTGTTAATAAAGTCACCAATAATCAAATAATCTTCACTTCATTTAACTCTAAAAAATCCCCATTGACAAACACCTTCTCATAGGGTACTGTCATGCTCAAAAAAGATCTTTTTCTTAAGAATCATCTTAAATTTTATTCTCATAATAATATCCCCCCTTTATTCTTTTCTAATATGGATATGGTTTCAACAATTGAACATAAATTAATGCTTCAAATTTGAAATAAATCAGAATTCAATCATTTTTATCCAAAATTAATGTACACGTTATATGAAACAATAATAATGAATAAGAAATATAAATATCTCAATTATGGTAACTCACATAAACTTCTAAAAATTTTCTTCTATTTCTCATCACATCTTCTCAAAGAACATCTTCTACATGTTTGAAAAAAGTATCATATATAGATGCTAAATAAAAATATTATAATAGTTTACATAGTGATATCATTTCTTTATCCTTATAAAAACACCCCCAGAATATATACTCATGTTTAATAAGATATATGTCCCCCAATTCAGAAAATATATATGTTTGGATTTGTATTGTTATCTTCTCCACCTTGGACATCAACATTAAAAAAAGTGATATGGGGTGTGGGACATCATACTATAGCCTTGATAATAATAGGTATGGACTCCCGCCATCAACGAAAACATATAAACTGAATCATATGGTAATACCATAGTAAAAAATATATTTTTAGTTATTTATAATTCTTTATTGGTTTCAATGAAATATTGATGACACATTGACTAACATAGCCCAAAATCAATGGAAACATCACTTGGACCTTTTGATATTTAATATGGGTCATCATCCACATCAATTGGGTTTATTTGTATGATCTAAAGGTATTTTACTTTTAGTATAATTAATTAAAGGAATTTGTTTTCCTTAAATACACATATATCCCATGAATATTATTCAATCATATATTGGCATCCTATTATCAACAATTATAACTAAATCCGCATTTTTTAAACTATACAAATCTAGCATTATTTTTCTGTTGAATTTCAAGAAAAATATTGAATGCCTTTTAGGTATCTATGTTTTCACTTCAGTAGAAGGAAATGATATTCCTTCATTTAACTCTTGATACCACTCCAAAAATTTCATTGGAAATATGATAATTATCCTAGAAGCATTATTATATAATAAACATTAAATAAATATTATAATACCATATTAATTTACCAATTTACCTTCATCATATATAAAAAACTTTTTACACTCCTATTAGATAAAAAACATCATTTTTATCTTCGATGCCAATTTTAATTAAAAAATCTAGGGAATAAATGTCTTGAGAAAGGAAAAAACTGATCCTTTATTTTGAGAACTTTGAAAACCCGAGAAGTAATACATTACTGTTAAAAAAATATCACATATATTCATTATTTGAGAGGAAAATTCCATGAAAATAATATCACCAATATAATATAAAAACATAGATAATAACAATGGGCGATACACCTTCATTTTCATAGATTTATAGATTACTATACACTTTTCCTTAAATTTATTTTCCCTCAAGAATGACTAAATAATTCAATTCCATTACCATATAGACTTTTTTAACCCATTCTACCCATATTCTATCAAAAAATATTTCCATAATATACTATAATAAATAATTCTTTATATTACCCTATGTAAAGTTCCCCTTAATTATCACTATTATGGAAGGACAATGAAACATATATTTTGAAAATAATATATCACCTTTGAGAAACAATAACAATAAAGTTAATTATAGTTTCAAAAATTTCATCTGTAAAAATTCCACATATAATTTGACTACATAAATTTATCTATAATGGTTATAGATATGACTTTATTTTTTGGAAAAATTTAACTTGTTCGTTAATATTTTTATGAAACACACTATTTATTCCAAAAAAATATATTAATATGTTAATTTACCAAACCCAAGTGTTATTATTCAGAATATTATATAATTAATCATTCAATGTATCCAACCATAATTAATGTTCCAATAATTCAACCACACATTCTAGTTCAACTGAATAAAATAATGTGTTATTTTTTTGTCTAATTTTTTTTTAATTATTCATTCATAGAATCTACCCATTCTATATATCTACTTTCTTTCAAAAAAAATTGTTTAACTCAATTTTTGTTGTACCAATTTCATTATTAGGATATAAGTTCTTCTTCTTCTTGAACATTAGTTTAATCTTGTACATTTATATAATTTTGATAATTTTTTCTAAAAATTTAAATATCCTCTATAACATATCAAGAACATACAAATTCATATACACACTCATTTTATAACTATTATATCACCTTCATAATTTTAATATCAATAATCTTACCTTTTTTCTTAATATAGAAATGTTGCCCTGTTACATATAAATTTTAACAATGAAATATTCCACCATCACAAATTTTGTAATATTATCCAATATATTATCCCATCACTTTAATAATTATAGGACTACAAAATACACTTAAGAGTTTAAATAAAAAATTCTTCATATTTTACATTTTAAATGGTAAAATATCTAATTTTATATGAAATTAAAAATGGTATTTGATATAAACCATTTTCTCACTAGCTTTTCACTAATTAAATTATGTAGTGTTATATTCAACTAGTACCATTTGAGTTATATCTAACAAAATTTTATGCTTCTATTCAATAACTGCTTTTTGTGGGGTGTATGGTGTAGAAAAATTATTTTGGATTCCATTTTTTTCTAAATAAAAATACAATTGTAAAACTATGTATTTATATCCACTATCCATTTGAATAAGCATTAATATGAAACAATAATCATATTTGAAACAACTTTGGAAAAAAATTAAACATAATCAAGGCTTATATTTTTACTTCATGAATATAATAAATGTAATAAAATAAATTTCAACCATTATTGAGTAATAATAATTATTATAATTTTTAAATTTATTTCATATAGGTCTATAAATACTAGAATTAATAATCTCTAGTGTATGATAAGCATGAATCTCTAATTTCTTAGGGGGGTGTTCAGAATTTTTTCATTTCATTATATAGAAGGAATCCAATCTCTTTCAATCTTCTACAAATTAACATCACTACATTTTTTACACCATTATTAAGACTATAAATGTCATTTTGGACATTCTTTCCAACTCTTTGATTCCATAACATGTTATACATTTTAAACCTAAAATAAAAAAATTATATCTCGCATTTGAAAATAGATTCCACTTGTTCACTTCCATCTAATGAAAACAAGGCCATCCGTAATTATTTTTCAACAAAAATCAGGTATTTTAAAATTTTAATTCCTTTCATTCATCACATAGAAAATAAAAACTATGATACTTATGAATTAACTCATTAACATAATATGCATTATTTTATCCTAGAATACCCTCACTCAACTCCTACGATCCAACTAAATTATTTCCAAAATGATAATAAACCTTACATACATCTATAGAAATCATTATGAAGCTATATTTCTTATAGAACCCTCTATATAAAGGTAACACACCTTGGCCAAATATGAATTAAGGGATATTATTAACTCTGAATCACAACTACAAAAGTACATGTGTTAAAAACAAGCACTGTGGGTGTATAAAACACTCAAATGGGATATAATACCTTCAGAATAATTTGAAGGCTAAAAAAATATGATAATAAACAAAATAAATAAATCCATCATTTAACATAATGAAATATGAACCATCCTATAATGAATATAATGATATAAAATTATTATTATAATGAAAATAATACAAAGGAAAACCCTAAATAAGTGACTCCACAATAACTAAAACCTTAAATATATCAATTCCTAAATCAGTTTCTAAATCACTCCAAGAAATGTAAAAATAATTTCACATATATGTAGAAGTATAATAACAAGAATAATCAGTACAATCATTCCTATGTATTCTCTTGAAAATGTGATAAGATCTTTCTATTGAACTCATAAATAACTAGAAAAACAATCACATGCCTATACATGTCAATTATCCATATATGATCACTGATTCTCATTCAGATAATATTAAATCAAACAAATAAAAATATATATTAAGATAACATAGAAAAATGTACCACACATCCACTTTCCCATTTCTTGTATTATCTCACTCCCAAATTCCAAACATCTTGTGCTCCAATTCCCTCTTTGTATGTATATGTCATCATGTATATGGGTATCTACAGTGTGGGTAATTTCACAGCCCCAATTACACCATCCCTGTGCAGGGTTTGTCACTATGTATAGGGATCAGTCCCTATCCACAAGTCACATGGGAATACCACATCCACATACATATCATCACATATCCCAAAACATAATCACAACATGAGAAGTACTGTATACTTAATTTGATGGAAATCAATCTCATTCCCTCCTCCTGCCATGCATAATGCCAACAACATATCAAATCCTATCATCTCTAGGTATAACCACCAATCATGTGATTATTGATCGGTACACGTCAAAAATTGTGTATTGTCACTATGTACTTCTACCGAAGATATAACTAGGATGAGGGGGTAATCAATCAACTATTCCAAAACTATCTTTTATGTAGGGGAAACACACAAAAAAATTCGGTGTTGGAGAATATTACTCAAAATTGGTGGGGTTCATGTATATATGACATTACAATGTATGTATAATAGATAACACAAATCCCCCTCCAAGGGTTAACATAAAAATAAAATCATATCCTATGATCCCACCATGTCATGACTTGAATTCTACCCCCAACTATTGTCGTTATTTCATGATATGCCACCACATATGAAAATCGCAACACATTCCAGCATCTATTTATTATTTATATATTTAACCCATTTGTAGATTTAAATGTTTAACAAATATGTTATATTTATTAATACATTTAACCCAGTATTTAAATAATAAACGTTCTTATGATCATCTTATTTTAAATTCAAGACACAACTAAATTCATACTAACTAAATTTTATGATTCAGTGCAACAATCTATTGAAATATATTTAACTCCAACAAACTCTATTATGATTAAATCATTATTATGATCATCCCATAGCTACTGGGTTACTACTGAACAAGAATCAACACAAAATCAAAATTTTCCAACATCAATATCCATCACCTAATAGCCACAACTCAAACCCTAATATTTCTCATGAAAAATCAAAATAGACTTATTGCCTCAACATTTTGTACACTAGTATGTTCACCGTTATCATTGTACAAGACTAAAAAGGTTCCCACACCCACAAAATAATTCATATATCACCACAAAACACACACAAAAATAATTCAACTTCCCTAAACATCCTAAATTAGTTTTACCTTTAAAGAGGACTTACATATCATCTTATCAAAAACTATTATAATAATTTTAACATAATTTTTCATGATTCATATTCAACCTATTAATTATCCATATATAAGTGATTAAATATTCTTAAGAGGTGGGGTCATGAAATAATACAAAACAAGGGTTCACAATTATTATTAGTTACATTACATTTAGTTTTTATTAATAACTATGATTTTTAATCATTACAAATAGTATTCTTAATTTTGAATATAATATCAAAAAAAAAGTGCATATGGGTTTAAATATTCCCCTTGAATTTCTCTTAAATAGATTTATTATCTTCTTTGGTTAGCCCATATCATATATACCTAATGGAAAAATCTTGCTAAAGTCCTAGAAACACCAAGAAAGAGGGAATGGGGATCCCCTACCTCAATCACATTTTTTCTGATTTTCTATGAAAGGTAAAGATGATTAAGAGACACCCCCAATAGTAGAACAACACCAAGAAGGTGATAAAAACAATGAATAAAACATCTCATAAAAACCCCAATCCATTACATGAATTATAATGACCATTCTCAGAACACATCCCCCTCTATATTGGGAAAAGGTTGGGAAATAAATAGGGGAATAAAGAGGAAATTGGGTAAAATAATCAATGAGAGAATCTATGAAGGATGAGGATCAAATAAATTGTAATGGGGAAGAATTCAATCCAAAAAACACTTAGGATTCTCAAGAGATGTGAGAGAAGTATAATAAATGTTTATTTAAAAAGGGGTCTGGAAATTTATAACCAATAATTAATTAAAATGCACTAGCAAAGAACTGATCAAACCACCATAGAAAATATGATTTTCCCATAAATATCATTGGTCCCTGTGATACACATAATCCCCCCGATTCCCAACTAGCCTCTAGGATCTCTAACATAGATCATGAAGGAATTATGTCTTTTATGGGAATGTTTATAGTGTTGGAAAACTAACACAATATAGCTACCCAAAAAAATAGAAAAACATGATTGTCCTCTCATTTCCTCCACATCAAAACTCCACTCCATGCCATGGAGACCTATATGGAGGTAGTGAGTATGGAGACCAGACACATTGGGACTCTATTCTACAACTCTCCTCCACACCATTATAATTTTCAATTCAGTATATCCATTTAACCCTAATCATCAAAATCCTCTAGATCACATGACCCCTTTTATACTATATGAAACATCACTATGCCAAAACAAATAAATCCACATTACAAGATCATATCTAGCTAAGATTCAGCTCTAACTCAAATAGATTATCAGGGACCCTCTTACCAAAACCTCTGACACCCAACGTATAACATGTGACATGTTGACAAAACATGTACTATTTCATCATATAACCTATCACATGAAATGGAAATCCACTATCCAAAACACATGAACACACATTTCATAAATATTTCATTAAAATATTCAAAACTATGGATTTACATTCTTTCTTATAATTTCATCAGAACCTTATAATAATTACACTTTATAATAACTTGTATTTGAAATGATGGTAAGACAATATTCTGCTCCATGTATTTGTTGTTTACACCTTCCATGGAGTTATTTTATCATGTGAAACAGATTCCTTATCATCATCTTGAAAAATATTGAATTATTCCAAACTTGTCTTTTGGAGTGGGTAGGATTCTACTCTACTCATTCCTCCCATAACTTTTAGACTCATACTCTATATTATATTTGAATCTTCTCACCATAATCCAAAAACTATTATTTCACTAAAAACTGCATTAAATTTGAATCTTCATCCACAGTAAAATTTTTATCTGGACTAATCCACATTTGGTTAATCATAATACTTTCCTCCATTATTATTTTTTTTCAAATTTTTTTAAAAAACCCCCAACACATTTCTCTACTCATTAAACCTACTTCGTAAAATTTTAAACCATAAATTTATAACAAATTTTTCATTACACTTAGAACATCCTCAGAAATTTTCATTCAAATTTCCATAAACATTTAACTTTTTTGAGTGGGGAATTTTATGATGAACTCTACAATCAACCATGATGCATCCTATCAAGCATTTCGTGGATTCTTTAATGGGATTCTCTAATTTAAACCTGAATGTTTTCACATGAAATTATAATGCTATTATATTTTTCTAAACATCTTCATGTTATTTATTCTTATGTTTCAAGTATTCTTTAATAGAAACATATATATTCTTTTATTCAATGGGTAACACCTTCAATGACTCAATCTCTATAAAAATACTTTCTACCTTCTCAACATGATATTGCTGTAAATGTTTTGATGATAGTCATTTAAATTTTCATTTTCTTTCCCTATCATTAATTAAATTAAAATATAGTAATCTAACTCATGATTTATTATAAACAATAATTTAGTTTTCTTCTCCTAGTCCCACAAACATCTCTCTCACTAGTGAACTTATTTATCATTCATTTTAGTAATCAATAATGTTTCTTAATCCTTACTTGGGGTATAGTATTTAATTTAATATTTCTAATTTATCATTTATTTAACATTGATAATAAATTTATATCTTTGAATATCAATAAATTATTACATTTTGACATGGATAAAAAAATCAACTTGTGGAATCTTGAAGTTCCATTCCTTAAATAACACTTTGATGATTCGACTTCTTCAACACTATCATCTTCCTTTAGTTAGAAATAGTTTTTTAAATACTTTAAATAGATACACACTTAAATAATTACAATTTAATCCTTCCTATATAATTATACTTTCATTTTTGAACTACTATTGAGAAAAATTAGACCAATATTTTAAAATTAATCTCTACGTATTTGGTATCTTCTTAATTATCTTCTTTCACTTTAAATTATTTTATCTCTTCAATTGCTTCATAACATTAATGGATACATCCTTATTATATTTAACCCTCTTATTTAAATCACTTATTGTCATTATTTTATAATTAATTAATATGGAGGTATAATCATTCAATGAAATTGTGTTATAATCTCATTCATCATGTGTCGATAACAAAGAAATGTTTTTCCTAGAATGATTCATATTATATTTTTCACTAAAATAGAATTTTAAGAGCCTCAAAAAGAAATTTAATGGTTTTAAACTCTTCATTGACTCTTATAACGAATTCAAAACAATATGTATCACTGTGAATTCAAATATCCTCAAACTTCAAAACACAAATATATTGTTTTTCTTCTTTTACGATAAAATTCCCTTAATTAATTTTATTTAACTTATACTAAAGACATTTATCAATCTAAATTAAATTTATTTTATTAATTCATCATATAAAAATGATTTAATAATTATATTATGATATCAACATTATGCTTGATATTTTCTATAATATAATTTCAATCACATAATTTTCAGATAGTGGAACATATTCATATATTCTCACATAAATATTATAAAAAAATAATGAAATGTATTGAAATATTCAATAATTTTAATGCTAATAGTTCATTCCATAAAACATTGGAATTGCATTAATATTTACTAAATTAATATGAAACATTATGGTCCCAAAATTTTAAAAAATGAAACTTAGAAATCAAGATTTCACTTCACCATAAATTTTCAAATAGATTTTTAACATTGATGGAAATCAAGAATGTTTACCATAAAAGATATAGAGAACAACAAGATGAAAAGTAATTTTATGACCTTAAAAATAATTTTATGATGGTTTGGAAATTAGATAAAACTGTTGAATTATTTTTCAGTAAGAAAAACCCATCCACACATATTTATGTTATTGAATTGTTTTTTTATTATATTCCAACCTTTTTAGGAAAAACAAACACTTAGGTATATTATAATTTAAAATTTAACTACTAAAAAGGATGTAAATATCCTTGGAAAGGTTAATAAATCATGTGATCTACAATATCCCATATGATAACAATCATTTTTTTAGGATAATAATTCCCATAACCTTTTGTTCAACCTCTGGAAAGAAAACTGTGGAGATAAATGTCTAGTACACCATTAAGTGATTAAGAGGATGATGTTACCTTACACACAACATATCCTGCAATAAACTAACCATTATGGAATTATATATTTATATATTTATATATATGATGCATGATAAACCAAAAAACACATCATAATATATAAAAATAATTAATGTAACAATGTTCAACAAAAAAAAATAAGGTTATACATAAAAGTATAAAAATATATGGTTCCATGTATAGAATTAACCAAAACCCAACTCGAAAATGTCCCCCAACATATAACCTCCTTTAACCAGGGCCAAAATATAAAGGTTATTTACTAGATATGAAGAAGGTATTCCCCTTACCTATATCATGATGAATAATATATTCATACACACCGATTTGAATATATAAGGGTTGAGTATACAACCAAATAGAAAACACCCTAATGAAATCCCCCACATTCCACTAAGAAAATAAAAATTTATTATCCAATTATTTTAAAAGAACCCTATGTTCGACAGTGTAAAAAACACACAACATCATGATTAAAAAAACAATGAAATATTATTACTTAAATATTATTTTTATATCTTATCTCTTAAATTGGAGGGTATTGATATGTTTAACTATTTTATTAAATATATAAAAATCCTACTAAATACCTTTTTTACTTATTCTAAAGGAATACATTATTATTTTTTAATAAGGTCATTTTATGCTTCAAAAATACATTTCTTTAAAATAAAGTGTTCTATTGCATTTTGTGATAAAATATTATAATAAATTTCAATAAAATTCAACCATTTAATTTCATGAAATGGTTATCATATTTTAATTAATTCTGAAATAATTGTCTTAAGAAGAAGTTTATTTAATTTATGAAAAAATTAATATTTTTTCAATGAATAGTAAAAAATTATGATTTTTATTGAAAACTGTATTTTCAGTTCAAGTACATACAAATAAACACTATAATTTAGGACATTTTAAAACTTAAATTAGTTTCTATTTTAAAATTTTCAAATTAATATTATTACAATCAAAATTATACTATAATTTTTTAATAAAACATCTTTATATTTAAAATGAATTTTACAAGATAATCCATTTTTATAGCATTTCTCATGTTTAAATTTAAATTAAAATTTTCCACTTATGTGAATTGAATTTGATAAAATGGGATAAATATTATTAATCAGAATACATAACATTAGGTAATTAGATCAACATAATTTTGGGTCTATATAAATAGTAGCTATAGTGAAATATTTATCACAGTTAATGTAAAATGGGTTAATTAGTGTTAACATTTTTGTGATAAATGTTCAAATACAATCACCATATTATTTAATTTCATTGGATGATAATAATTCTTCCATAATCATAAAAATATATAAAAATGTGACCTTTTTTTTCCCATTTTAATTTGATTTTGACCATTATAGTATTTAAGTAAAAGATAATGTAAAAAATTTCACTTTTTTCTATTAATATGTATATCAATTTTTGATAGTGAGAAAAACAAATAATCTTCATTATTAAATTTTAATTTGAAATATTAACAAAATTTTTATTATAACATTTATTATTAGTGTTTTAGTGATTAAATATTTATAATAAATTTTTATACAACACTGACAGAATGCTTGTGCTAGCGGTAAGAAAAGTAAATGAGTTTAAAAAGTATAAAAGATGTATTTTTTAATTTTTTAAATAGTCCTAGTAATTTTATGGGTAAAAATAATATATTGTAAATATTTTTAAGGTTTATTTTAATTCACTCTTTGTAATCTTGTTTTCAATGATTTTTTTTAATATTTTATAAAATAAAATTAAGAGAATTTTATATTCAATATATTTTAAAAACTATTTAAGTATTATATAAATAGTTAAATAATTAAATTATGATAATAAATTGTTATATATTTCATCCATTTGACTTTTATTATCCAATCATTACTATATAACTAAAATTTAAACCCATTAATATTTAAAAATTCTTTACCATTGTTAAATAGTTATACTAAAAGATAGGGTTTAAAATGATATCTAAACATGTATTATTTATATTATGGGATTATTTCAGCAATATATAATCCTTATAATCTGATACATGTCAATTTGGATCCATTTTACACGATTAAAACACATATTACATTATAATATTTGAGATACATAGATAAAAGACATTAATAAGATTTTATAATAAATAGTATTTTACTAACTAATTTAAAATTGCTAAAAATATTATATTCAAAAAAAATATAATATTTTATCATTGAGAATATAATCCATATTCCATTTTTGATTCTATATTCCTTTTATGGTATATTTCTTGACCCTTAAATAATAAAAATCCTTGATATCACCATAATTTTTAAAAGAGATAACGCGAGATTAAAACAAAGAGATAGGGGTTTAAATGCACTACATACCATTAAAATTTCTATTTTGTGTACATTTTGAGACCCTATCACATATAATATTAATTAAATTTTTATTTTTGATTCATTTTCCTTAATTGATATGTATATATATTTTAGTCGTTTTAAAAATTCCACTTTTTCACCCCTCCCCCAACCACTTTTGAAAGAACCCCCCATCTCTTGTCCTCTATAGACTTTAAGAACAATTTTCTAGAAAATATGATCTTGTATACCTATGTAACATCCTTAATAGTTTTATAAAGGTATTATTTTCAACTGAATACCAAACATATAAGGATTATGATGTAATGAAAAGTATTTTTCCAAAGAATATGTACGTTTTAACCAAATATTTTATTTTTTTGTTAGTCTTCCTCCTTAAAATAATTTTTATCAATTATTAAATAATAATATATGAATCATTTATATATAGATATGTTATTATCTTAATTTATTAACCTATATTTATCTCATATTCCATCATATAGATATTGTAAACATTATTTGTGCATGTGTTTGGACTACCAACTCCATGAATTGATGTGCTACGTCCTCCATCACTACCTCTCATGGATTGTTATAATGAAGGATTTAATATATTTATATTATATTCATGAAAATTTATAAATTTTTCATATATAGTATATCTTTTTTTCTTTCATTTCTATTTATTTAAAAATTATAATATTGTTTTTGTCCATATATGGATTACCACCACCACAAATGATGTGATTAATTTTTCATTACCATATCTCATGGATGTTATATAGGTGTATTTAAGATACTATATTGTAATTATGATGTAATTATAATTATGGTAAGATAAAATAATGTATAAATTATTTCTATCATGATAATTGAAAGAAGTAAATATTACTCATGTGTATGTACGGCCTGTCGTCTCCATTATTTCATTATAATTCATTTTTCATAACCATATTTAATATTTGGTAAAATATGTGTAATCAATATATAAGAATTATAATTTTTTGTTTAATATTATTCAAAATATGATTTAACAATTACCTATTTTACCATTTTTAACATACCAAACCCATTTTGAAATTGTGAATTGAACTCCCTACAAATATACGATAAAGAAATAACTAATTAAGGAATTAAATATTTTATTAAAACCATGATTTATGTACTAGTTATTAAAACTATAATAGGTTTTTAAAATTTAAATAACCTATTTAGGTTTATTATACAAGAGTTACAGGATATACATGGAAATTCCTGGACTTGGGGTAAAGGATTTCATCTCAAATTGACTTCATTGAATAATATTTTAGTGTTATACACCTAATTCATTTCCTCGAAGGGGATTTTAATTGACTATTACCAAATATTAAATGGTTTAATAACTCAATTTAATTCTATGGGGTTCTAAATTTTCCAAATTTACATTTTTATAACATGAATATGTGTAAATTGATATTGAAATTGATATATTTTTTATTTAAACATTCTTTATATGGATTTACATATGTTCACCTAATTACATAATAAATAAAAAATAACTTCAAAAGTTATGACCATTCCAAGGTTTCTCATTATCTTAATCACATTTTATTCTGACATGATTTATGTCATTCATCATGATTATAATATGTTTACTTATTCATATTAAGAGTATGTTCAATAGTGTTTTTGACATGAAACGCAAATCTTGAAAAAACCATGTGATACTTATTAAAAAATAATTGTTATCACATTTCCATTAAAATTAGATGTGTGAATATAAATATTATCTCTTAAAAAAATTGAATAAATTTTGATTAATAAAACACTTTGTTAACAAAAGACTCTATTTTTATTTTCTTTGCATGCTTCAAAAATATAATTTTCACCAAAATGACTCTTTTTCCTTATGTGACAAAATATTATATTCAAATTTTTATAATTATATAAATTATTATGTAGAAAAACTAATTTATTTTTTTATATCTTTATTTAAATGTTATATTTCAGTGAAAATTTCGTATTTTTAAAAAATAATTTGTTTATAGTCAATTATGAAAAATACTGTTTTTTGTAAAGATGTCATTTCATTTCAAAAAAAAATTTAATTTAAAAATAATATTTTATTTTTAATTTTAGTTAAAATTAACACAAGTATTATATAGTTATATTACATTTCTAATAATTTTTATACAATATTTTTTTATAATTTTAATTTTATTCTAAAAAACACTTTTTACAGAAAACTATTTTTTAAGTGCATAATGCTTCTCTATTTTAATTAATTAATGTTAAATATGATTAATAATTATTTAAATTTAATTTATATATTATAAATTTATATATATATATATATATTTAAATTTATATACTTTTGATCATGATTTTATAGTTAATGTAATATCATGCTTTGTTGGAAAAATGCATTTCTTGAAGAATTGTTTCAGGAAACATTTTATAGGTTCATGTTTAAATTAAATTATCTCACATAATTGAATATATTTCTACAAAATGGATTCCATATTCAATAGTAGAAATATTAATATTAGTGTACAGGGTCAATTTAATATTTATTCCTAATGAATAGTAAAGACTGTAAAAATTAATTACCCCATTTAAGGATAAAATGGTTTTACTAGGCGATCAAAAAGGATAAGGGCATGTTTTCAAAGTAAAATAATTATAATACCATTTTAAATAAATATTTAGGCCTTATCATATCCCAATATATAATATATTATCATTTAAAATCATTTTTTCATCGTCACAACTTTACCATTTTGTATTTTTTGGTGACACATCGAAGAGACTTCTTAGAAGCTCCCCTCACCCACATATTAAAGGAAACCTCATAGAGTCAAATCTACAAACCACTCAGGAGAACTAACTCCAAAAAACCCCTAAAAACATTTCTTGAATTAACTTTATATACATTATAGAGTATTTTTCTTAAAAAATACCAACCCAAGGATCCTTAATAATATATTTAAATGTGGTTTTTCTAAGTGAAATTAATTTTCGTCGCTAAGCACTTTCTTTTTTTAATTATTATTTTAAGCCCTAATGTTATATATTAAAATATAAAATATAATAAAAATAGTATCTAACATATAATAATATGATATTATTATTACAGAATTACATTTATCCATATCCTTCTCCATTAAATGGGAAACAAAGTCATCACCTATGTGTACAAAAGACTTCTGAATCACAAACCAATGTAATTTATTTTTGATCACCGAATCACAAGTATAGTCATAATTATAGATATAATGATTATATATGATAAATATTGCAAAATATTAATTCTTAAAAGTTAATATATATTCAAATTCTTTATCATTTCACACATTAAGGGAATGATTTCATCGCTTGATCATACTTATTTCTAACCATCTCCAAAAAGTGATGTTGTTCATTTTCCATGTATCATATTCAACAATGGCTCTAAGAAGGTACTTAAAAAATAATTGAGATATTTATGACAATAATATAATTTTTTATATAATTTACCAATATTTTATTAATAGGAAACAAATAACTTGTGACAAAAAATGTATGAGAAAACAAAGCAATTAACACCGAAAGTAATTGTAATAATGAAATATTATTAATAAACAAGGTTTATGATGTTTTAAAAGGATCATAAGTGATATTATAAATATGAATTTGGTTATATTATAAATTAATCAATATTTTAAATCCATTATACATGAGTATAAATCATGTTCAACAAAAGGGAAGTGTGAGGATATGGGATGTGTCTCAATATCCCTTCACTGAGGGATATTTCAATGTTTTGTAGATAAATTCTTTTATATAGTTTATATACATCCCCTATAACATTAAATTTCATGAATATTTCAAAATTAAATTTATTTTATGTAAAGAACCAAAATTTCAAGGAAAGTTTTTTCTTAATTTCATTGGAATTTTTCGAGTATGCAGTTTCTGACGGAGCCTGATTCCGAGGCCTGGTATGCCCAGAATCAATTTCCAAAGTTTAGCTTTGGTACGTTCAGTGAATGAACGAGTGGATTTTTCTAACTTTTGAACCGGTGCTCATAATTGAAATCTAAGGTCACCGATGAACTCGCAGCGCCAATATTTTCTTAGGTGGTCTTTTACCGTAAGTGCGTTTGTTCGGGGAAAGAAGTTAAATTTTTGGGTTTAAGGAAGAAATAAATAAAAGTGTGTACAATTTTATTTTTGTTATTCAAGGAAGTTAAAATCTACCTTGGGAAGTTGTTGGCAGGGTCCACAACCACTGAAATTTTCATGTGTGAATATGTGGTAGGTGGGGCCCACACCCACTTAACCTCCCATGGGAGAGTTTAGTGTGGTGGGGCCCACAAGAGACCATAACCCCTTGTAATTCTTATAACCCCCCCCCCCCCCCTTAAACTCCCTTGCACTTATTATGCCAACTTCTATTAATTCTCATTAACACACCTTGTGTTTAATTGTATAACTTCTCACCTTCTTAACTCCCTCATAATTTTTTCGGAACCCCTTCTCTCCCTCTCTCCCTCTTTATTTCATGCCAACTCACGTTAAATTAAATGACTAAACCTATTCAATTAATTTAACTAAAGAATTTGAATTTGAAGTTTGAAATGCTTGGCATGATCTAATAAAATAAGAGTAAGTCTTATTTTATTAGGGGTTGGGATTTTTGGGTGGGAGAGGCTTTGAGAGAAGAAGATGAAAAAGATGTAAGAGAAGAGAATTCCTCCTCGTCGAAGAAATATGCTTCCTTATCGAATAATTACACCCTTCCTCGATAAAGAAAGAGATGTCGACCGTGGAGACCGACACCAACAACAATGTTCTTCCTCTTCTTCCGACGTCGACAGAATCGATACCGTTCTACCGCGACGTTCGACTTGCATGACTCGACGACATGTGGCGTCAATTTCGAGGTAGGGATTTGGATTTGTGTTCGTTATTATTTTTGTCATCCAACTTCAATTCCTTTAGCCGGTTGGTATCGGATTAACAGGAGGAGGCTGGACCGCACGAACACGGCCGACCCTCCTCCCCCTGTTGTTGTTGATTTCGTTGCGGCTCGAACGAAGGTGGCGAGGTGCAACATTACCGTGTGGAAACAAGGAAGAACATGGTGAAGAAGTGCGGCGTCGTCACGTCGCGTCGTTGAGGTCGAACGAAACCTGGCTAGAGTTGGGGCCGTAGAGGCGATTCGAAGACTTCGCATATTGTTTTATTGACGTGCGGATTGACGGGCAATGACGGAATGGGCCGCAGAAGCAATTCAAAGACTCCACATATTGTTTTATTGACATGTGGATTGACGGGTGAGGATGTAATGGGACACAGAGGTGATGTGAAGCCATCGTAGTGAAGATCGAGTCCCGGGAAGACCGTTGGCAAAGACGGTAGGCGAAACGGACCACCGAAGCGCGTCCGGTGGTCCGCAGAAGGCGGCGGCGGCGCGCTACTGGAACAGAACTGCCATGGCGGCAGACCAAACCGGAATGGCTGAGCCGTTCCAGAGGCATAGCGGTGCGGCTTAATGCCACGCCGGTTCGTTCAATCAGGGGGTGGTAACCCCCCTCTCCCCGCTGGTCGCGCAGGCACTGCGCTAGCACCAGGCCGGGCCGGGCGGCGCCGGTTGGGTCGGGCCGTGCCCACCGGGCCGGACCTAGACCCGGTTCGGGTCGACCCGGTTCGGGCCGACCCAAGGGGTCTTGGGCCGGGTCGGTCCAACCAAGGGGGTCTTGGACCAGGTCGGTCCAGGCCCAAAACCCCCTAAAACCAGACAAGTTCGCTTAAAAGCCCATAATATTGTCTACGGACCTCCGATTGATGCACCGTCAGTTAGGATGCAATCCTTGGATCGATATGGTCATTTCATTATATCCACTCAAGGTTTCAATGAACTTTGTGTATGGATGGGTTTGTTGGAGCATGAAACCAACAGGGCCCTCAGAGCGGAAACACTTATAACATGAGCTCCGGACGTCTGATAGATGTTCCATCAACTTTGTTGGATTACTCTTTTTGAGATGGAACTTTTGGAATAATTGTCCTGAGGTTTGGATGCAGTTGGATAGTTCCCAGGTTGGATTGAACCTGAAATCCAACCGGGCCCCTGGAATGGAAAAGCCGATAACTTTCAGACCGGATGTCCGTTTGATGAACCATCAGCAGTTTTGGTGATCACATTGAGAAATGGTCCTTATAAGTATACCCTATGTGAGTTCGGGGTACAGTTGAGATACGGCCGGGTTGGTTCGTACACAAAACCAACCGGGCCCCTGGGACAAAAAGGCTAATAACTCACAGACCGGGCGTCCGATTGACGCGCCGTCTATTGCGTTGAGATCCCTATGACGAGGTGGTCCTTTGAAATACTTCTTCGTGGAACTTTGTAAAACTTGTAGTATCGACCTGTAGCTCGTGGAGCGGACCCTCTCGGAGACGATTGTACGAAGTATGGAGACCGTGTAGCCGGCTGAGACCTGACGAATGTTTGACCGACTCGACATGGAGAGAGTCGACTAGCCCAATGGAAGGAGCGCCCTGTATTTGGCGACATACCCACGGCGGACGGAGGACCCTGTAGTTGGCCGCAGACCCGCGGTACTCGATAGGAGGAGTACCTATGTAGGCTATTAGGGAGAGCGCCTGGTATTTGGTAGCAGACCCTCAGCGAATGGAGCGCTCGGTAGTCGGCAGCAGACCTGCGGTACTCGACAGGAGGAGTACCTCATCAGTCTAATGTCAGTGAGCAGTACCTCGGAGTCGTGACAGGATCACTGTACTCGTCGGAGACAGAGCTCTTCAGCATTTACGGTTTCGATAATAAAAATCCTATTTTGAGCTGAGTCTATGTCATTTGTGTTTACCTCGTGATTGAGATGGGTCACTAGATAACTTAGGTATATGTATGGGCATATACCTAGGTATTGGTTATCTGTTGATTTCAAAACCTTTGTGTTTCCTCATGATTTAGATGGTTACTTGATAACATTGGTATAAGTATGGGCTTATACCTATGTAAGGGTTCTCTATTGAGATTTTTCTTTGTGGTTATCCTTGTTTGATTTAGAGAGACCTTGAGGGTCTCAGGGTACCTACTGAGTATCGTTATACTCACCCCTGCATGGGATATGCCTGCACCTCGTTGTGTTGGATGCAGAAGATGGACAACACTGATGGAGGCCGAGCATTCGAGGACTGGATGGTATCCAGAGGTGGATCTCATGACGAGTCGGTACCCGGAAGAGACAGACTGACGGACGATTGGGCGTGGAGTGCTGAGGATAACATCTGTACCTACCCTTTAGGTAGGATCTGTGGTGGATGAACCAGGAGATGTGTGTCATCTCCCAGCTACTTGTCTTCTCTGTTGTACTTTACTTTCAGTTGTAGTTGTACCTATCTGTTGGGTTTGTATTTCCGACCCCTTTGTACTTTCAGCACTTTTTGTTACTGTTGTACTTTGTGTTTTCTTTCGCTTGTACCATGGTTGAGTTTTTGTTTACGTTTATAAAGGCAACGCCTTCCCAGTTATAGGGATTTATGCCTTTGGTGCTAGTCGCCAGCCCCTGGCCTATAGAAGGGGGGCTTGGGGTAGTTACAACACGGGCCCCTGGGGACGGGTCGTGACAAATTGGTATCAGAGGAGTCAGATCTACTACAGAACATATAACTCTAATATTTTTCTATCTGTGAAGCAATAGTGTTAAGGGAACCGATTGTGGTTTTTAGTTCAGGGAGTCAAGTGTTGGTGCGGGCGGACGAGGTATCCATACCCCAGGACCCTGACAACCGATTTCCGACTTTGTGCATTAAAACACTGATTGCGTGTGTGTTTTCTAATTTTTTTAAATGTCAGCTCAACCAGGTCAGCTCACCAAGTATAATCGTTTGACCATGTCACGTTTGTTTCTTTCAGGATTCCTCCCCGCGGACGACCAGATAGAGCCCCGAGAGTTGTACGTACTGACATCCCGCCGAGCGACAAGGCCTTAGTACAGGGCCCTATCCCAGTTGAGGAACCAACGGAGGCACCAGTGGTACTACCACCTGTTGGGCCACCGATTCCACTAGCCCCCGCAGAAGAAAGTGCATGTCTCTTGAGCGCACTGCACGACTTCCAGCGCCAGAGGCCACCCAGGTTCAGGGGAGAGACAGACCCACAGGCGCTGAGGATTGGCTGGAGGCTCTGGTGAAAGTCTTTAGGCTAGTAGGGATGCCAGCAGACTTCATGGTGATCCTTTCTACCAGCCTCCTTCAGGAAGCAGCAGGCAGATGGTGGAGCCTGATGCTCCAGATGCATGAGGAGGCGACACTTCTATGGGAAGACATCGAGAGCCTGTTCCAGGTAGAGTTTTTACCAGCCACCCTTCGAGCGGTGCGTATACAAGAGCTACTGCATCTACAGCAGGGAAGCATGATGGTGGCGCAGTACTCAACGAGGTTCACAGACCTCTCACGTTACTCCATAGATATGGTATGAGACCCGTTCTTCAGGTCCCGAACCTTCGAGCAGGGGATCAGGCGAGAGATTTGAGCTTCTTTTGTTTCTAACAACATCCCGATGCAAATAGGGGTGTTGGAGGGAACACTCATAGTGGAGAGTTTCCTTGCTAAACAGTCTCTAGCAGTAGGACCCAATGATAGCCAGCATGCGGTAGAGTCTTCTGTAGCGGGCAGTAGACAGATGACGGAGAGGTCCAAGAGGACCAGACCTACCGGTGACCGACTGCACGACTCAGGTTCAGTTTTACGGGGTAATCAGGGCGGATTCAGAGCTAGTCATGCCAAGAGTGAGAAGTGTTACTCCTGCGGCGGGCTTGGTCACATGGCACGTGACTGTCTGACCCGCCATTAAGATGATCAGCAGATAGATGAAGAACCCCTTAGAAAGAGGAAGAGGTTCGATCAGGCCGGACCACAATAAGCAGGCAGCCAGGGAAGGGGAGCTGGCCGTGCAGCTGGAGGTGGATGACACTTCGAGGTGTTGAGGTCCACCCCGACATCAGGGAATAGTTGGACATGGGAGATCTCAGCTTCAGGCAGCAAAAGCATACGACAACGGAGCTCTGGAAGCTGGCGGACAAGCGTGGGACTAGTTCCAGACATGGGACCTTTGATCTTGGTGCTTCTAGTTTCCTTGTTGTCATTATTGTGTATCTTTGTACTTTGAGCTGCAATAATAAAATACACTTGTCCTTGTGACATTTGCTTCCTTCTTTTTTGTGTCCTAAGAGGTTCTGGTTTAAACTGTTGACTTGACCCTCACTTTCGAGATTCATACTAGAGGAGACCCAGTGACCTCACACTGATGCCGTGAGTGTGAATCGGCCCTTAGAGGCAAGAGTGATGGTTGGATCTATTGGTAGTAACTTCGAGGCATTACGACGTCATCCATGGCATGAATGTATCATTCATGTCCGAATTGATTATATTAGGAAAAGAACGTGGTTCATCCAGGGGATGAGACCAAATTTATCTTATCGGAAAAGAAGAAATCTTAGAAGCTCTTGTGGGACCAGAGATGGTCTACGCCACGACAGAGAAGGTCTAAGTCAACTAGGAGCGAATGAGGGAAGCATAGAGCCGACAGAAATCTTATGATGACAAGAGGAAGAGACCACTAGAGTTCGAAGATGGTGACTGCATTTCCTTACAGGTCTCACCTCGATGTGGAATTAAAGAGATTTGGATGAGGCGGCAAGTTATCTTCGCGCTTCATCGGACCCTTCAAGGTCCTCAGCAGGGTAGGCGAGTTGGGTTACCGCTTGACCCATCCACCTCAGTTGCAACAGGTGCACGACGACTTCCACGTATCTCAGTTGAGGAGACACGTGCTTGACCCGACGTATATCATTAACCTTGTGGAGCTGTACTTTGGCGATGGGGTGACATTTGCGGGGTTCCAGTAGAGGTTGAGGATCGACAGGAGCGAGTCCCAGGAGGATGCTCGATTCCTCTTGTGCGCTTTTGTTGGCAGCACGAGAACCTCCAGGAGATCACATGGGAGTGGAAGGCTTAGATGCATGCTCAGTACCACTTTTGTATCACTGGTTTGTGATAAAGCTTTATGGGGACGTAAATCCCTGAGGTGGGACCAATGTAATGACTCATAAATTTCAAGGAAAATTTATTCTTAATTTCTTTGGAATTTTACGAGTACACAGTTTCTGACAGTCCCTGATTCCGAGGCCTGGTGTGCCCGGAATCAATTTCCAAAGATTTTCTTTGTACATTCAGTAAACGAACGAGCGGGTTTTTTTAACTTTTGAACCGGTGCTCGGAATTGAAATCTTAGGGCACTGATGAACTCGCAACGCCGATATTTTCTTTTGTAGACTTTTACCGTAGGTACGTTTGTTCAGGGAAAGAAGTTAAATTTTGGGGTTTATGGATGAAATAAATAAAATTGTGTACAATTTTATTTTTGTTATTCAAGGAAGTTAAAATCTACCATGGAAAGTTGTTGGCAGGGTCCACAACCACCCAAATTTCCATGTGTGAATATGTGGTAGGTGGGGCCCACACCCACCTAACCTCTCATGGGAGAGTTTATTGTGGTGGGGCCCACACGAGACCATTACCCCTTGAACTTCTTATAACCCCCCCTTAAACTCCCTTGAACTTAATGTGCCAACTTCCCTTAATTCTCATTAACACCCCTTCTGTTTAATTGTATAACTTCTCACCTTCCTAACTCCCTCTTAATTTTTTCGGAACCCCTTCTCTCCCTCTCTCCCTCTTTATTTCATGGAAACTCACGTTAAATTAATTGACTAAACCTATTCAATTTATTTAACTAAAGAATTTGATTTTTAAGTTTGAAATTCATGGAATGTTGTAATCAAATAAGAGTAAGTCTAATTTTATTTGGGGTTGGGATTGATGGGTGGGAGAGACTTTGTGAGAAGAAGAAGAAGAAGAAGGAAGGGAAGATAATTCCTCCTCATCGAAGAATGGCGCTTCCTTATCGAAGAATGACACCCTTCCTTGATGAAGAACGAGACACTGACCGTGGAGACTGACGACAACAACAACGTTCTTATTTTTCTTCCGACGTCGACGGAATCGATACAGTTCTACCGCGATGTTCGACTTTCGCGACTCGATGACGTGTGACGTAAATTTCGAGGTAGGTATTTGGATTTGTTTTCGTGTTTATTTTTTGCCGTCCAAGGTCAATTCCTTTAGCCGCTTCATATCAGATTAACGGGGGGAGGCCGGACCGCACGAACATGGCCGACCCTCCTCCCCCTTTTGTTGTTGATTTCGTTGCTACTCGAACGATGGCAGCGCGGTGTAATGGAACCGCACGGAAACAAGGAAGAACACGTTGAAGAAGTGCGGCGCCATCGTGTCGCGTTGTTGAGCCCTAACGAAACCGCGACCGGAGTCGGGGCTGCAGAGGTGATTCGAAGACTCCGCAAATTGATTTATTTACATGCGGATTGATGGGCGATGATGGAACAGGCCCAGAGGCGATTCGAAGACACCGAAGATTGTTTTATTGATGTGCAGATTGGTGGGTGAGGACGGAATGGGCCGTAGAGGCAATTTGAATCCATCGTAGTAAAGATCGGGTCCCGGGAGGACTGTTGGCGAAGACGACATGCGAAACGGACCACCGGAGCGCGTCCAGTGGTCCGCAGAAGGTGGCGGCGGCGTGCCGCCGGAACTGGACTGTCGTGGCGGCGGACCAAACTGGAATGGCTTCTCCCTTCCGAAGGCGGGGTGGCACGACTTAATGCCGCGCTGGTTCGTTCAACCGGGGGGTTCTAACCCACCGCTCCTCGCTGGCCGCGCGGGCGCCACGCCAGCGCCAGGCCGGGTCGGGCCGCGACGGGCCGCGCCAGACAGGCCGGGCCGCACCCACCGGGCCGGACCCAGACCAGGTTCGGGTTGACCCAGTTCGGGCTGACCCAGGGGGTGTCGGGCCAGGTCGGTCCGAGCCCAAAACCCCATAAAACCGGACAGGTTCACTTAAAATCCCATAACATGGTCTAAAGAACTCCGATCGATGCACCGTCAATTGTGGTGCGATCCATGGATTGAGACGGTCGTTGAGGTATATTACACTCAAGGTTTCAGAAAATTTCGATCTGTCTGGGTTGGTTCGAGCACGAAACCAACTGGGCCCTCGGAGAAGAAGGGCTTATAACTTGAGATCCAGACGTCCGATAGACGTGTCTTTGACTTTGTTGGATTTCTATTGATGAGACAGAACATTTGGAATACATTTACTGAGGTTTGGACGCATTTGGATAGTGTCCAGGTTGGATTGAACCCAAAATCCAACTGGGCCCCTAGAACGGAAAAGCTGATAACTTTCAGACCGGACGTCCGTTTGACGAACCGTTAGCGGCGTTGGTGATCACGTTGAGAAACGGTCCCTATTAGTATACCCTATGTGAGTTCAGGGTACAGTTGAGATACGGCCGGGTTGGTTAGCACCTGAAACCAACCGGGCCCCTGGGACAAAAATGATAATAACTCACAGACCGGGCGTCCGATTGATGCTATGTCTATTGCATTGAGACCCCTATGACGAGTCGGTACTTTGAGATACTTCTTCGTGCAACATTGTGATACTTGGAGTATCGACATGTAGCTTGTGGAGTGGACCCTCCCGAAGATGAGCGTACCGAGTATGGATACCGTGTAGCCGGGTGAGACCTGAAGACTGCTTGACCAACTCGACTTGGAGTGAGTCGGCTAGCCCAGTGGACAGAGCGCCCGGTATTTAGCGACAGACCCACAATGGGAAGAGTGCCAGGTAGTTTGCCACAGACCCACGGTACTCGAGAGGAGGAGTACCTCTGTAGGCTATTAGGGAGAGCACCCAATATTTGGCGTCAGTACCTCAGCGGATGGAGCGCCCAGTATTTTTCTGCAGACCCGCGGTACTCGACAGGGGGAGTACCATAGCAGTCTAAGGTTAGTGAGCAGTACCTCGGAGTCGTGACAGGATCATTGTACTCGTCGTAGACGGAGCTCTTCAGCAGTTACGGTTTCGATAATGAAAATCCTGGTTTGAGCTAAGTCTATGACATTTGTGTTTACCTCATGATTGAGATGGGTCACTTGATAACATAGGTATATGTATGGACATATACATAGGTTGTGGTTATCCGTTAAATTCATAACCTTTGTGTTTCCTCGTGATTGAGATGATTACTTGATAACTTAGGTATAAATATGGGCTTATACCTAAGTAAGGATTATCTTTTGAGATTCTGGTTTGTGGTTATCCTTGTTGGATTTAGAGAGACCTTGAGGGTCTCAAGGTCCCTACTGAGTATCGTTATACTCACCCATGCATGGGATATGCCCGTACATCGTTGTGTTGGATGAAGATGAAGGACAACGCTGATGGACTCTGAGCATTCAAGGACTGGACAGTACCCATAGGTGGATCTCACAACGAGTCGGTAACCGGAGGAGACATACAGATGGACGATCAGACGTGGAGTGCTGAGGAGAACATCTGCACCTACCCTTCAGGTAGGATCCGTGGTGGATGAACCAGGAGCTGAGTGTCATCTTCCAGCTGCTTGTCTTTTCTGTTATACATTACTTTCAGTTGTAGTTGTACCTATCTATTGGGCTTGTATTCCCGGCCCCTTTGTACTTTCAACACTTTTGTTACTGTTGTATTTAGTGTTTTCTTCCTCTTGTACTTTGGTTGTGTTTTTGTTTACATTTATAAAGGCAACGCTTTCCGAGTTATAGGGATTTACACCTTTGGTGCTAGTTGCCAGCCCCTGGCCTATGGAATGCAAGATTGGGGTAGTTACGACACGGGCCTCGGGGGACAGTTCGTGATATTTTATATTTAAATTTTAATTATTTTATCTATGGGGATTTAACATGAATGTTTACAAGTGTTAATGAATTTCACAACCCAATTTATTTTTATTCAATTTTATTACATATTCATTATAATAATTATTATAAGATTATGTGTGTAATTAAATTTGATTAATTTATGTAAAATTAAAAAATTACTTGGATTTTTATTTTCTAAAAACAATACATTCATTCATTAATTCGAACAATGGTACGATCCCTGTAAGTAATTTCATCTCAAATTCCATCCCATTAAGACATAATTGTTATAATACAACTATTCAATTTTATGTGGTGTATCTAATTCCCATTTTATGTATTTAACATGAATAACTATTTATTAATTATTTATAATACTTAAATTTAATATAATTTATTCATGATTTTAATATTTAAAAGTTACAAATGATATATAATTCTATTTTATAATCTCACTTTATTTTGGGAATTCTTTTCTTTTCATTGAAGGAATTTTATCATCTATCCTTCATAAAATACAATTATTGTATTGACTAATTCACCTCTCAAAAAAATTAACAGATTTTTTTTCATTCATTTTATTCAATTATGATCTCATCCCCTATGAAAAAATATAACAAACACTCGAAAAATAGAAAAAAGGATTAATTTTTTTAAATCATTCATTGTATTCACTACAAGACACATTTCCCAGTTAAAAAATAGTGGTGGTGTGGTATTTAAAATTTCTAATAGTAATTAAGGATGAATTTCCATCATTTCAATATAAATATTCATGCATATTTTTTAAGACTTGAAACATCTTCTTTTTATCCCTAAATTTATAAATCTATTAACGCAAAAAAAACTAAAGCGCATATTTTTATTATAAAATATATCATGTATGAATTAATTTTCATATATCATGATATAATGATATTATTATTTTCACAATTCTATATTAATACATGAAATTTAATTGTATCAAAATAACACCAAATTTAATATCCCTTAAGTTAAGAGTGACTTAAAATTCAATATCTGGGTGGTTGACATTAGGCTGAGGATTGATTTTTTGAGGGAGAATAAATTTAAATATGTGGTGCTAAAATTAAAGGAAATATATTTTCCTTGAGGTTACATGATGGAATTATTTTTTATAAAATATCATGGATGGTTTATCATTTTTTTTATTATTTTGTCTATTTTTACTTAAATATTTGATGATTTCCTATTAGTGAAGTGGTTAAGTATGGGAGAGTGATGATGCTAAAATTTTAATAAAATTATACTATAATTAAATATATTTACTCATACTATAAGGCCCCATCCTTAAACATTACATAATCTTGAGTTATTTCAAGAATACATGTTAAGGATCTTTTTAGGTTTAGAGTTTTAGAGAATTAGATCATAAATCATGCATTACATTCCACATGTAAAAAAAGTGGTTAAATAAAAGATAGTACTCATTTTTCCCATAAATGGAAACATATTTAAAATAAATCATTGATTTTTTCTTGACACTTCCTTGACACTATCATCACATCATGTAACTTTCCCTTGACCTATGAAAAACATTTCAAAAACATGGGATGGGCATAAAGAGCTCAGTAAGGGATATAAAAGTACGAAATGAAAACATTAGTCAATGAATGAAAACATACTTTACCCATAAAACATAATCATTTTAACATACATCATCAAATCATGATTAAATCATAGAAATCCTAAGACATAAAGGTAACTTGAGGCATTCATAACATTCTTACATAGGGAGAAACCCTCATGGTTACGTTTGGAATACCCATCATAATATATTCCATAAATATATTCGGAGAAACCGTAATTTTTAACCCCTTCACATTACCCAATGAATTGGAGAGCTATATCGGGCTCATCCGCCCTTAGTTTATCACGGAACCACCGATCTTCAAAAACAATGCCCAAGAATCATAACATAATCGTATCACATAAAACATGCATAATGAAAATATAGAATTTACACATTTCAATCACAAGATATCAATACAAAACATTGATATAAAAACATTACCAAAACCATTTTCAATTCCAAAATAAATGAAAAGTAAAACATGGTATTTATTTTTCATTTTAAAAATGTTATGGCTTGTAGAGGAAGATGAAAGTGAAATAATGGTTATGGCGGCGGAGAAGTCATTATCGCCACATACGTATAACAAAAAAACATTCCTTTTGTCATTTAGTAAAACGTTTCACATAAAAAATATTCCTTTTAAATGGATGTAGAAGTTAAAGGGGGTTTATACACCATATAAAAGAATGTTGTGTATAAAACAAAATATGCCTCAATGAAAAGAGATTGAGACGAAGTCCCTTAACTCGTGTCCAAATTCACTCAACCATTCATTAATCTCATGAATAATAATCTTGAGTTAATTTATACTTGATTAAGAACCTTTTTAAGTTCATTATTCCATTTATATCACCTATTACCATGTTTTGAACACTATGTAATTATTTAAGTTAATAATGATCGTTTTGTGGATCATTGATACTTGAGTCAAAAATAAACTCTTTATAATTACAAGTTGTTAATGTATAAATTATATACATAATTATATTCATGATTTAGATATCATATATATCCAGTATATACATGCATTTATAATATTACATAACATTTAAAGGTAAGAAATGAAATGCACCGTTCATGGAGACGGTAAGCCGTACGTACGCATGAACGCTACTTTCACTTTTATTTCTTATTTTATGGAAGGGAATCATAATGATATAAAGGTATATTATAATATCAGTATAATATCATATATAATATCATTAACTCCATCCTTTATAAGTCCCACATATGTCATTAACGAATCAAATCAGTTTGAGGGGGCGGTAGTCCGCACTTCCTAAAATGAAGATATCGCGTTTACCCATAATGGAAACCATAAAGGTATGACATAAATGAAAAATACATAAGATTACGGAAAACATAAACCTATTATATATCATATATAAATATAATGACATCTTAATATCCATCATTTAAGGTGTTAGAAGAATATTGAACAATCATCGTTTCGTGTGGCAGATATTCGCCATCCACGGAAACAGTATGCTCTTTAACCATTATATGTAGGTGTGTGTAAGTGTGGCTCGAATACTTATTATACCAACATCCTTGTATATTTAATATACTTTTTATGTTACAAAATAAATGAATAAAAAGATTTTAGGGGTTGGAGAAGAAAAATAATACAAAAGAACATTAGAGAAGAGATTACATTTAAATCGGGTAACTCCTCTTGGTTTGAACCAAAAGGGTTTCTTGAAGAACTTTCTGCCAAAGGTAAAGATTATTGGATGAATAGAGGGATGTGGAGAGATTCAATGATCATATTTTGGCCGAGCCAATAGCTTTATATGTGTGTGTAAATAGTTAGAATTGGGGGCCTTTTATAAGAGGAGAGGAGGGGCACTCTTGGAAAGCTAAGAAATGTTACTTTATTTTAAAATGAGTTTCAGATTTTAAAGGTCCCACATTGATTTACCTCTAGGATAAGGTGATAAGGGTTCGAAATATACTCATACAATAGGTCTTTTACAAGTTAATTTCTTAGATTTTACATTATCATTTCATTTTATTTAAATCGTTCATTAATGAGATAATCGCTGCATCATCATGATGTCACAAATAATTTAGTTTATTTAATGTCTTAAAATAATAAATAAAATACTATGATGTAGGAAATCCTTTTATATTTCCAATTATTATTTACATTCCAATAGATCATTTATGTAGAAAAGTTTAAAAATGGTTTACTCGGGTGATACATACTTTAGTGATATTCTCATTTCTTTAAAAATAAAATGATAAAGTGTCACTTTCACCCAAAAGTGATTCCATGGGGTCCCAATGATTGGCACAAGGCATCCCATGGTCTTAAATTACACAAACGGTATCATTAGGACACATTTTGGGGTGATTTTTTATTATTATGATATTATTTTATTATCCTTAACTACCCGATTACTAATTAATCAAGACAATTAAAGACAATTATCGTTGTTACTATTCATAATGTCCAAAAACAAAAGGGTATTAATCACATAATTTGGAACTTCTGATTCCAAATATGGAATCCATTTTAACAAATTCCAAACATAGAAATTTCAATAATTAATTTAAAAATAATTCCCATTGTCAAAACAAATAGCGGGGTTTTTTGAAACAATATCTATGAAAAGTTTGGCAGTTGTTTATGACCAATTCCAATGTGAAATTAATTATAATAACCATTATTTTATTAAATGGTATAAATATATTATAATTACACTTTAATACCAATTAAAAAGATAATCTATCCATATAATTAAATTAGATGAAAAAGCAATTTTGACGTAAAATGCAGTATTTTTCACTATTCATTAAAAAATGAACATTGTCAGAAAAATACCAAAAATTTATCCAATGTAAATTTAAATATTCCAATAATAAATAATAAGTTTATTTTGACAAATAAAGCTTATATAATTGTCAAAATATATATTTAAAAATGGGTCTCCATCAAAAGGCAGTAAAACATTCTTTTAAAAATATTAGAAAATTCTTTGCTTAAGATTGGATTTATTCTCATTTTTAGCCTCTTAAAACACTATATAATTCATAAATAGACATAGATTTGAAAAAATATTATTCCTTACTTACATGGTATGTTACATCATTCCCCCCTTTAGAAAATTGCATCCCCACAATTTATTTACTTATTGAATAAGTGGGGGTATTTATCCCTCATTGAATTTTCAGATTCCCATGTTGCCTCCTCAATCATGTGGTTTTTGCACATAGCCTTTACATGATGAATCACCTTATTCCTCAACATTTTCTCCCTTTGTTCATGAATCTGGACCGGTTGTTCCTCATAAGATAGATTCTCTTCCAGCTGGACTACCTTTGGACTCAAAACTTGAGATGGATCTGGCATTTACTTCCTTAACATTGAAACATGAAAAACATTGTGTACCTGAGATAAACTCAGAGTTAAATCCACTCGGTATGCAAATGTTCCAAACCTATCCTGAATTTCATATGGTCCATTGAACCTTGGACTCAGTTTTCCTTTCTTACCAAATTGCATCACACTTTTCCATGGAGGTACTTTGAGAAAAACATGATCACCTACCTCAAAAGAGAGATCCTTCCCACTGTTGTCTGCATAACTCTTCTGTCTGCTCTGAGGTATTCTGATGTGTCTCTGTATCAGCTGAACTTTTTCTTCCAACTCTTCTACCAATTCCATTCCAATAAAATTCCTTTCACCCACTTCATCACGGATAGCAGGAATTTGACACCGCTTCCCATATAATGCCTCAAATGGTGCCATTTCTATACTAGAATGAAAACTGTTATTATAAGAAAACTCAACCAAAAAAAGATGTTGGTCCCAAATTTCCTGATAATCCATCAAACAAGCACGTAACATATCCTACAAAGTCTAAATAGTTCATTCTGACTAGCCATCTGATTGAGGATGAAAAGCTGTACTAAAATTTAACTCAGTACCCAATGACTTCTAAAGGCCTTTCCAAAAGTTAGAAGTGAACCTGAGAGCACGATCAGATACAATGGAGAGAGAAACTCCATGTAACCTGACTATATCTTTAAGATACAAATGGGAAATTTGATCTTGGGAAAATTATCTGGTATAGCAAGGAAGTGAGCAGATTTAGTCAAGTGATCAACAATAACCCAGATTGCATTATTACCTCGAGGTATCTTCAACAATCCCACAACGAAGTCCATGGATATATTCTCCAATTTCCACTCTGGCACTAGTAAAGGCGGAAGAAACCCCATTGGTAACTGCTGCTCTTATATAACTTATTGACAAATCAAACACTTCACATTAAAATCAACAATATCTCTTTTCATTCCGTCCCACCAGTAATACTCCCACAGATCTCTATAAATCTTAGTACTGCCTGGATGAACTGAAAATAGAGAACTATGAGCTTCACATAACAACTCCCTCTTCAACTTAGAGCCAAAAGGCACACACAATCTCTTCCCAAATCTAAAAACACAATCATTATCAATGTTAAATTTAGACAACTTACCCTTTTGAACCAGCTCTACCTTTTTCTCCAACTCACTATATAGCTTCGGTGCTTTGTTAATTCTGTCTGATAGAGAAGATTTCACTGATACCTGAAACAAAACAGAAGAACATCCTACACCAACAAATTCTATTCCCAACTTCATCAAATCCATAACCAAAGGATCATGTTCCAAACGCAACATTGTTAATGAAGCATTACTTTTTTTGACTCAAAGAATCAGCTAATTTATTTTCTTTTCCCGGATGGTAATGAATTGTACAATCATAATCCTTGATTAATTATAGCCATCTCCTCTGTCTCATGTTCAATTATTTCTGAGTGAATATATACTTTAAACTTTTGTGATCAGTATATATTTTACACTTTACACCATACAAATGATGCCTCCAAATTTTTAAAGCGAAAACAACAGCAGGTAATTCCAAATCACATGTAGGGTAATTTCACTCATTTGTTTTCAACTGAAGTGAAGCATAAGAAATTACCTGCTCACTCTGCATTAGGATGAAAACATGTCCTTTCAATGAAGCATCATTGTAGATAAAAGACTCCCCATTCCAGGAAGGTTGTTCCAAAACTGGAGCATTCACCAATCTTCTTTTCAGTTCCTGAAAACAATCATCACATTCCTTTGTCCAAATAAACTTAACACCCTTCGGAGTTAGCTTAGTCATTGGACTAGATAACCAGGAAACATTTCTAACAAACCTTCGGTAATATCCTGCCAAACCAAGGAAGCTACAAATCTCAGTTACATTTGTTGGTCTTGGCCATTCTTCAACAACATTTGTTTTTGCAGGATCAACAATTATCCCATTTTTAGAATCAATGTGACCAAGTAAAGAAATTTGTTGCAACCAAAACTCACACTTTCAGAATTTCCCATACAATTTCTTTTCTTTTAAGGTCTGCAAAATAACTCTTAAATGTCTTTCATGCTCCTCTTTACTTTTAGAAAACACCAAAATATCATCAATGAAAACAACCACAAACTTATCCAAGAACTCATGGAAAATTCTATTCATAAGGTTCATGAATAGAACAGATGCATTGGTTAGCCCAAAATGCATTACTAAAAATTCATAATGGTCATATCATGTATGAAACGCAGTCTTTGGAATATCTTCTTCCTTTTCCTTCAACTGATGGTACCCCGATCTCAGTTCAATTTTTCAAAAATACTGAGATCCCTGGAGCTAATCAAACAAATCATCGATATGAGGCAATGGATATTTGTTCTTAGCAGTGATGTTATTCAAGTCTCTATAATCAATGCAATGTCTCATAAAACCACCTTTCTTTTTAAAAAATAAGATAGGAGCACCCCATGGTGATGTGCTGGGTCGAATGAAACCTTTCTCGAATTAATCTTGAAATTGATCCTTCAATGATAAAAGTTCAATTTGAGCCATTTGATAAGGGGGTTCTGAAATTTGCTTAGCATCAGGAACTAAGAAAACAGTTAATTCAACTTCCCAATCTAGTATTATTATAGGCAACTCATCATGAAAAATATCAGGATACTCATTTACTACTGGAAAATTATTATTCTGAACAGTTCCTTTGTTTTCAACAAAATGTTCAAAGTAACATCCATTTCCATCTTTTACAAGTTTCTCAGCCTCTTGAAATGTTATCAATATTAAGGGTTCTTTCTTGTACACAAACTGAAAGCCTTTCTGAAATGAAACTTTTTTAGCTCTACAATCAATCTTAGCAAGGTAAACAGAGAGCCAATCCATACCCAGGATAAAATCAAACTCTACTAGAGGTAAAACAATATGGTTTGCAAGTAGGATCTTTCCATGGATAAGTATAAAAAGATTATTATAAATTCTTTTTGCCTCAAAATTTCCCCTAGGTGTTTTTAACACATGTTCAGCAGTCATTTCATGAGATGGTATTCCCATTTTTCTAGAAACATTTTCAGAGATGAAGGAATGTGTAGACCACGAATCAAACAACACATTAGCATAATCTGAGAAAACCAACCAAGTACCTGATGCCACTTCATTTGATAGCCCAACATCTGCTGAAGTAGTTGCAAAGGATTTCACCACCCCTTTCTGCTTGTAGTCTGACCGCTTCCCATCATTTGAGCTCTTTTTTGGACACTCGTTTGTATAATGACCCATCTCATTTCACTTGAAACATTTCAGTAACTATAAATAAAATATTCTCTTACCATCACCTTGATCTATTTCAGTGCAATCACGAGCCTTATGTCCCATCTTAAAACATTGGTACCACTTTCCAGAAATCAGAAGGCATTACCCAGCATGCTTTTTACAACATTTATCATAAACTAGAAACTTAGTTTTCTTACCATCAGACCTTTTTGAAGAATTCTTCCCTTTCTCCTGCCACCTTAGTCTCCTCTTCTATTGGTTGTTATAGAACACTTGATCATCAGAAAACTCCATTTCTTCCTTCTCAGCACATCGAACAAGCCTTTCATAAATCATGAACTCACGAGAAGCTAAAGCCATTCGATTTTTTGGCTTTAATCCTAAGTAAAAAATGATTGAATTTACTATCAAGGTCTTGGATAAAATTTAGAGCATACCTTTCAAATCGATTGAACCTCTCATCATAAGCAGCCACCGAGTCATCCTCTTGCCTCAATTATAAGAATTTTTTTTCCATCTTAAGTCGAACAGCCCTAGGAAAATACTTCTCAAGAAACATACCTTTGAATTCATCCCAATCGAGAGCATCAATCTCATCAGCATCCCTAATATTTTTAACCATCGACCACCACTGATCTACATCACCCTCCAAAAGGTAAATATCAAGACTAACCTATTTATTTTTTGAACACCCCATGACATCGAAAATCGTCTCAAGTGCTTTAATCCACCCTTCAGCTAGCACAGGGTCGGATGATCCTCTGAATGATTGGGGATGTTTCCTCATGAAATGTTACACCATTGACATGTTCCTATGTGATTGATTTGGCTGATCTCATGCATGGATACCACCACCATTTATCGATTGAGTCAATTGCGCCATTACTGTAACAAATTATTCAGTTCCAATTCCGACCATCTCAGGATGCTGATTCGGAAGGTTATTTTCTTTTGTATGCCTTCCTAGCACTACTTCCCTATTTCCTCTGCGGAAAACCATTCTGAAAAAACATGTCTTAGATGAAGCAACAGGGTAATCTTCAAATGCTATATAATTTCAATTTGACCATAAAAAAATATATTTTTTTGATAATCATTTAATATAATTCTAACTCCTAAAGTTATCTAAACCGACCTCTGATACCAACTATAAGGCCCCAGCCTTAAACATTACTTAATCTTGAGTTATTTCAATAATACGCATTAAGGAGCTTTTTAGGTTTAGAGTTTTAGAGAATTAGATCATAAATCATGCAATATATTCCACATGTAAACAAAGTGGTTACATAAAAGATATTACTCATTTTTCCCATCAATGGAAACATATTTAAAATAAAACATGGATTCTTTCTTGGCACTATCATCACATCATATACCATTCCCTTGACCTGTGAAAAACATTTCAAAAACATGGGATGAGAATAAAGAGCTCAGTAAGGGATATAAAAGTACGAAATGAAAAAATTAGTCCATGTATGAAATAATACCTTACTCATAAAACATAAGCATTTTAACATACCTCATCAAATCAGGAATAAATCATATAAATCATAAGACATAAAGCTAACTTGAGGCTTTCATTACATTCTTACGTAGGGAGTAACCCTCATGGTTATGTTTGGAATACCCATCATAGTGTATTCCCTAAATATCTTCAGAGAAAACTTAACGTTTAACCCCTTCGCATTAACCAATGCATTGGATCGAAATATCGGGCTCACCCACCCTAATTTTATCAGGGAACCACCCGTCTTCATAAACAATGCCCAAGAACCATAAAATAATCATATCACGTAAAACATGCATAAAGGAAACATAGAATTTTCACATTTAAATCACAAGATATCAATAAGAAACATTGAAATAAAAACATTATCAAAACAATTTTCAATACCAAAATAAAAGAAAAGTAAAAAATGGTATTTATTTTACATTTTAAAAAAGTAATGGCTTGTAGAGGAAGCCAAAACTCAAATAATGGTCACGACGGCGGGGAAGTCATTGTTGCTGCATACGTATGACAAAAAAAACATTCCTTTTTTCGTTTAGTAAAATGCTTCGTATAAAAAATATTCCTTTTAAATGGATGTAAAATTCAAAGGGGGTTTATACATCGTATAAAAGAATGTTGCGTATAAAACAAAATATGCCTCAATGAAAGGAGATTGAGACGAAGTTCCATACCTCGTGTCCAACTTCACTCGATCATTCTTTAATCTTCTGAATAATAAACTTGAGTTAATTTATACTTTCTTAAGAAACTTTTTCAAGTTAATTATTCCTTTTATATCACTTATTACCATGTTATACAAACTATGTAATTATTTAAGTTAATAATAGTCGTTTTGTCGATCATTGGTACTTGAGTCAAAAATAAACTCTTTATAATTACATGTTTTTCATTTATCCATTATATCCAGAATTAAATTAATGATTTGGATATCATATATATCATATATATCTAGTATATACATGCATTTATAATCTTACATATCATTAAGAGGTAAGAAATGAAATGCACCGTTCATGGGGACGGTAAGCCGTACGTACGCATGAATGCTACTTTCACTTCTATTTCATATTTTATGGAATAGAATCATAATTATATAAAGTTATATTATAATTACAATATAATATAATATATAATATCATTAACTCAATCCTTTATAAGTCCCACATATGGCATTAATGAATGAAATCACTTTGAGGGGGCGGTAGTCCGCACTTCCTAAAATGAAGATATCGCGTCTACCCATAATGGAAACCATAAAGGTATGCCATAAATGAAAAATACAGAAGCTTAAGGAAAAAATAAACATATTATATATAATATATAAAAATATTGACATCATAATGTCCACATTTTAAGGTTTTAGAATAATATTGAACAATCATCGTTTCATGAGGAAGAAATTCTCCATCCACGGAAACAATATGCTCTTTAACCATTAGATGTAGGTGTGTTTAAGTGTAACTTGAATAATTATTATAAAAAAATCCTAGTATATTGAATATACTGGTTTTGTTAAAAAATAAATGATTAAAATGAGTTTAGGGGGTTGGAGAAGCAAAATAAAACAAAAGAACATTAGAGAAGACATTTCCTTTAAATCGGGTGACTCCTCTTGGTTTGAATCAAAAGTGTTTCTTAAAGATCTTTCTGCCTAAGGTAAGGCTTATTGGATGAATATAGGGATGTGGAGAGATAAAATGATCAGATTTTGGTCGATCCAATGGCTTGAGTGGTGTGTGTAAAAAGGTAGAGGTGGTGGTCGTTTATAAGAGGAGAGGAGGGGCACTCTTGGAAATCCTAGAAATTTTACTTTATTTTAAAATGGTCTTCGGATTTTAAAGGTCCCACATTGATGTATTTATAGTATAAGGTGATAAGGGTTCGAAATATACTCATAAAATCGGTATTTGACAAGTTTATGTCTTAGATTTTACATTATCTTTTCATTTTATTTAAATCTTTCATTAATGAGATTATTGCTACATCACCATGATGTCATAAATAATTTAATTTATTTAATGTCTAAAAATTATTTATAAAATACAATGATGTAAAAAATATTTTTATATTTCCAATTACTATTTATAGTCCAATATATCATTTATTTAGACAAAATTAAAAATGTATTACTCGGGTGATACATTCTTTAGTGATATTCTCCTTTCTTTAAAAATAAAATTATAAATGTCACGTTCACCCAAAAGTGATTCCATGGGGTCTCAGAGTTTGGAACAAGGCATACCAAGGCTGGCCATGACACAAACAGTAGCATTTTGACACATGTTGGGGTAATTGTTTCTTATTATGATATTATTTTCTTATCCCTTACTACCCGATTACTAATTAATCAAGATAATTAACGATAATTACCGTCATTACTATTCATATTGTCCAAAAACAAAAGATTCTTAATTATATAATTTGGACCTTCTAAATACAAATATGGAATCCATTTTACCAAATTAAAAATATAGAAATTTCAATAATTAATTTAAAAATATTTCTTGTTTTCAAAACAATTAGCGGTTTTTTTTTGAAAAAATATCAATGAAATGTTTTACACTTGTTTATAACCAATTCCAATGTGAAATTAATTCTAATGACCATAATTTTATTCAATGGTATAAATATATTCTATTTAAACTTTATGACAAATTAAAATGATAATACGACCATATAATTAAATTAGATGAAAAAGAAGTTTTGATGTAAAATGCAGTATTTTTCACTATTCATTAAAAATTGAACATTGTCAGAAAAATACCAAAAATCACCCAAATTAAATTTCAATGTACCAATAATATAGAATAAGTTTATTTTGACAAACAGAACTTATAAAAATGTCAAAATATAGATTTAAAAATGGTTCTTCATCAAAAGGCGGTAAAACATTCTTTTAAAAAAATTAGAAAATTCTATGCTTAAGATTGGATTTATTCTCATTTTAAGCCTCTTAAAACACTATCTAATTCATAAATAGACATAGATATGAAAAAATATTATTAATTACTTAATTTGGATGTTAAACATACTATAGTACTATTTAATGGGAAATTTTGTAATTTCTAGGATTTAGTATTTATTTGAGATTAATTATAAAAATGGATTTATTTTGGATTTTAAAATATATTAATTTATTTCTATTTTTGGACATAATATTTACTAAATTGATTGAAATTATAAAATTAAGTTTTTTTAGTCATCCATACATGGTGGTATTAATTTCTTATGTCAATATCTGAATATAAATTCATTATCATGAGACCCACAACCATCTCACAATCCAAGCCTCAAAATCTGTTAATATAATGTATCAATTTTGATGACAGGACAATATCTAAAATATTTCATGTAAAATAGAACTGAAATTAGAAAAGGCGGTGGATAAATGATCAAGGAACAAATTAAGTTCTATAATGACACCATATTCTTCTTTATTAAAGGAAATTAATGAATAATAAATTCACCCAATGTAATTTGATGAGTCACTAAGACAGAATATATTTTTAGAGTAAATATTCCACAAATATTTCATAATGTGTCCCATAAAGACAAAATTTATTTGTTTCAATTTTTCATTAATTTAAATCTATTTATTATAATATGGTTTTTTAGATGGTTAAATCGATTACATAGAGAGGTCACCATGTTTTATCAATAATCTAAATTCTTCTTCCCATTTAGCAATAATCATTTGCTTCACTAATTATATCATGAATATGGTGAATCATGAAATATATTCTGTTGGTCAATGAAGAGTTATCCTCAATGAATTTTTAAATAGTATTTCCATAAATATGGAGGTCTTAGTATAGGTTAATAATGGTTAAAATGAGATGGTGTTGGAGTGACAATTTTGAATCATCCTATTTGATAAAATATTGTGAAACTTTTGAGAACAATGATTTCAATCAGTATGGCCACCCATGAAACATTGACTTATTTGTTTTTTTTTATAAAATTATATTGAGTTTCATTTTTGTTAATATCCTATGAATTATAAAACAACCCATTTATATTATTTTGGTATTATTATATTATTTAAAATATAATATTGATAATAGGAAGAAGGTGTATATGATCGTCCTCATTGAGATCGAACCGTAGTTGTGAAACTATTGTTCATTCAAAAGAAAATAAGAATTAAATTAAACAAAGGTTACTAATAAACAAATTCCATGAATTTGGTTTCCTTTTTTAGGATTCTAAATTCTTCTTCACGGTATTTTCATAAAAACCAAAACATTTCCAAATTCTCAAAAAATAAAAAAATGATATTTATTTCATATCATACATTTCATAGGTAAATATTGATATTTAATGTTATTTTTTATATTATTGGAGTTATGTGGAGTTTATAAATGAATAAGCATTAAATTTTCAAAAAAAATAAAGTTTAAAGATGTTGGAAGAAGTAATTAATCTAGAAAAATCATAACCATGGAATTTGAGTAAATGAATGTTTTACAATGGGAATGAAAATAAAAACAAAAAATTAAAGAATATGTTGTGATAAATATAACTATATTTGAATTTGACTAAATAAATGAAGACATGAATACTCAATTTGATGATCTAATTGTCTCCCCTTGAAAATTTCTTAATGATGTTTCAGAATGAGTCATTAAAACTAAAACAGTTGTGGGAGCATAAAATGATTATTAAGAACATTGGTTAGATTTAATTAAACAAAAAATTGAAAGTGATTATAAAATTTTTCAAAATAAAATATCATATCCTCTATTCCTCCATCATATATTTGAATTAGATGACGATGAAATCATTGGAAAATAATTTCTGGTGTCCATTGTTGAAGATATCAATTTTCATGTTCTTCTACTAGAAATGGATGTTTTTTTAAGAAATCATCATTTAATTTTATTTGATTTAATTTTTTTACATCCCCTTTTTTGAAATTTATAATTTAGTAGAAAATATGTATTCCATGGATGATAAATTAAAGACCAATAATGTTTTGCTATGTTAAAGAGGACTCATTATTCATCCTTGTCATTTCATCCAATATATACAACATGGTAATGCAATAGGATCTTATATACTATATCCATTTGTTTCTCTAAAATCATTTCATGTTGAAGAACACTAAATGAAATATGCTTAGTTGTTTCATGATTAATAACCCTAATCCATATTTAGATTGGGTTTTACCAAGTAAAACTAGATTATTATGGAAGTAAAACCCTAGCACAAATATGGGGGACCAAACCATGTTCTTTCTGCTTTTCAAACTGTATTTAGTTTTCAATTTTCTTGATATTTTCTATTTTTTCATTATTTTTAGTTTGACTTAAAAAGTATCTAAGAGAATAACTAAAATAATATACTATAAAATAATATCATGTTGTCTCTTTCAATTAAATTGTCTTATTGTCATAATATTTTTACCTTATTGAGCTGAAATGAGGGGTAGTGAAATCTATGTGTGGGGGTGTGTCAACTTGTATTGTATTTAATGTCTGTATTTTTCATTTTGTATTCAATTTTTTGGAATATAGATATTAAAATAATTCCAATATGATTCTTCAATATTTATTTGATTTTAATAGATTTTAACATATTCAAAAAATTTATTTTTATATGATTGTAGATGTGTAAAATTTTCACTTGAATTTTATTTTCAAGAATTTATTTGATTTTGAATTTTTTTAAATACATTTCCCTGAAAGACAAACACAAACATTGTTTCAAATATTGTGAGGTATTTTTAACCACTCTGACATATTATTCCTAATACCATACTTTCGTAAAGGGAAATATGGATTTTATGAGAGAAACAAAACTTGTGAATTATCTTTTTCAATATATTTTATTTAATGGAATGTTATTAACATGATTGATAAACTTATAACGATATTAAAATTTTAATTTGGGTCCTACCTATAAATAACCCATTTTTACATCCAATAATCCATGAATTTTCATATAGGTTTAATAAAAAATACAACATGATTTTTTCTTATTAACCTAAATTTTTAATATGATTACAATCATTTATCATTTTTAAGTATGGGGGAAGTGTCTTTTAAGGGTATTCTTCAGGAAGTGTTTCATTTTTGAATTATGTGAGGTGTATATCAAAATTTTGGGATGTTGGTAGAGAGATATTTTGGAATGATTCATCAATTAATTGTGATTTATTGATATAATCTTGTTATCCTTTTAAAAAATGAGAACAAGAAAAAATAGAAAATGCGAAAAATGAATATGTTATGAATTTTTTTATTATTCTTAAATGTTTTCATCTAATAACTCACAAAAATCAAGGTTATGTATTATTAATCAATCATTTTATTAAATTTTCATTATATCTTACATGGAAAAATTAAAAAACATATAAGGGGTTATGAATAAAATAATTAATTATAATCAATATTTAAATAATATTCCATGTTTTATAAAGGGGTTGTGTTTTTATCTCATTATTAATGATAATTTAGTGAGGAATTTCCTTTTTTACACATAAATATCGAATATTATTATTTAACAGTTCAATCCTTTTCTTTAGAGCCTTAAATTGTTAAATATTTTTACCCAAAAACCCTAATCCATAGAAATTATCTTAAAAAATATCTAAAGACTGAATTAATTTTCATGTCCCTCAATATGGAGAGATGATAATTTTCCTAACACTTTAGTGATGAATGAAATTTTGAAGTGTGAGTATAACTCTAGATTTAATCTCTATTGAGTGAACAAACATATATTAAAATTTGATGTTCATTGTGAATGGAAATGGGAAGATTTTTTAGGATAATTTAATTTAAACGTGAGATATTAAAACTAAATGAAATTTATTTTCATATAATATACGTTATAGAATTATATTTTTGAAATGTTCATGTTTTTTCTCATTTATTAATTTTTGTTTTGATATAAATTTGGATATTTGACTATTTCCATTGAGTGAAATGGATAAGTGTGGGGGATTGATGATGATAATATTTCCAAGAAAATTATACATTAATTGAATTTTTTTAATAATAGAATAGTATTATTTTATTGGTATTTTTTAATTTTTATCTTTTATTATTATTTTGACGAAAATTTCATAAATGTTTTAATTTGGGATTTCAAAATGCTTTATTTTTCAAAACTATTTCGGCCATTATGTTTTATAAAAAAACAAAAATTATAAAATGCCTTTTTTAAGTATTCTATACTTGTTGGGTTTTAATTCATTCTTCTGTATTGAGAGATAACTCCATCATTTGGAGGCCCAAAACAAGCTCACAATTCATGTCATCAAATCTGTGCATGAAATGGATCACCATTAATAATAGGCCAATATATCTTAATGTAACATTCCAATGGTTTTAAAAATTCACATCGTGATAGGTAAGAGTTTATAAAAAAACTAAATTAACTATTTATATACCTTTTATTTCCTCAAAAAAGTTCATAAATACATGGAATGTTATACCATTAGAATTCAAATAGTACCAAGAAAAGAATAAAATTTTAGAGTCTATATTCTCTTAATCCTTCATCCAATGGACAACTGATCTGAAATTTCATGGGTAAATGGGATTGAAAATGTTACAAAACTCTCAGGAATATTTATTTCCCAAATTCTATCATTTAATAGGTTTGGAATGAAAAAAAAATCAAAAGGATAGAATTAGATTAAAAAATTTCAACACCCCCTATAAATTTCCACATCGCCTAAATTTCAAGGGGTTAGAAAATTAGTGGCAATTTTCTGCATATTTAGAGATTATTTTATACATTAGAATAATTTATTATTTTAATATATATTTGACTTCTTGTTTATGAATCAATATCTTTGTTTTTTACATTTGTGTGTTTATTTCACTATGATCCCATCTCAACTCCCATAATAATTTATAATTAAACTCGATTACTGTTTGTGGGAGGTAATTATAGTTTTATTGAGTTTATTTTACATTTATTTAAATAACTTTATTCGATTTTTGGAAAACATTCATTAATTAAATATATTATGGTGATTGGTCGCCCGTTTTTTCTATCATCTAAATTATTATTCCATTTTATCAATAATCATTCCCTTCACTATGATAGTTATGCATATGAAGGAGCATTGAATAAGTTGCGTGGGTTATTGAAGAGGTATCCTAAAAGAATTTTAGAAGAGAATTTCCCAGTATTCAAAGGTATCAGTATGGTTAATCACATTTTCAATGGGAGGGTTAGGTGTAAGTGGTATTGATAACCACAATGGATTGAATACATGAGAAACCTCTAAGAACAATGATTTAATCACTATATCCTTTAAAGAATATATTACTTATTTATTTCAATTTACCACAATTTGTATTATTATAGATGTTTGATTATATATTTATCTCTATAATAAATTCATTTCAAAATTCCCCATGTATATTAGTTTAGTAGTATTACATTAGTTGGAATATAATAGTGACGATAACAATACAGTTAATTTGAGAGGACTCCTTGAGATCGACCACTGTTTTTTCTACTATGATAAATTTTTAGGAATATAATAATTAAAATGAAAATTGATTCGTAACAATATATTTCTATTGTGTATCCTTTTTTCTTTATTTTCAGTGAATTTATGGCCTTTTCTCACCACATTGGTTTATGGATTCATGGTCATTAACATTCTCATGATCATCCACATTCTTGTTAACGATGACATCTATCAATCTCCTTCATTATTTAGAATATAAGTTTTTTTTATTTTCATATTCTAAATTCCCACTAATATTATCCAATTTAAAAAAAATTATATTTTCTGCAGATAACCTTTGTACATCATTTTTCTAACTTCTCAGGAGGATTCTTTTTAACCATTGTTATGATATGGGATTTCTACAAAAGTACTTCAAAATTTCAATCCTATAACTACTAAGTAAATGTTAAAATGGGTTGGATAAAATTTATTAAATACGAGATAACTAAACACCCCAATATTTGTTATTAATAATATTATGTTTTATGGTGTATAAAATATAGAAACAATTCCTTAAATAAACCATTAAATATTACCATTTAAATATTTTCATCATAAATTGGTCATTTAATTGGCGGGTATGAATAGGATTAACCAAATAATCAAATATATATATATATATATATATTTACTAATAAATTCAAAATTTTAAATTAATGACTAGGAGACAAGGACTTAATTTTTTTTAAAGGCGTTTCATTCTAAAAATGTATTTTTTCAAAAATGGATTTTATTGTTTTTAAATATAAAATACTACAATTAATTTATGAAAAATTAAAAATATTATATGGAATAAAAATGGTTTAATTTTTCAAATAATTAAGTCTGCATTATCTAAGAGTGATGTTTTATTATTTTTATGAAAAATATTATTGTCCATGTGAATACTGAAAAATAATGATTTTTATTTAAAATAGTTATTCAGTTTCATGAATTTTAAAAAATTACATTTTTAAAATTCTTTCAAAGTATAATTAGTTAAACTATATTATTATTAATCCCGTTATATTCATTGGAATCAATTTTATGGTTTAATTTGTTTTAACAAAATTCATTATAATTGAAAATAAATTTTTTGAAAAACTGTTTTTCATTGTATTTCGAAATTTAATCATGGATTAATTAGTAAAATTTATTGAAATTAAATACATAAAATTGGATTCCATATTTTTATGTAGAATGAAATTTTTTTCAAAATATGAACCTTTGATTTCTTTTCAGTATGAAACTTATCTTTAGTAAACTTGTATCGTTATAAAAAGTGTGAATAAAGTAATTGAGGATAAGTAAATTCATAATGACCAAAAAATGAATATGAAAATTAATATATCCTATTGCATGAGTATATTTGGACATTTCCATCAATTTTTTAAAATATGATAACTTGATACCATTTTTCATGGATTTTTTACTTTTTATTCTTTTATTTAATGAAATGTCAAAAATGTTGTTATCTTTGTTTTATTGTCCATTAGATTTTAATATATTGGTTAAAGGAGGTTGTATTTGATTATAACTATCTATCTTAAAGTTAAATTTTTTTTCATTGTAATTTATTTTTATTTTTTGTGATGAAATAATTAACTTAAATATTTTTTTCAACACTGTCATAATATTTATTCAATTAATAGAAAAATAATATAAATGATTTGAAAATTATTAAAAGTAATATAATATTATATAATTATTATGTAACAAAATTAGTTTAAATAAATATAATATTATATATATATTTTAATGGACTATATTATAATTCCAATGTTTTCATGCGGTTTTAAAAGACAAATTAATTGAATAGTTGCAAAAATAACATTATCGTTATTTTATAATGAATTTTATTTTGTTAAATTATTTAAAATTTATAAAAAAAACTTATCTTTGGAAAATTTATTATTACATATTTAAAAATATCCATCATGACACATTTATGGGAAAATTTTCCTTTTATAGAAACTATGTTGACCCCATAAGAGTAAAAACAACATTATTGTGGTAATTGTCACAAAGGATTAACAAATGTTAAAACAGAAAGATGAAGGTAAAAATATAATCTAAAATATAAAAATATTATTGGATGAAATTATTTATACACATACTCATCATTTTTTTAGTTATATAAGTTTGGATCCATTTATCAATGAAAAATAATTTTTATTTACCTAATATTTTGGTTAATTCCAAGAATTCCCCACCCCTATCTTCTAAAAGGACATCTCCTGTCCTCCATTATTAAAACATAATGAACTATTTGGTTCATCAAATACCTAAAACATATATTACTAACTTCTGTCAACATATTTTAGAGGCCATAATTATGGCATAATAACAACTTAATAGTTCTTGTGGTTAAAAGGAAAGGATGTAGTCCCAAGAAGAGGTTTATCATTTAACCTAATCTTTTAGTTTTATTTCTTTTTAATACTCCATAAACTATTATTCAAACAAGTCAAAATAATAAAACCATTATATAATATTTACTTGTATGTTTCTATTTTAATTTCATAACCCATATCCATCTCCACTTCGATAGAATGGGTAATGAAACCCATATTCATGAGTACGGAAGGCTACCACCTCGTGAAATGATGTAATTCGCTCTCTAAAATTGCGTACCATGGATATTTATGATCATGTATTTAATATATATATATATATATATATATATATTATTCATTAAATATTTATTAATATATAATATTAATATATCGTAATTTTTTATACCTTTATATCTAATAAAAAAAGATAATGTCTTTCATGCATATGTGTGAATTACCATCTCTACGAGGAAATGTGATTAATTTTTCATTTTGAATAAACTATCTACTACATATAAATTTATTTAATGATATATTATTCCATTTTTTATTTTAACAAAATTATAAAAAAAATAATACTTACCTAATCTCCATCTTGATAGTCAAAAAATTTAAACGTTTCCCATGCGTTTGTACAACTTTCTATCACCATGGTTGTAGCATTGTTCACATTTCATAACCAAAATTTATGGTAGATTTTAACATTATAATTGATTTATAGAAATTATAATTATTTCGTGATATTATTATATATATATAATAAATAATTACATTTTTGTCCACAATCAACCTACCTATGTCATTTTGGCTATTTGAGTACAATATCATCAAAATAGTCGAGGTGACCATAAATGATTAATTTGTTAAGTGAAAAAAGTTCACAAATGAATTAAACTGAAAAATAAATGTTAAAAATGCCCTTAAACAAGAAACTAATTTAAAAAATTTTATTATTCTGGAAGGTAAGTAACGTATGTGGCATGTTGGACTCGACTTAAGGTTTACTTTACTTAAAAAGACTCTATTTTAATAGTTTAAATATTTATTATCAACATATTTATCTTCCATGGGGATATTATTATTATTAATTTATTTATATAATTATGTGGGAAAAATAATTATAATGTATATGGTATGTCTCTTTTTTACATTCTTGTAATTATTTTCAAAAGAAATATTTTTATGGAATGTTTGGATTTTATTACAAAAATGTAGAAGAATTTTTTTTAAACATATATTTTGTTAATGGATTTTTTCTCTTCCAAACCCATTATTTGGTTTTTAAATTATGTTATAATCTTCTATGTTTTTTGAAAAGAAAAACCGTCCACCCATATGTTTTATGTTGTTAAAAAAATGGGTTTATGTGTCATGAATATATCATTATGTTGAAATATTTTCAATATGGGTGTAATTAATATTTGTAAATGTGTGAAAGATTTCATGGATTATAATTAAATTATGGTTATTTGTTATTTTTTATATTTATATGTGGTTCCATTGTAAACCAAAGATAGTAGGCTTCTTTATAAACAAAGGATGGGTGGTTGTGTTATAAATCAGTGATAGTTGGTTCTTTTATAAATCAATTATTGGTTGTTATGTTATAAACTAAGTATGGGTGGGTCAATTATGGACCTCTAATACAATTGGTAATTATTATATTCTTAATGAAATTATTAAGGTTGATCCCCATATTTTTTATTCCATTTATAAGAGTGATATAAAATATTATAACCCACATTACCAATATGATTTATTTATTATTTTTATGAGTTTTAATATAAAAAATATGATTTCAAAAGTGTAAATACCGAGGTTATGTTTAATGAAAAGTATTTTGTAAATATTAAGTGTAAAATGGGTAAATATTTTGAAATAATTTTTATAATTTTTATATATTACAATGATACATTTATAAAAATTATTTTTCCTTTAATATTTACTTTTAAATGGTATATGATAATCATTAGGTGGAGAAGTTGATTTTTTATGTAAAAAATATTATTGTTAGATGAAAATTCATTTAAAAAAATTATAATTCTTTATAGACTAATGGTTTTCTATTTAAATTTATAATTCCTTTAATGAGACTTTTTTACTCAACCCATTTTTAAAAATTTTCTCAACGGTTTTATGGATGGCCTAGAAAAATGATAAAGTCAATATTAAACCATGGAAGATATTTCATGAATAGAAATATTGTTGTATCTTAAAGGGGTTTTGGGTGATAAAATGGATTTTAAGAGAAACATTTCAGTTAGTATTTCATGGGTTTGTTTAGAAACATTGATGACAAAATTCTCTAAAACTCATAACCATAAATATACTCTAATGTAATGGAATTAATTTATGACTTCAAACTTAATATTATGTTATGTTTAAGGTCGAATCATTATATTACCAATCTATTTCATGACATTTTAACTTAAATGTTATCCAAATTTTATATTTCCATATTAACACATTGAAATATGTATATTTACTATATATAACTATTGTTATGATAATATTAAAACCACTTTCTATCTCTATTCCAACCAATGTATAATGAATGTTTCGTACAAGCATGTGTGGAGATGACCGCCTCCATGAAGTGATAAATTTCATTTTTCTGCATTGACCATCATGGTTTGTTATATAGAAATATTTAATTAATATATATAATTATATTATAAAATATAATATAGTTTTTGAACTAAACATTATTATTTACATTCATTTCATTTTATTCATAGAAAAATGAATGCATTGGCCATGTATATGTGCAGACTGAAACCTCTAAGAAGCAATGTAAATCATTTTTTAACACTTCCTATAATCGATGGTTATAAAGGTGTACTTCATAATGAAATATGACATTTTTGAAATGATTATAATTATAGATATTATAATCAATTACTTGTGATCATGGAAATGAATGTATGAATCAAAACATATGTGGCAAATAGAGGAATTGGCTTGTAAATATTGATTTTAATATAGAATTGGAAATAAATAGATTATTGTAAATTATAAAGGAATGAAATATAATAATATAAGTATGAATGTGTTTCTTTATTGATATATATAATGTAAAAATTTAGTGTACATAAATCTAATACCTTTATTAAATGATTCTAGATCTGCGGTAAGTTTTTTTGTTAAAAGATCTTGGTTAACCCTTTTGTTTCTATTTCAATTTCTATTAAATTATAGTTTATGTTATTTCTATTATTAAAATAATTAAATTTTTTATCCACTATTTATTTCTATAATTTCTAATTATGTCCTCTATTTACCCATCTTTTGAACTCATAAATACTAAAGGAGTTAATATTATAAAAACAAACCATATTATTTCTTTTTTTATTTGGAATAATTTTCCTCTTTGTAAATGTTAATTAAAAACAATACAATAATTTACATTTTATATACTTCAATAATTATTTAAATTCACTTTATGATATATTTTAATTTCATTTAAATGTTTTTAAAAATAATCATTTCAAAAAAATTCAAGTAGTTTATATCTTACCTTTTACAAATGTGTAAAAAAAATTAAACCTTTACTGAATAAATTCATTTTTACCACATTTATTTATATTATTTCTTTTACAAAATATTCTTTAAAAGTTTCATGGTTTTTTTAACAAATAATTATATGAGCTTTTTCTTAATTTTATTTTTTTTATAAAAATTTAATAAAATGAAAATGGTATTTTTTTATATTAAAAATAATCATTCAAATGAATTTATAAAATAAATTTTTACCTAAAACCCCATTTAATTTATTTCTTCCTCAAATAGGGATATAATCTATTTATAACATCTGCTTTATTCATTTCGGTATATTTTAATGATGATGTTCTGGTGAAAGTTTTAGGAAACTCGTTTCTTTTTCATGGTAAATTAATCAATTAGGAAATATTTAATGTTTTTGTGATCTTCTAGACAAATGATTTATAGATTTGAATATATTTTCTTTTGGATTGGAATTATATTTACCTATAATGAATTGGTTGTATCATGATATCTCATGAGATAATAAGAAATTTAATGTGTATTGAAACCAATCCATTATGAGACTTTTTCCACTACATCTATGGGAATGGGGAGTGATCCCAATCAACTATGGGATTCTATCCACACTATTTGTTAGAACGGGGAGTGAAACCAATCCAAAAATGATCATTATCAACTAATATATAAATTATTGTGATACTTGATTAAGAAAATTATTTTATATGTTTATGTGTTTTCTAAAAACATGTGTCTTATAATAATGATATTATATCAAGTATCATGATTGATAATTTACCAATAAACACTATTATGAAGAACATATTTTATTATAAAAAAACATATTCCATGGCTCATGATTTATTTTCAATGACTTGTTTTGTATTTTTATTAAGTTGTGTCCTTTTTATCAACCCCATATACTTATATTAATTTCACTTATGATCATAAATTGATATCTCTTATGCTTACCCATACTCATAATCTAAGTTTCATGTTTATTATATTTCAATTTCCACAGGTTATCAAAAGTTAATTTAATAATGATATTATCATAAGGGTACTATGTGATATAACATTATGAGATATATAAAAGATATTTATTTTTAGAATATGATTATTTATCTAGTCTCCATAGAGACTAATTACTTATAATTCCCATTCAACTATTATTGTTAGATGTTTTGAATATTAATATTAAAATATGTAATATTTATATATGTGATACTATATTCAGATCAGTTAGTATCAAATCCTGGTTTGATATTTATTGTGGATTTATATTAATAAACACTATTAGAACCTAAAAAATAATTCTAAATATTCAATATGTTGTAATTTTTTTCATTATAGAGTTTGTGGTTTTTTAGAAATTAAAAATCTTTCTGAATATAAACAACGATATATAGGTCTATACTAGATTCCCCTAGGGGTAGTAACCGAGAATAATATGGTTGGATATGATCTTGGTCTCCACCTTTTTATGAAAAAAGAAACCTAGACCTACACCATTTTTTTGACTGTTGATGGGTATATTTTGGTTAATTGGATTTATATTTATGAAATATTATGGTGGATATGAATATATTTTAGATTGAAAGTTGGAATTTCATGTTTTGATAAAAAAGTGTAATAAAAAAGGATATCTTATAAATGATATTAATAAAAATATGATTTCTCAATCCAATTATTGATTCTTAATTGTCATATTGATTAATATTTTAGTAAATTACTAGAAAAATGAGGAATCCTATGAATAATGAATGTGATGGAAAATGAATTAAAAATACTTATGTTCAAAAAATGGATTTGGAGTAGGGATGTAAAATATTGATTATATTCTCTCCCAATACTCTCAATTTATGAATAATTACATGAATAATGATTAACTACCAAACAAACAAATGAAAAATTGACCGTTGAGTATTTTTGATTCATTTTATACAATATATTAGTGGGTTCTCTGATCCACATATGTAGAATAATGGATCAATGATATAAAAAACACTTTTTTCATTTTCAATCTCTTGGACCGTGAGATGGTTATTCTAGTTATGTGTCATTTTGAAGGTGAAGCTAATAAATATTAGAATATTATTAAGAATATAAGGTATGAGGAATAAATTTAATCCATAAAATGATAATAGTTTATGAATATAAATTCAAAGAAATATTTTCCTCAAAATCATGGTCCTAAAATATAATGTTAATTCATGAACTAAACTATAAGGATGATGAATTTATTAGTAAGTATGAGTCAAATTTAACCAAACATTGAAAGAATGCTTCAATATTTATCATTGACACCAAAAGTAAAATAAATTAATTCTAATGTGACCTTATAACATGTATTTGAGAGACTTTGATAGATAGGAATAAATTATTTGATATGAACTAAAGTTATAAATTAAATCTTTAGACTCCGACTATCCCTATGGTTTTGGGGATATGAAGAGTTTCTTGTAATTTTTTGGAAATTATTATTACAAATCCTATAATGGAAATAATATTAATCTACATTCATGCAAAAATATTGAAAAATTCTTATGGTAAATATACCTAAAAGAACATGTATATAATCCATGTGTGGAAAAAGATACCATATTGAAAATAAATTTAAAAGAAATATAGATATTCTAATCAATGATGAAAAAATATTAACCAAATACAAAACCCACACCCCAATGATATAATTTCAAGGAGTGTGTATATTACACTGATTAAGTGAATGCATGTAAGGGTTGATAATGAAAATTGGAATAAAAACCTCCTAAGCTAAAGGAAAACATGAATAATTATTCAATCACAAAAAATTTAAATGGGTTATGAGAACAATGTAGTGAAATTTACACTTATCGTATGATCTTAAACTACCAATGTATTATTTTATTCTTCATCCACCAACTCTTTTATATATAAATAAAATTTAAGGGTATCAAATCACCACATTAATAGTTAGATATTGATTTTCTGATGAAAACTCTTAATGGTATGTTAATTTCATCTCAATTATATATCTCCTCTACAATAAATGTATTTTTGAATTGTTCTAACTATAAATCATATTATTCAACATATTTTCAAATTTTAGGTGATTATTTTCATGGATTGACACTCTCTATATATATTCCTTATCAATATCAATGTATTGGAAGTTTCATATTATATTACAAATCAACCTATGATCATATATCAATGTAAGAATTAAAATAAACCTATAATTAAGTTAAATTCATTATATGGGTTTTAAAACCTATACATGAGTGATATATATACCAAATGGTTGTTTATAATTTCAAAATTAATGATATTCAAATTGAATGGGAATATGATGATGTATTTCCAAAAGACATTCCTAGTCTTTCCACATATCACAGAGATTCGTTTTCAATAAAACTCATAAATTGTGTTCTTCAAATTTCAAATATTCTTTATGGAATGTCCCTAATATAATAGTATAAATCTAAGAAGAAACTCCAAGATAATTTAGAAAATGGATTCATAAGCCCTGTTATATCAACATGGGGTACACATATTCATTATGCTAATAATTAAGATAAAACAATGCATCTTTTCATTGATTCTATATAAATTAAGAATATAAATATTATGATAAATAATCCTTAACCACATATTAAAGAATTTTTTTCTCACCGTTAGGGAGATAAATAATTTTCCAAGACTGATATTTAATATCGATATCATCTGTTAAGGGTCAAAAGGGAGAAAATATCTAAGACTAACTTTTCTTTGAGGTATGGACACTATGAATTTATTAAGATTACATTCATAATTACTAATTACTAGGTTATCTTCATGGATCTAATGAATATTCTATTTAGAAATTACCTTAATCAATGTTTTAGTATTTATTGATGACAATCTCATATATTCTTAAATATAAGATGTTTATAATGATCGGTTTATGTATTTCTTTAATGATCTTGAAAAAATAGACATTGTATTTAAAATTTAAAAAATAATTATTATGTATGTATAATGTATCATTCTTAGGTCTGATTATTACAATAGTGGGTATATTGGTGGATCCTTTAAATTTAAAATCTATTGAACAATTTTCTAGACCAAATGTAGGGAATAAGATACAATGTTTTCTTGTATTAGATTAATAATAACAATAATATGTCAGAACTTTCTTGAAAATATAAAATCATACAACTAAGTTTATGTGGAAGTGATCAAAGTTTCTTTAGATAAATTAATGTGAAATAAATTTCATGGTAATAAAGTGAACGTTGGTCAGTGTACCTATACTCACAGTAGTCTACAGAAGGTGAGGATTTTTATATATATATGCATAAATTATGTGACTGGGATGTTTTCTCAAGTAGAATGACATGTTATAATGATATTCCTTGTAAAAATTCATGCTTTATGTGAAAATTACTTAAATCATGATCTGTTACTAGTAGAAAAAAAATTTCATTTCAATTATAGAGGCACCATCTTTGTGGTGAAATGTGTGACATTTATACTAATAAAAAATTATTAATATATATTAAAATAAAAATGTATGAACATTAAATAAGGGTGATGGTTGGAGTTGATTAAATAATATAAATTCCCAATAAAATACAACTCTGAAATGGAAAAAAAGTTGAATGATATGTTGAGTCAGAAGAATCATTCTCTCTTTTCAATGAAGATAAAATTAAATTATATAACATTTATGGATTTTAAATAATAGATCATGAAATAATAATTAAATTTATAAAATATTATCTTTCATATATTACTATTCAAACTACTATCAATGTAAAAAATAAAGAGTCCTATAGAAAGATGTGGAACATAAAAAGATGGTAGTTATTTCTATAGATTTAAATATTTACCATGATTCAATGATAAGGATTTAGAACAAAATATGTGTCCCTTAAATATATAAATTGATGAAATAAATGTTGGATTAATCACATAACGAATTTATTTCTATACATCATGGAAGAACCAAGATATATATAGATCTGAAAGATCATTTTCAGTGAGACAACATGAAAAGGGAAATTTCAATATATTTATTTTGACACCTTCTATATTAGAATGTTAATATATAGATTCAAAAGTCAAGAAAATATGATATAATAATTAATTATAATTATTTGTAAGTGGAAAAACATCCTTATTTAGTTAAGTTTTGGACTCCTAAAGACATATAATAGTGAAAATACCATTTGGGTTACCATTAATCGATATATGAAGTTTCTTAATTTTTTTATTAGATAATATTTCTCACTGGTCAAAATAGTTAGGATATACATTGAGGAAGTGGTAAGGTTGTATGGAGTAAATATATCAATTGAATATGATAAAAATTTAATGTTTATATCAAATTTATGGACAAGTATTCATAAATAATGGAATAAAAAGATTAGGTTTTACAGTGAATATAATACGTTTAATTTTTTTTCTACAATTACTATTCACACACAAAACATTATATGAGAGTTGGGTCTATAGACTTAAATGGTTGTTTGAACCAACACCTTCTTGGGGTTTAATTTTCTTAAGATAATATCTTAAACTTGGCCATTCATAAGGATACTTATTAATACCTCTATATAAATATGTATATGAATCCAATAATATGTGATGATGTAAGATAAAATAAGTTACTTGTAATAGAGTTAACTAAATAAATTTTAAATAAGGTTACAGTAATTAAATAAAATATAAGGGTAGTTCATAATCTTTTTATTAGTAATATCAATTATTTTTAGTGAGATATATAGTTTAGAGTTAGTGATATGTTATTTCAATGAATATCTACAAAGAAAAAATATTATCTTATTTCAGATTAAGAAATGTATGATCCCTAAATATATCAGTCCCTGCGATATTATTTATCAAATAGATATGATCAATTATAATTTGGAGATTACAAAAAACCTATCTTGAGTTCATGATATATTCCATGATTTTTTTTTGATGAATTCAATACATAATTATTCTCATGAAAAAAAAATAAGTTTTATAAATTTAGCATTATCTTTCCCATAGAGAATAACCAGTGGAGATTGAAGATCAACATAATATTTTCTTTTTTCCGAACAAGACCACTCACAATATCAAAATTTTGTTTTGAAAACAAAAATTTAATAGAACTACATGGGAACAAGAGGATTTGATAAGGCAGATTTATACAATTTTTATATGAAATTAACAAATTTTCAAGTTAAAAATTCTTATAATGGGGTGGAATTTAATGTTGTGGGATTTTATAATATATTTTCCTTTAAAATAAATTTGATGCACTTGTAAACTTTTTATTCATGAAACTCAGGAATTAGGTGAATTATAATTGTTTATAATAAAAATTCAAATATATTATAGTAAAATTAAATTAAATGAAAATATTAAAATCAACTAATAATTTATGTGAATTACTACATTAATTATTTCTTGCTGAATAAAAGAATTTTATTTCAATACCTTATTTTATTTTAATGTATATATGTGTTATTTAGAGGATATATTTGAAAAATATATAATTTTAATTTTAAAAATTGAAATTTTTTAATTTTTAATCTGAAAATAATTTTAAGATGAATTTTTGATATTTTTTTTGAAATCATTTATTAGGTGAATAGTGAATATATCGATAATAAAAATACCATGAATTTTATGAGATAATTATGATATAACAATGAATTAAAAATATTTAAAACCTATTTATAAGTCAAGTATGTTTTTATAGAGTAAAATAAATAATTTAAAAATAATACGTTATATTTTGAAAACCATTATGTATATATTTTGAATCTAAGTTAAATTGTACTAACATAAAATATATTTTAGTCCTTTTCAATTAATTATGCATTCATAAAAATAAATTGGGATTTATATTTCAAGTAAACTCAGAAACAATATTATTTTTATAAATAAATCAATAACTGTCATTGAGATCATTTCATTATATGATTTTTTTGTAAAGTCATTTTTATACATTAAGCACGAATTTTTCTAAAAGCCAATATTCATTGTATTTATCATAATTATATTATACATAACTTCATTTTTATTTCTGATAAAATGAATTCCATTTATGGAATAAAAATTTTAAAATTTATTTATCATGAAAATTTCATTTTTTCATAAAAATAGGATATCATGCAAAAAATTTATCTTTTCATAGTAAGGGATATAATACATTAAAAATGGTTTAAATAAGGGATAGAGATTCTAATATCATAAAAACTTTATATTTATCTAATTTTTTGAGTGTGATTAGACCTCCCCACTATTTAACATTGATAATTTCCCAAATTTAACTAAATATCTATGAGAAATAAATTAATGATTTATAAAATTTATCAATATTTACGTGAGTGTTGCTCCCCTTGCTTCAAAAAAGGAGCATATTATCTTCACTTATTCATAGAATTTGACCACCATAGCTTGCTCAAGATCTAACCAAATAACTTACCCATACTCTTTTTCACATTTTCTCTCACCAAAATACTAACTTAATAATTATTAATGTGTAAACCAACAGATGATACAAAATAGAGAGGTAATTTTCTTTACTAGTCTATTTGAAGTTTATTTATTCCATTAAATTTGTCTGAAAATTTTATATCCATGTTAACATAATTTTATCATATTGTCTAATTAACTAAAAAATTATATCATCATTACATCCATTTTTTATCTCCTTTCCATCCAGTGTAAAAATGAGTAATTCTCTCATGTGCATGTGTGTGCTACCGCCCCCATAAAGCATTGAATTTCATTTTCCATTTTTAACTCTCCAAGATAGTAATATTGGTTGATTTAAGGAATATATTGGATATATAGTATATTTATTACTATATAAACAAAAAATATTATTTACCATTATTTTATTCTGTTAGACGAAAAATTAAATCACCATTCATTCATAAGTGCGGACTACAACCTCCCCAAACTGATGTAATTCATTACTCACCACCACATTACATTTATGTTAAAAAAATATGATTAAAAAATACTATATTTATAAATGTATTAATATTATATACATAGTTAAATCCACATTATGGTTCAAGGATTGGAATCACCCAATCTAAATAGGTGTGGAAAAAAATAGTTGACACATGAATATTTATTTAAAAAGGAATTGATGATAAATGTGTACATAGAAATAATAGGGGAATAATATATAATAATATATGAATGATTATTATTTTCAAATAAATTTATAATAATTATAAATTTATTAAAAAATACTATAATGTGTGTATGAATCATGGCGAGACATGAGGTAAGGGTTTATGATACACTATCTCTTTTTATCAAGATTGTTTATATTTAAATTTTCATTATGGAAAATTGTTGGTTTTTTCTCACCAAACCCCATGTGCTTATAATACATTGCTTATTTATAGGATTTTAAGGTATATTTTATATTTTTCTCCAATTTATTAATCAAAAATTAAAATAGGATCCTTTTTATAAAATATGACATTATACATATTTATTGGTCATGAATATTTTATATTATATCCTTATTATTTATAATGTGAATGAATATTATTTTATATAAACCAATCATTTTTCCAAGAAATTATAAAATATATTTTTGTTAAATTTCAATGTACTAGAAGGTAATCAATAATAAAATTCCATGTGTATTATATTTTACATTATAAAAATATTTGAAAACTGTCATTTTTTAACATCTACAAAAAAATAGATTTTCACATCAGCATGTTCATTCTTGGTTATAGTGATTACATAAAATAATCTATTATATTTAAAAGTAAAATCAGCATACCATCATTTTTTAATTTTTTGTTTTTATAAATCTTATTAAAAAGAATAAAATATATCTTCTTGTTTTTCCAAGAAACATTATATTTAGTTTTTAATATTTTTCATAACTTTCAACATCCTAAGTGGAATATTAAACATCATTAAGTATATAATATAATGAAATAGTATATTTTATTTTTATATATGGATTATTATGATGATATTATAAAGAGTTTTTTATGAAACTCATTTTTTTACCAAGGGTTAATTAAGATATGATGACATAATGAATGTTTTTTATCTTTTATCACTCTTATTTATTTCCTTCATTATGTTATGGGAGAGTCTGAAATTATATATAACTCAAATGCATTGTGAAAAATCGTAATATCTATAACACCCTAACCCTAGTTTCCTAGAGTCGGTGCATTATTATATAATATTGGTATGATCACAACAGATCAAATCCTAAAAACCGACCAGTTTAGTATCCTTGTAAATACTAGATACATTCATAAGTTTTCATTTACATTATAAAATGAAAACCTACAACAACATTGTCCCCATAGGTGACACTCATGTCCCTTAGACTATCACTGTAGGTCAGTCATAATATATTTCTTCGCATCCTGTGAAAAATAAAACATAAAAAGGGGTAAGCTCATATGCACAATAAGGATAATAATATAGTGAAATCATTCATAAATAAGCATAAACATTTAAGGAAATGTATATGAATAAAATAAAATCATTTTAAACCTAAAATTCAGAATAATATAGAAAATATAAAATCAAATAATTCCATTTATATATTCACATGGATATTCTAGTAGTCTAATAATCACCTGCAACATCAATAACCACTTTCATAATGATGGAATGCATAATGCCAGAATTCATTACCACATAGTCAAGGCCTTGTGCCATGACTAAAAATAATATTTTGTCAAGGCCTTATACCAAGACACTAGTTTGTCTAATAGTACATACCGATGAATTGAGAAGCTATAATGGGCTCCACTAATCACTTATTAAGTCCAATGCATTCCTAGTACAAAAATGTTTAAACATAACAGAAACATTCTTATTAAAACTAGCATATGAAATGTAAATACTTTATCTATAAACCATGAATGGTGTAAAAATAACACATCTATAGTCAAACATATCACAAAACCTTCAATACAATATGAAATTTTTGTATCACAATAAATCAACATCAAATAAGCTTGAAATCCATCAAAGGATGTTGACATAGATGAAATCAAAACTTTTTTTTAGAGAAACAACTCTTTCTATTTTGAAATAATTTAAAAGTCATATAATTATAAAAAATTTTATTTTGAAAATATTCCAATAATCTTGTATGGTAAGATTACTCGATGTTATAGTGGTGGAAAATAGCCGCACCCTCTGTATAAATAAAAAACATTCTTATATTAATTTTGTCAAAAAGCACATTAAGTACCTTGTTTGGAAAATGATGGAAAGATTCCCTTAAAAGACATATAAGGTCAAATATAGTTATAAATGACATTAACCCATTGTCTATTAAATAGTAAAAAAGTTTTTAAATACATTTAAATTATACATGGATGTGGATGATAAAGAGGTCCCAGTAGATACTTAAGTAGAAACAACCACATATAATAAAGAGATTGTTCAATTAACCCTTAACTTGTACTTTTCCATGGTCTAGGGTAGGTTAAAATCCTGTATAATATTTAAATAATTGTTATTAATTTATACAATAACCATATACAATAATATGATATCATATATGATATTCTAAAATTGTTTTATTAATGATATTTTTGTAGTATCATCGTTTTGGGTGTTAACTGGTTCATTTTCATTTATATGATTTGTTACATAAGTAATGATTATTATGGATAGGATGTATCTTATTCATATTAACAATTTTAATAAGGATTTAAAAATTATTTTTAATTATCAAATAAATATTAGTCTTGAATGGATATGATGGGGAATGAATCTCTTCGTGTTTGTGGAGACGGTAATCCGTACGTACGCACGAGCGACCAAATCATTAAATTAAAATTAAAATCATTTATAATTGGATGGTATATCATATATACAGAATATACTCATGTTAGAGTTATTATTTACATCATTTATAATCATTATTATACCCATCAAAATGATTATGTGTTTGAATAACAAAGTACACAACAACGTAGAGACGGTAAGTCGTACGTATGAATGTCTGGTGACTCTATCATTCATATGACGGATAAAATTATGAATATGGATGTACAATTTTTATAATATTGTCACAGTATATAGATTATACTGGATTTATTATTTTATAATGGAAACAACAAAGAAAGATGAAGTGGAAGAAGAAAATAACTTGAAAGAGGTGATGAAATATTTACCTCTTCTTCGTATTCATCATTTTGATATTATAAAAAGGGCTCCTTATGTTAGTTTTATGAAAAAAGTAAATCATCTAAGATTATGGTAGGAAATTTGGGAGGTTATTTGGGTTGGTTTTGGCTGATCCAAATGGCTTTTGAGGTGAGAAATTAGGAGAAGGGGAAGTGCCCTTTTATAAGAGAGGTGACGTTCACTTTAGGAAAAGCAAGAAATATTATATTATAATAAAATTATTTTCGGTTTATAATGGCCAAAAATCAGTTATATCGAGGATATGGTGGGGAGGGGTCGAAAAACACTCATCAAATTGGTTTTAGATAGGTTTAGATCATCATATTAACCATATCCTTTAGATTTAACTCTTTTGTAAATAGTTTGATATTTACCATATTTCTTTGTTTTTTTATATTATATGGTCAATAAACATACTATAACAATGAAAGAGAACCGAATGTGGTTAATTATTAATATATATAACTTTTTCTATGTCTTTTGGCCGATCCTTAGATTTTTATAAATATTATATCCAATAATAATATAGTATTTGTTTTAAAAACTCAATTATGTCAATTTTGACACTATTTAGTATATGATTTTTTAAAGCCATAAAAACTTTATCACTTCGAATAAAATTTATTTAACCAACCCTAACATGTCATATTATCCTATAAAATTACTTTAATTCATTAAAAGTCTCAAATTATATTTATTTTGATATTTATAATATCAATTATTTTAACCATTCATTAATAAGGTAATGACTGCATCATCATTGTGTCATAAATAAATTTAATTATTTAATGTCTAAAATTTATAAATAAAATACCATTAGGTATTAAATCGTTTTATCTTGCTAATGAATATTTATAGTCAGATTTATCTTATATATAACCCTATATTAAAAAGGGTTTAGTTGTTAAACTTTGATTTTAACTCTTTTAACTCTTCTTTAAGTAAAATAATAATAAATTCCCTAATCTAATCCATGTTGAAAAAAGGGGATAATATTTTATTATAATGTTGTTTTTGGAAGAACTATACTTATCCTATATAATTAGGACATGTGTTGGGATAATTATGATATCATTTTAACCCTTAATTCCCTATTTACATTTTATCATGATAAATAATAGTCAAAAGTAATTATTCCCAAAAAATTATTTTCATCTTATTGAACCACATTTTATTTATTGATATTAACCTTTTCTCTTAGATTTTTGAAATTAAATTTACATAAGTGGTAAAATTACGTTTTATGCAAATTTTCAAATACTCATCGGAGGTGGGTAAAAGACGGTAAAAAGTTCAATAAAATATTTATATATCAAAACTTATCATAAAATGACTCCAATGAATTACATTGAACATATATATATATATATATATTAGGTATATATTTTGACCTAAAATAAAATAAAATAAAATGACTAGTTATTTAAATAAAAAATTAGTTTTAACCAATAACACATTGTTTTTCACTATTCATCAAAAATCGAATGTTTTTAGAAAAATACAATAAAAATCACCCTATCCTAATTTCGATATTCCAAATCCAAAAATGAAACCCATTTTGAAAGATAATATTTATAAAATTCAAAAAGTGAATATTACTATTCATAATGATTAATTTTATTGGTTGCGGTGTGTTAGAATCTCGAAGTTGTATACAAGGAAAGATATTGCATTATTCAAAGATAAAAAAGTTGTGGATGATTGGCGTGTTACATTCTCTCCTCATTAAAATAATAACATCCCCGGAATTTCTAGAATATAACTGCATAAATAGATTCAGGTGGTTCCTCATCATAAGTTCCTCGAGTTCCCACGTTTTCTCTTCCATCTAATAGTTTCTCCATAGAACGTTTACTAGACGAGTCATCCGGTTTCTCAGTACTTGTTCTCTTCTATCAAGAATCTTGACAGGATCTTTAGGATAATATAGATGATGTTCTAGTTCAATTTCCTCATAGATGAGTACATGTGTTGGGTCAGGCATGTATTTTTTCAATAGTGATACGTGGAACGTATCATGAACTTTGGAGAGACTTGGCAGCATTACCAAACGATAAGCTACAACTCCAATTCGTTTTATAATATCAAAAGGTCCAATGTACCTAGGAATCAATTTACCCATCATACCAAGAAGTATAATACCCTTCCATGAAGATACCTTCAAGAAAACATGATCTCCTACCTGAAATTAAAAATGGTTCCTTTGGTTATCGGCATAGCTCTTCTTCCTACTTTGAGCTTCTTTGATGTGGATTTGGATAACCTTAACCTTTTCCATCATTTCCTAAACAAGTTCTAGGCCTACGAGCTTTCTTTCACCAAAATCATCCCAACATGTTGGAGTGCGACATCTCATTCCATATAACACTTCATATGGTGACATCTGAATACTTGATTGGAGGTTATTATTATAGAACAATTATACCAGAGGTAAATATTGATCCAAAATACCATGAAAGTCACGTGAGCAAGATCTCAACTTATCTTCTATGGTTTTAATAGTCTTTTCTGATTTTCCAATGTTTTGAGGGTGGTAGGCAGTGCTCAAACGAAGTTCAATATCAAGGGGCTTCTGATGACTTTTCAAAATCATAATGTAAAATGTGGATCATGCTCAGAAACAATAGATAAGGTTACACCATGGAGTCTAAAAACTTCATTAATATATATTCTTTCAAGACGTTCAAGTTGTAAATCATCTCTTATAGCAAGAAAATGTGTAGAATTGGTATGATTATCAACAATGATGCATATTGCATCATTCCTTCTAGAAGCTTTTGGTAGCCCCATGAAAAAGAACATCGTAGTATTATCCCATTTCCACTCAGGATTGGGAAGAGGCTGCATGACTCTTCTAGGCTATTTCCTTCCAACTTTCACTTGTTGACAAAACATACATCATGAAAAAACATCAACAATCTCCCTCTTCATGTTCTCCCACAAAAAATTTTCCGTCAAATCTTTATACATCTTAGTTATACTAGAGTGTATTAAGAAACTGGATCTATGAGCGTCATCCAACAATATTTTTAGATCAGGTATGTTAGTAACACAAATTCTCTTCACAAATTTAAAATTTTCATCTTCATATATGAAGTCACTCAATCTTCCATTCTTCACAGATTTAATTTTCTTTTGAAATTCCTCATCATTAGTCTGAGAACTTTTTATCTTTTCTCTTAAATACGGTTTGGAAACCCTTTGAAAAATCATTGAAGTTTCACCTTCAATGGTTTTTGTCATATCCATCTTTACTAAATCCATGTATATAGGATAATTCTCAACACTTATCTTGTTTTAAACTCCATGATATTTTCTGCTCAACGAATTTTCCACCTTATTTTCCTTCCCTATGTGGTAGTGTATAGTGAAATCATAATCTGTGAGCAGTTCAATCCATCATCTTTGACTTATGTTGAGTTCTTTATATGAGAAAATATATTTCAAACTCTTGGGATCAATATAAATATCACATTTTTCACCATAGAGATAGTGTCTCATTACTTTCAAAACAAAGATTACAGCTTCTAACTCAAGAAAATTAGTAGGATAGTATTCCTCATGAAATTTTAGATATCATTATATATAGGCAATAACTATATCATTCTGCATATGGACACAATCTAGTCCTTTCATTGAAGCATCACTATAAATAACAAACCCATAGTTCCCTGATGGTAGAGTCAAGATATGAGAATTGACTAAGCATATATTCAATTCTCCAAAACGTTCTTCACACTCTTATGTCCAAACAAATTTAACCCCTTTTTGTGTGATCATGGTAAATGGGTTATCCAATCAGGAAATATTCTGGACAAAACGTTGATAATAATCTGCTAAACCAATCTAACTACGTACCTCATTTATATTTGTCAGTGCTAGCCATTCTTGGATTTCCTGGGTTTTTGAAGGATCAGTAGAGATTCCGTCCTTAGAAACAATATGTACAAGAAACTAAATCTCCTGAATCCATAATTCACACTTGCTAAATTCCCCATATAATTCATTTCTTCTAAGAGTCCTTTGGATAATGAGAAAGTAATTTTCATGATCTTTGTAACTTTTTTAGTATACAAAACTATCATCAATAAATACTACTATAAAGACATCAAGATATTTCTTGAAAACTATATTCATTATATCCATGAAGACAGAGGGTGAATTAGTCAATCCAAAAGGGATTACTATAAACTCGTAATTCCCGTACATGGTTTGAAATGCTATTTTTGTAATTTCTTCCTGCTTCACAGACAACTGATGAAATAAAAAACAAAGGTCAATATTTGAAAAATATTGAGCTCCATTAAGTTGGTGGAATAAATCAATAATGAGTGGTCGGGGGTACTTGTTCTTTATTGTTATAACATTGATCTCCCTGTAGTCAATGCATGACCTCATAGCTCCATCTTTTTTCTTAACAAAAAGAACAGGGTATCTCCATAGAGAAACACTAGGTTGAATAAATCCCTTATTACTCAATTCCTCTTGTTGTTTCGTTATTTCCACTAGTTCCACAGTGTCCATTCTATAAGGGGTCTTCGGTATTGGCCTTGAACCAGAAATTAAATCAATGGAAAAAGAAATTTCTCATTCTGGAGGATGTCTAGGTAAATCCTCTGGAAACACATCAACATATTATTGCACAATAGGTACATATTCTATTAGATCATTCCTTTCCTCACCCATAGTTATTAAATTTTCTTCCTCCCCAATAATTGAATTTAGTAGAGCTGCTGGGGGTGGATCATGATAAGAATTAGGTTGTGACATTTCTAATATAAATATAAGGTACTCCTTATCATAATCAAGAATTGTAACCTCTTTCTTCTTAAAATTAATTTTTGAATCATGTTCTGAAATCCAATCAATACAAAGGATTATATCAAATTCAATCATGGACATGATGATGATATCAGCAGATAAAGAAAATTTATAATCCCTAATGGGAACTGATTCAAAACATATTGTTGAAATGATACTTCCCTTAAAAGTTTTGACTGACAACTCCTTTTTTAAATAAAATTGGGAATATCTAATTTTCATAGCAAACTAGGATGATATAAACAATGCGAAGATCTAGAATAAAAAAATCATTGGCTAAACTTGAGGAAACAATTAAATTATATGCCACCACATCTTTTGAATATTCAACCTCAGCAGTAGTAATTGAATATTCTTGGCCTTTCTCCCTTCCCATTTTCTGATATATGTTCCCTTGGAACGTAGGACATTGATTTTCATAATACCTCTTTTTTCTGCAATTTTACAATTCAATAGCCTCATTCTACCCCTTGCAATCCCAGGCATCAGCGCCTTTTTCACCACACTTGTAACAGACTCCCATTCCCTTTAGTAATGTACCAAGGTGTTTATTCCCACATTTTCCATAGGATGGATATTCAAATTTTCGCGTCTTCCCCTTATTTCCATTTTTAGAGTGTTCAGAAGATCTCTTTTTCTCTTTCTTGACACTAAATTTGTAACACATGGATAATTCCTTTTCTGTCTTGATAGTACATGAGACATTATCATCGTATGATAAGAATGATTGTGAGACTAATGCTTGCTAGAAAAATTGTTCTAACCCATCAAATAATTGATCAATCATACTCATTGGGTTATGTATATAATATGTTTCATGCCTTTATATCCTTGTAATGTTATCCTCATAATTTGCAGCAATATCATCCTCTTTTTTCCTCAGACTCAGAAATTGCCTTTACATATCCCCTCAATGTTCAGGAAGAAGGTATTTTTCTATGAAAATCACATTAAACTTCCTTTATTCCATTTTCGATGCTTCTTCATCTTCATTTTTTTTGGATTAATGACCATCATTGATCTGCATCTCCCGTGAGACGATAAACTACCATGAAAACGTTTTCCCTTTAGCTACTCCCAAAAGCATGAAATATTTTCTCAAAGGAATTTATCCATTTCTCAGATACTACTTCATTTTTACATACATTGAATGTTGGTGGTTTTTTCCTCATGAAACAGAATAACATTGATCCTCTTCATTATGGATCAGGGTGCTCTATACGTGTAAGGTTATTATTCATAACCTGTGTGTGTTTTCCGAGTATGGTGATAAGATGATTAACACAAGTAGTATCACCAACTTCACTATAAATATATTGAGTAGGAGGGAAATACATACATGTATTACTTTCATTGATATAGTTTCAATTCCTTCTAATAGGCACCATTTTTAAACAATAGCATACACTAGATTAGTTTATGAATCACAATACATAGTTCTGAACTTGTAAAACACTTAACATAAATTAAACAGTTTTATGGATATCATCTATAATCATAAAAATGTTATCTTTTAAGAGGTATATACTCATAAACCCTTCAAATTTTTTTTAAAGAAATTGATAATTATCGTAAGTATATCCACCACGAGTTCCGTATCCTAGATTGCAGCAAGGTCCGTTGTTGTGCACCAGTTCCCATTCGAGTCTAGATCAAAGCGGTGTTTTTAGGTTTTACCCCTAGGTACATCTATGCCAGAGTTGCCTTGACCTAATTGTATGTAGATAAGGATGTATTTCTTGGAAAACTCACCAAATCTTTATAGTGAAAAAATTCTAGGGAGTTCTTCTATACTAATCCTCAAAGTCTTTCTTAGGGTAATGTTCTATAATCAGAGTTATTATAAGTCTAGTGTACAAGGTTTTTACTAAACTTCCTCTGATACCAACTATACATCCCCGACCCCAGTTACCTAGAGTCGTTGCATTATTACATAACATTTTCATGACCACAAAGGATCAAATCCCAAAAGACCAATCTGTTTAGTAGCCTTGAAAATACTAGATACATTCATAAGATTTACATTACATTATAAAAATAAAAACTACCACATCCTAGTCTCCATAGGCCACACTCATATCCATTAGACTATCTCTCTAGGTAATTCATACTATAATTCTTCACATCCTGGGAAAAATAAAATATAGAAAGGGGTGAGCTCGGATGCATAGTAAGGATAACAATATAGCGGAATGTTTCATAAATAAGCATAAACATTTAAGGAAATGTATAAGACTAAAATAAAATCCTTTTAAAATTAACATTTAGCAGAATATGGAAAAGATAAAATAAAATAATTCCATTTAATTATTCATATGGATATTTTACTAGTCGTATAATCACATGCAATATCAATATCCACATTCATAATGATGAAATGCATAATTCCAGACATCATAACCACATAGTCAAGTCCTTGTGACAATACTACAAATAATATTTTGGCAAGGCCTTATGCCAAGACTCTAGTTTGTCTTATTAGATATCCTGATTCATCTAGAAGATATAGCAGGCTCCACCCATCACTTACTAAGTCCAATTCATTCCTCATACGAAAAGGATTAAACATAACATAAACATTTATATTAAAACTAGCATACGAAATGTCAATACTTTATCCATAACCCATGAATAGTGTAAAAATAACACATCAAAGTCAAACATATCACAAAACCTTCAATAAAATATAGAAGTTTTGTATCATAATAAATCAACTTCAAATAAGCTTAAAATCCATCAAAGGATGTTAACATAGATTAAATCATAACTTGTTTTTCAGAAATATCTCTTTCTATTTTCAAATAATTTAAAATTCATATAATTATAAAAAAAATATTTTGAAAATATTCTTCTAAGCTTCTAAGGGAAACTTAGACGATTTTATTATAGTGGAAAATAGCCCCACCCTCCGTATAAGTTAAAAAATAATTCTTACATTAATTTTCTTGAAAAGGAAATAAAGTACCTTATTTGAAAATGATAGAAATATTCCGTTCGCAGACTTATAAGTTCCAAAAAGGGTATAAAATACTTTTACCAATTGTCTATTAAATAGTAAAAGTTTTTTGAAATAATATTTATAGAAACATAGATGTGGATGATAAATAGGTCCTAGTAAATACATACGTAAAAACAACCTTTGATAATAAAGAGTTTGTGAAATTAACCCTTACCTTGTTATTTTCCTTGGAAGAGGGTTATTAAACCTCTTTTATAAGGGAAAAATAATATTTATTAAATTATACAAGAACTATATATAATAATATGATATCATATATGATCTTCTAAGATTTCTTTGTTAATGATATTTCAGTAGTATCATCCTTTCAGCTGTTAACTAATATGTTTTCCTTTATATGATTTGTTACATAAGTAATATTTGTTAAGGATAGGATTTATCTTATTCATATTCATAATTATATGAAGTATTTAAACATTATTTTTAATCATCAAATGAAAATTACTATAGAATGGATATGTCGGGGAATGAATCTCATCGTGTTCGGAGAGAGGGTAATCTGTACGCACGCACGAGCAACAATATCATTATTTTGATATTAAAATAATATATAATTGGATGTTATATCATATATATAGAATAATTATCATGAAATATGTATTATTTACATAATCTATACTCATTATTATATTCATCCTAATGATGATGTGTTTGAATAACAAACTACACCATGATGTTGAGACGGTAAGCCATACAAACGCACATATGGTGCCTTTTTCATTCATATGATTGATTGAATAAAGAATATGGTTTTAAAATATTTATAATAAAATCATAGTATATATATTATACTGGATTTATTATTTCATAATGGAAACAACAAATAAATAGTAAGTGGAAGAAGAAAATAACTTGAAAGAGGTGATGAAATATTTACCTCTTCTTTAGGTTCTTCCTTTTGATTTGATCAAAAGGGATCCTTAGGTTGGATTTCTGACCAAGGTAAGTCCTCTAAGATGAAGGGAGAAATGCTTAGAGGATTTTTGGGTAGGGTTATTTCAAGACAAATGGAATTTGATGTGTGAAATTAAGAGAAGGGGAAGTACCCTTTTATAAGAGAGGTGGGGGTCACTTTAGGAATGGTTTGAAATATTATTTTATATGAAAATATTTTTTCGATTAATAATGGCACTAAAATGAATTATTTCATGGAAAGGGTGGGTATGGGTCAAAAACCACTCAACCAATAGGTTTTATATAGGTTTAGGTTATCATATTAACCTTATCTTTTAGATTTAACTTTTAGTTAAATAGCATGACATTTACAATGTCTCGTTGTATTTTTATATTATATGGTTAATAAACATACTATAAAAATAAAAGATAACCCATTGTGGTTAATTAATAATATATATATATCCTTATCTAAGTCTTTTTCTTGATCCTTATAATTCTATTAATATTAATTCAATTAATATTATAGCATTTGTTTTAAAAACTCAATTATGTCAATTTTGACACTATTTAGTATTTGATTTTTTTGAAATCCATAAAAACTTTATCACTTCGAATAATATTTATTTAGAAAACCCTAACATGTCATAGTTACCTATAAAATTAGTTTAATTTATTAAAAGTCACAAATTATATTTAATTGGATATTTATAGTATCAAATATTTTAATCTTTCATAAATAAGTTAATTACTACATCATCATTGTGTCATAAATAAATTTAATTATTTTATGTCTTAAAATTATAAATAAAATACCATTATGTTGGAATTTTTTTTCTTTTTAATAGAAATTTATAGTCTAATTTATCTTATTTATTACCCTATATTAAAAATGGTTTATCTATTAAACGTTGATTTTAGCTCTTTTAACTATTCTTTAAATAATATAATAAAAAATGTACTAATATAATCCAAGTAGACCAATGGGGATTATATTTTATTCGTAATGTTATTTTATGTCGAATTATACACATCCAATACAATTAAGACATGTGATTGTGTAATTATGATATCATTTTACCCTTAATTACCCTTTTTACTTTTAACCACGGTAAATAAAAGTCAAAAGGTACTATTCCCCCAAAATTATTTTCATCTTATTGAACCAAATTTTAATTAATGATATTAACCATGTTTCTCAGATTTTTGAAATTTAATTCACAGAAGTAGAAAAATTACGTTTTATGAAAATTTGAAAATGCTCATAGGAGGTGGGTAAAAGATGGTAAAAAGTTCAATAACATTTTTATATATCTAAACATGTTATAAAATGTATCTAATGAATTTAATTGAACATTTATTGGTATTATGTATCTATTTCGACCAAAAAAATTAAAATTAATTAACTAATTATTTAAATAAAAATTATGTTTGAACCAATAAAGTAGTTTTTTCAATATTCATCAAAAATTTAATGTTTTCAGAAAAATACCAAAAATTGACCATAACATAATTTTGATATTCTGAATCCAAAATTGAAGTCCATTATGAAATATAAAATATATAAAATTTCAAAAATTGGGTATTAGTTTTCATAAGAGCTAGTTTGATTGGTTGCGGTGTGTTAGAATCTCGATCTTGCGTACAATGCAAGCTCTTGCATTGTTAAAAGAGAAGAATACCATGGAAGCTTGGGGTGTTACAATAACTCATGATATAAAAGGAATGGTAATGGAGATTAAACATAATTCATCATTGGACTCTATCATCTATCACTACGGTAATGGGTATTGAACCCAATCCACTATGTGAATCATACAACTATCATTATGGGAATGGAGTGTTAACCCAATCCACAATGGGAATTTTTTCAATCATATATTCTTCAAAATGATTCTTGATTAATTAAATATTTAATTTGATTATGTGTATGAAAAAAACTAAAGTCGAATTCTTATGATATGCTTTCATATCTCATGATTTTTTATTTTTGTATTCATCGCCATTAATAATCATGTCTTTTCATATGACAAATCATTAATGAATGGCTCAGGTTTTATAGTCTATGACAAGTTAGATATGTCCTTCACAATTTATGATCAAGTTCTCATACCATTATAATTATCTAATTCTCATTTATGATCATTTATTTACATCTCTCATTATTTCCCTTATTAAACATTTTTATTCACCCTTTCCCATGTTTCCATTTCCCTAGGTCATGAAGAAAGTTTTTATGTAGATTATTTCATGGAAGATTTCTATTTGATTAGAATGTCGATGTATTTGTTTAATTTATTTCACGAAATATGTTTATTATGTACCTATTCTTTAAATACCCTAATCCTTTAAGATACTCAAGCGAGTATTATAGTAATATATATTAAATATTCATCAAAAATGATTTAATATTTATGTATTTTATGCTTTGTAAGGTCAATGATAATAGATAAAAAAGTTTTTAATTATGTTTTTACATCAATAGATATAATAATTTATCATTAAAAATAAAAAAAATCATGTTTTGGGTAGGAGTAAAGAGACAATGAATCCACTTATCTCAAAAGTGCTTCTTCTAAAGAATCTCACCTCTAGCTATAAGTTATGGGTTCCCCTTATAACACCCTATTATGTTTAATGGATAAAATTAATAAATGTTACAAACCATGTAAATTAGTATCACATTTATTCATTGGTGTTTACCTTATTAGAACTCCCTGGATAAGAAATGATGTCTTTGAGTAGTATATGGATAGGGGGCATCTAAGGATGTTTCTAAAGTTTTGTGAGTGAGTAAAAAGAACAAAAAAAATATGTGTTTGATTATTGGGATATTTACTACTCTAATGACCCATTCAGCCATGTGGGTGGGCCCCATGTAAGGGAAAACATGTTTCTATGGAGAAATAGTAGTGTCAAGTGGTCCAAACCCGATGATCATATTAAAAAAGTGGGGTGAAATTATTTTCATAGGGTCCCAATTGTTATAATTGTATCCTAGCATTACCCATCTAGAAGTGAAATGGAACTCTCTAGGCTGAGATTTAAATACCAGAATATGGACTTTGAGCTTTATAATGGGTATAATTTAAAACCACATTAATTCAAAGGGATAAAAATGATATATTTTACTACCCATGTCAAAAAGTTACACATTTATTTTCAAGAGCCTTCAAGATTAAAAAACCATAGTTGTAAGGGTTTTTTCAATGGTAGATTAAGGACATCAGACATCATGGGATTTTTCTCAACATGTTTGTGAGTGTGTATAAATAACACTGAAAGATCATGTTCTAGATAGTAGGTTTAGTAGTCAATCTTTGTCCCTATGAAGTAACTTTTATAGTCACTATAAGGGGCGATATTGTTTTTTGGAACAAATGGTACCACATAGAAGTAAAATATATAAGGAACATTTTTAAAAAGGTGACATACATGTACAGTTAATGGGGCCACCTTTTCATTCCAATATAATTTAGGTTTGATTAAAGAAAATATACCTGGAAAAATAACTATAAGATCCTAGTAAGGAATCTATATATATGATTTTTATAAATAGAAATTGAGAATAAAAGAGTGGATAATACATTATAAATCCATACCTTTGATCATTAGTCTAAAACATTAATGAATCAAAAGGACAAAGATTCAGAAATAAGTGAATCAAAATATTCAAATATGAAATTTATCTAGTATGAGAAACCTAGAAAAAAGGTTTAAATGAGTGTTTTAGGTTAGGTTTAAGGTATAAAATATAATTTTCATCCTCCTTAAATTTTATGGACGACTAGGCTACGTAGTTTTTCAAAATGTACCGCAACTATATATGTGAAACTTTACAAAAAAAATTAGGGATGTATGGTTTCATCACATATTTTTCTAAACTATGAACCCTAAACATTCAACTATACATAATAAACATTTCAATATAGTTCGTCACATGGTTCATCCAATTATTATTCCATCCATGTTTCTACCTCAATGCCTACACCACACTCTACATAGTTACTTGGGAGGACAACACGATTTACCATAACCATGCATCAACCATGTCCCCTGAATTATCTATCCAAAACTCACAAAAACCATTATGAACCTCTCGAATAATTCACAAAACACTTAATCACTTAAAAATAATTTATAAAATTAAATAATGCCTAAAATTTACTTGGTTTTATAAACCAGTCATCATTATAGATTAAACTGAACATGTATTAAACATGAATTCATATAATACATAAATAACTCTTTCTACAGTAATTACACCCTAGTAATCAAACAAATGGTCTTAAAAGTTATAAAAATATTAATTTTAACCTTTAATAAGAGACCATACTTTATTATAAAAGAGTCTACCTTCAATAATTTTATTAAAACATGAAATATATAATAAAATAGTGAATAAAAACATTCATTAACCATCCAGAATAATATTATCTTCTTTATATAGTAATCATGATGAAATATAAACACTTAAACATAAATAAATAAGTAGAAACTCACACAAAAAATTGATAATATCACGGAATCCTTCTTTATATTCAATAAGAGCATAAAACGTTATATTATAAGTATTCTTACATCAAGAATTAAGTAAATGAATATTTTATAAACCACTTGGTTTCCTTCATAATCCACGACTCCATTTATCCTTAACTAACCTCTATAACTAAATATTTCTCTTCTTCCTTTTATCCTTTATCAACTCGACACCCTAGTTATGTTATATAATAAATTCGTAATTCAAATTTAAATTTCAAATTCACATTCCAATAAATAAATTCATCATAGACTTCTCCGACATTATTTCAATCCGTTGAATCACTTATGATTTAATAGTCCCCTTTTATGTGGTTTATGAACTTTAGATATTTCTTTTGAGAAGAAATTATATAAATAAATGATCCAAAATGGGAAACAACTTTAAAATATACGTTTCTATTAATTATAAAATTATTTAATCAATTACAGAATGTAAATATCTAGTATAGAAATATATTTTTTTTCTTTTTGATGCATTTCACACACTTCTATAAAATTATTCACATAACTATTTTCAGGCTACATGGGTCTTGTGTTAAGATCTTCATAATACATGAATGATCTCTTAGTAATTGTAATCTCTAGGGGAACGAACTTTTCATGGACACATATAAAGGGTTGTGGTATGACTTTCCAGAGTGCAATAACCTACATCGTAGAATATTCAATTTTCTAGCACTAAATAGTGTAATCATAAAATTTCATGGATTTTATATTTTAATTTGATATATATTTCTTGAATATATTTATTGAAATCCAAATATTCTAGTAAATTTTCATCTGATGTAACTTTTCATTATGGAGTGATAAATTCTGGCTTCAAAATATTTTAATCATAAGTAGCACCATCATGGCGTAATGGTATCCATTATTGTTTGACCAAAACTGCAACCCCATAAACTAGTCCAAAACATAGAATTATTTTATCAAAATTCATTCTACGATCTTATATGCCTCCAAATATACTTTTCATCATTTTTTTCAACATTATTATTGTTAATTTAAATGTGACTTATTCATTCATTTCACAGAAATAAATTCCCATTGGAGAGACACATTCTCTTGGGGGTACATTCATCATTATTCTCTTAGTATCAATAATCTCACTAAAAATACAGGTCTCAAAAAGGAAATAGATTACTTAATATGATGAAAAATGTTATCTGACATGGATTGTTGGTGAAAGATGTTTCACACCTTTGATATCCTATGAAAAGGGGTGCACAGCTGCATAATCCAAAATATTCAAAATTTCTCATTATTAGTTAAAATATTTTGAATGATAAAATGAACATAAATTTATATTCAAGGGTTTATTTTTCCTCTAGTATATTTCAAATTGAATCAAAAAAAATTTACTATACCACTATCTATTATATATTCTTAAATTATGTATTTTTATAAGTATTATGTGGCATAAATGTATTATAAAATGTATTTTAAATTTGATTATTGATTCTATGAACTACTCTTGAAAATTATTTCTCACCATATTAATTTTGGATAAGTAACTACAATATAATTCTATTTAAACATGTATCTTAATCAATATCCACTATCACAAAGGGTTTTCATGCACCCCACAAGCATGTTATAAGAACATAAGAATCCAAAAACAACCATCTGGAATTATTTACACAAACATTAGACCAAATAAATAAAAATAATCTTTGAAAAAATAGTGAAATAAATAAACTAGTATATCCAAATCGGGATAAAAGGATACAAAACAAAACATCCAAATACAGAAAGAAGAAACCAAACTGCTACAACTAGTGGTCCATGACCACCCATCGTTGACCAATTCTCCTACTCTTGGAAAACCTAGAACAAACCGATATAGGAAGTTAAAAATAATAGAAGAACCTACAATATAAATATGGAGGATCTAAACACCAAATGGTATAATTATGTTGTAAGCTATTGAGCCGGGGGGTATCCATCATAGTTTATGGATCAATTTTCTACTAGTAAATTCAGATATACTAGTTCAAAAGAATTAATGAGATAACGGGGTCTTCTATTGTTAAACTTGGTGGTAAATATTGATATTTTTTAAAAAGGTAAATAATAACTGTAAATCTTTTTATGTGGAAACAATATTTCTAACTACTAAATTTTTCATTTAAAAACACATCTTTGAATTCTCCTAAGGGAACCAGGTCAGAATACCATTTTTAATAAAATAATTCCTTCTTCATAAATTGAAAACCCACTCCTAAAATCATTTTAAAAAATTAACATTACAAGGATAATAATATAACATGAAATTATGATATTTTACTTTGTATCATTAAATAAATAATCACACCAATGCATATACATGAATAAGTAAGGTAAGTTGTAGAAATCAATTAGATGTAATAATGGAATTCAAACATGGAAACTCATGTTCCATGAAATAATCGAACAATCAGATTCATATGTACATAATGTATCATGTTTAAGTGTTTATTTGAAGTGTCCTAGGAGATTCTTAGATATATTTTTTAATGCATCAAATAAAAGAAAATAAACAATGACTAACTCGACGAAAATGTTGATTCTATCTCAAACAAAATATTATCAACTTGGCGCAAAACATCCACCTCAAATATTATCCATATATAGAATAATAATTTTTTATGGTGAAAGTAATAGGGGTGTGAGTATATAAAATTTTAGTATAAATCTAGGGTCCCTCTACTTGCTAAACAAGTTTCCCCTGACTAATTAATGTGGCTAGTGAGAAACCAAAGCTGCATGGATCATAATTGGGATCATTAATGTAATTGTAACGCCCCGACCACAAAATCCTATAGTCGGTGCATTATTACATAACATTGGAATGATACAAGGAAATCATGTCCCAAAAGACCGATCAGTTTAGTAGCCTTGAAAATACTAGATACATTCATAAGTTTTACATTACATTATAAAATGAAAAAACTATACCAACATTGATTCCATAGACCACACTCATATCCCCTCAGACTATCCCCGGAGGTCAGTCATAAAATACTTCTTCGCATCCTAGGAAAAACAAAACATAGAAATGGGTGATCTTAGATGCTCAGTAAGGATAAAAATATATCGGAAACATTAATAAATAAGAATTAAAATTTTAAGGAATTTATAGAACTAAAACAAAAGCCTTTTCAACATAAAATTCATCATAATAAGGAAAATATAAATCAAAATAATGCTATTTACTTACTCATATTGATATTTTACTAGTATAATAATCACATGCAATATCAATATCCACTTTCATAATGATGGAATACATAATGCTAGACTTTCATAACCACATAGTAAAGGCCTTATGGAAAGACTACAAATATGATTTTGTCAAGGCCTTGTTCCAAGACAGTAGGTTGTCTAATGAGACCAACTGATGCATCAAGGTGCTATAGTGGGATCCACCCGTCACTTACTATGTCCAATGTAATCCTCATATGAAAATGTTTAAAAATAACATAAACATTCATATTAAAAAGAGCATATGAAATGTCAATACATTGTCCACAAACCATGAATTGTATAAAAATATCACTCTATAGTCAAACATAGCAAACAACCTTCAATACAATATGGATGTTTTGTATAATAATAAATCACCTTCAAATAAGATTACAGTCCATCAAAGGATGTTGACATTGATGAGATCAAAACATTTTTTTTTGAAAAATATCACTTTCTATTTTGAAATCATTTAAAATTAATGTAATTATAAAAGAAAAAATTTATTCTTATAATCTTGTAAGGGAATCTTCGATGATGTTATAACAGTGGAAAATAGCCGCAACAGCATTATAAGTTAAAAAATCATTCTTACCTTAATTTTGTAAAAAAGGTCAAAAAGTAACTTGTTTGGAAAATGACGGAATGATTCCTTTAAAAACATATATGGTAAAATAAGGGTATAAATGAATTTAATCAATTATCTATTAAATATTAAAATTGTTTTAAATTAAATTTTTACGAAACATGGATGTGGATGATAAAGAGGTCACATTAGATACTTATGTAAAAAAACCTCTAATAATAAAGAGATTGTGAAATTAAACCTTACCTTGTACTTTTCCTTGGTCATGGAAAGGTTAACATCATGTATAATGGTTAAATAATTGTTATTAAATTATACAAGAATCATATACATTAATATGATATCATATATGATTTTTAGCATTGCTTTGTAAGTAATATCTTAGTATTATCATCGTTTCGAGTGTTAGCTGATTCGTTTTCCATTATATGCTTTGTTACGTGTGTAATGTTTGTTATGGATAGGATGTATTTTATTCATATCCAAAATGATATTAAGTCATTAAACATTATTTTTAATCATCAAATGAAAATTAGTCTTGAATGGATACGATGGGGAATGAATCTCATCGTGTTTGTGGAGACGGTAATCCGTACGTACGCACGAGCTACAATATCATTATTTTGATATTAAAATAATATATAATTGGATGTTATATCATATTTACAGAATAATTATCATGTTATAATTATTATTTATATCAATTACACATCATTATTATACCCATCCAAATAATAATGTATTGAATAACAATTACAGCACGACGTGGAGACGGTAAGGCATATGTACGCATATATGGTGACATGTCATTAAAAGTATGGATAGAATAATGAATATGGTTGTACTATATTTATAATAACATAAAAATATATAGAATATAATGTATTTTTATGTTATAATGGAAACAAAAAAGAAATAGGAAGTGAATGAAGAAAGGAACTTGAAAGAAATGATGAAGTATTTACCTCTTCTTCGGGTTTTCTTTTTCATTTGATCGAAAGGGCTCCTTAATTTTGCTTTATAACTAAAGGAAGGCCTCTAATTTTTATTTAGGATAGTTAATAGGGTATTTGGGAAGGGTTTGGCCATGAAAAAGGGCTATGAAAATGTGAATTAGAGAGAAGGGGGAGTTCCTTTTTATAAGAGGGGTGAGGGGCATCTAAGGAAAAGCTAGAAATATTGTTTTATAATAAAATCATTTTCTATGTATAATGGGTCCAAAATGAATTATTTAAAGTTTAAGGTGGTTATGGGTCGAAAACCACTCAAACAATAGGTTTTATATTGGTTTGGGTCACTATATTAACTTTTTCTTTTAGATTTAACTCTTAGTTTAATAGTTTGAAATTTTCCATGTATTTTTATATTCTTATATTATAAGGTTGATGAACATACTATAAACATCAAAGAGAACCCCAAGTGGTTCATTAATGATACACCTATAATTATATAAGTTTTTTTCCGAACCATATATTTTTAGTAATAGAATATCAATTAATATTATAATATTTATTATAAAAACTATTTTATGTCAATTTTGACACTATTTGGTATTTTGTTTTTTCTAAATTCCTAACAACAGTATTACTTCAAACAAAATTCATCTAACCAACTATAACATGTCATATTAACATATAGAATTTGTGGAATTCATAAAAAGTCTCAAATTACATTTATTAGTATATTTATAGTATCGATTATTTTAATATTTCATTGATTAGGTAATTACTGCATCAACATTGTGTAATAAATAAATTAAATTATTTAATGTCTAAAAATTATAAATAAAATAAAAATATTTAGTAAATATTTCTATATTTCTAATTAATATTTATAGTCAAACTTATCTTATGTGTAACCCTATATTAAAAATGGTTTTGTAATTAATCTTTTCTTTTAACTCCTTTAACTCTTCTTCAAGTAAAATAATAATAAATGTCTTAATCTAATCCACGTGGACCAAATAGGTTCATATTTTATTCCAAAGGTTGTTTTTGGTCGAATTACATTTATCCAATAGAATTAGGACAAGTGGTAGGGTAATAATAATATCATTTTAAAATTGATTACCCTATATACTTTTAATTGTGGTAAATAAAAGTAAAAAGACACTATTCTGATTAAATTATTTTCATCTTATGGAACCACATATTACTTACTGATATCAACTGTGTCTCTCAGATTTTTGAAATTTAACTCACAGAAGTGGTAAAATTATGTTTTATGTAAATTTTCAAATTCTCCTAGGAGGTGGGTAAAAGAAGGTAAATAGTTCAATAAACTTTTTATATATATAAAATTATTATAAACTGACATCAATAAATTACATTGAAATTATTTAGGTATTATATATCAATTTTGATTAGAATAATTTAAAAAAATAACTATTTTGTGTGAACCCGGTTCTTATCTTTTAGGTACGGGTTTCTTCTTTTCTCATTTCAATGAGTGTTGTTGAGAAAATAAGGAAAATGGGGAAAAAATCTTAAATTATGGAAGTACAAGCCATGTACTTTTCTACACGCCGTGTAATTTTGGCCGTGTGGGATGGGTATACAGGGCGTGTGGCCATGTCATTGATTAAGGGTGTAAAAACTGACTACACGCCGTGTAGTGGCCCTTTACACATCTTGTAGTCAGTCGGCAGACGAATAGTATGGTGGTCACTACGGGATAAAGGGGTTATTGCGACGGGTTATTTGCGATGGGGATAAATCCCGTCGCAAATAGTACCGTTAGAAACATATTTGCGACGAGAGCATTTTCTCATTACAAATAAGTAGTTATTTGCGACGGGGAAAGCTCACTCGTCGTAAAAGATTTGGCGCGCAATGCGCGCCAAACCGCCAGAATGTTATTTGCGACAAGAGGTTACCACCCGTTGCAAATAATTGGTGGGGGTAAAAAATATTTGTGACGGGAATGTACCCCCATCGCAAATAGTATGTCGGTAGGTTCTTATTTGCGACGAGACCGGTCGCAAAAAACTATTTAACCATTGACCGTGATAAATTTGGGGATAAATTATTTGCAATGGGAACCATCGAAAATAAAACTATTTGCGACGGGATACCCGTCGTAAATGGTCTCATTGCAAATAAGCTAACCTATAAATACCCCCATCTGTTTTTTTTCATTCATTCTCAAACTCTCTCAAAACTCTATTTTTAGAGTTCACAGTTTTTTATGTTTAATTTTTATTTCTAGAGTTGATATTGAAGTCTTCAACAACTATCAGAGATCAACCTCAGATCAATTTTAAAGGTATTTATGTTCATTTTAATTTAATAATTGTTTTAAATTTTTTATTAGTTTTAATTATTCTTAATTAGGTGTAATTTAATTATGTTTAGATTGTTTTGTTATTTAATAAATTTAAATTATTAGTATTCATTGTCCATAGTTAATGGTAATTAGGAATAATTAATAATAATTAGAAATAATTAATAATAAATAGGAATAACTAATAATAATTAGTCATAATTAGGAATAATTATTAATAATTAGTAATAATTAATAATAAATACTAATAATTAGTAATAAATACCTATAATTAGGAATAAATAGTATTAATTAGAAATAATTAGTAATAATTTGTAATAATTTAGAATAATTTATAATAATTTAGATAATTAGGAAATAATTATGTACAATTATGAAAAATAAGAAAAAACACGAATAATAACTAATAATAACTAATAATTACTAATAATTACTAATAATTATTAACAAACCTCCTCCATGCGCGCAGTAACCTTTACAACTAATCCATTTCATTTTTTTATACATTTAATGATCTATTTATATATATATAGTTATATTTATTCATATATTAATATATATTTATATCTATTTATATATATATAGTTATAACTTTTTATTCATATATTTATTTGTATATTAATATATATGTATAAACTTAGTTTTAAATAAATTTATAAAATATATTTTTTATGTGTATTTATAAATAAATACATACATACATACATACATATATACAACACACACACACACACATAGATATATATATATATATAGTTATGAATGAATACATAGAAATGAGGGGGTGAAAATCCATAGAGAGTGTTAAAACGTCTATAAATTCTAATCTGTAAGACCGTTTCAACTTCAAAACCAGTCAAATCTAAGAACATGAAATGATCTTCGATATGATATGCGGTACATGCCAAACAGACATCCGGATCGGATGTTATATCCATTTGAATGTTAAAATGACCATAACTTCTAATTCAGGAGTCTGTTTCAGCTTTACAATCAGTCAAATCAAAGAACATGAAAGGATCTTCGATATGATATATGGTACAGGTTTATCGGACATCGGGATCAGATGTTATAGCTATTTGCATGGTAAAAAACCAGGGTACCCCGACTAAAAACCCAGTTTTGGAGGCCTTCTGGGCCTTTTTAGCCTCGAAAAAACCTTGGACGGGTTTGACCCATGTTTAATGCTGTAGGGCTCATCGCAGGCTTCGATTTGATATGCTGTTGAGCTCAAACGAAGTCCCGGATCAAAATTTATGGATGTTTGAAGTTTGGGTTTCATTTTCAACTTATTTTTTATCTTTCATTAATTTTTTTAATTTTTTATATTCAAAGAGTTATTAAATGACTATTAATTGATAAAAATTACATAATTACAAATTAAAAATATTTTTAAATTTATTTTATAATCTTCTTTTATTAAATATCTTATAAATTAATATTATATTTCCATAGATCCTTTCAAAAACATATTTATAAAATAAATATTATATTTATATCAATATAAATAGATTATTATATTTCAATATTACTAAATAATTTTTTTAATTTTTTTTATTATTTGCGATGGGCCCGTCGCAAATAGGCTCTTCTAAGAAACTATTTGCGACGAGAAAAGGGCCCGTCACAAATACTTTGTTGCGACGGGCCCGTCACAAAATTGTTTTTTTAACCAGAAATCTATTTGCGACGGGCCCATTTTTCGTCGCAAATAAAATTAATTGCGACAGGCCCATCGCAAAAACATTAGTTGTGACGCCGTTTTCTGCAACGGGTCATTTGAGATGGGGCCCCGTTGCAAAAGGCCATTTGCGACAGGATCCCGTCGCAAATGACCTGTCGCAAATACCTGTATTTCTAGTAGTGGGTGGATAGTGGCTATTTTAATATCTAGAATTTTATAGGTGATTAAATAAAGTTGTAAAACTGTTGTTTGGGATCAGTTCTTGGATCCAGGACCACCCCGGGGGTGTGTTCCTCTATTTAGCCATTTGGCCAGGATACACGAGGGTATGCATTGTTTAATTATGATTTACTTTTTCCTTGAGAGGCATTGTGTGTAATTTGCATGTTTATATGTTGGGCATGGCCCAGTTACTTATTCCTGAGGGTGCTGTTATTCTATAGCCTGAGGGAATGACTGTATTAGCCTGAGGGCATGACTGTATTTTCTTGAGGGGGTGACTGTATTAGCCTGAGGGTGTGACTGTATTAGCCTAAGGGCATGACTGTATTAGCTAGAGGGCGTGACTGTATTAGCATGAAGTTGTGAATGTATTATCCTGAGGGCGTGACTGTATTAACCTGAGGGCATGACCGTATTAGCCTGAGCACAAGATTCTGGTTGGCATGAGGGCTTGGTTCTTTTGAGCACAAAATGTTACTAAATTAAATGATTAATTGAATAATGAAATGGAAATATAACTGGTAAAGTTAGTTACTTTTCAGTACAGCTTAGTTTATTGAATTTTACTACTGTACATCGTCGTTGCATATTCTCACACAGTTGGGCATGGGGCTTAGGTGGGTACCTACTGGGATTTATTTCTCATACCCTGTTTGGGGTCATGCCTTCAGACCCAAACAGATTACATTTCTGAAGGTATGGATAAGGGAAAGGTTCCCTATACTGGAACATGATTGTTGCTGAGTAGGGGAGCATGGGACCAAGATTAGGCTCGAGATGCTACCGGATGATTTGTTTTGTTTTTTGTACCCTTTATTGTATTGTAATGCTGTGTAACATGTTCTGGCTATTTTCTTATAATTTGATGCATGTTGCACCATTACTTATATACTGGTTGGTTATATCTAATGTAGTTGTTTATTTCATTTGATTATGGTTTACTACTTCCGTTGTTGTTGTATGTTTCATTTCATTCCACTGCGCTACACATTGACAAATGAGGGCATAGTTCCCCCTCTATCAGACCTGTTCCCTCGCTGCTAGTCGACAGCCTCTGGTGTTTGGGGAAATGCGCTTGAGGTCATGTGACCAACCGGGTTCGGGGCACCCCGGAGTGGCACCCGGGTCCGGGATGTTACAAAGTGGTATCAGAGGCTTTCTTTTATTTTAATTACTATTTGGAGCCTTAGTCATGGATAAGACAAGAACGATAGTTGGTAATAAGCTGTGCCTGGGCATAGCTAACCCATGTATAGGGAAAATCCAGTCTACCTTGTATTATTGCAATTTTACTGATTTTACAATTTTTACAGTTGATTTTTTTTCACCATTGGGTGACGCACTTGTGATTGTGTTGTTATATTATATCCATGGGTTCTATTAGTTTCAACCCGATGAGATGAGGGTATGCTGTCTCATGCATCATTTAGGCACATGCTAGGAATCACATGCCATGCATCGTTCCATACCATGTAGGTTCAATATAAATTGCATGTTGATGTGATAGTGTTTGTGCTAGAAAATCATGATGTTGTGCTATCTGCTTTTATGAAATACTTACTACGTGATAGGGTAATTTTATTTGATCCTGTTGAAATAATCAACCCCAAACATTGGTTTTTGGGGATTATGGGCCTTCATTGACCGAAATTTTGTGGATCATTTGCTGTTTATTTGTTATAACACAGATAAGATGTCAAACTTCGATTCGTGGGGAGTATGGGACCTCACATGTTAGAATTTGACACTTAGGTGTAGTTTTTCAGTATTTTCAGGGCTCTGGGGATGTTTCTGATGCATACTGTCTAGAAACCCAGTATAAATGCCGTGTAGTATCTTAAACACGCCGTGTATGTTCTTCTGTTCGGGAAGAAAAATAAACTTTTTGAGTACACGATGTGTACCCAGAGTGCACGTCGTGTAGTCTCATTCCGTGTCACAACCTTATGGGTGGAAACACAGTGGAAGGAAATGCTTGGGGAAAACACGTCGTGTACCTAATGTACACACCGTGTAGTGGTGACCTAAGATCCGTCCATATAACTACAAAACATGGGTCGGTGTAATCCCTTCGTGAACACGCCATTTCAATGATGAACACGCCGTGTAGTCTGGCCTGGGGACCCAACCGTGTAACTAACAAACAAGGGTTGGTGTCACCTCTTCTTGGACATGTCTTGTACCTGTGGGACACACGCTGTAGTCTTGTCCGAGGACAGACTGTGTGGACCTGACCATGTGGCTGGGAAATGGGGTAGTGCACACGCTGTGTATGGGTGTAACATGTCGTTTAGTGTCAAGACGATTTTTCGGCCATGTCACAAACGACACAGGACGTTGGAAAATAACACCAAACACGCCGTGTAGTTGATATACATGCCGTGTAATTTTTTTCTCAACGGGATCCGTGTGGCAAAGCCGTGCAGAAGGACCCAGGCAAGGAAAAAGAAGTCAAGTACACATCGTGTAGTCAGTATACACGTCGTGTAGTATTGTTTTTCAAATCCTGAAATGCCTTCTTCCTCTTATTCCCTTTGTGGTTCCTTCACTTTCAATCTTTTTACTCGTGAATCTAAGGCATTTTTTTTACCTTGTAGTGTCATGCCGCCTAGACGACCACACATTTTTCGCTAGGAGAGAGACAACGAATATAATTCGGAGATGGTGGACCATGGGCTACCAGTGGATCCTCCAGCAGAGCCAGATGTGGTACCAACCGTTATACCGGACACAGGCGCAAGGGTGCAGTTCCGTGAAGGATTTATGCGGTTCTTTCAGACCTTTCAGGGAGCACTGTCAGCTGCCACATATATGGCTGAGCTGATTTGTATCTTCCAGCAGAAGCATCCGCCTACGTTCTCATGGGATGGAGGACCACATGCTACAGAGTCTTGGCTGAGGTCAATGCAGACTATTTTCGAGCATCTCGAGATGCCTCCAGGGTGGAGGTTCAAGCTCGCAACTTATATGCTACGTGATTCCGCCAAGATGTGGTGGGATGTTACCTCCTAGTCAGAGCATCACAGGGACATGGAGTGGGAAGATTTTCAGGCAGTCTTCTATGAATTCTTCATCCTAGAGAAGCAGAGGGAAGATAGAGCTTGAGAGTTCATGAATCTGCTGCAGGGATCAATGTCAGTGATGGAATATTATTCTCGTTTCACCGAGAATCAACGTTTTTCACTCGTACTGGTGGGCGATGAGATGTTGAGAGCCAGACGTTTTGAGGATGGTCTTCATTATGAAATTCGGGCACTGGTTAATGTTTTAAGGTTTCCTTCAGTACGTGCTATTGTGAACCAAACTCTGATTTCAGAGAGGAACCTATAGGAAGCTAGTGGTGTGGGCCCGGGCGGTTCATCACCAATTTATGGTATTATTTTTGCACGCAATAGTAAGAGACAGATGGACGTATCTCAGGGTGGCACTACCAACAAAGAAGTTTCTTCAGGTGGCCCGATCAGGTGCTACCATTGTGGTAGAGAGGGGCACAAGAGGCCATAGTCTCCACGAGACCCAGTGGAGTGCCGAGCTTGTGGCAGAATGGGACATCTGCAGTGATTTTACAGGACACTCCCCCCAGTGACTTGTGAGAGGGGTTCTATACAGACTCTTCATGAGGGAGCGGGACGAACAGCCTCTTACCAGTCAGGGAACTGGAATACATCAAGGTGTGCAGGAAGAGATAGTGGTCGTGGACGTGGTGGACAGACACCAGGATCACAGAGGCAGCAGGGCGGGACAACTCAGGGTAGTCAGGTTGTGTCGCAGGGCTGCAGCACTGGGCAAGCATATGCAGTGCAACAGACCCAGCATGAGCAGGATCTCGGACCTTCTACAGTCAGATGTACTATTCTAGTAGCTTTTGTCTTATCTTCAGTATTTTTTGATACATGTGATACACATAGTTTCCTATTTTTACCCGTTGTGGAGATCCTTAGGATTTGTGTTTCTACTTATTCTCATGTTATGACGCTATATACTCCATTGGGAATGAGAACGACATGTGTGAATCGGTGTAGGGAGTTCCCCCTAGTGGTTGGAGGGTGTCACTTTCTACTAGACCTCTATGTCCTAGAGATGACATATTATGACATCATTCTCGGGATGTACTGGTTGGTTCTCTTTCGATCCATTGTATATTTCTATCGTCGTAGGGTGAGTCTCACATCACCAGAGGGCTTAGAGTATCTATACAAGGGATAATGGGATGTATAATCGAGTCGAGCTAGACTAGAGCATCGTGGGAGAGGTGGAGTCACAACCTAGATTGCTAGCTTATATCTGGATGATCTGGGGACTTGTCAAAAGGATTTCCCTCCTGTGGTTGATATTTTCAGTGATGTTTCACTGGACGACTTTTCAGGTCTACCACTGGAGCATGAGGTGGATTTCTCTATCAAACTTGTTCTAGGAGCAGCACTGGTGTCCATTCCTCCTTATAGGATGCCTACACCTGAGTTGGAGGAGCTCAAGAAGTTGTTAGAGGAGTTACCAGAAAAGGTTTTTATCCAAACCAGTACTTCTCCATGGCGTTCTCCGATCCTTTATGCGAAGAAGGTGGATGGTACCCTCAGACTCTGTGTGGATTATCGGAAGATGAACCAGTTTAAGGTTATAAACTAATATTCCTTGCCATGGATTGATGATCTTTTTGATCAATTTCGGGGAGCACGAGTGTTCTATAATATTGAATTGAGGTCATGATATCATCAGTTGCACGTGAGACCATCAGATAAACCGCTTAAAGGTTTTTGGAGCAGATTTGATCTATACGATTACTTGGTTATGTTGTTCGGACTCATGAATTCGCCAGCAGTTTTCATGGATCTGATGAATCATGTGTTCCATCCTTATCTAGATTCTTTTGTGGTAGTATTTTTGGACGACATCTGGGTGTACTCTCACACTCGACACGACCATGCCACCCATCTTGAGATCCTATTGAGTACACTGAGAGTGCATCGACATTATGTTAATCTCTCAAAGTGCCACTTTTGGATAGACCAGATTCACTTCCTAGGTCATATCATCTTAGAGGCAGGTGTTTCCGTGGACCGAGAGAAGGCGAGAGCTGTAGTTTCCTAGGAGCAGCCTAAGAATGTGTTTGAGTTACGGAGTTTCTTAGGGCTGGCTGGTTACTACAGATGCTTCATACAAGACTTCTCCCGCTTATCAGTGTCGTTGACAGGTTTGACTAAGAAGGGTGTGATGTTCGTTTGGTCGAAATCTTGCGAGACAGCCTTTTAGGACCTGAAAGGAAGGTTGACATCAGCACCAATCCTGATACTACCAGAGAAGGGGAAGATCTATACAGTTTATTGTGATGCATCAGGTATAGGGCTTGGGGCAGTGTTGGTGTAGGACGATCGAGTTGTTGCGTACGGGTCTCGATAGTTGAGTCGACATGAGAGGAATTATCTGATTCATTATCTCGAGTTGGATGCAGTTTGTCATGTCTTGCGTTGTTGGAGACATTACCTCTTGGGAGAGAATTTTTTCATTTTTACCGATCACAAAAAACTCATGTATATCTTTACGTAGCGTGACATGAATCTGAGGCAGTAAAGGTTGGTTGAATACCTTCAGTCCTTCAATTTTTAGCTTGCCTATACACCTAGAAACGTTAATGTAGTAGCGGATGCACTGAGCAGGAGGACTCACGTACAGGCAATGAATGAAGCCAGTGGTGAGTGGCAGCTGATGACCTAGTTCTCCGAGATGCATTTGGAGGTGCACGACAGTCAGGGGAAAACTTATCCTTCATCTTTATCAGTGAATTCTATCCTCCTGGATAGAGTGTGGATGAGACAACTATCTAATCCAGAAGGCCTAGTTTTATGGGAGTCGGTGGCAAGTGAGGACACTCCTCCCGGTTGGGCGATATGCGATAATGAAATTCTGCATTTCCATGGACGAGTGTGGGTTCCAGGGGATATACGCGAGGAGCTGATGTGGGTGTTTCATGCTTCTGCCTGGGAAGTTCATCCCTGGGTTACCAAATTGTACTGAGACATGAGATGTCAGTACTGGTGGCCAGGTATGAAGAGTGATGTAGCTGGTTCTGTTACGAGATGTTCCACCAGTCATCAGGTGAAGGGGGGGCACCAAAGACCAGCTAGGCTGTTACAACAGTTACCCATTCTGAAGTGGAAATGAGATGATTTTGCGATGGATTTTGTGACTAGTTTGATGAGGTCACCTCTAGGCAATGATGTCGTGTGGGTTGTTGTGGACAGACTCACAAAGGTAGATCACTTTTTTCCGATCAAGGAGACATTCGGTGTTGACGAGCTCAGAAATTTGTATATCTAAGATATTTTCCGTATTAATGGGGTTCCTCATTCTATCTTTTCAGATAGTGACTCCCTTTTTACGTCTCATTTCTGGCAGATTTTCCAGAGGTCACTGGGTGCACAGGTGCTTTTGAGCACAGCTTACCACCCTCAGACTGATGGCCAGTCATAGCGTACGATACAAGTGTTTGAGAGAATTCTGCGGGAATGTATCCTAGAATTTTGGGGCTCTTGGGAGAAGCATATACCCCTAGTAGAGTTTTCCTATAATAATAGATTTAAGGAAACTATCGATATGGCACCATACAAGGCTTTATATGGTTGGCCATGCCGATCAACCTTGTGTTGGATGGAGGCAGGTGAGGCAGCTTTACTGGGACCACGTCTAGTGTATAAGACTTCTCAGCTATTCCAGTTGATTCAGAAGCGGATGGCTACCGCACAGTCTCGTTAGAAATCTTATGCTGATCGCCGCAGAAGACCCTTGGTGTTAGTGCTTGGGGATCCGTTTTATTGCATATTTCACCAAGGTTGGGACACAGGATGATCAGGAGACAGGTTTAACATTCACCGAGGTATGTGGGGCAATTTGAGATTCTTGAGAGAGTTAGGTTGGTTTCCTATCGGTTGAAATTACCGCAGAGGTACCGAGCCATGCACGAAATCTTCCATATATCTCAATTGCGCTGTTATCATTCAGACCCATCTCAGGTCTTTCAGTTCGAGGAGGTTAAGCTTGAGAAAAATGCGTCCTTTGAGGAGCATCCAATTCATATCGTTGATAGGAGCACAAAGATTCTCTGAGGCTGGTCAGTTACTCTCGTATGGGTGCTATGGCAGCATGGCCGAGTGCAAGACGAAACCTAGGATCGAGAGACCGATGTACGTGCTCAGTGGATAGAGTTGTTCTGAGCATTATCTTCACCACCCATGGAAGGGAAATTCAGGGACGAATTTCTTTAAGGGGGGGAGTTTGTAAGAACCCGGTTATTATCTTTGAGGTATGGGTTTCTTATTTTCTCTTTTCCTTAAGTGTTTTTGAGAAAATAAGGAAAATGGGGAAAAAATCCTAAATAATGGAAGTACACGCCGTGTACTTTTCCACAGGTTGTGTACTTTTGGCAGTGTGGGATGCATACACGGGGTGTTTGGCCATGTCATTGATGAAGGGTGTAAAAACCGACTACAAGCCGTGTAGTAAGTTGGAAATAGAATAGTAAGGCGGTGGCCAGTTGTGCAACAGCACACACCGTGTACTCATGATGACACGTCGTGTAGTCATGTCAGCAGGTGAACAGTGCCATGATGTCGGGAAGCTGCCAGGGGAACAGTTAATAAATGGGAAGTAAAAGCAGTGTACTTTGTTTTTTCTCTTAAAATGGGAAGTAGCCTCCCCTTATCATAGGGGAGGCATAGAACTGGACATGAGCTCGGGAGGGACGACTGAATATTCGAGGTTCTTCCTAGCGCATGTCGGGAATCTGTTTTTTGCACTGTAGATCTCCCTGGAACTGCACGGGTGAGTTCTCCCTTCCCCTACGGTAGTTATTAACAATTCTTTTCCATAAGGAAGTTATTTACATTTGAATGGGTTTTCTTATAATTCAGATCTACGTCATACTTGGGGGTTTTTTAATCGACGTTCGTGTATATCGTTCGTTGGTGTTTAAGGTAGGTGGATTGGTGTTTATTTTCCAACTGTTGTGTGTTTTGTGCATTTTCGAGCTACGAACCCATATTTGGGGTGTCGTGTGGCTGAGTCCATGGCTATTTTAATACCTATAATTTTATAGGTGATTAAATAAAGTTGTAAATCAATTGTTTGGGATCAGTGCTTGGATCCAGGACCACCACGGGGGTGCGTTCCTCTGTTTAGCCATTTTTCCAGGATACCCGAGGGTATTCCATGTTTAATTATGCATTTCTTTTGACTTGAGAGTAATTGAATGTAATTTTCATGTTTATATGTTGGGCATGGCCCGGTTACTTATGCCTGAGGGCGCTGTTATACTATATCCCGAGGGCAAGACTGTATTAGCCTGAGGGCATGACTGTATTAGACAGAGGGTGTGACTGTATTAGCCTGAGGGCGTGACTATATTAGCCTGAGGGTGTGACTGTATTTTATTGAGAGCGTGACTTTATTAGCATGAGGGCGTGATTTTATTAGTCAGAGGGCGTGATTGTATTAGCCCGGGGGTGTGACTATATTAGCCTAAGGGCGTGACTGTATTATCCTGAAGCCGATATTCTGGTTGGCCTAAAGGCTTGGTTCTTTTGAGCACAGAATATTACTAAATAAAATGATTAAATGAATAATGAAATTGCAACAAAACAGGTAATGTTAGTTACTTTTTAGTACTTATTAGTTTATTGCATTTTACTACTATACATCGTCATTGCATATTCTCACACAGTTGGGCACGTGGCTTAGGTGTGTGCCTACTGGGAATTATTTCTCACACCCTGTTTGGGGTCATGTCATCGACCCCAAATAGATTACATTTCTGAAAGTATGGATAAGGGAAAGGGTCCCTATATCGGTACATGATTTTTGCTGAGTAGGGGAGCATGGGACCGAACATAGGCCCGAGATGCTACTGGCTGATTGTTTTGTTTTGTTGTACCATGTATTGTATTGTACTACTGTGTAACATGTTCTGGTAGTTTTCTTAGAATTTGAGGCATGTTTCACCATTACTTATATAGTGGTTGGTTATATTTACTGCAGTTGTTTATTTCAGTTGTGTATGGTTTACGAGTTCCGTTGTTGTTGTATGTTTTATTTCATTCCGCTACGCTACACTTTAACAAATGACGACATTGTTTCCCCTCTATCAGACCTGGGCCCTTTCTACTAGTCAACAACCTCTAGAGTTTGGGGAAATGAGCTAGTTGTCATGTGACCAACCAGGTTCGGGGCACCCGTGGAGTGGCACCCAGATCCAGGATGTTACATATTTAAATAAAAACTCAGTTTTAAACAATAACACAGTGTTTTTCACTATTCATCAAAAATTGACTATTTTCAGAAATATACCAAAAATTGACCCAAAGATAATGTTGATATTCCAAATTCAAAAATGAATTATATTTTACCATTTTCAAAACATAGTAGTTTCATTAATTAATTTAAATTTAATTCCAGTTGTAATGAAAAAAAAAACTTATTTTTAAGAAATAATAACTATCTAAAGATTGTCACTTATTTATGTCCAATTTCAGAGTGAAATTACTTAATATGACCATAATTGGATTAAATGGTAAAAATATAATCTAATTATGCATCCAAACCATTAAATTGTATAATTCAACACTAAAAATTACTTTCATTTAAAAAGTTGTTTTCAGTTAAAATATATTATTTTTCACTATTCACCCAAATATGAATGTTATCCGAAAAACACCAAAATTTTATTAAAACTAAATTCTTATGTCCCGATTCTAAAGTATAATTTTATTTTGTCAAATTAAATATATAAAGGATTCAAATATTGGATTCAAATAGGGATCTCCATTAAAAGGCGGCAAAATTACATTTTTTTTGAAAAATACTTCTTTTATTTGAAAACAATGATTTATTTATTATATCTAAGAAACTAATAATATGGATTATAAAATTATATGGATTATATAATGTTAAAAATTAATTTAATACTATTAATACCCTCTTTTGAACGGCTAGTTTGTTAAGTCGTGGTGTGCTTGATCTTAATATTGCGTGTAGTGAAAGTTATTCAATTACATTGATGAAATAACACACTATGAAATCGTGGGGTGTTACATTTATTCCTCCTTCAATAGATTGTGACCTTGCAATTTGAAATTTTACTTCAAAAATAAAAGGTGAAAATAAAAAATAGCTTTGTGGGAAAACCCACATCAAAAATTGGGTTAATAAAATTTACTCTTAATAAGAGGAAACAGGGAATAAAAAAGTCACTTCCAAATTATGATCTCGATTAGGATAACATTGGTGGAAATTAAAGACACATAATTAGAGGAAAATGTACATATATATATGGAGTGATTGAGTTCATCAGTTACAAACAATTTTATAATTGAGGGCCCTAAAGCCATCAATCTATGATGATTTAAAATATCATCGGTTCAACAAAACCTAAGGTATTAGGATAACACATTTTTAGTTTTTATATCCCTTACATAATGTTTAAGAATTACTATATTCATAGAATAACATAAGGAAAATAATATATACCTGACAATTTTACTTTCATCCTTTAACTAGTTTCTACCACAAACTCATCTTTCACTCTAAAAGGTAATAAAACAAAAAAATAAATTCTATTTATCCTATTCGTATAGGGTTCCAAAAAAATGAATTTATAATTTGTCTACCAGACCTTTTAAAAAACTAAATTATTCAATCAAGGACATCATGTGGGCTACTGGTAGATGATACACCCTTGTCACCCTTCGGTTGCGGGTTCAATTCTCACGGCCTTGCGAGACATGACGGGTTGCTGCCCGACCTCCGGGTTGACCTTTTTCTGGAAATCCAAAAATAATCTTAAACTAGAATTATCCAAAATACTTCTGTCCAAACTCGCAGTACAAAATTTATATGGATGGTAAACACAATGAATATCCTTTTTTCCATGTAATTACATATGAACACTTTCATCTCGTATTCTTTCAAAACACTTCAACATCCAGAATTACTATAAAACATTATTGATTACATTCATTCTCCCTTATTCCTTATAGAATGATGCATATACTCCTTCTATCCAAAAGATTCGTAAAATCCATCAATGATGAAATATAAATATCATTAATCAGTTTCAAGGTATTCAAGAATATCCAATATAATTTATCCAAATCAATCATGTATTATTCCAAAATCACTAACTCGAAATGAGAACTATATTATGGTTTATAATTCTCTAAAGCATGTATTTTCCAAAAATTTAACCTGCAATTGAGTTACTTTTCTTGGTTCCACACAATCTCAAGTCCTTAATGAAATAGTACTACAGTACAATCCTAATATACACTATAATTCTTATAACATGTACATCATTAATACAATACTCAAATGACACAATAATTTAATAAAAATGTAAGAAATCTAATCATTACTCTTCATCTTCGGCAGTATCATAACTTTATTATTATCCAATAGAAACATTTGGGGTATACTCAGATGATTTGGACAATGATTCGTGTAGTGTCCCAACTCCTTGTAGATGGAGCATTGTAAATTTGAAACTTTTTTATAACCCTTGCAATAACATACTTGTTGTCCTTTTTCCCCCACACTTATAACAAACTCCCATTTCCTTCTGGCATTTACCAAGGTGATTATTTCCATAGTTATCACATATACTAAAATCCTTATTTTCCCTCTTCCCGTTATCCATCTTCCTCTCTTCCACCATTTTCTTCTCTTTCTTCCTTTCAAATCCATAGGACTCAGAGAATTCATTACTTATCTTATTAACACATGATATTATTTCTTCATATGTTTAGAATACATGGGAGACTATTTCCCTTCTAAATGTTGGCTTCATACCATGAAAGATATGATCCTTCTTTCTATTTGGATCATATGTATTGCTGGAGTTCACATTCCTTCTACTAGGCGCCATTTCTAAACAATGGAATACACTCGGCCAGTTTATGAATTACAATGAATAATTACAAACTTGTAAAATACCTAATGTAAATTGAACAGTTTATAGATATAATCCATAATCATAAAAAACAATTTAAGGAATTATATACTTATAAACCCTTCATAATGGTTTATGAAGAAAATGTGAATTATTCTAAGAATGTCCCATGGGAGTGTCGTAACCAAGAGTACAACAATGACTATTGTTGTGCACCAGTTCACGTTCGAGTCTCACTCAAAGCGGTGTTTTGGGGTTTTACCCCTAGGTACAACTGTGCCAGAGCCGCCTCTACCTGCTCATATCCAGAAAGGGATGTATTGAATGGAAAACACACAAAATATCTATAATAACAAAATTATTGGATGTTATTCTATATTAATCCTCAAAGTCTATCTTAGGGATATGTTCTCTATTCAGAGTTCATCTAAATCTAGTTTCTAGTGTTTGTACTAAAATACCTCTGATACTAATTGTAACGCCCCGACCCCAGAAGCCCATAGTCGGTGCATTATTACATAACAATGGCCTGATATAAGGAAATCATGTCCCTAAATACCGATCAATTTAGTCGCCTTGGAAATACATGATACATTCATAAGTTTTACATTACATTATAAAATGAAAAATTACAACAAATTTTTTTCCATAGACTATAATCATATCCCTTCAGACTATCCCTACAGGTCAGTCATAAAATACTTCTTCAAATCCTGGGAAAAATAAAACATAGAAATGGGTGAGCTGAAATTCTTAGTGTGGATAACAATATAGCAGAATCGTTCATAAATAAGAATAATACATTAAGGCAATGTATAGAACTAAAACAAAAGCCTTTTCAACATAAAATTCATTATAATATGGAAAATATAAATCAAAATAATTCCCTTACTTACCCACATGGATATTCTACTATTCGAATAATCATATTTAATATCAGTAGCCACTTTCATAATGATGGAATGCATAATGCCAGACTTTCATAACCACATAATCAAGGCCTTGTGCCAAGACTACAAATAAGATTTTTTCAAAGGCCTTTTTCCAAGACACTAGTTTGTTTCATGAGACCTATCGATGCATTGAGGAGCTATAGCTGGCTCCACCCGTCACTTACTAAGTCTAATGCATTCCTCATATGCAAAGGTATAAATATGACATAAAGATTTGTATTAAAACTTGGATATGAAATGTAAATACATTGTCTATAAACCATGAATGGTATAACAATTTCACATACACATTAAAACATATCACACAACCTTCAATACAATATGGATGTTTTGTATCATAATAAAAAAACTTCAAATAAGCTTACAATCCATCAAAGGATGTTGACATCGATGAAATCAAAACATTTTTTGGAGAATTATCTCATTTTATTTTGAAATCATTTAAAACTCATATAATTATAAAATAAGCATTAATTATTATAATCTTGTCAGGGATGCTTTGAATATTTTACAAAATCATAAAATATCCGCACCCGCCGTATAAGTTAAAAAAACATTCTTACCTTAATTTTGTCAAAAAGGTCAAAAAGTATATTATTAGGAAAATGATGGAAATATTCCTTTCAAAAAAAATATATGGTCAAAGTCTATAAATGATTTTAAAAATTTTCTACTAAATATTAAAAATGTTTTGAAATATATATTTATGAAACATGGATGTGGATGATAAAGAGGTCCCAGTAGATACTTACGTAAAAACAACCTGGGATAATAAAGAGATTGTGAAATTAACCCTTACCTTGTACTTTTACTTGGTCGATGGTAGGTTAACCTACTATATAATGGTGAAATAATTTATATCAAATTATAAAAGAATCATATGCATTAATATGATATCATATATGATCTTTTAACATTTCTTTGTTAATAATATCTTAGTATTATCGTCGTTTTGGCTGTTAACTGATTCATTTTCCTTTATATGATTTGTTACATAAGTAATGTTTGTTTTTGATAAGATGTATCTAAATCATATTCATAAAGATATTGAGTCTTTAAACATTATTTTTAATCGTCTAATTACAATTATTCCTGAATGGATATGATGGGGAATAAATCTCATCGTGTTCGTGGAGATGATAATCCGAACGTACGCACGAGAGACAATATCATTATTATGATATCAGGTTAATATATAATTGGATGATATATCATTTATAAAAAATAATTATCATGTTATATTTAATATTTACATCAATTAAACATCATTTTTATACCCATACAAATAATAATTTATTGAATAACAATTACACCACGGCGTGGAGACGGTAAGCCGTATATACGCGCGTATGGTGACATGTCATTCAAAGGATGGATAGAATAATGAATATGGTTGTACAATATTTATAATAACATCATATTATATATAAGATAATAGAGTTATTATTTCAGAATGGAAACAACAAATAAAGGGGAAGTGTAAGAGGAAAGGAACATGAAAGAGGTGATGAACTATTTAGCACTTCTTCGGGTTCTTCCTTTTTATGTGATCAAAAGGGCTCTATAGGATGGATTTATGAAAAAAGGAATGCCTCTAGGAAAAAGGAAGAACATTTTAGAGGGTATTTGGGTAGGGTTTGGTCGAGACAAATGGCTTTGATGGTTTGAATTAGAGAGAAGGGGGTGTGGCCTTTTATGAGAGGGGTGAGGGGCTCCTTAGGAAAAGAAAGAAATAATAATTTATAATAAAATAATATTCGGTTTCTAATGGCTCCGAAATGAATTATTTAAATTCCATGGTGGGTATGGGTTGAAAACCACTCAAACAATAGGTTTTAGATAGGTTGGGGTCACTATATTAACTTTATCTTTTAGATTTAACTCTTAGTTAAGTAGTTTTACATTTTCCATGTCTCTTTGTATTTTTATATTATATGGTTAATAAAAATACTATAAACATCCAAGAGGACCCCAAGTGGTTCTGTAATGATATACCTGTCATTATATAAGTCTTGAGGCCTATATTTAGATTTTTACAAAGAGAATATCAATTAATAATATAATATATGTTTTAAAAACTCTTTTATGTCAATTTTGACACTATTTGGTATTTTGGTTTTACTTAATTTATAACAGCATTATTATTTCGAAAAAAATTCATCTAACAACCCCAAAAATGTCATATTAACCTATAAAAGTAGTGTAATTCTTAAAAATTCTATAAATAAATTTATTTGGATATTTATAATATCAATTATTTTAATATTTCATTAATTAGGTAAATATTGCTTCATCATTCTGTCATCTATAAATTAAATTATTTAATGTCTAAAAATTATAAATAAATTACCATTATGTAGGAATCTTTTTTATATTTCTAATAAATATTTATAGTTGGATTTATCTTATGTGAAACCCTATATTAAACATATTTTTGTTATTAAACATTGATTTTAACTCTTTTAACTCTTCTTTAAATAAAATAATAATAAATGTCCGAATCTAATCCAAGTGGACCAAAGAGGATCATATTTTATTCCTATGGTTTGTTTTGTCTAATTTGACTTATCCAATATAATTAGGACTCGTGTTTGGGTAATAATAATATCATTTTTAACCTTAATTACCCTATTTAATTTTAACCATGGTAAATAAAAGTAAGAAGTTATTATTAACCAAAAATTATTTTCATCTTATTGAACCCCATTTTACAGACTGATATTAATTGTGTCTCTCAGATTTTTGAAATTCAACTCATTGAAGCTGTAAAATTATTTTTTATGTAAATTTTGATATGCTCTTAGGAGGTGGGTAAAAGTAGGTAAAAAGGTCAATAAAACTTTTATATATCTAAAATTATTATAAACTGACTCCAATTAATTACATTCAACTTATATAGGTATTATGTATCTATTTTTACCAAAAATATATTTTTTAAAATAAATATTATTTAAAAAAAAGTCAATTTTAAACAATAACTCGGTATTTTTCACTATTCATCAAAAATTGAATGTTTTTAGAAAAATACAAAAAAGTCACCCTAAGATAATTTTGATATTCTGAATTCAAAAATGAATTCTAGTTTACCAATTTTAAAACATTGAAGTTGCATTAATTAATTTGAAATTAATTCCCGTTGTCAAAACTAAAAAGCGTATTTTTACGAAATAATAACAATCAAAAGATTGAAACTTATTTATGTCTATTTTAAAAGTGAAATTACTTAAAATGACAATAATTTGATTAAATGGTAATAATAAAATCTAATTATACTTCCAAATTATTAAAGTTTATATTTCAACACAATAGAATATTTTGATTTATAAATTCATTTTCAGTTAAAATATATTATGTTTCACTATTCACCAAATTATAAAAGTTATCAAAAAAACACAAAAAAAATTATTGAAACTAAATTATTATGTCCTGATTTTAATGAAAATTTTATTTTGTAAAATTGAATAAATAAAATTTTCAAATATTGGATTTAAAAAGGGTTCTGCATTAAAAAGCGGTAAAATTTCATTTTTTGAAAACTACTTCTTTTATCTGAAAAAAAATGAATTTTTTCTTACATTATGTCTAAGAAACTCATAATATGGATTAAAAAATTATAAGGATTATATAAAGTTAAAATTTTATTTAATACTATTCATAACCTCTTTTGAATAGTTAGTTTGATAAGTCGTAGTGCGCTTGAACTCTGTGTTGTGTGTAGTCCAAGTGATTAAATTACTTGGATGAAATAATGTACTATGAAATTTTTGGGTGTTACAGTAATAAATGTTCCCTATCAACATTCTTAACCATACAAGGGTTCACATATCACCTTCACCACAAATATCCCTTAAAGAGTACACCAATTTTTCCAACACTCTTCATAATGTTCTTAAATCAACCTTCATCGTGGAGGAAAATATATAAGAATTTATAAAGGATTTTTTGGACCAGATAATTTCATTTCAATGTGTCAAATGATCCTTTTAAACTAGTGGAAATAAATAAACTAAGAATTTATAAATTTTATCAAAACTGACCATTGAATAAACCATTAAAAAGTGAGAAAAATAATTTCTTCCTCTAAACTACATCTTAAGGTGCTAAACTGGACATCATTGAAGAATCGAAATAAAATCCAATCAACCAAATTAATATTCTTAAATATATGTTCAGTAATCCTATATAGAAAATCATCTAATTTTATTCATTAACACATTACAAAATACACTCCTAGTAAAAATACACATTTCATTTCAATTAGAAAAATCGTAATGAATCAACAGAATGTTGATAAAATGCAGTTTTACACATTATAAACCCAAATCACCCTGATTATCCATAATACAATATCATGTCAAAACAATGTTTCATTTCTCAATATAAAATCATTCATCAAAAATATGTTTTTACAAAAAAGGGGTAAATGTTTGCTTCAAGGAGATTGAATCATTCTCAACAACATTCAAATTGAATAAATAAGATTTCAATAAAAACAAGAATTGAAATATGAACAAATAGAATATAAATACCCATATTGAATATATTTTATCAACCCGTAATAAATATATGCTATGTTTCCTTGGTATCGATCAGTAAAACAAGAAATATAAATCTTGTGAGAAGACATAAGATGTCATATAACCAAAATTACACATCAACCATTCTAATTCCAAAAAACCCAATGTCTTCCACAGCCTCTATAAATAGTGGATCGATAAAAGGGAAGAGATAAAAATACGGGAGGATAAATTTATACTTGAATATAATCTTTGTTTCAAACATTAATTCAACCCATCATGAGAATAGGATGGTAGAGATAAAATAAACTAATATATTCAAAAGGTTCACAAGGATTAAATTTATTTCAAAGAATTAGAGAAAATAAATAAAACAAGGGTTCCATTGTATATTTACAATGCTACACAAATGATAACCCACATAGAGGGACACCACAATCTCGACAATGGCCCCCAGCAGCTACCCCACAGATACAAAAATATGTTATCACCATGGTCCTATCCACCAAAAAGATAGTGGCCCTTGGTGGTGAATCAGTGGACCCCTATAGCTACAAAATATTCAAGTCTATTTCCAAACATTCTTCATAGTCATGGGTCATCGTATGACCCCTAAAACTACATGAAAACAAAACTATGGAGTTCCCCAATGATGAAAATTATTTAGGGGTGTCATATTTCTCACCACCAAATCAATTTTTATAACCAAAATTATTATAGACCAAATTATAGAAAATTTAGAGATAATATGAACTCCCACACTCATGTAATGATGTATATGGTCATAAAAATATAATGAAACTCTCCCAAAAATAAGACCACAAGGAAGATCCTCCATATTTATATAACTTCAGTGAGAAAAACATTAATAGTAAGGGGTGGGAAACTGAAAAATAACTATATAACAAGACTATTTCTCCCAATTTTATAAAGAGACTCCAAGATGGTGGATCATGAGGCTAAAAACAACATAAATCCATTCATACTACCTAATGAATATACCTTGATCAAATTCTATGAAAAACAATATATTAGAAAAAACTAGATCCTTAAAAGGAATGTTTTAACAAACCATATAAACATTTCCAAAATTGAAAATTCTAACACGACCTATAAATAACCCACCAATATCTCAAAAAGGGACAAATCTGACATGGTTTTCTTCCTTGGGCATGTAACTGATGGTGACCTAGGATTTCCAATATAGATCCACACACCATCTATCAGCACAATGAAACAAAAACTAGTACCTTTAGGTTATTTCTCAATCAGGAAACTAGAACACCCTTATCCAATAGCCTTTCTATATTATATTCACGTCGAGTTAAAAAGATCTCAAAAAAACAAGGCTAGTTCCTAAATAATCCAATAAATGTTCTCAAAAATTAAATTCACCCGACTCATGTTTATTGATCTCTACTAAAAATGGTGTAAAAAACATAATAATATGGAATAACAACCAAATAAAATTCTCTCCATCCCTAAACAAATATATATATATAGAAGTTAATGTAAATGGTTTTGAAATTTAATTACAATAAATATTAAGATAGTTCCCACACAACATTCAAAATCAACCCATAGACTGTAGAAAATAGTAAGGGATTAATAATATTCATGCAAGATCATTCACTATGAAAAAAAGAAGATATAAATAAATTAAACCATAATTAAAATACAAAAAAATCTATGATAGATAATCTACAATATCCCAAATCATGTCATTATATATACCCATAATTATAATGTCACTAAAAATTGACAAATTCCAACAAGAAACCCACAAACTGTATCAACTTTGGCACCAGGATAAAAAAGATAGACTAACACAAACTCCAATAATAAAACCCTTCACTGTGTGAAAAATAATTACATGGAGGCCTATGGATGGAGAATTAGAAACATGAAGAATATGTTGTGTCGTAGTAGGAGTTTGATGAAACCTAACTAAAACGTCCTATTTCAGTACCCCGAATTACAAAACCACTTATGGTGACCAGAATGGCCACACTGATTACAATCATTCAGATCATTCAAGCATAATAACATATATTGACATGGTTTCATAATTTGTAAAAATATGATATTCCTATTATTTATATAATAATACTGAACATAATGAACCAAAATCCATGAATCATAGAACATGACATATTCTCCAAATCAATCAATAAAAGAGGAATTATCCACTTCTTCCAATTTTTCTCGCTCTATGTCGACTAACAGTGATCGTTCAAGAAGTAGAAGACAAGAGGACAAGAAGATTATTAAAATTACATCTCCAAGGATTGGTAAAATTCATCCACTAGGACAAATAGTTGGAGGATATTCATCAACAATAAGTTCAGTTGATAAATATCGGAATATCAATTTCTTTAGGAATACTACAAAATCAATGGCTCACCTAGACTGAGACCCTGAAACTCATAAACCCTCTCCTCATTTATATCATTGGGATATTTTCACTTAATGATGGTTAAATTGAATGACTCCAAGAATATTCTTTCATTATTATATAGAGGAATCATAACTTTCCACCACTCTTAGTTATGTCCTTAAAAAAGAGAGAGACATCCATCATCATTTGTGTGATATGATTTTTTATAGAGAAAAATGTATCCTTAAACGTCCTCAAGGAACTTCATCACCTCAGGATAACCTCATTCACCTGTATAATAGGGTGTACAAATATTAATAAAGTCACATCATGGGTACATAGGCTATAAGGGCTGTTCCTACACCACTCAATTTGTATTCTTGATAGATTCATCAAATAGAGATGCCAATTGTAAAAATTTTGAAGGGATAATTTGAATTCTGGACTAACTAATAACCATTATATCATTCTTGAACAAATTGTTTTGATAAATTTTGTGGAATCATGAAACACGGGCTCATCATCCCATGCATAAAACAAATTCCAAAACAGGGAAAACAGATGAAAATATTAATAATGAATCTCCAAACAAATTTTTACAAAACCCAAATTATAATTTAAAACCACATAAGATTTCACAATTTAAAAACATTACAGTTTTCATTCAAAATGTGAAATATTTAACTAAAAACATCAAAGTAGAAAATTTTCATTACCAGAGCATGGAACTCCTTCTAGATTTTCAAACCATTAATCTAGAATTCTAATTTTCAAACTATTTTCATTTTCAATTATTTTAAAATCCATAATTACTTCTTAAAACATTCATTTTAAGACAATAAATTACTATATTTGAATGTCATGTATTCAAAAAAATTGAAAAAAATAAGTTATTGAAAATATTTCATACATAATTAAAATAGAAGATGTTTTAAATTGAGAATTTATTTTTATTAAGGATATAAAATCATCATTGAAAGTATTAAATGTAAACAAAAACATAGGATAATGAAATAAACCACAGTCAATATTTTCTATTCAATAAAACGAGGATCCCTTTATAATCACCTCACCGAAGTGAATCCATTTTGGAAGAACATGGATAAGGTTTCAAGTTAGAGGGAAGAATAATAATATTCATTTCTTTATGGAAGGGGTTTGGAAACAATGAAACACCCTTCCGACGGTTACTCAGTTGACTTCTAGATCAACCATAAATATTATTGAAGGTTTGATAATCTATTAAGGAAATGCAAATTTTCTTTTATCTATTTTATACTACCAAAAATACTTAAGTGATTCCAAAAATAAAATATGGGACTATAAAGAATCCCAATATCATTAACATCAAGAAACATAAAACTCAAAAATAAGATTCAATTCCCATGTTTCCATTGTAACTCAATTCTCATTTTGAAAATTTGGTGATCATGCACACATTCGAAAACTACCTTTTGAGTAAAAACATGTTCCAAATATTTTTTTATAAAATGACATTCCCCAAATAACATCATCAATTTCGAAGAATGTGTTCTATTTTAAGAACATAAATCCTTTCACACGAATTCTAACAAACCATCTCAACATCAAAAATATTATGTGAAATGATCTTCGCTATCCTGAATGGAATTTATGATCACCATAAGATGGGAAAAAGTGACTATGAATTGAGAAAAAATCTTTTGGAAGCATTTATCCCTAGACTAAAATAGATTAATGGGCATTATGGAAAGATATTCATATAGATATACTAGTACAAACACATCTTGATAAAAGAAGATTATAAATAACATATAAGTATCAATGTAAAAAAAATAAAACTAGCACAAAAATTATCTTAGTGGTGGATGAAAATTCACTATTTCACAAGTCACATTCCCTTAGTATACCAAGAATAAACACACAAAGGAAGATGAAGATAACATGTGCCTGTGATATAGAAACATGAATATTGAAAAAATAAAATGGTATAAATAGTTTATATATGAAATAGACCAATTTTATCCAACTGAGGAGTATATAGATTTTATGTACTAATATATTCGGTTATTCTAGTTTAAAAATGAATAAGAAAAAATCAGTTCTTCCATTACTATAAGTGGAGGTAAATTAAGCTCTTTTAAAAGTGAAATAGAATCTGTAAATATATTTTTAAGGTAAATAAAGCCTAAACTACTACCAATTGTTTTTCAAAATAAATTTCTCAATCCTTTGGGGGGATCCATTTCAACATAAAATTTTAATTAAATACACCCTTCTATAAATTCAAATCCCTTTCATAAAATACATAAACATAATTTAACATTCCATGGTTACAAGTATAATAAAAAACTATGAGTTGGTAGCATGTATCATGAAATAAATCATCATAAATATGAATATAAATGGATAAAGATGGATCCTCATATAAATTAATACTGATAATGAAATATGTAAAATGAAATAATCTGATTCTGAGATACGATCAGAAGATTAGATTCAAATATATATATATATATGTGTGTGTGTCAAGTATCAAGGTCAAGTCTCTTGTTCATATGTCATCAGAACATCATAGATATGTTTCTGAATACACCAATGATCAGAAAATAAATTTTAACTAACTTGATGAATGTTTTGAATATATTAAAAACAAAAGATTTTTTACTTGGTGCACAACCACCTCCTTGGATCACATCCCCAGTTGGAATGCAACTTCTCTGGGGAAATTACTGTTAGTGCGTGAGTCTAGAAAATCAGAGAATTAATGAAGGGTTATACTAATAGTTATGAAGTTTCTCTATGACTAATCAAAAGGGTGACATTGAAAATAAAGAAAAATGAATCATAATGGGGATCCTCAATGGAATATGTAGGCACTATAAACATTAAAACCAATACAAGCCTTCACATATATCCCTCACCAATGATCTCCCTCAATGAGTAAAACCACTTTCCCAATACTCATTATCATGTTATCTAAGCATCATTCGTCATGGAAGAAGATACATAGGGGTTTATGAGGCATTTTAATGACTAGATAATTTCATTACAAAGTCCCAATGTAACGCCCCGACCCCAAATACCCAGATCCGGTGCATTACTTCGTAACATTGGCATGATCAAAAAAGATCAAGTCTCGAAAGACCGATTAGTTTAGTAGCCTTGGAAACACTAGATACATTCGTAAACGTTACATTACATCATAAAGTGAAAAACTAAAATAACAAAGTCTCCATAATCCACACTCATATCCTCTTCTGACAATCCCTGAAGGTCATTCATAAAATACTTCTTCACATCATGGAAAATATTAAAACATTGAAAGGGGTGAGCTCAGATGCACAGTAAGGATAACAATATTGCGGAAGCCTTCATAAATAAACATAAACATTTAAGGCAATGTATAACTAAAACAAAAGCCTTTTAAACTTGAACATCAACATAATATGACAAAAGTAAAATGAGATAATGCCATTTACTTCTTCAAATGGATATTCTACTGGTCGAATAATCACATGAAATATCATTAACCACTTTCATAATGATGGAATGCATAATTCCAGACTATCATAACCACGTAGTCAAGGCCTCGTGCCAAGACCACAAATAAGATTTTGTCAAGGCCTTGTGCCAAGACACTAGTTTGTCTCATGAGACCTGCCGATGCATCGAGGAGCTATAGCGGGCTCCACCCGTCACTTATTAAGTCCAATGCATTCCTCATATGAATAGGTTTAAACATATCATAAACCATAACATAATCGTATCACATAAAACATGCATAAAGGAAATATAACATTTCCACATTTCAATCACAAGATGTCAATAAAACACATTGATATAATAAAAACGCTTTCAAAACCATTTTCAATACCAAAATAAAAGAAAAGTATAACATGGTATTTATTTTTCATTAAAAAAAGTATGGCTTGTAGAGGAATCTGAAACTCAAATAATGGTAACGACGACGGAGAGGTCATTGTCGCCGCATATGTACGGAAAGAAAAACATTCCCTTTTTGTCGTTTAGTAAAACGCTTCATATAAATAAGATTCATTTTGAATAAATGTAAAAGTCAAAGGGGTTTATACACCGTATAAAAGAAAGTTGTGAATAAAACCAAATATGCTTCAATGAAAGGAGATTGAGACGAAGTCCTTGAAAAGGTAATTTTTAAAATAAAATAGATATATTATGTGTATTAACTATAATTACACATAAATAAAGTACAAATACATGATAGGATATAATAATATCATGACATAATTTGAAAGTAGGTGATTAACCCAAAGAATGGAAATTGGGTTAAGAAGTTCCCTTACCTTGTGTCCGACTTGACTCAACCGTTCTTTAACCTCCTGAATAATAAACTAGAGTTTATATCTACCTTATGAAGAACCATTTTCAATTTAATTATCCTTTTTATATCACTTATTACAATGTTATGAACATTATGTATTATTTAAGTTAATAACGGTCGTTTTGTCGATCTTTGGTACTTGAGTCAACAATAAACTTCTTATAATTACAAGTTGTTCATGTGGTAGAATATCCATTATATCCAGAATTATATTCTTGATTTAGATGTCATATATATCTTATATATCCAGTATATACATTCATTTATAATATTACGTAACATTTAGAGGTAAGAAATGAAATGCACCGTTCATGGAGACGGTAAGCCGTACGTACGCATGAACGCTACTTTCATTTCAATTTCATATTTTATGGAACTAAATCATAATGATATAAATGTATAATATAATTCCAGTATAATATAGTGTATAATACCATTTACTCCATCCTTTATACATCCCACATATGGCATTAACGATTCAAATCACTTTGAGGGGGCGGTAGTCCGCACTTCCTAAAATGAAGATATCGCGTATACCCATAATGGAAGCCATAAAGGTAAGACAAAAATGAAAAATAAAGAAGAATAAGTAAAACATAAATATATTATATATCATATATAAAAATAGTGACATCATAATGGCCACCTTTGAAGGTGTTAAATGATTATTGAACAATCATCGTTTCGGGAGGCACAATTTCGCCATCCACGGAAACCGTATGTTCTTTAACCATTACATGTAGGTGTGTGTAAGTGTAGATCGAATCCTTCTTATAACAACATCCTAGTATATTGAGGATACTGGTGTTGTTACAAAAGAAATGAATAAAAAGAGTTTAGGGGGTTGGAGAAGAAAAATAAAACAAAACAACATTAGAGAATACATTACCTCAAAATCGGGTAACTCTTTTTGATTTGAGCCAAAGGCTTCCTTGGGAAGAGTTCTTCCCAAAGTGAGGCTTCTAGGAGTAAGAGGGGTAAGTTGGGAGTGTATTTGTGCAGAGTTTTTCCGATCCAAATGGCTTGAAAGTGTGAATAAGGTGGGAGAGGTGGGGGCCTTTTATAAGTGGAGAGGAGGGGCACTTTTGGAAAGATTGAAATGTTACATTATTTCACAATGATTTTCGGATTCTAAAGGTCCCACACTTATATAATTCAAGGATAAGGTGATAAGGTTTCGAAATCTCCTCATCCAATTGGCTTTGGACAAGTGTATGCCTTGGATTTTTCATTATCTTCCCATTTTATTTAAATCGTTAAATAATGAGGTCATCACTGCATCATCATGATGTCACAAATAATTTAATTTATTTAATGTATAAAAATTATAAAACAAATATTATGATGTATGAAATCTTGTTAGCTTTCTAATGAATATTTATAATCAAAATTTGGACTTGTGTAACCCCACTTAAAAACTGTTTTAGTAAAACAACTCATGTTTGTGTCAATTTAATTTTAACATTAAATAAATATATATTAATGTCATTTTCCAACTAAAGTGGCTCCATGGGGTCCCCAAGTTGACCCATGGGTTGTCTTGGTGGGAAATGACTCATCCTATAGGATTAGGACAAGTTTCATGCTCATCTCATATTATTAAAACATTATTTGTACCTTAAACTACACTAATTACCTCTAATCACGATTAAGAACTTAAAAGTTACTATTCACCAAAAAAATATTTTAATCTCATTGAACCACATTTTACTTATTAATGACAACCATGTATGTCGGATTTTTGAAAATCAAATCAAAGAAGTGGTAATATTTCATTTAAACGAAAAATCAGTTATTTGACTACCACTTAGTGGTTTCACTATTCATCAAAAATTGAAGTTTTTCAGAACAATGCCAAAATTTCACCCTAAGCTATAATTGATATTCCGAATTCAAAAATGATGTCTATTTTACAAAATTCCAAACATATAAGTTGCATTAATTAATTTTATAATTAATTCCTGATGTTACGACAAATAGCGTGTTTTTAAGAATCAATTTATATCAAAAGATTGGCAATTGTTTATGTCCAATTTCAATGTTAAATTAATTCTAATGACCACCATTGGATAAAATGGTAAAAATATATTATAATTATACCTTAAAACCACTAAATAGTATAATTTATCACAATAAATTATTTTGATTAAAAAAGTTGTTTTAAATTATTTTTCACTATTCATAAACATTAGAAGTTCTCAGAAAAATACCAAAAATTCAACATAGGCTAATTTCGATATTCCGAATCCAAAAATGAAGTCCATTTTGAAATATAAAATTTCTATAATTTTAAAAAGTCGTTATTACTATTCATAACGGCTACTTTTATTAGTCACGGTGTTTTAGAACTCGAAGTTGTGTACAATGCAAACTATTGCATTATTGAATGAGAAGCGTATCGTGGAAGCTCGGGGTGTTACATTCTTTCCTCCTTAAATAAATTGCGTCCTCGCAATTTGAAATTTTTCTTTGAAAATAAAAGGTTGAAAAGAGAAAATACCTTTGAGGAAAACCCACATCGGAAATAAGGTTAATAAATATATAACATTAAAAGAAAGCAGGATAAGTACAAAGGTCACCCGATATAGCCCATTCTAGGATTCTATGAAAATATGGATATGGAAGAAAAACAAACCATCAAGGTCTGATGGAGAGTTATAGAAAACAGGATTAGGAGAAAGTTTAACCACAAGAAAATCACAAACTTGTGATTGGTTAAACGATCATTGAATCCCCAGTTGGAAAAGTTAACCGACAACATTTTTTTGTTTTAAGTTACCTTTTATAATGTTGAGGAATTTATTCAGGAGATTTACTAAGAACGTAAGGGAATATACATACTTGTTATGTATACTTTCATTCGTTAATAAATTTTTACCACAAACCCAACTTTTACTCCAAATGGTAACGGAACTCAAAAATATTCTATTTATCCTAATTGTATAAGGTTCCAGATGTTAACACATACCATTTAGATTAGTAAAACGATTTTTTAATAACTAGGGACTTCCTGTAGGCTAGTGGTAGGAAATAAAGGCTTGTCGCACTATGGTTGTGGGTTCGATTCCTGCAGCTTTGTCCGACGCGATGGGTTATTCCCCACCCTGCAGGTTATCCTTTTCCTAAAAATATAGTACTATACTATTCCAAAAATAATCTTCATAAATGTTTTAACCTTAAACAATACTATCCAAAGTTCAACTTAATCCATTCCAACTTTAATAGTTATCCAAAATACCTCCATCCAGACTTTCTCTAAAAGGTCTCTAAATTCCAAAATCAATTGTAACAGATTCCCCAAACAAAGTAAAGTTTCTCTTATTGTCACATACTAAAAATATAATTACCTTCATCATGTATTCTTTTTAAACATACTGAATTACCATGATCCCTTATTCCTTATAGAATACTAGATATACTCCTTCTATCCAAAAATGTTTACAAATCATCAATCAGTTTCAAGGAAGTTAAGAATATACAATATAATTTATCCAAATCAATCACATCTTATTCCAAAATCACTATCTCAAAATCAGAACCATATTATGGTTTATCTTTCTCTCAACCATATATTTTCCAAAAATTTAACCTACTGTGGAGTCACTTTTCTTGGTTCCACACAATCTCAAGTCCTTGATGAAATAGTACTGCAGTACAATCCTTATATACTCAATAATTATTATAACCAGTATATAATTGATACAACACTCAAATTACAAAATTCTTCAATAACAACATAAGAACTCTAATCATTACTCCTCATATGTGGTAGTATCATAACTTGATTATTATCCAATAACATCATTTGGGGCATACTCTGATGACATGGACATTGGTTTGCGTAGTATCCCCAATCCTTGCAGAAGAAGCATTGTACATTTGAAACCATTTTCTTACCCTTATAGTCACGCACTTTGTGTCCTTTTTCTCTACACTTATAACAAACTCCCATTCCCTTTAGGCAAGTTCCATGATGTTTCTTCCCACAATTACCACATATTGGAAAATTCTTCTTTCCCCTCATCCCTTTATCCATCATTCTCTCTTCCATCCCTTTCGTCTCTTGCTTCGCTTCAAAGCCATAGGACTCAGAGAATCTTCTACTTATCTTATTAACACATGATATTATTGCTTCATATGTTGAGAACACATGGGAGACTATTTCCCTTCGAAATGTTGGCTTAATATCGTGAAAGATAAGATCCTTCTTACTCATTGGATCATACGAATTGATGGAGTTAACCTTCCTTCTACTGGGCGCCATTTCTATACAATGCCATAAACTAGATTAGTTTATGAATCAAAATACATAATTCCATACTTATAAAATACTTAACATAAATTGAACTATTTATGGATATAATCCATAATCATAAAAAGGTTTTCTTTGAGGAAGTATATACTCATAACCGTTCATAGTGGTATGTAAAGAAAACGAGAATTATCCTAAGCATATCCCCCGGGAGTGTCGTAACCAAGAGTGCAGCAAGGCCCGTTGTCGTGCACCAGTTCCCATTCTAGTCTAGCTCAAAGCGGTGTTTTCGGGTTTTACCCCTAGGTACATCTGTGCCAGAGCCGCCTCTACCTGCTAGTATCCAGACATGGATGTATTGCTCGGAAATCCCATAACATCTCTATAATACCAAAATTCTAGGAAGTTCTTCTATACTAATCCTCAATGTTCATCTTAGGTCTATGTGCTCTAATCAGAGTTTATCTAAATCTACCTTCCAATGTTTGTACTAAACTTCCTCTGATACCAACTGTAACGCCCCGACCCCAGCTACCCAGAGTCGGTGCATTACTTCGTAACATTGGCATGATAAAAAAAGATCAAGTCTCAAAAGACCGATTAGTTTAGTAGCCTTGGAAACACTAGATACATTGGTAAACGTTACATTACATCATAAAGTGAAAAACTAAAATAACAAAGTCTCCATAGTCCACACTCATATCCTCTTCTGACAATCCCTGAAGGTCATTCATAAAATACTTCTTCACATCCTGGAAAATATTAAAACATTGAAAGGGGTGAGCTCAGATGCTCAGTAAGGATAACAATATTGCGGAAGCCTTCATAAATAATCATAAACATTTAAGGCAATGTATAACTAAAACAAAAGCCTTTTAAACTTGAACATCAACATAATATGGCAAATGTAAAATGAGATAATGCCATTTACTTCTTCACATGGATATTCTACTGGTCGAATAATCACATGAAATATCATTAACCACTTTCATAATGATGGAATGCATAATGCCATACTATCATAACCACGTAGTCAAGGCCTCGTGCCAAGACCACAAATAAGATTTTGTCAAGGCCTTGTGCCAAGACAATAGTTTGTCTCATGAGACCTTCTGATGCATCGAGGAGCTATAGCGGGCTCCACCCGCCACTTATTAAGTCCAATGCATTCCTCATATGAATAGGTTTAAAAATATCATAAACCATAACATAATCGTATCACATAAAACATGCATAAAGGAAACATAACATTTCCACATTTCAATCACAAGATGTCAATACAACACATTCATATAATAAAAACGTTTTCAAAACCATTTTCAATACCAAAATAAAAGAAAAGTATAACATGGTATTTATTTGTCATTAAAAAAAGTATGGATTGTAGAGGAAGCCGAAACTCAAATAATGCTCACGACGACGGAGAGGTCATTGTCGCCGCATATGTACGGAAAGAAAAACATTCCCTTTTTGTCGTTTAGTAAAACGCTTTATATAAATAAGATTCCTTTTGAATAAATGTAAAATTCAAAGGGGTTTATACACCGTATAAAAGAAAGTTGTGTATAAATCCAAATATGCTTCAATGAAAGGAGATTGAGACGAAGTCCTTGAAAAGATAATTTTTAAAATAAAATAGATATATTATGTGTATTAACTATAATTACACATAAAGAAAGTACAAATACATGATAGTATATAATAATATCATGACATAATTTGAAAGTAGGTGATTAACCCAAAGAATGGAAATTGGGTTAAGAAGTTCCCTTACCTTGTGTCCGACTTGACTCAACCGTTATTTAACCTCCTGAATAATAAACTAGAGTTAATATCTACCTTATTAAGAACCATTTTCAATTTCATTATCCTTTTTATATCACTTATTACAATGTTATGAAAATTATTTAAGTATTTAAGTTAATAACGGTCGTTTTGTCGATCTTTGGTACTTGAGTCAACAATAATCCTCTTATAATTACAAGTTGTTCATGTGGTAGAATATCCATTATATCCAGAATTATATTCTTGATTTAGATGTCATATATATCTTATATATCCAGTATATACATTCATTTATAATATTACGTAACATTTAGAGGTAAGAAATGAAATGCACCGTTCATGGAGACGGTAAGCCGTACGTACGCATGAACGCTATTTTCATTTCAATTTCATATTTAATGGAACTAAATCATAATGATATAAATGTATAATATAATTCCAGTATAATATAGTGTATAATACCATTTACTCCATCCTTTATACATCCCACATATGGCATTAACGATTCAAATCACTTTGAGGGGGCGGTAGTCCGCACTTTCTAAAATGAAGATATCGCGTATACCCATAATGGAAGCCATAAAGGTAAGACACAAATGAAAAATAAAGAAGAATAAGTAAAAAATAAACATATTATATATCATATATAAAAATAGTGACATCATAATGGCCACCTTTGAAGGTTTTAAATGAGTATTGAACAATCATCGTTTTAGGAGGCACAATTTCGCCATCCATGGAAACCGTATGTTCTTTAACCATTAGATGTAGGTGTGTGTAAGTGTAGATATAATCCTTCTTATAACAACATCCTAGTATATTGAGGATACTGGTTTTGTTACAAAAGAAATTAATAAAAAGAGTTTAGGGGGTTGGAGAAGAAAAATAAAATAAAACAACAATAGAGAAGACATTACCTCAAAATCGGGTAACTCTTTTTGATTTGAGCCAAAGGCTTCCTTGGGAAGATTTCTGCCCAAAGTGAGGCTTCTAGGAGTAATAGGGGTAAGTTGGGAGAGTATTTGGGCAGAGGTTGTCCGATCCAAATGGCTTGAAAGTGTGAATAAGGTGGGAGAGGTGGGGGCCTTTTATAAGTGGAGAGGAGGGGCACTTTTGGAAGGATTGAAATGTTACATTATTTCACAATGCTTTTCGGATTCTAAAGGTCCCACACTTATATAATTCAAGGATAAGGTGATAAGGTTTCGAAATCCTCTCATCCAATTGGATTTGGACAAGTATATGCCTTAGATTTTGCATTATCTTCCCATTTAATTTAAATCGTTAAATAATGAGGTCATCGCTGCATCATCATGATGTCATAAATAATTTAATTTATTTAATGTATAAAAATTATAAAACAATTATTATAATGTAGGAAATCCTTTTAGCTTTCTAATGAATATTTATAATCAAAATTTGGACTTGTGTAACCCCACTTAAAAACTGTTTTAGTAAAACAACTCATGTTTGTGTCAATTTAATTTTAACATTAAATATATATATATTAATGTCATTTTCCAACTAAAGTGGATCCATGGGGTCCCCAAGTTGACCCATCGGTTGTCTTGGTCGGCCATGACTCATCCTATAGGAGTAGGACAAGTGTCATGCTCATCTCATATTATTAAAACATTATTTGTACCTTAAACTACACTAATTACCTCTAATCGCGATTAAGAACTTAAAAGTTACTATTCACCAAAAAATTATTTTAATCTCATTGAACCACATTTTACTTATTAATGACAACCATGTATGTCGGATTTTTGAAAATCAAATCACAGAAGTGGTAATATTTCATTTAAACGAAAAATCAATTACTTAACTACCACTTAGTGGTTTCACTATTCATCAAAAATTGAAGTTTTTCAGAACAATGCCAAAATTTCACCCTAAGCTATAATTGATATTCTGAATTCAAAAATGATGTCTATTTTACAAAATTCCAAACATATAAGTTTCATTAATTAATTTTATAATTAATTCCTGATGTTACGACAAATAGCGTGTTTTTAAGAATCAATTTATATCAAAAGATTGGCAATTGTTTATGTCCAATTTCAATGTTAAATTAATTCTAATGACCACCATTGGATAAAATGGTAAAAATATATTCTAATTATACCTTAAAACCACTAAATAGTATAATTTATCACAATAAATTATTTTCATTAAAAAAGTTGTTTTAAAGTATTTTTCACTATTCATAAAAATTAGAAGTTCTCATAAAAATACCAAAAATTCAACATAGGCTAATTTCGATATTCCGAATCCAAAAATGAAGTCCATTTTGAAATATAAAATTTCTATAATTTTAAAAAGTGGTTATTACTTTTCATAACGGCTACTTTGATTAGTCGCGGTGTTTTAGAACTCGAAGTTGCGTACAATGCAAGCTATTGCTTTATTGAATGAGAAGCGTATCGTGGAAGCTCGGGGTGTTACACACAAAGGGGACATTAAAATGAATCTTTGTTAATAAATGAAAATGTTATCAATTTGAAAGAAATATCAATTTGAATTATCAATTAAATGGGTAACACAAGCCCACATTATTTTAAAATGAAATCACATTTCTAAAGGGGCCTTCATGAAAAAAGGGACAGAAAATAAAATTAATACCTTTATTATTTTGAAATATTATTTCAATCATCCATTTTAAAATAACCATCTCATGTTATTATTTAAATATTTCTAAAATTCATATAAAAAAAGATACATTTATTCCAATTAGAAAAATATTAATGAATAAAAATATATTCAACAAAGTGGGTTTTTACATTTCTTAAATAGATATCACAATGACTAATAATATTCCAATAGCATTTAAAAACAATTATTTAATAGAATGAAATAATTCATGCCATATATTGTTTCGACCAAAAAAATCAATTTATGTTTCAAATTGGTTAAATAATTCTCAGAAAATTTGAAAATAAATAAACATGAATTAAAATAATACAATAATTACAAAAAGAATAAATGTGATAAAACACCATCTTAGAATATTTCAATTCAACCCAGACCAAATATGAGATGTGTTGCCACTCGTGGTTATCCTTGAATTAGGGAATACTAAAATCAAGAGAAGTGATAAGAGATCCTACAAACACAATTCCACATCAATATTATATTTCCATCAAACCCCAAGGATTTCATATCCTCTTGAAAAAATATATCAAAATAGGAGGAGAGATGAAAGGATACAATGAAAAATACATACCAGAATAAAATAATTACTTCAAACATCACTTTGATCCTCCAATAGTATATTTTGTGAGAAATAAAATTGAAAAATGGGATCTAATGTTTTATATGGGTTGAATTTAGTTTGAGAGATGAGGGAAAATAAGTTAAACAAGGGTCATGTGGTGAATTTACCATGCCACATTGATGTTGACACACATCCACCGACGCAACCAGTTAGTCGGTCGCCCTTACCAGCTAGAAAGTGGTTACAGAATATTTTTTGTATCCACTATTGTCTGGTCAATTAGTTGAATGACCTCACTTGTTAGATAGCGGACCACCCATGTGGTCACATCTTCTGGGTCTCCATCCACACCATCCTAAAAGGATTGAGTCATCCTCTTACCCCTCATGCCACATAAATGTAATCGTAATGTGTGGACCAATGATTAATGGTATTTCAAGATGATATAGTATTCTAAAAATTAATTTTATGAATGTGGATATTATCCATGACATTCTCTAGATAATAGGTTCTCACAATAGCAGTACAGGTTTAGGAATGTTTATTGAATAATTTTTATTACTTGGTGTGATCACAATCATGAGGAACATAGGGATTAAATTTTTATAATATTTTTTAGTTATATTATTTTTTTCCCCAAGAAATCTATGTATGGATAATATCATGATCATCGTGATAAATTCAATGCGACATTTGTTTGTAATATACCCATAAAATTCTAGCAAATAACTATAAAAATATCTCCCAACTATTATGAAAACATTATATAAAAACTCCATGTTTAATAGGTATGTTTGGTTATTATTTTGGTTTCATTAATTTATTTAGTTTTTTGTGTAAATTTTTTATATTTGTATAAAAAACTAATGAAATTTAATGTTTTTAAAATTGAATTTATTAGTAAGCTTTTGGACACTTGGAAATCGATGGATCTCATCTAAAACCTAGAAATCCATCTAAAGGAACTCTATTCCCTATGGAACCATGTGATTCATGGTGGTGATCCATCGATAAACACGTGGTGTTAAATTGGGAACATAATGGATTATTTGAAATGTATTTTTATGGAGGTATTAAATCCATTAAGAATCCATAAAATTTTATTTAAAAAAGCTATTTTCCACATGTTTGATTAATAACCCAAATATTTTCCTCCTAATTTATTATTTATTTAGTATTGCAAAAATTTTGAGAAGGTGGAATTATAATTTGTTGACTTTTTTGGATTTATAAGGTTTATAATAACATAAATAATTACATATAAGGAGTAATAATTTAATTTTCTCTACAATTTGATATAAATTTAGTTATATTATAAAAGTTTGATGGTTTTTTGTATTATACAAGAATCATTTCATATTTTACTTATTCAACTTTGTCAAATATTTTAGTTAATGATTGGTAAGTGACTAAAAGATTTTATAAGGTTTAATAAATTTTTATTTTATTTTAGTGTAATTTTGATGAGTGAAAATAATTTTATGGTAAAAAAAGGAATAAATTAGTTTTCTATTTTAAATAAGTGGAATTTGACACTAAAAATTTAAGAAAATTATTTTAATCTTATTTATTTTAGTGACAAATTTTTTTTAATATAAATATAATAATAACGCTATATCTTTACATGTAACACCCTATGATCTTATGAAATATTTATCTATGAATAAATTTTATTTTAATCATATATGTCATTACATGAAACCTAGAGTTTAAAAAACCATCATATTCTATAAAAATATTTTTATTTATTATAACACTTATCACCAAGCCATTCAATTGGAGAGTACTAATAGAGAAAATTATATTATCCAAAACTTACTATTTACATATTAATAACATGTATTCAATTCTTATCAACTAATTAGTAACTAAAATAGAAATCATTTAAAAATTAAAAAAAATTGTTGAAATTGATTTTTATATGCACCATTTTTTTATCATAAAAAATTTAATTAGTCACTATTGGTGATTTTTTTTTGAAATTTAGATATTATTTGTCAAATAAAATTATTTATATTTTATCAATTATTTTTCAATACATGGTATAATAATAAATCTACTTCAATTCCTAAAATATATATTTTTCCATGAAGCAGCTCTCGTCGTTTTTTAACTCATATTTTAAAATTAATATCTACCAATTATAGAAATAAAATTGGATAAAACTGATTCAATATTTAGACCTAGATATGGTAATAAACACCCATGTTTGAATTTTTCATCCTGTTTTGAAAATTACACTGGCTTTATTAGCACCCACATATTTTGATGGGATTTTTCCTCAGCTGTTGGGAATCCAATTTGTATTGATAAACAGACTGAAAACCAATGGTTTGGGTACCATGAAAGAATTATTATTGAATTTGACATTTCCATGACACCTATAAAAGTATTTTTATTAAACATGGAGGATAAAATCATCAACATGTTTACCCATTATTATATGAAACAAAATTGCTTCATGAAATTTCTTGTTTTTGTCATCTTTCCTCAGAATGTAACATTGAAAAGGAGTAATCCTTTTTCAATATGAAGTGAGTTGCAGATTCTAACTACTAAAGGATAATGTGAAATGAGAATGTTATAGTCCTTGATATATAGACCATAGATATTGGTGGCCCTTCTATTTTTGATTAGATAGGGGATTTCACTGTGGACAACAAACAAGAAACTGGCCTTCTAATGTCATCCAGTATCATTTAAAAAATGTTCAGATCACATATTTGGTTGATAACTCATATTTGGGTGACTCTTATGTTCATTCTAGGGGAACCCCTCCTCCTGATAACATCCATAAATTGTGAAATGCGATAAAGGATGCTCAATTTCTCTAGAAATCTGGTCTTTTGGGAAACCTCCAAGTGGATTATGGTCATCCTAGGGACAACCCCACACCTTATACATGGAATTAAGGGGATGGTAGGCCATGGAAAATGGTTAGGTGGACACTAGAATATTTCAATCTACAATCCTCATTAATTTTTGTATTCTTATAGATACTTCCCCCACTAGTGAGTCTCACGTGATTCATGTTGTTATACCATTCATTGGAATATCCAATAATGTTCTTGGGGTGAAGGGGGGCTCTGAAGAGACTAAATTAGAGTACACATCCCATGCATAGAAATAAGACACATTCATAAAAAGTGTCTGACCAGCCTGAGGACCACAACTACTGGGAAGGGGAAACATGCCATCACTCACTACATAGGTGAGTAGAAAGAAAATAAAATAACAGGCGTTGTTTCCAATGTTTCCCCTGACCCAGTAAAAATGAAATAATACCTATTTATTTCATCACATGGATGGAGTCATACTAATTTTTAGTGGTCCAGATCATTGCAAATAGTATAAGAAAATGGTCTTTCTCAGAGGACCCAAGTGAACAAATGGCTAGAAGAAACACCGACAATGGAAACATCTGAACCTATACAATCCATGAATATGGTCACCACGTTGACTAATAAATGTTAGGATGATTATATTTAGGATAATTATCCCATTTTATAGGTTTTCAAGGGAACTATAGGGGATTATAATATCACATATGACTAAAATATAGACGTTGATCAACAAGGTTGGAAGAAAAGAGGAAGAAATAAAAAAAATGTAATGCCATGACAAAATGAAAAAAATGAAGGGTCAATGACTAGTGGTATAGAACCCATGTAATGGAGACATTTTACTAGAATTCCCAATGGATAGGTAACCCCTTGATGAAACGATCCCTCCGTCACTTCATTATGTTCAACAAACCAATGCATATTGGGATTACAGATCAAAAAATGACTTTTGAATTTTCAAAACATTTCATTTGGCCTTCTCCAGGTTACCGATTTGTCTATCAGGATCTCTATAATAGTGGTTGGGATCATTTATGAATGCTTAGACATGATAGAATTCAACTGGTCAGATGAAACCAGGGAATGAAGAGCATCACATCCAATCATTTTATTTAAGGACACAATAAGAAGGTCACCTTTGTGTATGCCTTGACATTGTAAGTTAGAAGATTGTAACGTTAGAGAAAATTAAAGAAAATATTTGGGAATTCAGTCTAAAAGTGGTTGGTGATGGGAGACATCAAAAATTTCTCTCACCCAATTAAATTATTGGTCCCGCCATCAATAGGATAGTACCGAATGACTTCTCATAATGAATTAATGAGTGAAACATTGCGGGGGTTCTACCTGCTAGAGAAGATTTTTCATGGAGCATGATCACATCAAAAATATGAAAAGCAATAAAACATGAATTTTTTTGGTTTAATTGGGGGACCAAACTAACAGAAATCGTCTCACAGCATTCATACTCCCAAAGAACCACTTTAATTAAAACCCTATTTTTTGGTACTTCATACCATATTAATTTCATCCCCAATAAAATATCAATTTGATAATGGTTGGGTCACCATCCCTAGGTGTAAGGAATTTATCATAGAGTCTTGAAATCTAATTCTAATTAGAATCCCAGTACAAAGGTTCATGTAGAAGATAACCCCCACAAAGTGGATCATAAGGGAGTGATGAAAAAGTGCATTTTCCATGCATGATTTACATATCCAGCATGTTGAAAAACAGCTAAAAAACATTCAAAACATAATGTCAAACTAGTAATATCTATCTCGGTAAGAAATAAAATCTAATAAGAATATTGATGATATCATATTCATAAAATAAATTATGGATAACAGTCATCTTAATGTGAAATTGGTAATGGAAGGTGACCATAATTTAAAATTATTTCATAGAATTCATAAAGAGAAAAGATCTAAGGAAAGGAACCCTATCATCAGAATAAATAGGTAGATACATAATTCTGAAAATGTCATTTAAAAGGATGTTTTAGGATAATTTAGTTTCCTTTACACTAATTATTTACTAGGAAATATATCAAATTTGATTTCAACATTCTCCCATGTATTTATGATAAATAAATCCAGATCTCATTAGGCCGCCAGATAGGGATTGCGTGAGGAAAAAAATTACCCATTAACAAGTAGAGTGCTGCGAGACCCAATGGTTTTTTCAAAAAATATTTAGGATTTTAGGGGACATATTCCAGGAGTAAATTATTAAGGCAATCATTGATTTCTTTTATCATGACTTCTTACCTTATAGAATTAACAAAAATTTCATTACCCTATTTCCAAAAAAGGAAAATTCAGTTGATATTAAAGACTTCATACCAGTGTATCTTGGTTACCCCATTCCTAAAATTATCAAAATGGTCCTCATGTCTAGGATAGGAGACATTTTCAACGATTATATCACTCCAAACAAATATGGTTTCGTTCCCAGAAGATACACTCAGAAATATCTTTTAATAGCCTCAGACTGTTTTAACATATTGAGAAAGAAGACAAAAGATGGAAAAATTTACCTCAATATTGATATCTCTAAATATTTTAATATTCTAAAATGGGGATTCATTCTTAAAATAATTAATAGGTATTGGTTTTCAAGAACATTTTTGATATTTATTAGACGCATTATGTCATCAGAAAGGCTATCATTTCTCATCAATAGGACCCCAAGAGGATATTATCTATGCACGGGGGTATAAGAAAAGGTGAACCCCTATCTGGGATACCTGTTATATTTCTAAAGACTACATGAGTAGGTAAATTAGTGATCTTTCTCACATAGTTCATTTCAAAGAGATGAAATTTGTGAGGAACATTTTTTCTCCCTCACACTTGGTTTACGATTATGGAATTCTCCTCTTTGGTCAAGATTTAAAGGAAACCATTTATAATATTCATTATCTTTTTCCAATGTTATGAGGATGTTTATAGATATTTAATCAGATGGGGTCAGTGATTTAATTTTTTGGTGATGACACTTCTATGGGAAAATAGATCAGTGTGGAAAGGAAATATGGTGTGTGATGGGGATCAATGCCTTTCAATTACCAAGGTGTTACAATTTTTTGGAGCAAGGTGAAGATCCAATTTATCATAGTTATTAGAATTGGTATCATTAATAAATTATCCATTTAGATGAGAAATTCCATGTTTTAGGAAAGAATATTTATTCTTCTGATCTCAGTCATCAAATAAATGATTTTTTATTTCTCTCTCTATAGGTGGCCTAGAGGACTTCTAAAAGAGTTAAAAAGCTTGCTCATGAATTTTATATGGACTGAATCTAGGCATGAGAGTAAATTGATCATTGTAGCATAGAAATATTTCATCAATCCTATTGTCATTGGGGGGTTGGAAATAAAGACCAAAAAAATTCAATGAAAGATCAATTGATAATTTCACATGGAATATGCTCCCAACCAATAATCCCTCATATTATTTTTTAGGAAGTAGGTTCAAAGGTAAATTTATTTATAGATATAAACACTTTCATGGATATTCCTTTTGGCCATAAATTAGGATCTCCTTCAAGGATGATATGCTGAACGCAAAATGGCTAGTGAGAATGCAGTCTTAACATAACTATAAAACTATATGTTTTATTGATCATCTACTCAAGAGAAGGCTCATTGTTACCCTTGACCACGATAATATGATCATTAATGATTTAATTAAATATTGTAGAACACTTGACATTGTCCCTTTTAATGTCGTAATGGAGGTCCAAATCAATATCTTTAGAGATTCTAAAACCCTGGTGTGGAGGCATGGTGACAATGGTCAATTCAATCCCAATGAGTACTACAATATAAATATTGGGAGCTCCAATAAAATTTTATCCTGGATTTTCTAGTTTAAAGGCAATTTAAAATTTTTTTTCATGGTTTATTCTCATACGTAAGATATGGAGGAACAATATACCTACCATTGGTTAGATGATGAGAGATGGGAAAATAATTCCATCGGCATTCCTTATATGTCTTAGAGATGGAGAGGATACCCAACACTTGTTACTTGAGTGCATGATTGCAAGGATTATATGGAAAAATGAAGGGCACATTTGTTTCCTTAAAATCCATGCAAGGTGATCCTTAGTAGAACCAATTGAACTAATAAGAATTTATGGGCAGCAAAAAAGGTATATCACCTCCTTCACATTAGTGAAGCTTCTATTTTTGTTGTATACGGAGGGCTCAAAATGTGAGCATATTTGAAAACCAGGATCCCTCCATTAATGCTACACTCACGCTTCCATACAGGGATGTTCACACCACTTCAAAACATAAAATGAGAGAAATGTATTACGACAAGGTAGATTTTAATACTCTAATACGTCTTCCAGTTATAGTTAAACCAAAACAAATTCTTGTTATGAAGTTTTTGAGATAGACCCCCACATTGGATTTGGGATCAAAACGATTGTCGATGGTGCGGCATTAGGTGTTCCAGGTCCAATAGGATATGGAGTCATTTTCAAAACATACTAAATATTTTTCAAAATTTGTTTTAACAACTATATTAAGAAAGGAAATATATATATATTTGAGTTGTGGAAAATGATATATGCCATTAAATATATTTTCTATCATAAGCGGCATGCCCAATGGATTTAATCAGACTCTGAGAATGTTGTCACGTTATTATGTTCAAAACATGGAATATCCCATGGAATCTCTAACCCATTTGATTGACTATATCAACTAGGTTAATCATATCAACATTATTGTTTCACATGGTTTTAAAGAATCTAACAAGGTGTCTTCTGTTTTTTCAAATCAGCTGGTTCTAGAAGCCAACACAATGTGGATGTTCAAGGAACCTGATTATTGTACCACATTGGTGAATGATAAAATGCATGGGGTGGTACACTCCCAGTTGTGTAAAATCCATTGTACGTCATGATCTTATGATCTTGTATATTTTTTAATATATCTTTTTTTTGGAATGGAATGGCCTGGATCCTAGACTTTAAACAAAAAATACAAAGTCGTGCTTCCATACATTTAAATATCCATTATATGTCCCCGTGGGTACAAAGAAAATTAATGAAAGAATATAAAATAATATGTTTAATATAATGAAATTATTTCCATAATATAATTTACTTATAATTTTTAGTAAGTATATAATTACATTAAATTCTTATGAAAATCCAAAACAATATTTCTTTAATTAATAGAAAAATAAAATAAATGATTCAAACAATATTTATAGTAATATAATTTGATAGAGTTATAGTGTTACCGAAATTTATATATAAATATAACATACTAGTAATTTTTAAAAGTATTATATTCTAATTAACACTCATTCATTATCTCATTTAATTGAAATTAAATTAGTCCTGTTGAAATTGTAATTAATGACATTTTATAAAAATAATACTTTATTACATTATTTGAAAATTATAAAAATATATAAATTGATAAAGGTGGATAATATTTTATATGAGATTTTATACCTTGGCCAGTCATGAACATATTATAATATGATATGTATAATTATAACCCTTATAGTGTAAAAAAGTCATATCGATGATTAAGGTTAAAATAGCATAACTAAGGGGTTAAATAAAAAGAGAGGATTTCAAAACAAACATAAACCTGTAAAAACATTATTAGTTTATGGTATTTAAACCTGATACATCCTTATCTTTAGACACTTATCCATTTAAATAATTTTTATAGAAAATTAATTTATAATATTTTATTCTTTTATGAAATCTAAAGAGTTACCCTCTGTTGAATTATAAAAAGGCACCCCTAATTTCTCTTATTCATAAAACATTAAACCATATATATTTAATAAACCCTACCAAAATATATTAACCACTCTCTCATCAACATTATAGAGTTTACCATCTTCCCAATATATCATCCCTAAGGTATTTAAGTGTAGATCTAATGGTGTTGTTTTAGAGAATAGGTAATCACCTTAGTCAATAAATATATTTTTACATATTGTTATACCTATAATAACTATTTGATATTTATCATAAAATAATAAATTAATTATAAAAAATATAATTAAATTAAATTATGATTATTAAACCACCATTATACACCCTCTTTCTCATCATATAGGAAATTAAATTATTGCTCGTGCGTACGTATAACTTATCATCTCTATATAATGATATAATTAATTTTTCATTACTATAATTCACAAATGGATATTATAATGGTTTAAAATTTAATATATTATAATTATGACCTAATTATTCTTTTTGAAAGATAATATGATATCTAAATTCTTACCTTCCAAACTGATGCAAAATGATAACGTCACTCATGCGGAAATGTGGACTGCAACCTCTATAAAGTGATTTGACTCATTTTTCATCTCCACGAAATTTTTATGGTCATAAGGATAGATTTGATGAATATATATCATTTATATAGTATATTAATAATTATTTAATGGGGAATTATTTTTTAGCTTTCTTTTTTTCCATCTTTTCCAAAATAAAAATAGTGTTTATGTGTACATATATCCTACAGTCTCTATGAACAGAGTTATTCGTTTTTTCTATCTATAACATTATTGTATGGATATTTATATATTATTAACATAAATAATATTTATATAATCATTAAATTTATATAAATCATGTAAAAATGATAAAATTTTATTTATTTGGACTTCCAAAGAAAAATATGCATGAAAAACGAAGTAATTTCAACAATAAAGAGTTATTTTAATAAATAATTATCAATAAACGGGTGATAATATGTCATTAAAAATTAGAAATGTTAATATAGGTATTATTATGCGTTTTTTATATTTATAATAAATATATAATTCTTATATTAATGTTTTGAATACGTATGGTGAAAAGTGAGACTTAAGGTAATGGATTTTCAACACACTTTTATCTCTTAGAGACACATCCCATATTCACCACTTGTTTCTTTGATGTGGTATATATATAAGTATTGTAAATTTATTTTATAATTATTATTATGAATTTTATTAGGAATTACAAATCTATATAAGGTTATTTCTTTCATGATTCGTATAATTCAAATGTTACCAAAGTGATAAGGTATTTATGTTTCAATCATATTTTAGTCAAGTTTGATTATATATTAATTTCCATTTGGGAAATTATATTACATTTATTTGATAAAATAAATAAATCTATCTCATCCAATTGTTTTTATTAAGAATAAATTATTTCCTTTCTTTATCCTCACTTTACGTACTCAAGACACATAAAAAATTTTTTTAATGAAAAATGAATTAATTTCTCATATTAGTCAAAAATCCATTTTCTTCGATGTCTATTTATTCAAAACAAAAATTAAATAATTTTTTTACCATTCCGTGATTATTTTTAATAGAAATTTTTACCAATGATACACTTTTAAAATAATTATTAAAAAGTAATATTCATGTTTTTTCTCAAGAAATGTACTTTAACTATTTTTTCAAAAATGTGAAAGGAATATTTCCTTTAAATTACATAGAATAAACAGAATTTAACACCATCATAGTCCCTCAACTCTTTCAAGATTACTTCACAATTTTTAAAGGATATTTTCAATGAAAATATTTTCCTTCATATTTAGGAATTTTTTATAATTTGGATATGTGATTTAAAATTAAAAATAATATTTTCCAAAAGAAATATTCCAGTTATTATTTTAAGAGAACATTATTCTACAATAACATCATTTGATATTGATTATGGTTTATTAGGATAATGATGCTATGATTCCATAATTAATCTTTAATATTATGGTTTCTACCTATGATAATTATAATTTTATGAAACAAAATTTATTTTTATGTATTATGTGATGTTTAATTTATGAAATATATAGGAAACCAATTTTATTTGCACATGTAATGAGATAATGATATGAAAAATATTTATTATGCTCTTTTGGAAGACATATTTATGGTATTAATTAAGTGATTTTTTTACCTAAAATTATATATTCATCTAATTCAATGGGTAAAGTATTAAATCTCTTAAGATAATGATAGAAGAAAATTTGATGTACTTGATCTATTACAAGAAACTAGTTGATGTTCATGATCCATTAGTGGAAACAAGTCAATGTTATTGATTTTTTATGGAAAACAAGTCATTATGTTTTATACACTCTATAAAACAGGTGTTGAGGCCATATCTATTATGATTTTATTGTCTTGTTTGTCAAACATGAAATATGAAATGGTTTCTATACCTATGATGGTTCAATACTTTTAGGAAATGAACTTATGGTTCACAATTAATTTGGGATTATTTATTACACTTCTAAATTATGTATTTTGAAAATTTAAAGATTTATAAAATGAATCATGTTTATTATATTTTATAAATTGCATACAAACATTGTATGTTTCGGTCACAATACCATGACATTATTCTTATCTTATACATTAATATGATCATCTATTGATATCTCATATAATTACCCTTAATAAGCATATAAGATCACCATTCATTTTGTTTTTGTTCCCCATGTTTTAATGAATGGTCTTAAGTAGGGTATTTCTATAACGATTTGTAATTGGGAATATAATTATTAGATATGTCAAATAAATTTCTTGAAATAAGATTACTATGTATCTAACATCAAAATCCACTAAACTTTTATGATCCTCGACAATGTATTGGTGTGATATATTGAATATTCATTTCAGATATGTATATTTGTTTATTAATATTTATTGTCACTATAAATCGTATCATAGGACGGTTTTATTCAGTCATTTGATATTAGTACTTGAAATCATTAGTGAAACCCATAGGTATAAGTCTGATAATATGATAACATCCAAAAAAAATTTTAAAGACCACTGATTACCTAGGTATAACATATGGTCTCATAGATTGATAAAAAAATTTCATGATTTATACATCCCATGAATTATATTACATGATTATATTATAGATTAACCTGATTATTATTTCATGATTGTTACAGTTTTCTTTTTTGTTTTTGGAAATGGTTGCAACAATAACACAATGTTCTAATGATAAATGTGATGGATTATGCTTTTATTTTCCACCAAATATACCAATTTCAAGGGATATGTAATGTTGAACCTGGTTTCTATGATAAGGAAACATTATCGATAAATTAAACATTCTTGGCTTCAGAATAATAAAAGAAGGGTTCAATGTACTATTGATTTTTTCATGTGGAAACATCCATATTTTGTTAGAGGGTCTTCTGATGCAATATTATTTGAGAGATGGATCAACACAATTGAGAGAATATTTTATATTTCTAATGCATTAACTTTTAAAATATTTACATGACATATATCTTTTGAAATGTGAGTTAAATCAATGGAGGGATCATATTATCAATATGACATAACCTAAACAAATTGACCCCATGTAACTGAATGATTCTAAGGGATTATTTTTCAGTATGTACATTCCAAATATTCTTCATTCAATAATATATAAGGAATTACATGAGAAAATAAATAGGGGTGATGAATTGTTTAGTAATTAGAGTGACCTCTTCTTAATATACATGGATACACCATCACTTTAGATGAATATTCAACACCATACAAAATTACATGCTCGATGACCATACTATTTTAGTGTCTTTGAAAACTTGTAAATATAATAATCTATATTGGTATAAAATCCTCAAAATCTCCCATGAATATATTCCCCATTACTAATACTACTTATAACTTTTCATCATAACCTTGGGAAATGAAACATAATAAAGTGGTGTTTTCAGATGCTCAGTATGGGTAAAAAGGGAGATATAAGTATAATATGGGAATAAGGATTTGAGAATATGATCTTGTCATTTGAAGATCATACCATATAAATTAAATATCATAAAAATAAAAAACTGAATAATTATTGACTGTTGGTATAACTTGAATAATAAGAAAATCAAAGAACATGATTAATGATAGCATGATATTGGGATAAGATATAGACTTCAATAATACACATCAACATATAACATTGCTAACTGTGTAAAAATAAATAGGTTCACTCAATAAGTTATGGCCATGAAATCAGGCCATCGCATAAACTTATGGACATGAATCAAAGTCCACGCATAACATTATGAACATATAATCATGTTATCACATAACATTCTAAATGTGTAATTAGTTTTACGCGTAACATATTCAACATTTAATCTGGTTCACGCATAACATTGTGAACATGTAATCAGGATCACAAATAAATGTATTGACCTGAAATTGGGTCCATAGATAAACTTATATATAGGTAACCAGGTCCAGCAATAAACTTATTGACATTAAACATGGTCTAGTCATTACGTTTTGGACAAGTAATCAACTTTAAACATAAAATTGTGCATATGGAATCAGGTTTATGCATAAACTTATGGGCATGAAACCAGGTCCATGTATAACATTGTGAACATGTAACTAGGTTCATGTATAACATATATACTCATGAGTGATACATAGTTAGAAAATTCATTAGATGGAGATATAGTTCCCACCCATCACATAATGAAATAAAACATGTATACTCCACAACATAATAGAAAGTTCATTATACAAAGACCCATAAAAATAGATGTTTTTCATGAACAACATATCAAGCCCCACGAAATGAAATGGGTATTATAAGCATTTCCTCCTATCATAACATGTGATAAAATAATAGGTTACATGGTAATTTCATCCTATAATAACCTACTAATGGAATCATGTTTTATAATCATTCTATCTAGGTATAACATCTGGAATAGAAATGGGATTTATAAAAAACAAAACAGATTAAACATAAAACATTCAAATAAGTAATAAGAATTTTTCATTGGATCATATTCCTAGTAAATAATAAACTACATCAAAGAATGTCAACATGGATGGGAAAGAATTTGGAAATATCACATGATGTATTTCTTAAGGAAAATTTCCGTTCTTTAAAAATCAATTTTTAAAACATAAATTATTTCCAAAATCCATGCCTTTAGAAAACATATTAAAAATTAAAGGAAATTTTTTGAAATCAATTATTATTTTTCTTGAGATAATACCCTTTCCAAATTGAAAAACAATTTTTACATCGTAAAATGTTTTTGAAGACTTTTTCTATAAACACCAATTTAAAAAAAAATAGATAACTCGTAAAAAAAATTAAAAATAAACATGAAATTTCTAAAAGGAGTCATTATGGAAATGACGGTCATGAAGATGGGTAAATCAATACTTTAAAAACAATACTTTTACACCGTAAAAAGTGTAGTAAAGTTCCTTGATCAGAAAAAAATAATGAGATTACTTTTTAATACCCTTTATTTTTAAAATGTTAAAACATGGGTAAAAAATTAATTTTTCATATCATGGAAAAAATTAATTTCTTTTATAAAACATGGTTTTATGATTAAAAACATTTCTAACCAAAGAGAGAGATAATGCCATATTTTCTTAAAACACTTTCTTAATTATCATAATTAACAAAGAGTGGTAAATTGGTACCAATACATATAGATATCCTGGATATAAATTGGAGAAGAAAATTCATGAGATCTCTTGAGATATGTATTATAATATATCGTCAATGGAATCATAATCAGATTCAATCTTGATAAATTATGAGATTGTATTAATAAATTTTTACCATGTTGGTAACATAAAATAATAATCCTATATAAATAATAACTTTACATAAATCTTAATTTATGAAGAAACTAATTATATTAATGATATAACATGTAAAATTCAATTAGATACACCTTATAGAAAAATATAGGTTTTTAACATGGCATGTATTTCAAAGAAGGAAAATTGAGACAAATAACATTACTGATTTGGTAACATTTAAACCCTATACCCCATTAAAGAAAAATGAAGAAATGGATATTGAAATACACATAAATTAAATTATAATAATAATATAATACATTCATGGTCAATATATACATGATAAATAAATAAATGAGTTGTGAATAATTTTTATTCTCACATAAATGAAAGTGAGAAGTGAAAAACCATTACCATATGTTTTAACATTCTTCGTAAATGATAAAACATTAGATATAATATGTATAAGTTTAATAATATTCTACTAAAAAATATTATTATTATATCTAATACAATATATTATTTGATTATTACTTAATAGTACCTTTTTATTAATAAGCCCATGTTAATGTTACGTTTTTGTCAGTATATGCTTTGTTTTTTTCATATATGTTTTGACTTTATATTCTTGATCCTCTTACTTTGATAATGATTTACTTTTTTTAATAATGTAAAACATGATATAAATATCCAATAAATTCAGTAAATAAATAATTATAATAGTCTATAAAATATTTAAATATGAAATGGAGTACACCGTTTATGGAGATGGTAGGTCATACGTACGCATGAATGTTGTTTTAGTTTTCATATCACATTTAAAGAAAAAGGTAAATCACTTATATGTTTCTGAATATATATATATATATAAATTATCATTAAATTATAATTATTATTTTATATATATCGTATAAATTTAAAAAAAATATTCATTAATACATTCCATGTAAATTTTTAACGAATCATACCTCTTTGAGGATGTGGTAGACTATATGTCCACTTATGAAGTTATCGTATTTCCACCAAATAGAGATAATAAAGGTATGTTCTATATAATAATTTAATATGAATAAATAAATGATAAAAATCATATATATCATATAAATATAAAAAATATAACATTATTTCCAACCTTTAATGGTTTCAATGGAAGAATTGGTGACATTAGTTCGTGAGGTGGTACTCTGCCAAAACAGGAACATTCATTCAGCATCCCATTTGATGGAAGTGTGTGTGATTTTAGATTGAAACCTAATAATAAAAAATTATCAATATATTTAGGATTTGTATATAGTTATATAATCATTAAATAATATGAACTAAATGGGTTAAGAAAATAAAATAGTTATTCATGTTCAAGAATGTTACCTCTTTTTTAGGTAACTCCTTTTGGTTTTCACCATGGGGATTATTTAGTGTAATTTATTACCAAAGTGCGACTTATAGGTTTATATTAGATATTTTCAGATCTTATATAGAAATGGGTAGGAAAATCCAATGTGTCTTGAGGGGTGTGAGTAGTTTAGAGGGGTGACTTTCCTTTTATAGTGGAAGAGGAGTGGAATTATTGTAAATATAAAAAGGTGGATGCTATTTAGAGGTATCCTTTACATCATGTGATTCAAATAATTCTAATTTTTAAATAAAAGAGAGAACATCGAAGTAATATTTATTGAAAATATATTTTTAAAACGTTTCTAGGTTATTTCACAACATAAGTTAATGTTCAACCACTATGTAAATTCATTTTTACTTTAATAATTATAATTAATTTTATTCAATTTCACTAATATTTTTTTTCCAAAAAACATGAAAAAATTGAATGAATTAAAAATTATTTGGATTCCAAATTTTTAATCCATTTTTAAAAATTTCAATCATATAATTGTTATAAATTATGTGAAAAATAATCTTGTAGAAGTGATGAGAAAGTGGATTTTTAAAATAAAAGGTTCAAAAGACTAAAATGGTTTTCAATTAAATTTCAATGTGAAGATGATTAAAAAGAAATAAATTAGATTTAATTATATATAATTTATATTTTTATACTTTAAAACAAAATTTAATTTTAATTTAACTATATAAATAAAATTGAGAAAATGCAATTTTGAATTAAAATTTTATTATCTTTCTTTATTCATACAAAAATGAATTTTGTTGGAAATATACGAAAAATTCACCTTAAGATAATTTTGACATTATGAATTAAAAAATGAGGTTTATTTTATAAAATATTATTTATAAAAGATTCAGGTTTATATTTAAATTAGGTTTTCTATTAAAAGGTGATAAAATTAGATTTTAGAAAAATACATATTTTTATTCTTAAAATTGGAATTATTTTTATCCACTATTTAGAAAAATAGAACATAAAATCAAAATGGATGAAAAAATATAATATATATATCATTAATATAATTTATGAAAATTATTTGAAATTATTTATTAAGGAAAATATATATTGATAGCATAACTATAGTTTTCCAGCAAAAGGTTTTCAAATATTTAAAATATGGTAATATTTTCCTATAGATAATTTTTCACTAAATAATTAGTCTTATATACATGTGTAACCCATATTTTCATTTGTTATTTAATCTTAATAATAACCATAATCCCAAAATATATGGGAAAAATATAATAATATTAATAGTATGTTGTAGTTTGGTAAACAAGGTCTTTCATGTAACACAAGATATCAAAAGTACTCAACATTGTTTATAAAATAAGACAAATATAGTTTTGTGTTTACTGAAAGATAATCTAAGTGTTTCATATAGAGTATCGTTGAAATGGAGTTGTGTTAAATGAAATAATTACTTTTTTCTTTCATATGAAATAAGGTATATACAGTGTTTTGTTAAATGATAAATAATAAATATTTTAAATTATTTACAAACATATTTACCAAAATATCGATGTATTACATTATACGAACTTTAAAACTAATTTCACCCTCAAAATTAATATGGGATATCAAAATTTTGACACATTAATTTTCATTTCATATAAACCCTCATTATTAAAATAAATACGAAAACTGTATTTTAAAAATAAATGTGGGAAACATAAAGGTTTTATATAGTAACAAATAATGAGATTTTTACATTGGAGAAAAAAGGTAGAATGTTAAAACAATGAAATTGAAGAGAAATATTACTAAAATATTTTTAAGTATAGTGATAGATAATATGGATAGGATAATGATAATGATAAAAATACATAGCAAAAATAGTGTTAAAAATGTTCATGGGTGTCCTAAAAAATTATGATAACATGGAAATATTTTATTTCATGACCATTTTTTCTAAAGATGATGAATCTTAATGAGTATATATACTATCATTATTTTATTCCATCCTCCCCCTTTATTGTGACTTGATCAAATTGCACTTCATCTCTTAATATAATAAATGATTGTGAATTTTACATTCTTAACATACTAACAAATCAATAGGTAGAATGAAAAGTCATTACATATGTCTTTAGTTATCATCACAAAAAAACATTTATCACATGTCATCTAATATGCATAAATACTCATATTGAGAGATAATATATGAATCCCTAAAACCTCATCCAATTTTTACCTAAAACCATTGCATAAAACATCCACCTTGTAACCCTTCTGAAAGATGAAAAATGAAAACATTAAAAGAAGGCCACTAAATCTATCAAAATAATCATAACATTTATCCCCCATATATTAAAACGTAGTTGTCATTTGTCTCAAACAAAACATATGAATCCCTTCATAATGTATTCTCTTGAAATATGGTAATAAACTGAATTAACATAAATCCTTATTTAAATAATTAATTATAATTTATTCCATTGTTCTTAGATATACTCCCTAAATCAAAAAAAAAGTTGTAACCTTCCTCAATGCTAATCAAAGCATATTTTTCAATATATCCTTAATCATATCCAATGTGATAATTATCATCTAATTTACTTATTAATATCTAGCTTATTATTATCGAAGAATCTTTATCTCATCAACAAGAACATATTAAGGGATACCTTCCCTAAGTCAATATATCACCTATTTATTAAATCACTTTTCTAAGTCATCATCACTATTCATCATATCTATTTTAATCCTTAATAAAAAAGAATATAAATAATATACTTATATATTTACGTATTCCTATAACATAATGATAAATTACAAAACATATACTCTTGAATCATCAAAATTTATTATTAAATAATTACTCCGGACTCATCATCTTATTATTTAATTACCCTTTCCTAGAATATTAAATATGAATCATGTATTAAGGCTTTTCAACCTCAATAAAATCATGTTTCTTTCATTTAATGTAAAAAATACTATTTGAACATTTCTTTCATTTCACATGTATTTTGTAGTCCCTTTATCTTCAGTAGTATAAAAATAATCATATTGTCTTCCTAATTCTCATTATGATATTTCCATATAAAAAATTCTATTTTCATAATGCATATACATTCCACATTTGAAACATTCAATTTAAACCAATTTTCTTATACTTCCATCCATTGACTGAAACAAAAAATAATAGGGTGAGAAGCACGTATCCTAGAATAAAACCACATAATAATGATGAATTAGATATAGTATTATTCAATCATGACACCTACTTTTAAATATACGACACATTAGGATTAACATTAGATACATCCATAGACATGTCCTTAGAAAAATCGCTAGGAGTCTCACTAAAGTATTACCATCCTGGTTTCCAAAGGTTTTCCAAACCTTTCCTTTCATACCAACTATACTGACCCAAGATTAACATACATGAATATTATCTCATTTTAGATGAATAATAATCAGATTATAAAAGTATATTCCATATAGAAATAATAGTTTACTATCTTTGGAAACATTGAAAATTGATATTTTATCTTAGTGAATGATATTAAACATCTCCCTTACATATTTTCCCATATAGTGATCTTACTAGAAACCTTCCTTCATAACCTAAGGAAATAAAATCATAATAATGTGGTGTGATGATATTCTCATTAAGTGAAAACCAGGGAGATATGTAAGTATAACATGAGTATAAGGGTATAGGATAATGATCATATCATTATAAAAACATGTCCTCTAAATAAATGATCATAAACATGAATCATTGAATAAATATTGGAAATTAATAAGACATGAATAACAATTAAATCAAAAAAAATGAGTCATTAGATAATAACATTAGCATAAGATATAGACTTGTGGCACACACATTAAGTTTTAACATTGTGAACATGTGTAAATAGAAATAAGAACACTCAAAATGTCAGATACATAAAATCAGGACCTCTCATAAATTTTTGTACAAGAAACCAGTTCCATGCATAACATTATGAACATATAATCAGGTTCACCTATAACATAGTGATCATTTAATCATGTTAATGAATAAAATTTCAAAAATGTAACAAGGTTTTCAAATAACATTGCGAACCAGTAATCTGGTTCATGCATAAACTCTTGGATATAAAACCAGGTCCATGAATATATTTATCGCTCTGCTTCCATGTATATGAATAAACATATGAACATGGAACTAACTTTATGTATAGAATTGTGGACAAGTAATTAGTTACACGCATAAAATTACAATCATGTAATTTGGTTCACTCATAAAATTATACACATGTAACCAGGTTCACATTAAACATTATGAACATGTAGTTATGTTCACATATAGCATATATTCTCATGACTCATACATCATTACCCAATTCATTTTAGGTATATATAGGTTCTACCGATCACATAATTAAATAACATATTCCTGTTCCATAATATAAATAACATTCATTAAATTATTAGCCATTAAAATTGATGGTCTTCATAAATATCATATCATAACCCATGAAATTAAATGGGTATTATAAATATTTCACCCTATTATAAGTAGTGAAACTATTAAAGGTTTAGTAGTCATTTCATCATCAAATAACATGTGAAAGGGGATGAGTTTCATAATTATTTTATCATGGTATAACCCTTGGATGTAAAATGGGCTTCATAGAAAATTTACTTTCATAAACATAAAAAATTCAAATAATGAATAATTATGGTGTACCTAGATCATATCACTTGAAAATAATAAATGATAACAATGGATGCAACTTAGATAGGGAAGGATTTTGAAAGAACATATGAAGAATTTGTTAAGGAAAATAACCTTTCATTGAATATTATTTGTTAAAACATAAAACATTTTCAAAATAATTTTCATTATAAACCACATTGAAAAACTTATAAAATAAAATTTGAAAAAACTCATTTAAAACAATTCTTGATAAAATAGCATTTATACATTGATTTTTTTTAAAATCATAATATATATTCAAAAAGAATTATATTAAAATTAATTTAAAACAAAATAATTAACTAATATTAGGAAAACAATTTATTTGAAAATAACCTTGTAAATATTAAATAATATATTGATGTAAATTCTGGTCATAAGGGTGGGTAAAAACATACTTACTGATACATTATTTTGCGCAGAAAAATGTTTTGGAAAGTGAAATTATCAGAAAATTGCAGAGATATTCCTTTTTAAACCCATTTTTTATTAAAATGGTAAAACTTGTGTGAAAATTTCTTTTACACATCATATTAAAACATTTTTGAAAACCTTTTTATAGTACATGGTTTTGTGAATAAAAAAAATTTCTTAACAAAAGAGATAGATAATTCCAGATTTTCTTAAAATGCATTATTTATTATGAGTTAATCAAAAGAGTGGAAGACTTGTACCGATACATAGACATATGATGTATAACTTGAAGAAAAACAAATTCATGAGAGTAATTGAGATATGGATCATAATGTATCATCAATGTAATTATAATCCTAAACAAACTTGATAAATAATTATATTATAGCAATAAACCATTACATATTTTATATTATTTAATCAAAATAATCAAGAAATAACAACATTACATGAAGATTAAAATATCTTTAAGATAAATGGATTCATTATATAATATTCCAAATGGAATTGTATACTCCTCACTGAAAAATATTGGTACAAAAATGACATGTATCTCAAAGAAGGATAATTGAGACAAAATTACTTGACTGATTTGGTAACATTTAAACCATATAATCCAAGAAATAAGGATCATGAAAAGGATATATTAATTCCAAAAAATTTAATTATAGTAATCATAGAATAAATTCAGGGGTAGTATATACACCACAAAAAATAAATGATAGAAATAAAAGTGAGATGATAAAACCCATTAACTTAAGCCATGACACATTTCATACACAATAAGAACCACTATATAATAAGTACATGTTAATTATAAATCTACCACAAAACTTTATTATAATATTTATTACAATATATTATTTTATTATAAATTTATATTACCTTTTTATATAAAATTTCATGTTAATGTTACGTTTTAGGTATTTTATTCTTTGTTTTTTCATATATGTTTTGAATTATTATTCTTAATAATCTTAATTAGATCATGATTTAATTATTTTAATAATTAAATACATGATTTAAATATCATACATTTTAATTACATAAATATTTATAATAATCTTTAATAGCTAGAAATATGAAATGGAATACACTGTTTGTGGAGACTATATGTCGTACATATATGGGAATAATGTTTCTGTTTTTCAATCATAGTGAAACAAATTAAGTAAATAATATATATATATATATATATATTATTATAAAATTATAATTATTATTTCATATATATTAACTATTTTTATTAATCAAATCCTTAATACATTCCATGTAATGTGTGAACGAATCACATCGCTTTGAGGTGGTGGTAGTCCACACATCCACAAATGAAGTTATCATATTTCCAAAAAATGGATAACATGAAGGTGTGTATAATATAATAATTAATGAAGAATAAGGAGATAATAAATATCATACATATCATATAAAATATACAATACATGATTATTTCCAACCGAGAAGGTTGGAAATGGAAGAAATAGGGATATCAATTCGTGAGGTGGTAGTATGTCGTACACATGAACAATGAATTCATATCTCATTTGATACAAGTTTTTCTATGTGCAAGTAAAACCATTTGAATAAAAAAATATTATTATATATTTGACATATATTTTATTATATAATCATAAAATAATAATAACTGAATGTGTGGATAAAGAAATAAAACAAATTTAATGTTGAAGAACATCACCTCTTTTCAAGGAAACTATATCTACTTTACACCAAAGGTATTCCATTATTAGATTTCGTAGAAACCTTATTATTCTATAATAAAATTATATGTGGTTAGAATTTATTATTTCATTATTTTTATGAGCCAAATTGGCTTGATAGCTGTGTGTTATTGAGGGGTTTGAGTTACCTTTATAGTAGAGGACGACTGGAAATCTTGTAAATATAAAAATGTATAAAAAATTGAGAAATATCTCTTACAAAATGTGCCCCAATAATTTTTAATTATTGAGAAATAATATTATAGAGTCTAAATATTTTCATAAATTTTATTTTGGACATGTTTGTAGGCCATTTGGAGACTTAAGTTAATGGTTAACAACAAAGTAAACTCGTTTTGACCATAATATTTATAATTAATTTTAATTACATTCACTAATTTTAATAAAAATAATTATACCTTATTATAAATTATAAATTAATATGATTTAAATTTTAGATTCCATTATTAAAAATTCCAGTAAAATAACTAGTAAAAATTAAGTAAAAATTAATCACACAGAGGACATATGAAAGTGGGGTTTTTAATTAAAAACATAAAATGTTTAAAATGTTTTGATACCCAATTTCAGTGTGAAATTGGATCAAGTGACCAAAGTTGGATAAAATTATTAATAATTTATCATTTTATTCTTTAAAACCAAATTAAAATATAGTTTAACAAATAAAAAAATTAAAAAAATGCAATTTTTAATTTCAAATTAAATATTTTTCATTATTTATCAAAAAATAAATCATCTCAGAAAATTAATAAAACATCACCCTAAGATAATTTTTAAATTCATCACTAAAAATGAAGTTTATTTTATAAAATATTTATTATAATGGTGTAAAAATATATATTTTAAATTTTTTCTCCATTAAAAAGCAGTAAAATTTCTTTTTTTGAAAAACACATCTTTTGGTTCATAAAATTGGGTATATTATCACGTCTTGTATAAAAAACACATAATATGAACATTATAAATTTTTCTTATTATAATATATATATATACGATTTTTTTTAATGTTTTTAATTAATTTATTAACATAAAATTGGTTTCATTTAGTAAATATAGTTTTCCAACAAAATATTAATTATATTTCCTAAAGGGTTTTATTTTCATTTCCAGTTAATTGGTCACAAAATTACTATTCTTATATACTTGTGTGAAACATATTTTCATAATTTTGTTATTATTTTTAATAACATTCATCCCAACTACTAGGTTAAGACTATAACAATATTTTAAAAATAATAATAATAGTATGTTTTAGTTTGGTAAAACTAGGTCTTGTGTGTAACAAAAGATATCGAAGGAACATGCATTGTGGGTAACACAAGCTAAACATATTATTTCATATACCATAAGATAGTGTATGTTTTTATTATTGGGAAATATTATCATGGTGTTGAAAACATAGAAATAATAACTTTGTGCTTTCATATAAAACATTCTATATTCACTATTTTATGAAATGAAAAATATGAAAATGGTTAAATTTATTGAAAAAAACAATTTCAAAAAATCTTGGGGTGTTACTGTAGCTATGAAGAAAAAATGTCAAGACATTTTAGGTATGATTATATTATTATGATAAAACCAAAAACAAAGGTTGATCAATTCTTTAATGGCATAAAACAAAGTGTCTGATAGCCGTTAGCTATTTAAAAAAATTAGTAGACATGAAGAAATCATTAAAAGTGAACTTAAGGAAAAGATACAAATTATATATTCCCATTATTCCCAGGGTTTTAATAAGAAAACAATTAATGAGCCTCACAAAAATATGAATCAATCACTTGGTGGAAATAATTTCGATCCATTTGCATGCTATAAATTTGGGAAAATGTGAAGCGAATTTCTTGAGTTTAACTGGGAGGTCCTTTAAATACGAAAGGATGAGTCATATGGACTATGAGTGTATAAAGTGGATGAATACACCCATTAATTCAACAAAATAATGCTCAAAATGAAATTAATATGATATTTATTACAAACATTTCATTAATTTAATGTTTTTTATGATCATCATCAATAACCAATTATTCCCAAAGAAAAAGGAAAAAATTATGTGATCACGACTACTAAAGTGGTTGATGAGAATGATGGGGTGAAAGGAAAACTTTTTTATCCACTATAAAATGGTGGATGTCTTACATTATTCTGTATTTACCAAATATTTTATATTTATATATTTTTAGAGGGGTGTTGAATTACCAACACTATGATAATATATTGAGTTAACTATTAAAACTCTTTATGGTATGATTGTCACAACTCGAGTCTATAGTTCCTCTATGATTGATGTTTTTTGGGAAAGTGATTCATGTAGGTCTTGTGATTGTCTCTTTAGTTATAGATACTATTATACTGGTCATGTATTTTCATTCTTAATATGGGGTTCATATCATTTTTCAAGGGATGTCACATTTTATACTCTAAATGAACACATTCTAATTTATTAGTTTTGTTATGAAAACAAACTTCTGATGGAAATTTCTTCAATGTTTTGGTTCTTAGTTCATATCTAGGTAGGATATTTTCATCATATGGTTAGATAGAAACTCAATATGAAAATATATTATTATTGTTTAGGATTTTTTGGATGGCTTTCAAAAATAATTCTCTCATCTTCCTCCAAATCAAGATGTTGAGTTCTTTATATAACTCATAGAAAGTGCAAAAAATGGTATAAAGACGGTAAACAGACTATTCGTAGTTGAGTTTTAGGAATTCAATAACCATCTATAAGAGAATAATAACAAGGTATTTATTTGGAATGGTGTGTCTCATTGGTGTGTACGTGTTCTTTTTATTAAGACTAAATATGAATCAATATTTATTTTCATTGATTTGTAGGATCTTAACAAGATCACTATCAAGAAAATCAATCCTTTTCCCCATATCAATGACATTATTGTTCAATTATGAGCAAAAGAATTCCTTTTCATGATTATTATTCTATATATGTTCTATTAGTTGAAGTTTATAAGTGAAAACATACCAAAGACAACCTTCCATATGAGGAATGGACACTATTAATTTATATTAATTCATTTTTTCATAATAATTCCCCCATTATATTCATGGATATAATGAATAGATTCATTAAGGATTATATAGATCACTTTTTGAATCCTTTATAAATTATATTATTCTATATTCAATAAAAAAAATAAGATCATTAAGATCATTTGAAAATTCTATTGAATACTATAGGGAAGGATAATTTTATACAAAATTTACCATGTGTGATTTTATAGGTACAAAATATTACATTATCGGATTAAATAATCTTAATTTAATGTTTGTTAATGAATCCTTCAAAGAAAAAAGATGTTGAGAAATGTCCTAGACAAACTTTGGAAACAAAGATCCATAGTTTTCAAGGTTTTTATGGACATTTTCATTACTTTTTGATTGATTTATAACATTTATCTAATAAATTCACTAATAATACTTAGGAAAAATGTTCTTGTGCATAGATGAATGTGAATATAATTTCAAATAGTTGAAGATAAGGCTAATCATTAAACTATTTATCACACTACTCTGTAATGAAGGGTTTAAAAAATATACTTATGCATGAATGAATATAATGGGATACCTTCTAATTCAGAATGATATAATGATTACTTATTTCTCACCCCAATTTAAGGATCATGAGAAAATTTACCTGTACCACTATTTGGTTTTTAATGTAATAATTTTCTCATTAATGATATGGAGTAATTTTATTTATGGTGAAAAGTGTGAAATATATATAGATTATAAAATTTTAAATTATATATTTACATATAATGATTAGAATATGTGACATTGAATATGGTTGGAGTTGATTAAAAATTATGACTTCTCAAAACATTACCACCCAGGTAAATAGGGGTGGTTGGTTCTTTGATATGAAAGTATCATGCTAGATTATCTATGATGAGGCCCAAAAAAGATCCAATATTTCAAGATTTTAAAAGGATGGATCAAGACATTTTTAAGCAAGGGGATATATACTTTCAATCTAATATGATTTTTTGATCATGTATCCATGTGGGGATTAAAGAGGCACAAAAGGGAGATTTTGAACAATAAAATAAGGTAAAAAATGTTCCTAAGATCCTCCTTGATTGTGGAGAAATATAAATTTTTAATAAATCATCTTTGTGTCCTATAAATAAAAAACATAGTGATTGAGCTCCTGGGTGAATCTCATAGCATTTTATTCTCTATTGACCTAAAATTACAAATATGTGTAGTTGCATGAATGTAAATTTCTAGGTAGATGGTATAAAGATAGATGTTGTTGATTTCTTATCTCATAATGTTTTATGTCTAAAAGATATGGGTGAGAGACATAATTTGTAAGTTAATTTATAACCATTAATCATACTATAATGGATATTATACAACACCACCATGGATTTAGTGTTCGGACACCCCAAAACTACTAAAAGACAATTTTCTATTTCGGTTGCAATCAATATCCATAAAAGGTCAACACACTTCACTTAAATAAAATAAGAGTTTCCTTTTGAATAGAGTACCAGTTTATACATTATATAAGTGGTGAGATTTCATATAGTAAGATGTTATTTTATATCTAATAGGGATCCAAGGTTTACCTTATTGTTTTGGTAAAATGTCCAGAAAGCTATGTATGCAGGGTTAGTTTTTAGAACCCCTTAGAATCCATGTAAATATTGTTATATTGAGTGATCAAATCAAACCCAAGGATACATGTTTATATCTCAATATATGGAAGTCAATGTTCTTTAGGATAAAAAATCCTTTGGTTTAATTTTTTTATAAAAAAAATATCATTCACTCATTCTTTAAGATGGATCCTTGTGATGTTATATAGGGTATGAAGTTCAAAACTATAATATTTTAGGATGAAGTTAGATAAATAAAGATATTTTTTCCATATCTAATTCATTAAATGGTAGATACAGTTAGAAAAAACTCACTAATTCATAATTGAATCACAAATTTGAGAGAAATGTTATTCTAATAATCGTCAGTGAGATGTAGAGTTTGAGTTTGGTGAAAAGGTAACCCTATAAATAACGCCTTAGAAGAATGTAATGTGTTTTGGAAAGAATTGAATGTTTATCCCTATGTATATTAGACCCTTGGAGATTTTTTATTGTATCAGTATGGTAGGTTACCATTTAGTTCTTTCAATAAATCATTCTCAATTTCCTACTGTGTTCCATGTATCTCTCCAAAGAAAATACATACTTGATCCATCACATGGACTAAACCAAGATATCAAAAAAATTGAATATGATCTATCTCGTGAACAACAACCAGTAGAAATTCTTAATCTTAGATATAATTTTCTATAAAAATACCACTCACCTGATCAAATTTTTGTGGAAAAACTAATTATTTCTGAAATCTTCGTCGGAACATGAGGATGTAATGAGGTAACAATATTCTCATCTATCTGTATCGAAGGGATGGAAATTTTAGGGATAAATTCATTTTATGGGGGATATAATGTAACACCCCAATATTTTATAAAATATTTCCCTACAACTAAATTTTATTTCTTTGATAGATTGTGTTACATGCCACACTAAGTTCAATAAAATTGATATATACTATTGAAATATAATTATTTATTTTAATGGTCATTACCGAGATGTTATATTTTTGAGTATGAATATAATTGAATATATTATAAAAAACTATTTTTTAAATATCAATAATATTAATTAATTTTTTACCAATTATTTAGAAATGAAAAAACTAATATTTTCCAAATAAAAAGAGATGTTTTCTGAAAAATGGTTTTAATGATTTCAATGTTTTTTAATATTACTAAACTAAATTATCCAATTTTGATAAATGATTTTATTTAAATTTAAATATTATATATTCATTCACATTTTGGATAATTTATCTAATATTTTTCAAGATGTTCTATATGAATAAATCCAGTTATATGATTAAAAATATATTTTTTGAACAAGTTGTTATTTTTATTGTAACACCCAATGCTTCCATAATACGCGTCTCTTTGAATAATACAATAGCATGTGTTGTACGAAACTTCGAGTTCTAACACACACCACAACCAATCAAACTAGTAGTTATGAATAGTAATACCAACTTTTTGAAATTTTAAAAATTTTATCTCTCAAAATGGACTTCATTTTTGGATTCGGAATATCGAAATTAGCCTAGGGTAAAATTTTGGAACTTTTCGGATAACTTTTATATTTTGATAAATAGTGAAAATTAAAAAATATTAATTAAAAAACTCTTTTTTAATAAAAAGAATTAATAGTGATAAATTATGAATTTAAGTGGTTTTGAAGAATATTTAGAATATAATTTTACTATTTAATAAAATGTTGTTCATTGGACATAATTTCACATTTAAACCAGACAAAAACCACTGTCAATCTTTTGATAGTTATTATCTCTTAAAAATACGCTTTTTATTTTAACAACATGAATTTATTTTGAATTAATTTCTGCCAATTCTTGGTTTTGAATTTAGAAATTTAGATTCCATATTTGTAATCAGAAGGTCCAAATTGTGTAAATATGTATCTTTTTTTAGACATTTTGAATAATTATTTCGGTATATATTTTATTTACCATGGTTAAAGGGTAAATCCAGTAAATAAGGGTAAAAAGATCAATATTATAATAATATTAATTTGCACTAAAACGTGTTCAAAACCTATTTTTTGATACATGTCCGACCATGGGCATATTTTGGTTTATTTTGGTACCTCATGGATCCACTTGTAAGTGATAATGACACTTTATACTAATTAAGATAAAGTAAATACAAAAATGACCTAAGCATATATCTTTTAGTAAACCAATATTTACATAGGGATAAATATAATATATTTTCAACTATAAATATTCATTAGAAATATAAATTGATTTCCTACATCATCGTATTTTATTTATATTTTTTAAAAATTTAATAGTAAAATTTATTTATGACACAATAATGATTCAGTATTTTCCTTATTAATGAAAGAATCAAATAATTGGTATTATAAATATGAAATTAAATATAATTTGAATGGTATGATTCCATCAACGAATTTTATTTAATAATATTACATTTTATTATTTCTTAACTGAATTTGGTTGGAATTAATAATGTTTTTAATACATTAACAAAAATAAATTATTAAATACTATCAAAATTGACATAAAAGAGTTTTTAAAACTAATATTATATTATTAATTGATATTTTATTCCAAAAAATCTATGCTTCGGCCAAAGGACTTGTATAATGATAGGTGTATCATTACTGGACCACTTGGGGGTCGCTTGGAAGTTTATATTATGTTTATTAACTATATAATATAAAAATACACAGTGACATGGTAAATGTAAACTAATTAACTAGGAGTTAAAACAAAAAGATAAGGTTAATATAGTGACCCAAAACTGTCTAAAACCTATTGGTTGGGTGGTTTTCAACCCATCCCATCCTTAAACTTTACATAATCCACTTTTGAGCCATTATAAACCTAATATGAATTTATTATAAAATAATATTTCTAGCTTTTCCAAAGGTGCCTCTCACCCCTCTTATAAAAGGGCACTACCCCTTCTCACTAATTTACACCATAAAAGCCTTTTAGCTCGGCCAAACCTTCCCAAATACCCTCTAAAATATCCTCCCATAATCTTAGAGGCCTTCCATTTGTCAGAAAGTCATCCTAAGGAGCCCTTTTGATCAAATCAAAAGGAAGAACCCGAAGATGAGGTAATGTTTTCACCACCCTCTTTCAAGTTCCTTTCTTCTTCAACTTCTTATTTCTTTGTTATTCCCATTATAAAAGAATAAATCTAGTATCCTATATATACTTTGATGTTATTATAAATATGGTACAACATATTCAGTATTTTATCCATCCTTTGAATGACATGTCACCATACGTGCGTACGTACGGCTTACCGTCTCCACGTCGTGGTGTAATTGTTTTTCAAAACATTATTATTTAGATGGTTATAATAATGATGTTTAATTCATGTAAATAAAAAATATAACATGATAATGATTCTGTATATATGATATAACAGCCAATTATATATTATTTTAATATCAAAAGAATGATATTGTCGCTCGTGCGTACGTACGGACTACCGTCTCCACGAACACGATGAGATTCATTCCCCATCGTATCCATTCAAGAATAATTATCATTTTATGATTACAAGTAATGTTTAATAACTTTATATCATTATGGATATGAATAAGATACAACCTATCCATAAAAATGACGACTTATGTGACAAACCATATAAAAGAAAATGAGTAAGTTAACACCCGAAACAACGATAATACTAAAATATTTTTAACAAATAATTATTAGAAGATAATATATGATATAATAATTATGTATATGGTTATTGTATAATTTAATAACAATTTTTTAACTATTATACAAAAGTTTAACATATCATCGACTAAGGAAAAGTACAAGTTAAGTGTTTATTTCATAATCTCTTCATTATCCAAGGTTGTTTATACGTAATTATCTACTGGGACCTCTTTATCATCCACATCCATGTTTCTTAAAAATGCATTTCAAAACATTATTACTATTTTATAGAATATGGGTTAAAGTAATTTATACCCTTGTTGACCTTTTATAAGAAGACTATAAAGTACTCTTTCTGTCATTTTCCAAAAAAGTTCCTTTTAACCTTTTCAACAGAATTAAGGTAAGAATGTCTTTTTTTAACTTATATGGTGGGTGCGGCTTTTTTCAACTATTACAAAATCATCAAAGCATCCCTTACAAGTTTACAATAATATTTTCAAATTAAATGTTTTATTTTATAATTATGTGACTTTTAAAGGGTTTAAAAAAAGAGATATTTCTCTCAAATAGTTTTGATTTCATCTTTGTCAACATCCTTTGATGGATTTTAAGCTTATTTGAAGTTGATTTATTATGATACAAAACATCCATATTGTATTGAAGGTTTTATGATATGTTTGACTATGGATGTGAAATTTTTATACCATTCATGGTTTCTGGATAACGTATTGAAATTTCTTATTCTAGTTTTAATTTGATTGTTTATGTTATGTTTAAACCTGTTCATATGAGGAATGAATTGGACTTAATAAGTGATGGTTGGAGCCCGCTAAATCTCCTCGATACATCGGTAAGTCTCGTGAGAGAAACTACTGTCTTGGAATAAGGCCTTGACAAAATCTTATTTTTAGTCTTGGCACATGGACTTGGTTATGTGGTTATGATAGTCTGGAATTATACATTCCATCATTATGAAAGTGGTTATTTATATTTCATGTGATTATTCGATTTTTAGAATATCCATGTGAATAATTAAATGGAATTATTTCGATTTATTTTTTCCATATTATACTGAAGATGATATTTAAAAGGCTTTTGTTTTAGTTATACACTCCCTTAAATGTTTATGTTTATTAATGAATGTTTCCTCTATATTGTTATCCTTACTGAGCATCTGAGGTCACCCCTTTCAATGTTTTATTTTTCCCAAGATGTGAAGAAGTATTTTATGAATGACCTACATGGTTTGTATGAGGGGATATGAAGACAAGATATTTTATAGATTTTTTCACTTTATGATGTAATGTAAGACTTATGAATATATCTACTGTTTCCAATGATACTAAACTAATCGGTCTTTCGAGACGTGACCTTTTGTGATCATGAAAATGTTATGTAATAATGCACTGACTCTGGGTAATTGGGGTCGGGGTGTTACAGTTGGTATCATAGGAAGTTTAGTAAAAACCTTGGAAGCTATATTTTTTATAAACTCTGATTAGAGCACATAGACCTAATATAGACATTTAGGATTAGTATAGAAGAACATCCTTGAATTTTGGTATTTTAGAGATTTTGTGAGTTTTCGGAACAATACATCCCTGTCTGGATATGAGAAGGTAGAGGTGGCTCTAGCACCGATGTACCTAGGGGTAAAACTTGAAGACACAGCTTTGAGCTTGACTCGAATGGTAACTGGTGCATGACAACGGGCCTTGCTGCACTCTTGGTTATGACACTCCCAGGGGATATGCTTAGGATAAGTCTCATTTTCATTACAAACCATTATTAAGGGTTTATGAGTATATACATCCTCATCGAAAATATTTTTTAGGATTGTGGATTATATCCATAAATAGTTCAATTTATGTTAAGTGTTTTACAAGTATGGAATTATGTATTTTTATTTATAAACTGATCTAGTTTATTCCATTGTTTAGAAATGGTGCCTATTGGAATGAATGGAAACTTTATCAATGCACGCACTCCATGTAGAGATTTCTCTCCAACTCAAGATAATTATAGTGGTGCTGGTGATTCAACTGGTGTTGATCAGCTAATCACCATACTATGAAAACTCACTCGGGTTATGAATAAGAACCTTAAGTGTATGGAGAACCCTGATCCGCAGCATGGAGGATCAATGTTAGACCGCTTCATGAGGCAAAAACTAGTAACATTCAATTGGAGTACAAATCCATTGGTAGCTGAACAATGGAAAAGTTCCCTAGAAAAAATATTTCAGGCTTTGGGGAGTAGTGAAAGGGAGAAAGTTATCATTTTATTTTATCGCCTCACTAGAGATGCTGATCAATGGTGGTCATTAATACAAAACACAAAGGAAGATGATGAAGTATCAAATATGGAATAAAGAGAGTTTAAAGAGATTTTCTTTGAAAAATACTTTCCACGTGACCATTGAGAAAATATGGAAAGGCAATTTCTGAGTCTAAGACAAAAGGAGGATGAGAATGTTGCAAAGTATGAGGCTAACATTACAAGGATAGAAAGGTATGCTAGATATTATATACGAAACCCAAGACGTAAGATTGATCGTTTCTTTGATGGGTTAAAACCATTACTTCATCGAGAATTAGTGTCACAATCCTTCTCTTCTTACAAAGATATTGTCTCATGTGCTATCAAGACAGAGAAATAATTCTCCAAGTCTTACGACATTAAAGAAAAGAAAGAGAAGAAGAGGTATGTTGATCACTCTAGGAATTTAAATAAAGGGAGGAAGGGAAAAGTTGAATATCCATCCTGTAGTAAATGTGGGAAGAAACACCCCGGTACTTGATTGAATGGAATGGGATTCTGTTACAAGTGTGGCGAAAAAGACCACCAAGCTCGTGATTGCAAGGGGAAGAAAGAAGCTACCGAGCTTCAATGCTAAAACTACAGGGAGATGGGAAATTATGAAAATTAGTTTCCTAAGCATCAAGGTAACTTACCTCAGAAAATTCCAAGGGATGAAGGCCATGCTTATGCTATCACTACTGATGAGGTAGAATCTCCGAAAGATGTGGTGGCAGGTAATTTAATGGTTTCCTCAAGTTTAGAAAATGCATTATTTGATTTTGGATCATCACATTGTTTCATATATTTCCTGTTTTTTATGAAAATTAGATATTTCCCATTTGATTTAACAATGTAGTTTTAGTTAAAACACCTAAGGGAAGTATCATTGCAACAAACTTTTGTGAATTAGTCCCCCTTAGAGCACATAAATGTTCTTTATCTGATGTTCTCATCATCATACCTATGATTGAATTTGATATAATCCTCGATATGGATTGGCTTTTGGACCATGATGAAAAACTTTATTGAATGATGATGGAGGATACTATTTTTGATGATGATGATAAAGAACACCTTAGCTTTAGAGCGGAATCATCACCACCTAATTCTTACCTAGATCCTCCCCCAATAGCTCAACTAAATTCAATTATTGGGGTGGAAAAAAATGAAATGACTGTGGGTAAGGAAATGAATGTTCAAATAGTGGTTGTACCTATTGTGAAAGAATATGTAGATGTGTTTCAGGAAGATTTACCTGGACATCCTCCAGAATGAGACGTTGAAATTTCCATTGATTTAATTCCTGGATCAAATCCTATATCGAAGACCCCTTATAGAATGACCACTGTGGAATTAGTTGAACTAAAGAAACAACTAGAGGAGTTGAGAAATAAGGGATTTATTCTCCCTAGTGTTTCTCTATGGGGATCCCCTGTTCTTTTTGTTAAAAAGAACGATGGATCTACGATGTTATCTATCGACTACAGGAAAATAAATGCTATAAAAATAAAGAAGAAGTATCCCCTACCCCGCATTGATGATTTATTTGACCAACTGCATAGAGCTCAATACTTTTCAAAGATTGAACTTCGATCTGGATACCATCAGTTGTGTGTGAAGAAAGAATACATCCCAAAGACAGTATTTTGAACCAGGTATGTGCGTTACGAGTTTATAGTAATGCCTTTTGGATTGACTAATGCACCCTTAGTATTCATGGATCTAATGAATAGTGTTTTCAAGGAATATATCGATGATTTTTTAGTGGTATTTATTAATGATATCGTGGTATATTACAAAGAAATGAAGATCATGAAAATCACTTGCGCATTATATTGAAGACTCTGAGAAGATAAGAATTATATGGGAAGTTTAGCAAGTTTGAATTCTGGCTTCAGGAGATTTCTTTTCCTGGCCAAATTGTCTCTAAATATGGAATCTCTCTTGATCCTTCTAAGACCAAGGCAATCCAAGAATGGCCTGAACCAACGAGTATAACCGAGGTATGCAGTTTTATTAGTTTAGCAGGTTATTATCAAAGTTTCATCCAGAATGTTTCCCGGTTGGCTAACCCATTAACAAAGCTTACACGTAAAGGGGTAAAATTTGTTTGGACAAAATAGTGTGAAGAATGTTTCTAATAACTAAAGAGAATATTATTCAATGCTCATATGTTGACTATACCATTGGGGAATGATGGGTTCGTTATTTATAGTGATGCATCAATGAAAGGACTTGGTTGTTTCCTTATGCAGAATGATAGGGTTATTTCCTATGCATCACAGCAACTAAAAATTCATGAGAAAAACTACCCTACTCATGATCTTCAGTTAGTTGTTGTAATCTTTCCTTTGAAGATATGGAGACATTATCTCTATGGTGAAAAATTTGTAATTTATACTGATAACAAGAGTTTGAAGTATATTTTCTCACAGAAAGAACTCAACATGAGGCAAAGTTGATGGCTTGAACTACTCAAGGATTATGATTTCATGATATACTACCACCCAGGGAAGGAAAATAAGGTAACAGATGTTTTGACCATAAAATTTCATGTAGTTTTGAACATGATGAGAATTGAAAGGGATATTATTTTCAAGGATCTAGTGAAGATGGATATGGGAATTACCATGGAAGGTGAAACGTCGATACTTTTTCAAATGTTTTCCAAACCATCTTTACTAGAAAGAATAAAGAGTTCTCAAACCGGTGATGAAGAGTTTCAAAAGAAGATTAAAGCTGTGAATTATGGGATATTGAATGACTTTGGGAATGAAGATGGAATTTTGAAATTTGGGAAGAGACTTTGTGTTCCCCATATACCTGATCTAAAAAGGGAATTGTTGGACGATGCTCATAGTTACAAGTTCTATATACACCATGGGAGCACCAAAATGTATAGAGACTTGAAGGAAAATTTTTGGTGGGACAACATGAAGAGGGAGATTGATGATTTTGTGTTAAGATGTATGGTTTGTCAACCAGTGAAATCTGGAAGGAAATAGCCTGGAAGAGTCATGAATCCTCTTCCCATACCGGAGTGGAAATGGGACAATATTACGATGGATTTTGTCATGGGACTACCAAAGACTCCTAGAAGGAATGATGCAATATGGGTTATTGTTGATCGTCTTACCAAGTCTGCACATTTTCTTTATATAAGAGAAGATCTACCACATGAACATCTAGCAAGACTATATATTAATGAAGTTGTGAGATATCATGGAGTACCCCTATATATTTTTTCTGATCTTGATCCATGTTTTACTTCAAGATTCTGGAAGAGTATTCAGAAGGCCTTAGTTACTAAGCTTCGTTTGAGCGCTGCCTACCACCCCCAAAATGATGGACAATCAGAACGAGCTATTCAAACCTTAGAAGACATGCTGAGATCATGGTCACATGACTTTCAGGGTATGTGGGATAAATATTTACCTCTGGTAGATTTTTCCTATAATAATAGCTTCCATTCAAGTATTCAGATGGCACCATATGAAACGTTATACAGAAACCGATGTTGCAAACCAACTTGTTGGGATGACGTTGGTGAATGAAAAAATATAGGCTCAAAATAGGTGGAGGAAACGATGGAAAAGGTGAAGGTGATCCAAAAACACATCAAATCAGCTCAAAGTAGGCAGAAGTGCTATGCCGATAACCAAAGGAATGATCTGTAATTTCATGTAGGAGATCATGTTTTCTTGAAGGTATATCCATGGAAGGGAGTTATACGTTTTAGTAAGATGGGTAAATTGAGTATCAGGTACCTCGGACATTTCAAAATTCTAGAATGAATTGGGGCTGTAGCTTACTGTTTGGCAATGCCACCAAATCTCTCCAAAGTTCACGATGTGTTCCACGTATCACTATTGAGAAAATACCTGCCTGACCCAACGCATGTCCTAACTTATGAAGAATTAGAACTGGAACCTAATCTGTCTTATTGAGAAGAGCCTTCCAGGATTCAAGATACAAGAGAACAAGTGCTGAGAAACCGGACTACTCATCTGGTAAATGATTTATGGAGAAACCATAAGATGGAAGATGAAATGTGGGAACCCGAGGAACATATGATGAAGAATCACCCGAGTATTTTCATGCGGTAGTATTATATAATTATCGATGATGAAATTAATTTAAGGAGGGGATAATTTAACACCCCAATCTTCCATGTTACGCTTCCTTTTGAATAATACAGTAGCGTGTGTTGTATGCAACATCGAGTTCTAACACACACCACAACAAATCAAACTAGCCGTTATGAATAGTAATACCCACTTTTTAAAATTTTATAAATTTTATCTCTCAAAATGGACTTCATTTTTGGATTTGGAATATCGAAATAACCCTAGGGTAAAATTTTGGAACTTTTCGGAAAATTTTTATATTTTGATGAATAGTGAAAATTACTAAATTTTAATTAAAAACAACTTTTTTAATCAAAATAATTTATAGTGATAAATTATGAATATAAGTGGTTTTAAATTATATTTAGATTATATTTTTACCATTTAATACAATTTTTTTCATTGTACATAATTTCACATTTAAACTGAACATAAACAACTGTCAATCTTTTGATAGTTATTATCTCTTAAAAATACGATTTTTTGTTTTAAAAGCGGGAATTAATTTTGAATTAATTTCTTCAAAATTTGTGTTTTTAATTTAGAAATATGGATTCCATATTTGGAATCAGGAGGTCCAAATTTTGTAAATAGGTAACCTTAATTTTTAGACATTTTGAATAATTACATCGGTAAATATTTTATTTACCATGGTTTAAAGGTAAATCTGGTAAATAATGGTAAACAAAATAATATTATAATAATATTAATTTACCCTAAAAGGTGTCATAACCCTATTTTTTGATACATTTCCGACCATGGGCATCTTTGGGACGATTTTGGGACCTCATGGATCCACTTGTAAGTGATAATTACAATTTATATTAATTAAGTTAAAGTAAATACAAAATGACATAAGCATATATCTTTTAGTTAAAAAATTTTTACATAGGGTTATATATATTATATTTTCGACTATAAATTTTAATTATAAAGATAAAAAGATTACATAAATTATATTAATTTATTTAAATTTTTTAGACATTGAATAATTAAATTTATTTATGACACAATAATGATTCATTATTTTCGTTATTAAAGAAAGAATCAAATAATTGGTATTATAAATACTAAAATAAATATACTTTGAATGTTTTGATTCCATTAGATAATTTTATTGAATAATATGACATGTTAGGTTTTCTTTAATGAATTTATATTGAATTAATAATGTTTTAAAGACTTTAACAAAAATCAATTACTAAATACTATCAAAATTGACATAAAATATTTTTTAAAACAAATATTATATTATTAATTAATATTATATTCCTAAAAATCTAATGTTAGGACAAATGACTTGTATAACGGTAGGTGTATAATTAATGGACCACTTGGGGTTCTCTTGGAAGTTTATAGTGAGTTTATTAACTATATAATATAATAATACAAAGTGACATGGTAAATAAAAACTAATTAACTAAGAGTTAAAACTAAAGGATAAGGTTAATATAGTGACCCAAACCTATCTAAAACATATTGGTTTAGTAGTTTTAGACTCATCCAAACCTTAAGATTTAAATAATCCACTTTGGATCCATTAGAAATCGAATATGAATTTATTATAAAATGATATTTCTAGCTTTTCCAAAGGTGTCCCTCACCCCTCTTATAAAAGGGAACTCCCCCTTCTCTCTAATTTACACCTTCATTTCCTTTTGGCTAGGCCAAACTCTGCCCATATACCCTCTAAAATATCCTCCATTTATCCTAGAGGCCTTCCTTTAGTCAGAAAGCTATCTTAAGGATCCATTTTGATCAAATCAAAAGAAAGAACTCGTATAAGAGGTAATGTTTTCACCACCCTCTTTCAAGTTCCTTTCTTCTTCAACTTCTTCTTTCTTTGTTATTACCATTATAAAACAATACTGCAATATATTATATATAATGTGATGTTATTATAAATATGGTACAAAAAATTCAGTATTCTATCCATCCTTTTAATGAAACGTCACCATACGTGCATATGTACGGCTTACCGTCTCCTTGTTGTGGTGTAATTGTTATTCAAAACATTATTATTTAGATGTGTATAATAATTATGTGTAATTAATGTAAATAATAAATATAACATGATAATGATTCTTTATATATTATATAAAATCAAATTATTATATTATTTTAATATCAAAAGAATGATATTGTCACTCGTACGTACGTACGAACTACCGTCTCCACGAACGCGATGAGATTCATTCCTCATAGTATCCATTCAAGACTAATTATAATTTTATGTTTAAAGGTAATGTTTAAGAACATTATATCATTCTGGATATGAATAAGATATAACCTATCCACAACAATCATGACCTATGTGAAAAAACATATAAATGAAAACGAGTAAGTTAACACCCGAAACGATGATAATACTAAAATATTATTAACAAAGCATTATGAGAAGATCATATATGATATCATAATTATGTATATGGTCCTTGTATAATTTAATAACAATGTTTTAACTATTATACATGAGGTTAACATACCATCTACTATGTAAAAGTACAATGTAAGGGTTTATTTCACAATTTCTTCATTATCCGAGGTTGTTTATACGTAATTATCTACTGGGTCCTCTTTATCATCCACATCCATGTTTCTTAAAAATGTATTTCAAAACATTGTTAATATTTTATAGAATATGGGTTAAATCATTTTTACCCTTGTTGACTTTTCATAAGATTTTTATAAAGTAATTTTCTATCATTTTCCAAACAAGGTCCTTTTTAACCTTTTCGACATAATTAAGGTGAGATTGTCTTTTTTTAACTTATACGGCGGGTGTGGCTATTTTCCACTTTTGTAAAATCTTCAAAGCTTACCTTACAAGATTATAAGAATATTTTCAAATTAAATGTTTTATTTTATAATTATGTTTCTTTTAAATGATTTAATAAAAAGAGATATTTCTCTCAAATAGTTTTTATTTCATCTATGTCAACATCCATTGAAGGTTTTTAAGCTTATTTGAAGTTGATTTATTATGATACAAAACGTCCGTATTGTATTGAAGGTTTTCTGATATGTTTTACTATGGATGTGTTATTTTTATACCATTTAGGGTTTATGGAGATATTATTGACATTTCTTATGCTTGTTTTAATATGAATGTTTATGTTATGTTTAAACCTGTTCATATGAGGAATGCATTGCACTTAATAAGTGACAGGTGGAGCCCGCTATAGCTCCTCGGTGCATCGGTAGGTCTCATGGGACAAACTATTGGTTTGGCATAAGGACTTGACAAAATCATATTTGTAGACTTCACATGAGGCCTTGGCTATGTGGTTATGACATCATGAGATTATGCATTCCATCATTATGAAAGTGATTATTTATATTGCATGTGATTATTTGATTAATTGAATATCGATGTGAATAATTAAATGTCATTATTTTGATTTATTGTTTCCATATTATACTGAAGTTAGAGTTTAAAAGGCTATTGTTTTAGTTATACACTGCCTTAAATGTTCATGTTTATTTATGAATGTTTCCTCTGTATTGTTATCCTTACTGAGCATCTGAGCTCACCCATTTCAATGTATTATTTATCCAAGGATGTGAATAAGTATTTTATGAATGACCTGTAGGGATTGTATGAGGGGATATGAAGACAAGATGTTTTGTAGTGTTTTTCACTTTATTATGTAATTTAAGACTTATGAATATACCTAGGGTTTCAAAGGACACTAAACTAATCGGTCTTTCGAGACTTGATCTTTTGTGATCATGAAAATGTTTTTTAATAATGCACCGACTCTGGGTAACTAGGGTCGAGGCGTTACATTTATATATTTTGAAATAATTTTTATATAAATTTCATCCAATTTAAGAAATTTATTTTGATAAAACTAATTCCATATTTAGATTCCAAATATTCAAATTCGGTAAATATGTCTGTTTTATTTTTAGGCATTTTCAATAGTAACCTTGTTATAATTTATCACATCGGTAAAGGGTAAATCAGGAAAACCACATTTAAAACTAAATGTTAAGGTCACCATTTTTCATAATAATTTTTATTGGATGAATTTAATTCTAATTTAATCACCTTAGGATTGAAAATTTATTATTTATGTCACACATTTCCATGAAATTTATTTATATAATATTTACAACAAATAAAAATAAATAAGGTCACTGACTTTTAATAATATGTTATTTGTTCGCAAAAGGGAAAAAATAAATTTATGAGTGAATAAATATTTCAATAATTAGGATATTTAAATTAATTTTATTGTGGATAATATTTTTTATTTTTAGTAATTATATAATTACCATAAATGATCAAGAAACACCGATGAAATATTTCTTTAATTAATAGAAACATAAAAAAATTAAGTAAAAAATAATAAAAGTAATATAATTTGAATGATTTATGAAGTTAAAAGATTATAATATATTTATATTACATTCAAGTATTTCTTAATAGATTATAGTCTAGTTAAAAAATCTTATTCATGTCTTTTAATACAAAATAAATAAATAGTGACAATTTGACATTAATTACATTTTATCAAAATAAAATTTTATTAAATTATTTAAAAATTAAAAAAAATGATGATAAATTGGATATTATCTTGTGTAACTAGTCATCCCATTTCCCTATAAATTCTATTTTTCCCATTATATGTTAGGTTATATCCCTTTATGTGTGAATAATATGTTACCATGATTATGCTTAAAATATGTTAACTAAGGGGTTAAATAAAAACAAAAGTTTTAAAACTCCACATAAACCTACCAAACTTTTATTGGTTAATATTATTTATACCACATATTATATTATCTTACTATAAATTTCCATTTGGAATCATTTTTTAGATAATTCCATTATTATATTTTAATATTTTAATAAATCCTAATGGAGAACACCCTCTCAATTATAAAAGATCGCCCATCATTTATCTCCATCACACCACATTAAAACGTATAGATCAATAAAACCACATAGTATTATCTTATAAACTCACTTATATACATTATATCAATTTTTTTATAACCAAAATACAAACCACCGTTTCATTACGAGTAGATCTAAAGGGGTTGTTTCAAATAAGAGGTTATCACCTTAACATATCACTGCCTTTTTAACTATTCTATTACCTCCTATTAATATATAGTATTTTAGATAAAATAATAAATAAATTATCATATATTTAGTGAAATGTTATTTTTATTCTTAAACAACCATTATAAACCATCTTTCTCATTAAATGGTTAGTGAAACTATCATTCGTACATACATACGTCTTACCATCACAACTTATATTTACACTTCATTTATCATCACCATATTACATGGATGGTTATTATGATTGATTTAATTTTTATTTATTATCCTTTTTACATGATTATTATTCGAGAATTATAATATCATATCTAACTTATTACATTCCATGTAGTTGAAAATTGATAACATTGCTTGTGGGTATGTGTGGACTACCACCTCCATGAAGTGATGTGATTCATTTTTGGTCTCCAACTTACATAGATGGTATTAAAGTTGTATTTTATGAATATATATATTATTTATATATAATAACATTGAATCCTAAAATTTTAATTATTTTTTACCTTTTTTCCATTACATCTATTAAAAAGTGAAACAAGCGTCCATGAGTACGTATGACCAAGCATCTCCATGAACGAAGTAATTTTTTTCAAACTATAAATTTTAAGGATCAAATTAAATATATATCTGTTTATATATAATGAATATATATGATATTTATATCATTATTAACATTACATAAATGATTTAACCATAATAAAATTACAAGAACAAAGATAGTTGAACTGTAACATGCATGAAAATTGATTCAACTATCACTGAGAACATTGATTTTGAAAACAATTTTTAATAAACGGGTGATATTATATGAATTTATATATTTAAATAAGATTTTTAATAAATTTATAAGATTATATATATATTATTTAATAATAATGATAAAATATAAAGAAAGGGGGGACTTAAGGTAATGGATTTTCATCTCACTTTTATCTCTAGGGGACACAAACCATATTCACCTCTTGTTTCATTTAAAATGTGTATATAATTTTTATAAAATTATTTTTTAATTATTACTATGTTTTTTTAGGGATTTACATATTTATAAAGGTTAGTTTATTTCATGGGGATTATGATTCATATATTACCAAAGTGGATATGGATTTATGTTTTAATAGTATTTTAATTAGGACAGTTTATGATTTAATTGACCTGAATGAAATCATATTGTCCTTGACTAATAAAAAATATATTATTTATTAACCCATTTTTATTTAAATATATTACAAGTTTTCCATTAATTTTCCTCAATTTAAGTACTTAAGAAACTCTATGAATATTTTTAAGGACAACTGGCTCCATATCTCTTTTTGGTCAAAAATCACTTCTCCTTAATGTATCTAATATCTTAAAAAGTTTTCAAGAAGTTTCTTAGCATTATTCAATGATTTTATAAATTAATATTTATCCATGTCTTAATTATTAAAAAAAATTAAATGGAATGCTATTTTTATTTTTTGAATGAGGTTCTTTTCACTATTTACTAACAATATGAAAGAGATAATTCTTTTAAAATATATGGAATTAACAAAATTTATTACCATTAACATCTCTCAACACATTGAAGCTTAATAATCATGTTTCTAAGGTTCATGCAAAGAAAAAAACTCCCTTAATTTTTAGTGAACTTTTATATTTTGAATAATTTATTATAAAATAAAAAATTTGTTTTCGTCCAGAAATATTATAGTGATTTCTTTAATAGAATTCATATATGATAACATAAATTGATTTTAATTATGTTTTAATGGGGTTATTTTACAATGATACATTCAATATAATTTTTTTGGATGGTTTATGACTATTTTTGTAATATTTTTTTGTAACCCTTTATTTTTATTCATTATGCTATGTTTAAATGACGAAATGTTTATGAAACTAATTTTTTTTAATTTTTATGATGTGATTATATGATTAATGATATTATAATCATCTATTACACATATGTAAGGTTATCATTGTGTGATAGGTGGTCAGTGAATAATATTTCCCTCAAATGAATTGAGTAAATTTGTTTAACTCCTGTGATCACTATGAGAAAAAAGTCCATGTGATTTATTCATTATGAGAAATAAGATAATATTCTTAATGGTGTTATAATTTTATAACATGAACTTATGGTTCATTAATGATTTATAAGGATTTAATTTTCATATGAATCATTTTGCTTCAAATGATAATTATTTTTGATAAGACTCTTATTTAGGGTATTTGTTAGATTGGTTATGAACATTTTATGTTATGGTTATGATCTCATAACATTATTCTATTATTATTATTTCATATGATCGTCGGTTGATATCTCCCATGTTTCCCCTTACTAATCATCCGAGCTCACTTTTCCTTATGTGTTATTTTCCAATGTTATGAAAGAAAATGTATTAATAATAGATTGAGAGTGAATATTACTAAATGGGAAGAAAATTATAGGAGATGATAAGTATATTACATGAAATAATATAACAGTGTATCTTATATCTAAGTAATCTAAAAAATTATGATACTCGAGCTTGTATTTGTAAAATATATTAAATATTTATATACAAGATTAATATCTATGTATGAAAGGATTGGGTCTCTATAATATTGGATGACTAATTATTGATATGATATTTAAATGTTATGAAATAAAAGAAAGTATAGATTATTGAATAAGAAGGGGGTGATTTATTTGTAACATGACTATTTAGGTGATTTAAAATGGCTTTTTAATTGGTAATTAATTTTTATACTTAATTTCAAAAATTGGATAACCAAATAATCCTGATGAAGATTATTTGACAAATTTTTTATTTTTTATGTTATATAATATATGATATACTGTACAACCTTGTGTTATTTTATTTAATGGACCAATATGTGATAAGAGTGAATGCATGGCATAGTTTCCATTAATTCGTTGGTTTAATTTGTTAAATGAGATGAGTTTTGACATATTGTCAATTTAAAGTTGTGTTCCATATGTGATAAGTAATATTTATTGACTATGTTCATTATTATTAATTATGGAAGGTTGTAAACATTTCTGATGGCAAGGTTAGTCAATAGTGATGGCCAAAGCAGATAAAATTTAATGTTTTAGTTTTTTTCTAACTCAAAATAATTTATATTTTATTTTTTCATATTTTTAACTTATTAAAATATTAAATTATTTAATTTTTATACCATTATACATATGATATCAATCTAAACCATTGTAAAAGTATTTTCCCTTTTATTTTCATGATACTGAGTAAATTTATCATAACCTATATATACCCAATTCATGTACATATATATTTTATTAATCATGAGGAATGAAATATCAAATACCCTATAATGATGGGTGATGTTTAGAATAATCATGGAGGTTTATTCAAGAGTCTTTAAAGCTATTATAAAAAAACATTTATTATTATTTCTACTTTTTAATTTAAAAAATCATGATTAGCATATTGTTTGGGATTTATTATCATTTTTCAATATATAATATTTAAATTAATTTTTAAATTATTCATGATATTGTATCATTATATATTTTTACATTTCCATTCAGTTAATTGTTAAAAAAATATTTCTAATGATCCATTACATGGTAAATCATATAATTAATTATTCTATTAAACCCTCGGTGTTATTTCATAGCCTCTAGCAATTGGAGTGTTATGCTAAAGGCTTATATCATTTTTACCTTTTAGTATGATCATATTAGGGTGGGGTGGAACAATTTGGTTCCAAATAAATATTCTTTTATTTAATTTATATTCATTTTTTTTAAAATTATGTAAGAGTAATAGATGTTGAAACATGAAAGGAAAAAATCAATTTATGTTCCTAACCCATACTATAACATTATATATTTATGTTACCATAGAAGTATGGGGTTTGACATAACATGTTTTATGCATTTATTTGAGTGGTCTTAAATTGGTTATTAATTTATATTTCAAATGGATGATAACTGAGGGTATCCATGCATCATTTTCAGTATATAGAAGCATAGAATATCTATTATTCCATGTGGCATATTTTTTATTTTAAATATATATGAGAAAATTATTTTTTGTTAAATAAATAATTCATGTATTCTTAAATAAATTATTGTTGATTAATTATTTTTCTAACACCTATGGAATAAATGTGATGATGTGATGTATTTTCATTTATGTGTGATATTTTTATACATGGAATGATTATTATTTTTGTAGATACTGTGAAAATATACATAAAAATTAATATTTGATATTTTTGATACATTTAACAGAAGTTTAATTCTTCTAGAAATCAAGAACTGTATGTCAATCATGAGTATCATGTTGATGAGCATCGGAAGGGTAATGTTGAACATAATAAACATATAAATCATTTTACTGATCCTAAAAATGTAATGATAATAGTGAAAATGATTTATAATTTAGATAAGGGTATGTATATTGGGTAATATAATATGATAGTAGATATCGTGTGATAATTTTTTGTATACCATCCTAATTTTCATATATGATATATTATCTTTTAGGGTGATAATGAACATGTTTGCAGAATAACATAGATTTTCATATTGACTTATTTATTTCAAAAATAAAAAGGTGAATCTTAAATGATATATTTTTGGATGCTAAAATGTAGCATTAGTGGGATTTATTAGTGCATGTAAAGAGAAAAAGTAACCTTACAAGGGATAAATTTTAAAGTTTTTAATAAGATAAGGTTTATAATTAGAATTTGAGGACAGATAAGCATAAATAATTTCTTGAGATCGATTAGCCTAATAAATCTTATATATATGAGGAATAAAATTTCACTAATATACTTATTTTCACACTAACAGTGGGATTATATGATGTTATGAATTCTGGGAATTTCAAATTTAGAATATAAACACTAATTTTGACCTATCTAAGAATATTTTTTTTCAACTTATATTGAGATGGTGAATAAAAAGTTTTTAAAAAAGAGAAAAATTATAATGTAATATCATATTATGAGTGATTTAGAAGGTGGGTGTTGTAGTATATAATATATTAGTAGGAGGATATTTCTGGAAAAGTTAATACATGGTGAAGAATTTTTAAGATGTCATAGTGGAAGGTTTTTTACCGACTATTTTATGTTAAGACTCCATTGATGTGTATCTAATGTGTCCTTGTAGAACATAAAATAAAGAATTATTTTAGAGTTAAATAAATTATTGTTTCATCTATAAATAATTTTGATATATCCTATAATATTAGAAGATATGATAATAGGGGTGATTGATAGATTCATATCTCTACTAAAGAATTATGTTATTGGATAGGAGTACCTCAACTTAGTACAAGATAAGTTTCCATATTTATTTCAGATCATGGTGGTTGTAGATGTTATATTGTGTAATTGTTTTATATAAATATTTATTAGGGTGGTCCAATTGGCCAATTTCATAATTACATAATGATATTTGGGAAGTAATTTACAATAAATATATTATTAGTTGATTTCAAGAAGATGTATATTCTTTTTTGAGGTAACATACTAGTCAATAATACATTTCCTAATGTTCTTTTTTATATTGTTACTTGTAATTATTTTTAAGCCTATCATATTCTATGTAAAATTGGTAAGGATATGGAATTATTTTCTAGATTAATGAATATGGTTATTCCATTCAAGATCAGGATAAACTGATTTAATGGTTTTCCAACTCTTTACAATTTTATAAATGATTTTCAATATCTTAAGGATTTAATTATTTTGTGATTGTGAACATTTTCAGTGATTATTTGAATATATTAGCTAAGTCATTTCATAGATTATATTTACTATTATAAGAGATTATGGACCATTTATTCTCCATTGGTTGTATGTTTATCATTCATGGGTGAATGAATTTTGTTTATATTTTTTGAAAAAAATGACCAAATAATGTTCAGAACCATAAAATCTCATATTGATGGGTTTCACCTCATTCATTTGAATGAAATAGTTATACTATTTTACCTTTGATATTTTATCATTTTCCTCATGTACTTTGACTAATTTTATTAGTATTTACACTATATATTTAATTGGACCTTACTAAGTAATTTGTACTTGGTATTGAGACAGTATTTATTTCTCAGTATTTTATATCATCAATTGAGTTCTAACAGCAAAACAAATCATCTTGAGGATTAGAAATACAAGTGTTTTATCATAATGACTATTTTACTATTAGTTTTCCTTTAATTGATTATTTAATTAACATATTAAATTTTGATATTTGTTATAGAAATAAATAATAATTATTATGTGTCTATTATAAATATATATAAATTCCATCATATAAGTAATTTTCATGATCATGTAAGGGGATCTTGGGGGTTTGGATGATTAATTTATAATATGCACATTATAATCTCAGGGTGTGGACTAAGGATATAATAAAAACAATATTCAAAATTTGATATATTCAATAAGAATTTTTATTGATTCCATTTAAATTAATGAATTATCAAGTCATTTTTATGGTCCTAATAAAAAAGATCATGCATATCTATCATGATTAGCCTGTATCATATTTATCAATCATATAATTCTATATTCTATATCATATGATGAAAAACGAAGGATTTCAATGATTTTCATAGAGATATTTTAGGATTATAATTTTTTTTGGTTGGGTTTATAATTTTTTTTAAAGGATTAGGGTGTTGAAAATAATTGGTCATTTGGTATAAGAGTCTATTATTTTATTTTATATTGGTAATGCAGGGAGAATAATTTCTTAGGGTATATCCAAGATTGTATTTGTAATCAACATTTTTCATAAAATTCAACTATATTACTAATTATTTACTCATCTCATCTATCAATTAGATGAACTAATGACATATATAGAAGATAAGGCTCCTATGTTTCAATATAATGAAAATATGTGACTTCTTTTCATGAATTGATAAATTTTCTTAAATAAATTTAAATTTTGTCTCCACATAACTAGAGATTCAGAATGATTTTAACTATAATATTTCAAACATGGTTTTGAACATAGCATGGTAACATGATAGATAAATGAAAAAACATAATAATACTTCCAAACCCCCCATGTGTTGTATGATTCATCATACTTCCCTTTCCCCATAATAAAGAAAAATTTAAATATTTCCTAAAGATCTGGTGGTCACCATGGGGAATATTTACCCTATAATTAAAATTTATATTTTTATTAAAAATTTAATAATATATTATAATATTTAAAATTTGAAACTAAAAATTAAAAATGTAATAATTATTAGAATAAACTGCATAAAATTTTATAATATTATAAACATATAATAATACAAGTATATAATTCAAATATTTAATAAGTAAAAAACATAATATAATTATGATAAAATAAATTATTGATTTATATAATAAATTTTTATTATAATGTTATATCAATAATTATAAATCATTAACTAATTCATAGTAAACTATAATGTTATTAATATATAATTATTGTTTTAGTTCTTGTTGATATCGGATTGTGAAATATTAAACCACCTTAAAATATTTTATAGAAAATATATTTTCTCAGTACATATTCCCATAGGGAAAAACAAATAAACATTTCCATTACTAATTGGGAAAATATTCATGGATAAGGGTATGGATAGTTTCTTTGACCATCCCAATATTATATTATATTTTAATACAATAAGTTCTTGTTGGGGAATGTTTTTCTTAATCTCTAGAAGACATTAGAATAATTTATGAACACCTGATATGGTGCGACTAGTAAAAGTGAACTCACTTCATTTTTTGTGACATTATTTGTTTATTTAGTTGTTTTTTGTACACTTAAGTAATACTAGTTTGAAATAAAACCTCCCTCGGTATATATTCAACCTTATTTAGATTATATGGGTATTGTATCATCAAAATTTTGATTTGGATATGTTATACTCTGTATGTGAAGGGTATTTTTATATTTAATCTCTTAATATAAAATATCAGTTTTATGTTATGTAGGAATTCAAGGGAGAATAATAGCTCAAGTTTCCCTCTCTTAAATTATATTTATACGTGACTGGGGAGTAGTCTTGAGTAGTTTTGTAACTATTGATTATTACTTCATCTGCAACTAAATAGATAAAAAAGATCCCTAATATATATTTTTAGTAAAAAAAATATTCATCAATGTGTTTTAGGTGGGGCCCATATATCTTACTATACTTTGGGTACTATAAATCTATTTTATGTGTTAGGTTGATCAATAGTATCACTACATATATTAGGGGTGATCTAAAAATATCTTACTTTATTATGAATTTTTCCTCATCATTACGATAAGATGTATCATGTTATTTAAGGACATTTAAAATTAATATAAATAAATATAGTCATTATAAGATTAGTCTCATAATCACTTACTTGTTTATTGTTAATAGAGGAGTCTCTAAGGTAATAAGTTATTTTTAATCAACATCATTTTCCATTTAAAAATATGATTAATTTCATGATCGAATTCATGTTGATTCATCCATAATTAAATGAAATATTTTATAAAATAATTGTGATAGACTATCATTTTATAAAGGATTAATAATTTTTTATCATAAGGGAGATTCAAACTGTAGATAATTCTTGGATTATGTGTAAGAAATGGTCATACCACACGTGGTGCTTGTGACGATAATTTTTAATTTATAGGGTTTTCTAATATAAAAAAATTCTTAAATGATTATATTAATATGATATCATATGATTATTAAAATTGTAGACCGTAGGGACTACCTTAATGATATATGGAACTAGTGAGGTATCTCTAATAAGGCTTATCATTTTATAAAAGACTATTATTCTTGTTTATAATCAGCATATTTCTTTATACATTTTCGAATAGAAAAAATTATTATAAGGATATATTCCATTTACATAACTAATTTAGTTAGGTTATTATATTTATTTTGGTTCCACTGTTCATAGGTCACCAATGTATAGTAATGATTTTGAAATTACCATCTTAGTTTTTTGGACCATTTTAAATTCAAAATTATTTTTAACAGGATATTTACATTTTTTCTCCACCTTCATGATTTTGTATCATGAATTCTATATTTCAAATATCTCATTTAAAATGGTATGAGTCAGACCAATAAAATGTGATTAATTATTATTATGTGGAGTTAGAGGTAAATGAAACATTCACTAAACATAAAATTTGATTGATTAACTAGAGAAAGAATACATTTAGTATGAATACTAATTAATCGGGTAAATTTTTGGGGAATCATGGTTGAGAAAAATTGGGTACATGTTAATGGAAATATAAAATGAGTTCTTAGTGGAAATATTTGTTCTATTTTCAAAACAAGTGAACAAAAAACCCATGGATATGTCTCTTACGTTTTGTAGTTATTTAATTTCATTTAAAATTATCATTTAACAGTGGAATGGTGATCCAAACATTATATTAGATATGCGAGACCAAAAAAATGTGATCCTTAGGATTTTACTTCTGATTTATCACATATTTTTTTGATCTGATTGTATTTATTTATTTCTAGTTTTATTATTCATTTGATATTTGCTGAGTATTATAGAATTAGACTTCTATATCATATAAAAATATATGATTTTTTGTAAATTATGTGGCCTCAAATATTTTTGTATATATAATTAATTGTTCCATATGTATAATGATTATATAATGTATAAATGTAATTATAATGTGTGTAATTGAGGAAATTGGTGTTCTATTACAGATTATTTATATAATGTGGACAAATATACTTTGGAATATTAATATATATTTTCTAATATAATTAATTGGCCTGATTAATATAATGATCATATTTATGTGATTCATATAAAGGAAAATTAAATGAAGAAAATTTATTTAAATGTTTCATAAAAAATTATGCTGATTAAATCTGTGATGGAGACAATGTGATTCATTTATTAAATTAGTTATTGGTGATTTCTAAAGGCTTATTAATTATTAATTTGTTTATTGTTTTTTTATCCCACCGGATGATTAAATGAATGTGTTATATTGTACGAAATGACTTTTTGATTATGAATTCTGATATATATATATATATATATGATAGTATATAGGATATGAAAGAGTGACATGTTACACATTGGTTTTATATATGACAAGATATAGAGAGTGACTATGTGTTTTGTATCATCATAATTTGATACATGAAATGATATAGGTTTTTATATTTCATATAATACAATGTTTTCCATTATAGTACCCCCCTTTAGATTTATTTCATGTTTGTAAAATACTTCCCATTAGAAATAATAGTTTGTTTTTTATTACATATAATGATAATTTGGAAAACACATATTCAAAATGAATTGGATATCTTTTATACATTTGAAAGGAATGTTTATGAAATTAGTTCATCATATATTAAAATAATTGGAAATATATTTATCATTAAATGAGAATATGTGTTATTTCTCTATAAGTTAAATCCATTTTGGAAGTAACTACATGTTTTAACAAATTTCAAGAAGGTAATAATACAAACAATAAAATTTAGATCCATATCGTAAGGAATGCAATTTTATAGGTTTTCACTCACCATGAATATAGATATTTTTATTTTATTAACTTGTGATCATGAAATTTTCCCATCATCTCATCACTAACATATTTATGAGTTCACCATATTTTCATCAGAAAATTAATTATTTTTCTCATTACCGATGAATTTAGAAATAGGAACTCTCGTTACTAATAAATTTTTATCTCCACCAAAATAATTACATGAAATGAAAGTATTCATATCAAATAAAACAAAATTATGTGTTATATTGTCATGTTATATAAGAAGGGTAAAAAGGTCTATTATTGATTAATATATCATTGTAGGAATAAATGTTATGTTTTATTTTATTGTCATCTAATATGTGTAAAGGGTGTAATTGTTTTTAATATATCCCATGAGATATTTAGGTTACATTGGTGTTACATTCCATCCAAGAAGTCTTAAATGGTCACACTATAGTTTTGTTCTATAAATGAATGCTTAATAGTTATTTTAGTATTTCATATTGTCTAGTAAGGCTTAATGAAAATAGTGTACTTTCGTTCCATTATAGAATATATAAGGCCTATACTAGAGTTTCATTCCATCTAGAAAATGTTAAGGGTTATATAAAAGTTTCAGGGTACCTAGTAAATCCTAGGGTTTATGTCAAATATTTATTCCAACTAAAAATGATTATGGATTATCTTATTGTTTCATTAAGTACATGAATTCTTTAGAGATAAACAAAATTTTTATTCCATCCAAAAATGAGTTTTAGTTATCATACTACTTTAGTCTATTGATAAATTCTTGAGAAAAATATTTCAGTTTGGTTTTATAATGTAATGATCAAGAGTTATGTTGTAGGTTCATTCTATTAAAAATATTAAGAATTATATTTTAGTTTCATGACATTAAATAAGGCTTAAGAGTTACAATAGTGTTTCATGGATTCCAAGAAAACTTAATTTTTATCCTTCGGTTTCATGTAATTTATGAAGGATTAAGGTTTATTCTATAGTTTCATACCATCTCGGAATTCTTAAGGGTTGTGATAGAGTTTTATCCCACTCAAGAATGTTTAATAGTTACCCTAGAGTTTCATTCTATCTATTAATTATTAATAGTTACATTGAATTTTCATGGCATCTCATAGGTATTAATGTTTATCCAGGGGTATAAGGTATTCTATGAAGGCATAAGGGTCATATTGGAGTATCATGGATTAAGTTTAATGCAATGGTTTCATGTTCTCAATAATGGATTACGGGTTTTTATAGAATCAAAACCAATGTGGTTTTATGTATTAGTTTAAAGAAATATGAAAAGTAAGGATGAACTTTTGTGGTTGTGTAAAAAATCACAATACATGTACCATTAATAATGGTGAAACTAGAAAAAAAATTGTTCATTTTAAGGCCATGAAAATGAATCCAATAGTGATCCATTGATTTTCATGAAACTAAGACCTTTATAAAATTTATACTAATAATATATAATTGGGACCACTGACAAAATGATTTTTTGAAATGGTTTAGTGTGGGATTTATGAATGAGTACCAGTGATATTTTATAAAGGCATTAAATCCATCTAATTGTTTGGTAACACATAATAATAAGAAACCTTTAATAGAAACCCTATGTGTGTTAAAACATTAAAAGGGGAAAAGATATATAACCCCTAGGATGTGGGAATTAGTTATAGAAACATTGTTCTTCTGTTAAATTAGAAGATTTATTGGAGATATATGATCAACTTGTGGAATGACAGTATCAGTAGTTCAACTAATAAATGTATTTAAAGGAAACAAATCATTAGATGAAACCCAAATAGGATACATGGGGGAAAATATTGGGCATACTGGTCTAGTAGAACAATAGAAGTTTTAACAAAAAAATCAAGGAAAAGGGATGTGATTCATTCCCTAGATCCGAAAGTTAAAGGATCATTATTATCACAGTGGTTTGAAATTGTTCATACATTAAAATACAATGAGTGGAAGAGAAATTCCATGGAAATTGTCAATTATAGTGTATTAAATCTTCTTAGTGAAATGGGTACATAGTAACATTTTCCATTCATGGATTTTGGGTGCATATCATGATAAGGGGGATTAATATAAACATATGAGAGTTCACATAGGTAAACCAATATAAGTTATATGGTTTCTTATGTTGACAATGTCTTTAGGTAAACTAAAGAGTGTGTGAACATAAATTTCTAACCTATTGGGTCCTTTATCAATGTTAACACTTCTATTAGGTTTGTGATCATGGATAAACCCACATTAGGGTGTGTGTGTAAATAGAATATAATTTTATTTGGTATAATATCTCAGAAGTATCAAATATAGCATGCGAGGTCATTAATTCCTTTTCTGTTAAAATATTTCCTTGGGAATCATATTTAATTACCATCATAATGGGTTTATGTGGTAATTATATAAAATTATCTAATAATAATTTTAGAGTAATTGGGTAAACTTAGTATATGGTCCCCATGTAGATTTTTGGATCATTGATTTCCTGTATGGAGTGGGGAGTAACATGAATCTTGTTCCACAAAATTTGACTTATCGACTAATTTTTTCAATATGGCATTAAAAATACAAACTGGATAATATGAATCATGTAATATCATTATGTCCTATACATCCCCATTAAATTTTATGATCCTTGAAATAAGTGATGTAATTGAGTATTTATATGAAAATTTGATAGTTCATGATAAGACATGTAGTAACAAATCCACACAATCTACTAAAAGGGTATACACGGTTGTGTGATCCAGTGAAATGGGATGTACAATAGAATATTATATAATTTTATAAAATTTTCTTCATAAACTATAATTTATCTATTAATATACTTGTTTTCTTAATGATCTATAAGAAATTCTATGTTGAAAAATACTGTCCATGAAAACCGATTTTTCTCAAAATAAAAAGCTTCAAATTTTGAAGAAAACTGATGGACATCAGATCGGTTTCTTCTAGTTTTGTGAAACCAGAGTGAATTTTATACTTTATACACCTATAAATAGATAGGTCCCTTCCATTATATTGTTTATGACTATTTTTAAAACATATAAATTCTATATTATTCTCAAAACCACATATATACTATATTTCTATGAACCACTTCATACTATTAAAACCCTTAAAGATTTCATGAAGGGGATATTATAATATTAGTCATGATAAAATACAAGAGTAAATAACCTATAATGGTAAATAAATAGATGATACCTCTATCATAGGATCTAATCATTAGTTAGGGGTGACTTATTATATTTTAGGTTTATAAGATGATGATATTGTCTAACGGTCTTCATCCATGGTCTACATCATAGGCATATGATCAGTATATGTTGTAATATTTTTCCTCAGGGTTTTTAAAAAGGGGTAGGGTAACTCTTCCAAGATCATTGAATGGTATTGTTCATGGGAATATTTATATAGTATATATATAGTCTCTAACATCAATTATGGATCATATTAGGACATCATTTGGTGTAGAAACTAAATTACAAGTGGGACCTTTTCCTATTTAGGGGAGTCTGTGTGGGACCACTTATACTAAATGTGGAATTCAATATAAAATCCATTTAAAATTTATATTAGTCATAAATATTAACTTTGTTAACAATATTTGAATTCTCTAATAGTAATTAAAATGGAATCTTTTTTCTCCCATTATTATAGAACTTAATTTTTCAATCCAATTAAATTCGATATATTCATTTAATTTTCATTGTTTTATTTCTACCTGGATGTTTTGGGCTTATATCTTCACTGAGTGACTATATAAAAATAATTTTACATCATGTGAAACATAAGTTTAAAATAATTTCTGATAATTGGGACACCGGTAGAAGGATTTTATCCCTCTTGGTTCTTGTGTTCAGATATTTTATGTTTCAATAATATAAAATCTAGTAACTGAATATTATATTGGATTCTAAATTAATGTGGTGTCATTTCTTGGGTTAGATTTTTGTTAAACCCACTTTTTAAAAGAATATGGAAATATTCTCTCACTAAAAATGTTTTTTCATTTATCAAGAGATTACTGGAACAAAACTAATTGATTCAAAAGAATGTAAGTTTAATATAGAAAAATTTTATGGGAAGAAGTTGTATTCTTGAGAATATATAATAAATATGACTTCATTCAAAAAAACATATATATTTTTGGATTAGGGTTGATATAGAGAGTGTGAGAAATTCATAATTGGAGAGGATGGATAGAAACCCCCTTAGTATCATATGTATTAAATTTTACAAGAATAATTCATGTACCCCTGGGGATTTAAAGAGCCAAATATAGCTAAGACATTCACTATCAGACGTGTATGAGAATCCAAGAGTGATTGAAATAATTTAATGTTATATATATTTCTCATCATTATATTGTTAGAAGATTTATATGTACTTGATCCTGTGAAATATTTTAACAAGTTTTTAAGTTGGATATAATCTATAAATGTATTTTTTTGGAATATTTGTGGGGACTATTATTATGATCATCCATTAATGAAGGTTAGGATAAGATAGTAACATCAATGAGAAATTATAGTAGAAAATATTAATTAGTTTTAAAATATGTTAAGCAGATTATCATAATTAAAAAATATAGATGAAAGTATTGCTAACCACTATTTGGAAGTAGAGTAACAAAAAATGGATGATTATGACCTTCTCATTAAAGAAGTCCGAAGAAATATGATGACAAATAACATGAATATGCTATGGTAAATCATTTTGTACCAACCCATTATATTGGCGATGTAGTATAATATGTGATATCATTAATGACTGTATCAGATTTATGGTGGATTTGGAAAGGGATGATTTTGGAAGTACATGTTAAATTTATTCTATGTCCTCTAAAGAAAGAACTAATTTATTATTTATATGGATTGTTTTTATGGAATCACGGATCATATATTTTATATCATAAATCCACTACATGATAGAGAAGGAATTCATGGAAAATAAGGTGACTGAGTAGTTTGGAAAGAAAAACATAGCTGATGATGAGGATCTATAAATCAATGTAAAAAAGTCATGTTAAGGTCCAAATAATGAAAAAAGGTTTCCTAAATCTCAATGTAGTTTGAAAAATAATATGTTCAAAGAAAATATTAATTTTCATAGGAGAACTAGATGAAGAATGTTATAGAATAAATATCACTAAAAGATTGTAAATATCAAATAGGGATCCCTAGATTTAGCCAGAGGGGAAATTAACAAAACTCTATATCTAACTAGAAGATCAGATGGAGTGACCACTATAAGAATAACTAATTTTGAATGTTCCTACTTATGGAGTTTTTTGACCTGTTCATCTCAATGAGAAGAAAATGAAAATACAATCACTAAAGAGAATTTTGATGATAGATAATACATACATTGTATGTTTTGAGAGTTTTAAACTTGGGAAAAATTGAACGTTTCATTCCATATGAGTGAAATAACACCCAAGATCATGAAACAATAAATTGGTCAAATGAATGTTTGGGTACTACCTTGTATCCTATCTATTGGGTGGAAATACTTTATGGAATTCATTTATTAATTAAAATGGAAGGTATGGGTTTAATTCCTAAAAAAATCTGATATACTTGATGTTTATTTTAAATGGAAGAAAATGATGTATAATGAGACTAGATATAAGTTTAAGTGATTACGGTGTGGAATAAAGGGTGATTATACCATAAAAAATTTCTTAAGTTAAAAAATTACAATCATTTTATATTTTAAAAATATATACTCCATATACATGAGTATAGTATAATGGATGATGGAATGAATTGTAAATTAATGAAGAAGACACAAATGGTGAGCTTTCACTCAATAATGGCTTAGGAAACACTAGTAGAGGTAGTTAAATTTAAATTATACTTATTTAATATAAATCAATAATTACCGATAGGGTATGATATTCATGAAGTTATATAGTTAAATAATGTATAATAACTCAATTACTTTAATGTTTTTTATAATTTTTCATATTTCCATGTGGATTATAAAGATTAATATATTCTCAAGTAAAACCTCATGTCATGACTCTTTTTTGATATGAAGATGTAAAAAATTGATTATGACTTTTGGATGATGGAAATATATAATTTATTCGTAGAAAAATCTTCTCTTAGATGATTAGGTCTTGTAAAAAGAACTAAATTTGGTGAAGTTGGAAGGGGAATAAAAATATTCCACATTAAAAATCAATGATCCTCTTGATGGGAAATCCATATGAACACAAGTTTCGATTAATTCATATGGTAGCATATAAATTCCAATTTATGGGCTAGTGGAATATGTACAAGAGAGTTATAGAGTTTGGGTGGATCAAATTATATCATAATAAGTTGTTACTCTAGAATTAAATGTTTTGAGTGGAGGATAACTATAGTGGTAATTTCAAATAAGAAAAGGGGTATGAAAATAGATTCAAAGGTATATTGTTAACTTTCACTTATTAATTTTAATGGATATATGTAAACCCAAGATACTATAATAGGTGGTAGTACTTGGTGATTATTTTATGTTAGAGTTAGATATAAAAGAGAATTAATATTCACTTATTTAAAAAAATGGGATCCATTAAAAATATAATGATTAATTAAGGTAGTATAGTGAAAAAAGGACTTATAGTTAAATGAAGAAGTTAACCGGAAGAAGCAGTAAAAGGGATGGCTTGTGGTGAAAGGGGATTCAAGTGAAAATAATAATTGATTTCTCTAAAATATTTTCAACAATATTAAAATATAAAACCGTATTTTAATTATTAAACATATTTTTTTTTAATAATTTAAATTATGATAAAATTCATGTAAATATTTCATTTCTCTATGTGGATTTAGAGAAGGAAATTTACATGAAGTAACAAATAGGTTACATGGATTGGAATAATGAGGGATAGTATTATAAATTGAACAGAAGTATCTATGGTTTGAAATAAGAAACAAAACAGTGGAACCATAAATTCAAAATATTCATCAATGTGAAGGGTTTCATGTGGATCATCGTAGACCATTGTTTCAATCAAAATGCATTTGAAGATTTGAGTTTCATTGTTTTTATATTTTATATTAATGATAATATTTTGTTACATTTATATATTAAAATTAATTTGGATTTAAAGAAAGCTATGTTTATAATATTTGAGATTCAAAATATCAGTAATGATAAAAAAATCTTATGGATGATGATTGGGAAAGATTTGAAAACTGGAAATTTTGTGTAACGACTTAATATTTTACCAATTGTTGTAATTAAAAAACATTATATTTCTCTACATGAATAATAAAACCAAATCAGTCATTAATATATTAATTAAAAATTAATAAATAAATATTATTATAATAATAATTCCATTTATAAATAAAATGTGAGTAATGAATTAAAAAATCATACATTTAGAGGATGAAAAACTTATATGATTAAAAGGGATTTTTCTTTCTCAAATAACAACATAAATTGTTAATAAGTTAAAGATACCTTATTTAAATGATTATTATGGTAATATATAATAACATATTATTTAAACTAAAATTTTATATGAAATAATATTAACAAAACATGATTAAAAACATTATTTTTTAAAAAATACCATCATATCATTATATATGGAATTCTTATTTAAATGTTCTATTTACAGATTTTAGAATTTAAATTTTACAAAATTAACTTCATTTTAGAATCCATAATTTAAATATTATATTGTTATAAATTTTTTGGAATTTATTAGAACTAATTTATTTTTAGTGAATCGAGAAAAATAATGTTTTTTAATCCATACTATTTATGAATCTATTGAAAAGTGGATATAAATTAAAAAATATATTTTTTTCATTATCAATTATTAATTAGTGGATTAAAACTATAAATTTTAAATATTATTATGAATTTATAAATTCTATGGTTAATATTTTATGATCATAAGTAATATTTTCCATTAAAAAAATTTCATTGGTCCCTTCATTTGATGAAATAGTATTTTGGAAAATAATGTTTTGGATTCTTCTTAGAAACACATAACATTAATTTTTTTAATAACCTAATTTATATCATTAAAATCAAATACATTTATTGTTTTATCCTACAAATAAATATTAATCATAAAAAATAATCTTTTTCAAAAAATGAGTTTTGAGGTGTTACATTCATGAATTTCAAAATTGATTTTGATTTAAAATATAAATTTTATTAGGTAAAATATATTTTATATTTATAATTCTTAGGTCATTATTTTTGAAAAAGGAATATTATATTTTCACCTATAAAAAATGAATTTATTATTTAAAAATAAGTTACAACATAAAATGGGAAATAGGTAATATGGGTTTTTCAAAGTGTTAAAATGCCTAAAATGTAAAATCATGTTTCTAATTGATTGGGTTAGATTTGTATAGAAAAAAGTATCTTCACTATGTTATTTTATAATTTATAGTATTTTTTATATATAAATCATGTTCTCTATTTATATTGAACTGAAATATTTACCAAAATTTCATTCTCATCACTTATAAAAGGGGCCTCTCATTTCCCCATCAAGGCCACTCCAAAATTTTTATTTTATTTATAAAATTTTTCTTATTTTATTTAACTAAAATATACTTTAACTTACATAATATTATGGGAATGAAATTTTTATATATCTCCTCTCTTTTTATGTATTCCTCTAATGGACACCAAAACTTATATACTTGTGTACTAAAATTTTCATAACATAGCTTCTTTGTATAATTCCACTTAAAATATATTTTTTCCAATCATAAATGTTGAATTTAATATTTTTATTATATTTAATATTAACATATTATGTTTCTAATCATTAATATCCTTTACTATTTCATTTAAAAAAAATTAAACTATCACTTGTATGTTTATGCAAACTAACACCTCCAAAAATTAACATATCTCATATTTCAACTATATTTATTCTTATTATATAAAATCTTTTTAAATATGATCACCATCAAAATATTATAAAAATAATATCATTATTATTCTATAATAAGGATATTTTTCTTAAAGAAACTACTTTAATAACCTTACTTGTCTATTAATTATGGTCTGTTCACATTTAGGTTTATTTTCAATCCAACATGAACAATGTATAATATTTATATCATAGATAAATAAATCATATTATAGAATTATTATATCATGTAATAATAATTTAATTAATACTTTTTAATCATTCTATAAAGTTGTTATTAATTGTTGATGCCTACTAAATATGAATTGGAAAAAAACTCCAAGGAATAAATACCAAAAGCATGGGTATTATTTTCACTAAAAAGTAATGGAAGAAAAGTGGTCTGACAATTGTGACTTCTTAAATGAAAAATATTTTACAATAAACCAAAAGTCGTTAAAAATAAATGGTGAAAATATGAATGTGGACACCTTATGTGGTTTTTGGTTTTCATGTGACATGCTTATGTGGTTTGAAAGACCTCATGAAGCCAGAGGTGACATGTACACTTTGTCAGGAAATGGCTTAGTAACATGTCCACTTCATCATGAAAAAGGAATTAGGCATGTTGATCCTATTATATCATTCCCATTTATTCCTATAGAGAGTCATGGGATGTCCATGAAAAATCTCTCTCCTCGCCACAAGATATATTCTTTGTCTTATGACGCATTGTAGACAATGTGAGTGATTTAATTCGACAACACTTTCATGGTTCATGATATCTCTTATCCCATTATAGTAAAGATGGAAATAAAAAGGTAAAGGTGTATGATTCTTGTGATGTGAAGATATGTTAAAATTCAAACAAAATGACTCATACACCTCGATATATCACCATTTATCACATGAGGCCCATTTCGATTTGCCTTTCGGAATACATGGAGGCTCCCTTGATAATCCACCTTAGTCACACAAAGGGGCCCATAAAAGTCATATTTGATCATGCGATAACCATTCCACAGGTATCCTGATCTGGCTAAGACCCCTCTACATGTTGGATAAACCTTATAAAATCTATTTTAAATTTAAACATGGTCATGTGAAATCTATTTAATCTGATAAGATCTAATAAATATGGTGATGGAAGGACATTCTAATGTTGATTGAATATCACTTGTCACCCCTGGACGATTTTTGGTAGGATCATAAAAAGATCCATATAAAAAATCCCACCATCAACTCTAGATCAGATATTTGAGTTACATTCCATGAAAGGTGAATTTTACCAATGTATAGTGGCTTATAGATCCCCCCTAACACAAAAAATGATCGACTAAATAACTTGAGATGATGTCATGAGAACAAGAGGTGACTTCACAGAGTGAAAGGTCACCCTGTCATATGGTCTTCTGATAGGTAAAACCTAGGGAATAATATAAGGTATTATGTGACATGAATATTTTATTTTCATGTTCAATTTCTATATCACATGAATAACATTTGCTGTGTTAGTCAAATTATGAGAAGGAGGCTCGATAAATCTATTGGGTTATATAAAACCTAAAATTAGCTAAACTAGACAAAAATATTAGGTATATATGAAATAATGTTGGAATAAATACTGAAAATGATGGGATACATATGTGGAGATACATATGATGATCTTCGGGTGCATCACATGACCAACCTGAATCATGGGAGAGCACCAGGACTTGTTTCACAAGTCCTAATATACTCCCTTGACATGTCTCTTAGATCTAGTTATGTATTTTGGACATATTAATAAAATCATATGATGTTCTTTTGGAATTCCAACCACATCTCACAATGTTCTCAATTATTTCTAGTAAAATCTTGAAATGTATTCCATACATGTCTCCCAAGTTATGTGGAGGCACCATGGCTTATCAGCTTGGTCTCATGACAGTTCTAAGGCATGTCAATTAGGTCTTGTGAAGTCTTATAGACTATTTAGTCAGATCATGCAATTCCCTTTAAACATGCATGCCTTGATCATGTGGAAGCCTCCAGACATGTTGTAATAGATCATACGACACCTTCCATACATGTTCTCTTAGGCCATACAACTTCCTCCATCCATTTCATTATTTATCATCTGATGTACTTCAGAGAAGTCCTCTAGTTCCTATAAAATAGACTACTATTTCCAGTCAAATCATGGAATAGCCTCTATGATGTGTCATTTAGACCTTGCGAAGCCCTCAAGGCATGTCACCCAAGTTTTATGGAATTCTCTAGACATTTCATCCTTGATCATGAAATGTTCTCCTAAAATGTCATTTAGATTATTGATATTTTTTGAACATTTAAATTGTATCTTGCATTTTCCTTGGAAAATTACTATTAAGTAATCGGGACATTTATGGACCTCCTTACACATGTCATGAAGACAATCAACACATTTTAGACCGGCAATCAGGATGTGTCATATAGATAAAAAGGACATGTCTGGACATCCTCAATGAAGTTGGGTAAAAAATCATGACAATTCATGAAGACAACCAAGGTTTGTCTTTCCAATGTCCCCATACATGATAACATTTTCTAGTTGATATACATAGATTTATCATTTACTAAACTATCAGAACTATGATTCCTATCATAACCAGGATACATATGATGCCTTTCTAATGCCCAATCTACATTAGGAATCCAATTTTGTGTATTCCCCTCAATGTATCTCACATTTTAACCAACAAGGTCAAATCCCTCCTATGGGTTTATCAATCATACACATCAATCAGTAGATTTAGAAGACAACTTAATTATGATGACTCTGATTCCTTTTATAACCACGATACATAGGAAGCCATCGTAAGGGTTGAGATATATATCAAATGCTTCATAAGGTTCTCCCCAATGCATATTTCCCTCATCCATATATAGTGAGACTAATTACTTTCTACAACTTATTTCTCACAACGATCATGGCTCATGTTCAGTAAGGGATTTGTAGTGATCATATCATTTTCATTGTAAAACATTCCAAGCTAGGTAAATCATAGTGTGTAATCCCCATTCCAAAAAAAATGATATGAATTCCCCCATGTAAGGGAATCCAACTTGGTGTAATTCTTGAGGGTGTGATTGAATTACGATGAGTCTAATTCCTTATATTACAATGATACATAGGATGACTCTGTGAGGTTCAATCATAACACCCAATTCCTATGTTCTATAATATATATCTTTTCTTCCCGATGTTAACATATATATGTTTAAATTAAAATTTGGATTTTGATTCTATTATAAATGGAATACGTAGGATTCCTAATAAAGGTTCAATACCATCCTCACAATATTTATAACCACCCACTATGGAAGTCAACTCTAATATTCTTATTTATATTGAATTAAAATGTACACTAATACCTTTTAATGGGGAACCGATGAATATCCTTAGATACATACATACATACTCATTAATAATCCCCCTTAACACATATAAGGGTTCAACATTTGATCATTTTATTATGGTAAATGGTATAATATTAGTATTAGTAAGATTTTAATGATCTGATCATAAGTATGTAAGAATGTTCAAGAGTAGGAACAATTCCCTCCAAAAGGGTGTGATGTTCCCAAACTCTCAGCCTCTTAACCAATGTGAGTTCTAAAGTTCCATTGGATTTTAAACCTCTATTGACTTCGTAGCATTGAAAATAAGATTCTTACTCAGTAATGGATATGGAAACCATTGGGAGTGTCTGGGGAAGAATAAAATGGTGAACATGCTATGAATTATTACATAGACATCAAACCACCCCACAGTTGACAATTAGGATAAATCAAACATCTATTTCCCATAAAACAAAAATAGTGAACCAAATGTGATTCTCTAAAATAATAAAAATTGTTGGTTAACCAAATTTAACTCAAATTATCATGAAATATGCCCATCCAGACAATGAAGACTTCATACAAATAATGTGTCCAAAGTATGGATGATAATGAAAATTTCTATTACCTATTCATATCTGGTCGATCATATATCTTGTATGTGATGGTGTTCTAATCAGGGAACTTGTTCCTTACTGTCTTCAAAACATTAGATATTTCTCTTACAATAAACACCTAGGACCAATATCATTTCATCATATATAAACCATTTTGGAAAATCAGATATGGATGCAACCCCCAAGTGACACATAATGACCTCACCTACCTCACACATTTAGGGTCATGTGGAGAATGTACTAGTTTTGTAATACCATGGAAAAAGTACAATCCCGACCCTTAGGTCTCTCCCAAAGGGTCTCCAGATTCTAAAAACAATGAATCCACATCATCCAAAGAAAGATTCATTGAAACTAGTGGTGCTCTTTGACACCACCAATAACATTGGAAGATTGTCCCCAAAGTAAAATAATAAACATCATAAATGTCTGAACAAGGTGTATCAAGAAGTTATCTATGTATCCATTCTGGTTCTAGAGCCCATGAGGTGGGATCATGTTAACTGCTTTCACAAATTTCATCCCACTAGTGCCCCTTAGAATCTTGTTGAGGGAACCACCCAACACATTCCCATGTATAAGTCCCATTAATGGGAACCATGGAAGAAACATCAGTAGTGTAAGGATTTGTATTACTAGGAGTGAGATCATATCTTTGCTTCTACTCATGACTCCCATCATCATATTTCAGTGGTATCTAGTGAGGATTCTTATATTCCTATACACTCAGAGTGAGTGTGTGTACGTATTCCTATAGAAAACAATGGGAGGTGAAAATTCCTACCCCCAAAAATGAATCTCATCGCCATATTCTACTGTAACATGGAGGAATTAAGTTGTATCAAATCCCCACTTCAATATAAGATATCAACTAGTATATATTGGAGAAATAAAATGCGTCAGCCAACATTTTTTCTCACACTCTACTAAAATGTCACTATATTCTAAAAATAGTAGAATAACACTTCTGAAATATTTCAGTACATGTATAGATACATGAAAAAGAATATATTCCCATCCCTATATCCAATGTTTCACAACAATCTATTCATCGTGAAAAATTGGTTCCTCTTGAGTGAGATCACATTATTTCTCTCATCTATAAGGATTAACATAATATCTCTATAATGACTACATACATTACATGGATCATATTCCCATTAAACCCAAGGATGAACAAGTGAGATTAGAACATACCTCAAGATTGATGAACATTCTAGTCAAAATATACTGGCATCATACTCAAACCGCACCAGACCATGCTACTATTTCCATTCCAACTGGGGATCACTATTTGAGAGCACTACATACCTTAGGATAAGATAATATACTTATAAAAAATGACAAGAATCATACTAGAAATAAACATGAATTCTATCATATCCCCACTCCAACTGAGTCCCACCAGGTGAAAGGGTCACATGCTTTGAGGAAGGAACATATTTCTATCAGTGAAGCTACAGGGCAAATTCCAGTAACTCAAGGATGCTGGGATCATAGTACTACTTTCACTGATGAATGACTACACTACCATCCTTCAGAGGCAATATATGAGGATTCTTATAACCCTTATCTCATTTTAGAGGTCCATCATCATATTCTAGTGGCTAATACATATTTAGATTGGACTTATTACCCAACATTTTATAGGGTTCACCATCATAGTCTAATAGCCACAAAAAGGTCGGCTCATATTCGGTGTAATAATAAATAATCACATAGGAATATTTCAACAACTTTTCAATAATTGTCTCATATTCCCATAAAACTTGAAATAAATCAAAATATTATTGAATCCATTATATAGTAGGCTTATATCCCTTCACAACCATAATAGGTAGGTCATTAAATTACAATGGCAATGTAGAATGAGGCTCATGTCCCTACTCATTCCAAATCTAGTGTCTTTAGGACTGATAGAGACACATTCACAGTACCTCAAGGGTCCATTGACTCATCATCAAAATATTAATGAGATCATATCATTCATATTATTTCTCATGGTAGTGTGGGGATGAATTTCATGGACTCTAACCCAGACATCCATTATGGACAACCTTGCCATAGTAATACCTCCCTCAAAAACGAAATCATCCCATTTCCCAGACACTTATTTATAGATAGGTTCTCAAAACTAAGATACCTTTTTATAGAGAGTTTCTGAAAAAAATAGGTTCATGAAAATATAGTTCCCCATCATCTACCATAAACTCTTTATTTGTATTAGCAGGTGACCTAGAGAGGTGACCACAATGATTTGATCAAGTGGAGGCATGTTAGTCTGATAAAGATAAATCTGACATTAACATATGGAAAATGTTACCTAAAAACATCCTTCAAACCATATTTTTTCCTTGCAGCTTCTGAATATGTGACCCCATGTGAGATAGAGTGGATTTCATGTCATTACTATGCCAGAATTCATGGTAACTCCTTGGAATTTTAATGATAGATACCTCCTTTATCTAGGATACTAGGGTCACATTTATAACCTCAATATACTATATTTTAGGAAAGAAGTAGTTGTTATATACATGTCCTGAGACCTAAAAGTGAAAATATATAGTCAAAATATTCAACACATTTGTTTCATTTTCATCACATATCTTTAAAAACTGATTGTTGATGAATTGCATTGTATCTATATCTATAGATGCAAGAATGTATAGAGTGTCCCAATTTTCCATGCCCCTAGAACATAAAAACTACCAAAATGATGTTTCCTATAATGTCGTATTCCCGAGACACATCAAGGAAAAAGATAATGCAAGATACAATTTGTCACAATAATGGAATGACCCTATATTAATGATGTCAAGCCATCACGAATAGAGGTATATGACTACCAGTGGATCTTTGAACTGCTCCCCTCGAAACAACTGTAACAGATTTTATATTTTGTAGATGAAGTTTAGGTAAACCCAAAAACATACCATAATTAATGTCTCCCATCATGGTATATCATTTCACACATCTCTTACAAGATAACAGTTTCACCAAATCATAAGGATCACAATATCAGATGCCATAGTAGTAGTCTTGGAGAAAAATAGTAACACTCGAGATTTTTATGAGAAATATTTTGTTTTTATGTTATATATATCATCAAAAAAATATTTCACTACACACAAAACTATCTTGGCTTTCTTTACATGCAATTGCGACCGTCCTCAATAGCTTGTGTTGTACGCAATACCGAGTTTCACTAAACAATGATATGCTAATAAAATATTATTAAAACTAGCCGTTATGAATAGTAATACCCACATTTTGAAATTTTATAAATTTTATCATTCAAAATTGAATTCATTTTTGGATTTGGAATATCAAAATTAGCCAAGGGTGAATTTTTGGTATTTTTCTGAAAACTTTCAATTTTTGATGAATAATTAAAACACTATGTTACAATTTAAAAACTGACTTTTTCTTTAAACAATTATTTATATAATTTAAATTTATTTTAGGTAAAAATTGATACATAATTCATATATAAGTTCAAAGTAATTCATTGGAGTCATTTTATAATAACATTAGATATATAAAACTTTTATTGAACTTTTCACTGTCTTTTACCCACCTCCTAGGAGAGTTTGAAAATTTACATAAAACAAAAAAAATTCTCTTTTGTGAGAAGGATTTCAAAAATCCGATAGACACTATTGATATTAGTAAGTAAAATGTGGTTCAATGAGATGAAAACAATTTTTGGTGAATAGTAAATCTTAGTTTTATTTACCATGGTTAAATGTAAATAGGGTAATTAAGGGTAAAAATGATATTATTATAACCCTAACATATGTCCCAATTCTATTTGATTAGTATAATTTGACCAAAAATATCCTTAGGAATAAAATATGACTATTTAGGTCCACTTGGTTTAGATTGTGACATTTAATATTATTTTATTTAAAGAAGAGTTAAAATTGTTAAAATCAAAGTTTAATAACTAAAAGATTTTTAATATAGGGATATAAATAAGATAAATTTGACTATAAATATTAATTATAAAGATAAAATATTTCTTACATAATGGTATTTTATTTATAATTTTTAGACATTAAATAATTTAATTTATTTATGACACAATGATGATGCAGTAATTACCTTATTAATGAAATATTTACAAAATTGATGTTATAAATACCCAAATAAATGTAATTTGAGACTTTTTAAGAATTAAAATAATTTTCTATGTTAATAATACATATTAGTATTGATTTAATTATCTTTGGTCGAACTAATAATGCTGTTATGAGTTTCACAAAAATAAATTACCATATAGTGTCAAAATTGACATAATGTAGTTTTTTAAAAAAATATTATATTATTAATTGTTATTTTATTCCTAAAAATCTAAGGTTCTGCAAAATTACTTATATAAGGTTATTTATATTAATAATTGACCACTTCGGGTTCGTTTGTCTTGTTATAGTATGTTTATTAACCATATAGTGTAAGAAAACAAGAAGACATGGTAAAAGTTAAATTATTTAACTTTGAGTTAAATCTAAATGATAAGGTTAAAATAATAACCTAAACCTATCTAAAATCTATTGGTTGAGATTATTTAGACCCATCCCCACCTTATCTTAGAAATAAATCAATTTTGAGATATTAAAAACTGAATATGACTTTATAATAAAATAATATTTTATGTTTTTTCTAAGGTGCCCCTCTCCTCCCTTATAAAAGGGAACCTCCTCCCTCTCCTCCTCACACCACATTGAGCCCTAAAAATCTTCCATCCCCTGAAAATTTCTCTTCTAAACTTCCATATAAACATCCTAGAGGTCTTGGTTTCTTCACAGACAACCTTTAATTCCCTAAGAGGAGATTAAGAAGAGGTGCTTCAAAGAAGAGGTAATGTCTGTTACCGATTATTTCAACTTTATTTCTTCTTATACTTCTACATCTTTAGTTGTTTAATTATTAAGTAATTACATAAGTATCATTAATATACTTATATTGTATTATAAATATGAAACAACCCTTTTTCACCTTCTATCCATCCTACGGAAAATGAAATCACCGTGTGTGCGTACATACGGAATACCGTCTCCACATCGTGGTGTAATCTGTTTTCCACCACCACCATACTTTTATGGGTATAATGGTTTAAATAATAACTATCTATGATTATTTTAAATTGATATTGATTCTATAATTGTATACATACACTTAAATACAATTCCACGATCATGGGAACAATATCATCGCTCGTGCGTACGTACGGCCTACCGTCTCCACGATGTGATGGGACTCGTTCTAAAAGATTTTCAATGCATAATGATTATATAAATGAATAAATTGAATAAATATGATATATATTACACTAATATCATTCTGGAAATGAGGTATCTATAATCTAAAAATAATAATTAGAATTTATTTGACAAAACACGCAAAAGAACAAAAGGCAATAAACAGCCAAATAACAAATAACAATGAAATATTACTAATATGAAACTAAGAATATGACCATATACTATATCATAACAATGATTAAGATTCAGTAATAATTCAATAACATTATTTAAATCATTATACAAGAGGTTCAGACACATACGAAGCAAATCAGACCTAAGGTAAGGGAAAAATCTCGCAATCTCATTTTTATACAAGATTGTTTATACATCAGAATTTACTGGGGAATATTTATCATCCAAATCCATGTTTCCTCAATATGTAATATTATTTATATCCTCCAAAAAAATTTAAATCCAATTTTACCCTTCTGTGAGTTTTTAGTAAAAGATATGAAAGAAATCTTTTGTCGTTTTTAGTACGACGTACTTTTTTGACTTTTTCGGCCAGAGTACGAGAAGGATGTTTTTCTTTAACTTATATGGCATGAATGGATTTTTATAACATCATTTACATGAAATCTCATTTAAATGTTTTCAATTTTATTTTTAAATAACTTATTTTAGTTTAAAATTTTATAACATTTTAAGAAAGGAATGATGTTTTTGAAGTAGAAAGGATATTTTCCTCAAAAATGAAGTTCAAGTGTTTTATCAATATTATTTTCCATCTAAGATAATATATGATTCTATTTAGATCCCTATTTTTACATTGATTTGATTATGTTATTATGGAATTCTTTTTATGATGTCCTTTTGTCTTATATGGATTGTGTTATGATGGAATAATGTTTATGAATCCCATTCTTATTACATGGGCTATTCTATGATGTACGATTTATGATCTTGTGGAACACATAATAATGGTTTCATTATGAGATTGGTGGGACCTATATCTCCCACCAATTCATTGGGTAAAGATTTATATCTCATGAGATAGACAAGGATGGAACGGCAGGTTAATCCAGTTCAGTGATACAAGACTGAAACGAGTAGTGAACTCGGTTCAGAAATGGACTTTGTAAGCTAAGATAGTCTTGGAAATGAGTCTTGACTACTAAGAAATGATTCTCTATGATTATGTGTGTATTCCACAATGTTTCATGCTTTATTATTTATCCCATGTTATGAAATTACGATCTCTTTTTCAGGTTAAGATTTCCAAAATTTTATGTTCTTATGAATATTATGTGATTTATATTTATTTTGTTTACCCTTACTGAGTATTTGACCTCACCTCTTTGTATGTTTTCTTTTCCCCAGGTCAAGAAGAAGGGTATTATGTAGGGTATTACAAAAAGGGATTATAGATATGATGAAATAAATTGGATACAATGTAAATTCTTTATGAACCAGTTGTTTATGTTTCCAAATTTATAAAGACACTATACCTATATGGTCCTATTGTGGTTCTGTTATTTGTTGTAATAAGTTTGCTTAAATTTTGAAGTAATAATAATGTATATAATGTATGGGTCGTTATAGTTGGTATCAAAGGAACGTTATATTCAACCTTTAGAAACTAGGATGTGAAAGCCTTAGTAAGAACCCTAAGGATATATCTAACATAGAACACAATCTTAGTGTTTTAGAAATAGTCATGAACAACCTATGATAAGACCTTAAGTGTGTAATTTTATTCTTGATTTTGTAGATTTACTATTATAATTACTGTTGATCACACTATTCTTCTTGGTTTTAGTAAATGGATGGAACCTGAAAGAACCGTGTTAATGTGGAATGCGAAGGGAAATGCAATGATTGTCCCCCTGAGAAACCAAACGTTATGGGGGTTGGAATGAAAAATCCTGTAACCATGCTCACACAACTTTCTCAAGATATGAATCATGCATGACTTCCAAACAAGCAAATGAAGGAGCAAAATTCTGTTGAATCCTTCATGAGGCAGCATCCACCTTCATTCAGTGGGTCTACTGATCCATTAGTGGCTGAACAAAGGATGAGTACCATTGAAAATTTATTTTCAGTTCAACAATGTTCTGAACATGATGAAGTCATCCTAGTAGTATATTGTTTGGAAGGTGAAGCTGGTCAATGGTAGAATCTTATCAAGAATACGAGGCCAAGAGATAAAATTGATTCTATGGAATGGTACGAGTTCAAGAACTTATTTTTCAATAAGTAATTCCCTCATATTCTTCAAACAAAGATGGAGAAGGAGTTTCTTGAACTGAAGCAAAAGGATGGTGAATCTGTTGGTACCTACGAAGCAAATTTTACAAGACTTGCAAGGTACGCTTCTGGAATTATTATCCAACCTGAGATTCAGATCGATCGATTCTTTAGAGGCTTAAAACCAAGTCTTCGAAGAGCATTAGCCATAAGGGACTTCAATAGCTACGAGGAAATCGTTCGATGTGCTCTTATGGTTGAAATAGATATTGGAGTAACCTATCAGTCATATGTGTTTGATAAGAAGAGGAAAATGGAATTCAAAGGGAAATATAAAGACAACACTTAAAGGAACATGAGTTTTCACTTATGCTCAAAGTTTGTAAAGAAACATGGAAGGTGTTTTCTTAAAGGGACAAGTAAATGATTCAAATGTGGAAAAGAAGTTAATCGAGCATTTGATTGTCACAATGATGGGAAGAATATTTCTAGTGATATGGACAAAGAAAAGGCTACACAGAGTGCACCTCCTACGCTTCAATGTTACAAGTGCATGGAAATGGGGCATTATGCTAATCAATGCCCTAATCCAAGGGTTGTTGGTGATGATCACCATCAACAAACTCTTAATTCTAAAGAAAAAAGAAAAAAAACATGAAATATCTATCAGGGATGTGGAGTACGATAATGAAGTGGTGAAAGGTACAATTTACATACACTCTAAAGTAGAAAATGTTTTATTTGATTCTGGATCCACATAATCATTTATTTCTGAAGAATTTTTTAAGGGTATCACTGTATTACCTCAACAATTAGATGTTGAGATAGATGTGACAAACACTAATAGAACAATGGTCGCATCAAATGTTTACAATTCTTATCCGATTGAAGTTTGTGGGAAAGTGCTTCCTAAAAATCTTGTGATCTTCATATAGTGGAATTTGATGCGATTCTTATCATGGATTGGCTTTCATTATATAGATCTCATATCAATTTTCAAAGAAGGGAAGTCGCATTTCATATTCCAGATAAATATATGATCGTCTATCGATGCAAGGATGAACATAACCTTCCGGTGGAAATTTCATCCATCTTATTGGTCATGATTCCACTAAATGAAGGTTATTTATATCAAATGGTTGAAGAGAAACTCAGGATTAAGAATATGCCCATTGTACGGGAGTTTGATGATGTCTTTCCGGAGGAATTTCTAGGTCTTCCACCAAATCATGAAGTTGAGTTTTCAATAGAACTCATACAGGGTGCTATTAATATTTTAAAGACACCTTATAGAATGTTCCCAATAGAGTTGTAGGAATTGAAGAAGCAACTCCAAGAAAATACTGATAAGGGATTAATACGCCCTAGTGTGTCACCTTGGGGAGAACCTGTTCTGTTTGTTAAGAATAAAGATGGATCAATGAGACTACGCATTGATTATCGAGAACTTAACAAGATCACTATCAAGAACAAATATCCCCTCCCATACATTGATGACTTATTTGAATAACTACACAGAGCTCAATACTTTTCCAAGATTGGTCTTCATTTAGGGTATCATCAATTAAGCTTCAAAAGGGAGGATATACCAAACATGACTTTCTGTATAAGGTATGGACACTATGAATTTATAGTGATTCCATTTGGTCTTACTAATACCCCTGCTATCTTCATGGATCTAATTAATACAGTCTTTAGAGACTGTCTTGATCAATTTGTGGTAGTCTTTATAGACGATATTCTTGTATATTCAAAGAGAAAGAAAGAACATGAATATCACATGATAATTGTATTGAAGACCCTGAGAAAGGATAATCTTTATGCAAAATTTACCAAGTGTGAATTTTGGCTTCAAAAAGTGGCATTTTTTGGTCACATAATCTCAAAAGAGGAGATATCTATGGAGTCAGCAGAAACATAGGTCATTGAAAGATGTTCGAGACCAACAACATTAACTGAGATCCGAATTTTTCTTCGTTTGGATGGATATTATTGACGTTTTTTGAATGATTTTTCACGATTAGCAAATCCACTCACCAGGTTGACTCGAAAAGGAGTTATGTTCTCTTGGACAGAGGAGTGTGAAGAGAATTTCAAGGAGTTTAAAAGAAGTTTATCCAGTGCACCTGTTCTCACACTGCCTTGTAGTGGATAATGTTTTGTGATCTATAGTGATTCATCCAAGAAGGGATTAGGGTGTGTTCTCATGAAAAACGATATGGTGATAGGTTATGCCTCACAACAGTTGAAAATCCATGAGAAAAACTACCCAACTCCTGATTTGTAGTTAGATGTGGTAATATTTTCATTAAAAATACAGAGGAATTATCTTTATGGTGAAAGGTGTGATATTTATACTCATCATAAAATTTTAAAGTATATTTTCACTCAAAAGGAGATGAATATGCGCCAAAGAAGATGGTTAGAGGTGATTAAGGATTACGACTGCTCAATTAATTATCACCCTGGGAAAGCAAACAAGGTGGAAAATGCATTAATTCGACAAGACCATGCTAGCTTATCCATGATGAGGATAAAAAAAATCCTATATTTATGGATTTACAAAGGATGGATCTTGGAATTATAATGGAAGGATAGAAATCTTATCTTTCTAAAATGAATGTTCAGCCATCTATACGTGTGATGATTAAATAGGCACAAAAAGAAGATGTAGAGTTACAAAGGACGGTGAGAAATGTTCCTGAATTCAACCTTGATTGTGATGGGATAATAAGGTTCAGGATTCGGGTTTGTGTTCCTCCCATCCCAAAATTAAAGAAGGAGCTATTGGATGAGGCTCATAGTTCTTCAATCTCTATTCATCCTGGAAGCACGAATATTTATAAAGACCTGAAAGAGTACTTCTGGTGGGATGGAAGCAAAAGAGATGTTGCTTAATATGTCTCTAGATGCTTTGTTTGTGAGCAAGATAAAGCTAAGAGATAGAAGTCTAAGGGGATGTTACAACCATTACACATACCCGAATGGAAATTAGGAAAACAACACTATGGACTTTTTCACTGGACTTCCTAAAAAATCCAAAGGCAATAATGCTATCTAGGTCATAGTTGATAGTCTTACAATGTCGACACACTTTATTTGTTTTAGGGATGACTTCTATCTTGATCTGCTTTCCATGATATATGCAAAGGGAGTGGTAAGATTACATGGAGTACCACATTCCATTATATCTAATCAGGATCCAAGGTTTACCTCAAAGTTTTTGTGAAGTCTTCAGCATACCTTGGATACAGAGTTGAGTTTCAGTAATACTTATCATCCTCAGATAGACGGTCAGTCTGATAGAACAATTCCAACTCTAGAAGATATGTTAAGATCTTGCTCTATGGATTTAAAAGGTGGTTGGGATCAACACCTACCTTTGGTTGAATTTTCTTATAATAATAGATTTCACTCTAGTATTCAGATGGCTCCTTATGAAGCTCTCTATGGAAAGAAATTCAAGACTCTAACTTGCTGCGATGAAGTTGGGGAAAGAGAGCTATTAGGACTATATCATGTTGATGATATGGAAGAAAAGGTCAGATCTATTCAACAATACATAATAGAAGCTCAAAGTCGACAAAAATTTTATGCTGATAACCAAAAAAAATACCTAGAGATTGAAGTGGGTGATAATGTTTTCTTATGAATATCTCTGTGGAAGAGAGTAATGAGAATTTGAAAAAGGAACAACTGAGCCCTAAGTATATCTGTCCTTTCGAAATACAGGATCGTGTTGGGAAGGTAGCTTACTGATTGGCGCTTCCACCGAATCTCTCTCAGGTTCATGATGTGTTCCATCTATCTCTCCTGAGAATGTACATACCCGATCCTTCACATGTACTCAGCTCAGAAGTTGTACCGCTAGAGCAAGATCTTTCATATGAAGAACAGCCGATAGAGATTCTGGATCGTAGCGAAAAAGTCCTACATAACAAGACCACTCTCTTGGTGAAAGTTTTATGGAATAACTATCAATTAGAAGAATCTACATGGGATCTTGAAGATATGATGAGGGGTAGGTATCCTCATCTTTTGGTTACAAAGTAACGAATTTCGAGGGCAAAATTCATTTTAAGGGGGGTAGAATATAACACCAGAGAATTTTATGAGAAATATTTTGTTTTTATGTTATATACATCATAAAATTAATCTTTCACTACACACAATGCTATCTTGGCTTGATATACACACAATTGTGACCTTCCTCGATATCTCGCGTTGAACGTAATACCGAGTTTCACTAAACAACGATATGCTTTTAAAATATTATTAAAACTAGTCATTATGAATAGTAATACACACTTTTTGAAATTTTATAAATTTTATCTTTCAAAATTGACTTCATTTTTGGATTCTTAATACCGAAATTATCCTAGGGTGAATTTTTGGTATTTTTCTGAAAACTTTCAATTTTTGATGAATAGTGAAAACACTGGGTAACTATTTAAAAACTGACTTTTTATTTAAATAATTATTTATTTTATTTAAATTTATTTTATGTCAGAATTGATATATAATACTGATATAAGTTTAAATTAATTCATTGGAGTTATTTTATAATAATTTTAGATATATTAAAATTTTATTGAACTTTTCACCATCTTTAACCCACCTCCTATGAGAGTTTGAAAATTTACATAAAACATAATTTTACCGCTTCTGTGAGTGGAATTTCAAAAATCTTAGACACACGGTTAATATCAGTAAGTAAAATGTGGTTCAATTATATGAAAATAATTTTGGATGAATAGTAACTTTTTACTTTTTTTAACATGGTTAAAAGTAAATAGGGTAATTAAGGGTAAAAATGTTATTATTATTACCCTATAAAATGTAATAATTATATTGGAAAAGTTTAATTAGATGAAAAATAACCATAGGAATAAAATATGACCATTTGGGTCCACTTGTATTATATTAGGATGTTTAATATTATTTTATTTAAAGAAGAGTCAAAATAGTTAAAATCCAAGTTTAATAACTAAAAAAAATTTAATATAGGTTTATAAATAAGATAAATTCAACTATAAATATTCATTAGAAAGATAAAACGATTTCCCACATAATGGTGTTTTATTTATAATTTTTAGACATTAAAGAATTTAATTTATTTATGACACAATGATGATGCAGTAATTACCTTATTAATGAAATATTAACATAATTGATGTTATAAATAGCCAAATAAATGTAATTTGAAACTTTTTAAGAATTACACTAATTTTATAGGGTAATAAAACATATTATTATTTATTTATTTAACTTTTCTTGAAATAATAATGCTGTTATGATTTTCACAAAAATCAAATACCAAATAGTGTCAAAATTGACATTAAATAGTTTAAAAAACAAATATTATTTGATTAATTGTTATTTTATTCATAAAAATATAATGTTCCGCAAAATGACTTATATGAGGTTATATATATTAATAATGAACCACTTCTGGTTCTTTTGGCTTGTTATAGTAAGATTATTAACAATATATTGTATGAAAACAAGAAAACACGGTAAAATTTAAATTATTTAACTTAGAGTTAAATCTAAATGATAAGGGTAAAATATTTAACTAAACATGTCTAAAATATATATGTTGAGAGTATTTGGACCCATACCCACATTAGCGTCGAAATAAATCAATTGAGAGCTATTAAAAACCGAATATGACTTTATAATAAAATAATATTTTAATTTTTTCCTAAGGTGCCCCTCTCCTCCCTTATAAAAGGGAACCTCCTCCCTCTCCTCCTCACACCACATTGAGCCTTTAATCTCTTCCAACCCCTACCAATTTCTCTTCTCCACTTCCCTAGAAATATCCTGGAGGTACTGGTTTCTTCGAGACCATCTTCAGTGCCCTAAGAGGAGGTTAAGAAGAGGCGCATCAAAGAAGAGGCAATGTCTGTTACCGATTATTTCAGGTTTATTTCTTCTTCTACTTCTTCTTCTTTATTTGTTTCATTATAAAGTAATAACATCAGTATCACTCATATACTGATATGTTATTATAAATATTAAACAACCCAATTTCACCTTCTATCCATCCTATGGAAAATGAAATCATTGCGCGTGCGTACGTACGGAACACCATCTCCACACCGTGGTGTAATCAGTTTTCCACAACCACCTTACTTGGATGGGTATAATGGTGTAAAGAATAACTATATATGATTATTGTAATGTCATATTGATTCTAAAATAGTATACATACACTTCAATACAATTCCACCACTACGGGAAAAATGGGTATTTGCGACGGGTTATTTGCGACGGGGGTATTTTCCCGTCGCAAATAAGTAGCTTTTGCGACGGGATAGCTTTCCCCATCGCAAAAGGACTGGCGCCTTTTGCGCGCCAAATCGCGGGAAACATATTTTCGATGGGGGTATATTCCCGTCGCAAATAACCGGCGGTAGTAAAAGGTATTTGGCACAGTCTGAATTTTATGAGTTGTTGAAGTCTGCTGAGGATGCATTATATCCTGGCTGCAAGATGAGCAAATTAGAAGCAGTTGCAAAATTTATGGCTATCAAAACAGATAACGGAATGTCAAACACCTGTTTTGACAAGATATTTTTTTGCTTAAAACACTGTTACCCGAAGGAAATGTTTTACCTGCAAATTACTATGAGAGTAAGAGGCTAGTTCGAAATTTGGGACTTACTTGTCAGAAGATTCATGCAAGTTCAAATGACGGCATTTTATATTCTGGGGAAAATGAGTCGTTGGATTGTTGTCCCACATGTGGGAAACTGAGATATAAAGAAGGACAACATGGGAAATCTGGTTTGATTCCTGTAAAACAGTTGAGATATTTTCCGCTTACATCCAGACTCTAGCGTTTATTCATGTCTAAGAATACAGTGACAATGATGTCAGGGCATAAAGAGAATATTTCAACCGATAAAAGCTTGAATCATCCAGCCGATGGTGATTCATGGAAACATTTTGATAGAGTGCATCCATCCTTTGCTTTAGAAGCTAGAAATATTCGATTGGGGCTTTCCACTGATGGTTTCTGTCTGTTTGGATCTTATGGTAGTCAATATTCATGTTGGCCTGTTTTTTTAACTCCGTACAATTTACCTCCATGGATGTTGATGAAGGAGCCATATATCTTTTTGACTTTACTAATTCCAGGACATACGAAGAAAAATATTGATGTTAATTTGAAACCATTGATTGATGAATTAAATTTATTGTGGAGTACTGGTGTCCGTGCATATGATGTTGCAACGAAACAGGATTTCATACTGAGAACATCATGGATGTGGACAATAAGTGACTTCCCGGCTTATGGGATGTTATCTGGATGGAGTACACATGGTCAGAAATCATGTCCTTACTGTATGGGAGAGAACAAAGCATTTATGCTCATTCATGGAAAGAAACCTTGTTATTTTGACTATCATCGCAGGTTTCTTCCAGCTGATCATCCTTTTCACAGAAACAGATCTCATTTCAGAAAAGGAACAGTTGAAAGGGAAGGACCTCCAAAAATTCTATCAAGTTCGGAGTTAAAATCAGTTGTACATTCATTACCTCCCATCACTTTTGGTCCCACAATAAACCAACAGAAAATTTATTGTTTTGGGAAAGAACACAATTGGATTAAACGTAGCATATTTTGGGATTTTCCATATTGGTCTGATTTGTTGGTTCGACACATGTTAGATGTCAGGAATATTGAGAAGAACGGTTTTGATAATTTGTTTCATACAGTTTTGGATATGCCAGGAAAGAGAAAAGTCAATGTAAATGCACGTTAAGATCTTGCCCAAATTTGCAGGCGTCCAGAATTGGAACTGTTTGAGAATGTCTGAACAGAAAGGTTACTGAAACCAAAAGCAGCTTATACACTGTCTAAAGAAAACCATTTATTATTTTGTCAGTGGATTTCAGATTTGAGACTTCCAGATGGTTGTGCTTCCAATTTGGGTAGATGTGTAAAGAATGGTCATATTACTGGATTAAAAAGTCATGATTGTCATGTTATAATGGAATGACTGCTACCCATTGGATTAAGAGGTCTGTTGAATTCTGTGATTTGGGATTCCATAAGAGACATGTCCCAATTTTTTCAGGAAATTTGTGCGGCTACAACAGATTATGATGCTCTAGGCAAACTTGAAAAAGATGTTGTTCTAATTATATGTAAACTGGAAAAAATATTTCCGCCGTCTTTCTTCGACTCAATGGAACATTTGATGTTACATTTGCCATATAAATCCAAATGTGGAGGTCCAGTACAGTTTCGATGGAAGTACCCATTTGAAAGATTCATGCAAAAATTGAAAAGAAATGTACGTAACAAAGCATCTGTTGAAGGATGTATTGCAGAAGCTTATTTTCAAGAGGAAATATCTTTTTTCTGCTCCCATTATTTTGAATCTGAGTATCCTTCAAAACACAACAGAATGGTAAGGAACGAGAGGAATATTGATGAAATCGACAATCAATTATCTGTTTTCAACCAGTCAGAGCTTGGTTTTGGTGGAGTTTATGAATGTTGGCTTTCAGATGATGAACATCATAGAGCTCATACGTATGTTCTGCTCAACTGTGAAGAGATGACATCAGTTGTACTGTAAGTGTTTATATCACTTATACTATCATTTATGTTACAGTAAATAACTTTTGTTTTTATAGGTTGTATGATAATCATAACAAGAAACAAATTCCACAAATTATAGCAGCTGCTCTCGAAGAACATCGACTGAAAAATTTCTCTCAGTGGTTTCAAAAACTGGTAACATAAATTCTTTATCTTTTAGCAACTAATTCAATGTATAGATTACTATATTGATAATTATTTCACAATTGTTCAGGTGTCTCGACATGCTGATAAAATTGACAAACGGTTTTGTGTATTGAGTAACCCACCTTCCAAACTTGTTAAAACATATAATGTATATGTGGTGAATGGATTTCGATTCCACACACATGCATATGGGGAATCGAAAAAAACAATGAACAGTGGAGTTAGCTTGAGAGGATCTCATCATCGAGAAAATGAAGTTTACTTTTATGGCATACTTGATGAAATCATTGAACTCTGTTATCTTGGACAACATTACATAACCATGTTCAAATGTCGGTGGTTGGATATAGAGAGAGGCGTGCGTGTTCATCCGACTCATGGAATCATCGATATTAAATGTAAAAGTGTTCTCGCAGTAAATGAACCATTCTTATTGGCTCAACAGGCACATCAAGTTTATTACGCAAAGTACTATGCTACATCAAGAGACTTGACTGATTGGTGGAGTGTAATAAAAATCAAAATTCGAGAAAATCAGTATAGTCAAAGTGAATGTGTTTTCACTGATGTGAAAAGAATTGAAGTTTTTCAAGAGAGTACTCAAAATCAATCTTTTTTGAAAAGAGACATGAGTATCGATGATGACACCCCACATTTAAGAGTCGGTGATGACGATGATGTTAATGATGTCACATATGAATTTGAAATGGTAAGAGATGAAGCAACTGTAACTCGAATGGATATCGATGATGTTGAGGAGGAATATGAAGATGACATTGACATATATGAAGATGGTGATGAAGATGAACACTGATAGAATTCCATGGTATTTATATACAATCATAATCTGTATATATGTATATATAATTGTAATTATGAATTATTTGCTAACAACATTAACATTTTCTGTTTCAGATGGACGACGCCAAATTTCGTGAGTTGGCGGATGCTGACTTGACTTTCGATACGGATGAGTTGCTGCCAGATGACCCTCAGCCTGCAGGCGCTCCAGGGAGTACGCGGAGTGGGCACAGTCTTGCACGAGTGATGATTCCTGACCCCGTCCCCGAGCGATGTCCACGTCTTGGGTTTGATCCACGCACACGGAGGTGTGATAACCTGTGTGATAACCTGTTGATTTGACTAAGATTTCATTAATCTATTCACATAATAAATGTTTATTATTTTTACAGTTTTCCGCATATAGCAGTCGGACATGGCAACGCTATTTTGCGCAACTATTTCTCTCAGCCGTGGACCACATGGGAGCAGATTCCCATTTATGTGCAGCAGGCCATGTTCGGCCATTGGTTGGTACGTACATAAATAAATAATTTTTATTTTGAAAATTATTTCATTTCTAACTTGATATTTTGATTTATTTGTAGGGTTTATGGTATCCGATCGAGGATACCATGCGTGACGCCATCCACGAGGCATGGGAGGTGGCCATTCGTGATCGCCTTCGTCAGTTTTTGCACAATTTAAGAAAAGCTGCGATGAAGAAAGCAGGATTGTCAGATTTTGACGAGTCATGTAGAGCACACCGACCAGAGTACATTTCATCCCATGTATGGGATGGATTATGTGCGCACTGGTTGAGTGGTGCCTTTCAGAGGAGATCATCGGTGGGGAGGCAGAATCGGGGGAGACAGGAGGTGACTCATCGAGCTGGGAGCCGTTCTTTCAGTACTCATAGACAGCATCTGGTACGTACATTATTTATAAATATTTTATATAAATATAAATATTAACAGTTTATTTTTTATTCTTATAGGCTGTCGAGCACCCCGATATTACGGAGTACGACGTATATCGGAGGATGTATAGTGATCCTGCTACTGGGGAGCTCAGAGGTGATCGTCAGCATCACATCGTGGTTAGTATTATTTGTTTTCAAGTTTAAAAATTAACTGTATATAATATATTCACAATTTTAATTTTAAATTGCAACTACAGGAGTCATATGAGGCCGCAGTGTCACAGGCCCGGCCTGAGAGTCAGGCCGAGTCATCAGATCAGACCACTGGCCGTCAGTTTGATGAGGCGGCATGGATGCAGGCCACCCAGTATGCCTTCGAGAAGGGACGGGTAGTTGGTATCAGCTCTCGACTGACTCCTAGAGATTATTATGGCAGCGCTGCGATGTCGGCATCCAGCTCGAGAGGAGCTCATGCATTCTCTTCTTCTACACAGTATGAGGATCAGTTGCGATCTCAGACTGCATTGATAGAGAGTCTCCGACAGGAGCAGGAGCAGATGTGTCAGTAGCATGAGGAGGAGCGTCGACGCCAGCAGCAGTTGTACGAGGAGCAGACGAGCCGGTGGCAGCAGCAGCATCAGGAGCAGATGGAGTACATGCGCCGACTCACTCATGCTTTAGGGATGGAGTTTCCTCCACCACCATCTGCAGATCCCCCCCCCCTCCACCCCCCCCCCCTCCACCCCCCCTCCTTCAGATTAGAGTTTGTATTTATATTATAAAATTTGTGAAATCAAAATATGATTTTTTTTCTATTCGTAGTTTCTGTCTCATTATAAAATATTTATTAATATTCTATTATTTTTTATTTTTGAATTATAATTCTATTATTATTATATTAATTAAAATAATTTATTATTTTTATTTGTGAATTATAATTCTATTATTATATTAATTAAAATCATTTATAACTATTTTATTATTTTTTATTTTTGAATTATAATTGGATTATTATTATATTAATTAAAATAATTTATTAACAATTTATTTTTTTTATTTTTTTATTGTATTTGCGACGGGATACTATTCCCGTCGCAAATAGTATTATTTTTTTATTTTTTGAAATATAGTTTTTGCGACGATGCACGTCACAATAGGTATTTGCGACGGTGCCCATCGCAAATAGATTTTTACAAATATACGGAGGTTTAGTTGCGACGGTGATTCTCCCCATCGCGGAAAAGGGCTTTTGCGACGGGCCCCTCGCAAAAAATTGTTATTGCGACACCGTTTTCAGCAACGGGTCATTTGCGATGGGACCCCGTCGCAAAAGGCCATTTGCGACGGGATCCCGTCGCAAATGAACCGTCGCCCATACCTATTTTTCTAGTAGTGCACGATCATGGGAACGATATCATCGCTCATGCGTACGTATGGCCTACCATCTCCATGATGTGATGCGACTAGTTCTACATGATCTTTAATACATATTGATTATATAAATGAATTGAATGAATAAATATGATATATATTACACTAATACCATTCTGTAAATGAAGTATCTATATCCTAAAATAAATAATAAGAATTTATTCAACAAAAGAACAATAAGAACAAAAAGAAAAACAACCGAATAACAAGTAACAATGAAATATTACTAATAAGAAGCTAATAATATGACCATATATGATATCATAACATTGATTAGGATTCTCTAATAAGTCAATAACATTATTTAAATCATTATACAGGAGTTTCAGACACGTACGAAACAAATTGGACCTAAGGTAAGTGAAAAATATCGCAATCTCATTTTTATCCGAGATTGTTTATACTTCAGAATTTACTTCGGAATATTTATCTCCACATCCATGTTTCCTCAATATATAATATTATTTCTATCTTCATACAATTTTTAAAATCTAATTTTACCCTTTGGTGAGTTTTTATTAAAAGATATGAAAGGAATCTTTTGTCGTTTGTAGTACGAGGTACTTTTTTGACTTTTCTGGCCAAAGTACGAGAAGAAAGATTTTCTTTAACTTATATTGCATGAATGGAAATTTAGAACATTATTTCAATGAAACCTCCTTTAAAAGTTTTCTGGTTTTTTTTTAATAAAATTATTGTAGTTTAAAATTTTATGACATTTTAAGAAAGGAAAAATGTTTTTGAAGTATAAAGGATATTTTCCTTAAGAATGAAGTTCATGTGTTTTATCAAAATTATTTTCCATCTAATATAATATAGGGTTCTATTTATATCCCTATTGTTACATTGATTTGATTATATTATGATGAAATTATTTTTATGATGTCTGTTTATCTTATATGGATTGTGTTATGATGGCATGATGTTTAAGAATCCAATTCTTATTACATGGGTTTTTCTATAATGTATGATTTATGATCTTGTGGCACACATATGAATGGTATAATTATGAGATGGGTGGGACCTATATCTCCCTCCAATGAATTGGGTAAAGATTTATATTTCATGGGATATACATGGAAGGAATAGAAGGTTAATCTGGTTCAGTGATACAGGACAGAAACAAGGAGTGAACTCGGTTCAGAAATGGACTTTGTCTGCTAAGATAGTCTTGGAAATGAGTCTTGACTACTATGAAACGATTCTCTATGATTATGTGTGTATTCCACAATGTTTCATGCTTTATGATTTTTCCCATGTTATGAAATTATGATCTCTTTTGCATGTTAATATTTAAAAAATGTTATGTTCTTATGAATATGATGTGATTGATATTTCTTGTGTTTACCCTTACTGAGTATTTGAGCTCACCATTTTGTATGTTTTCTTTTCCCTAGGTCAGGAAGAAATGTATTAAGTAGGATATTCCAAAAATGGATTGTAGATATAATGAAATAAATGGGATACAATATAGATTCTTTATGAACCAGTTGTTTATGTTTCCCAGTTTCTAAAGACACTATACCTATAGGGTCCTATTGTGGTTCTCTTATATGTTGTAATAAGTTTGATTAAATTTTGAAGTAATAACAACGTATCTAAAGTATGGGTCGTTATAAAATTCATCCACCTGAGTTGGGGGGAATATCTACCAACACCTTCACCCCTTGGATCATAAATCCTTCAGAGGATACATTATGTATTAGAAGTAGATACAAATTAAACCCATTCTACAAGGAAAGGATAATTTATATCACAACCACCATTACCAGGTTTTTCACACCCTGATATAGTCTTGGAAAAATCAATGATGGTCCCAGACCAACCCCATCCTATAGGGCTTGGGAAATTTATATATAATTTCCCTTCCGAATAATAATTATATCACCAACATAAGTCATCATATACTCAACAAACATGATAAGAAATACCAATTTTGGCTCTCAATAGTCCCTAGTCCACATGGATAGGTGCATTTTCATCATCATTGTCACCACAGATGAAATACGACTTCCCCAAATTATGAGGTTAATTTCAATGGTCGGAATCCCACCCACTACAAGAAAAACATCTTCTTTTCAGGGCACATTTGGAAATCATGAATATAAACATTCTCCGGTTCAGTATTTATAAGCTGATATGGTTGAAATGTAAAATTATGCCAATCAAACTGCTCATGATTCATAAGCCAAAAATTTTCCAAAATGCATAAGATTCAAAAAATGATATTTGTGTAAGAATTGTGGAATCAACTAGTTGGATTGATATAAATGGGAAAAATACCATTTATTGATATACCCTTATGAATTTATTCACCAGTAACACAACAGATAATGTGGATAGAGATGAAAATGATGTGGGACACAATACAGAAAATATACCCTAAGAGGAAGGTTATTGGGACACACCAAATGAAGTTTCATACATGTGGACCCAAAAGAGGATCCAAAACCTAGAACCTTCAAATTTTTATTTTCCACCTCTATGAAATAACACTTCCAACAATAAAGGGAAATATGTTTTTATACCAGTTTAATCACCCAAATAAGTCGATATTCCTTTGACAAGTGATTATTTGGTAGATTATTGGGAAGTAATACAAAGCCTAAAACAAATCTTTGGGGAGAAACTATGGAAACAAATTCCCACTGGGTATTATCTTCATCCAGAAATTGATATTCCTCATCACACATATTTGGAATGATTCAATTTTTCTATACGAGCATTATATAATCATCAAATCAACTGCATATCTAGGTAGTTTGTCTATATAAAAGGGGATTTTCAAGATGATCGTGGCTTCCCTCCATTATGGTGATAGAATCTAAATCTCTAGGTAGATCATTTAGTCTTTCCGCATATCAAGAATTAGTGATGGATGAAATCTTTCCACCTCATCACGCCCTCCCCTCTAACTATAAATATGAGTAGACTCAGACATTAGTACCTCCAGATCAACTCAATTTCATTGAGTACCGATATACATTAATGGTTTCCATGTAAGGGAAATGATCACCCATGAAGTTCAATAAGAATCCATAACCTTAATGGGTGGATGACACTTTTCCCCCATGAAATTTCCGCAATCCTACCTTCACCATATTTGTTGGAACATGAAATCTATAACAACCTCTCACTCACCATGTGTCCTAATTTGGTCCAATTATGGGACCTAGAGATGAACAAGAGGAAACTTATATGATTTTTTTGTAAACACTCTAATAGGGACAACCGTTTTTGGTACAACAGCCTTCCAACATGATCTATTACCGAATGGGAAGACCTATTTTGTTAGTATATTTACCATTTCAACCCTACTCTATACAAAATGAAAATTGGCGACCTAAAAAACTACCTTAAATGAGAAAATGAGAGTGTGTTTTACTTCATATTTATATATAATGGATTAACCTATTCACTCTGCATCCATCTCCAAGATGATAAACTGTTATAAATATGTGATTAAAATAATTGGGATGAGACGAAGACACCTTTGATCTAGATTATGTATTCAGGTGGATTTCATGAGTTTCCAGGGGCAAAAAAACATTTATAAGTTTCCATTTAGTGGAGCCGAGAATGGTATCACCTCATTCCCTCTATATAAGAGAAAATGATCGATAATAAAGTTATTATCATTGTTACCTGTAAACAAGTAGAAATACCCATTCAATAACCTTTTTAGGTCCTAAAAATCATAGTTCTTCATGTTGAATGGTAGTAGTAAAAAAATATCCCACATCTAGAATTAAAAAAAGAGACCATGGATACCTAGGATTTGAGGAAAAAATTAATTAATCCAAATCCATAAAAATATTTTAGTTATTAGATTAATTCTTTAACCCCATGGAAAATAGCTAACTCAAGCGGTTGTAGTCTAGGAAATCTTATGAGGTCAACCTCACTAATCACCCCAACTATTTCCTTCTTTATAAGAGGATGTGTCACACCTTCCACGATTACTTTTTCTTCGAAGAATTTCTCTAGGCACGGTTGATTCTTGATTGTTGATTTCAAAAAAATTCCATGGACCAAGTGACCTATGTAACTATTTCCCAATCATGATATGAATGTGGTTAAAAAACACTTGGTCAGGAATGGTAAAATGTTATACAACTAGATGAATTGAATGAATATTGACCAAGATCATGCCTCTCTACAATAATAGATTCACAGACCCTTAATAATCCCCCCACCTAGGGTGGTCAAATCAAATGTTCCTCTTAATAGTTGATGTAATTTCAAAACATATGAATAGACGGAAGAGAAACAGTCATATTTAACTTCTATACAGGTTTGTACTCATGAAGATTCGTTTATTTCAACATATTAAGCATGGTAACATCCCAAAAAAAAGGAACCCTCACTAGGTGAAGAGACCGTGTTTATTTATATAGACATATTACACAATTAATACCCCTTATCTGAAGATGAATAGGCCAATGGGTATGATTTTCACATACCTATATGGGGATTTGAAGTCCCTATATGTAGGAGTCGAGGGTACAGGGGATATAGGAGGAATGGATATTACCAATATCTTGGTCACATCCCTATAGAGAATATACATACAGTCGAGACCGATAGGAAAGAACTCTATAAAGATCATCAGAATCATTGTGGTCCCTCATAGCCCTCTAGTGTTCTCCCCAACCCAGTAATCTTACAAGATCTTATATCAGATATTCAATTGTCTATTTATCCCATAAAATGGGAAATGCTGACATAACCTATGTGATAGGAAGTATATTCCCCCATGACCTATATAAATCATCATGGACAACTACCTCAAATGCCTCAATTATTGAGCTATATTATTATGAGAAACCCCACATTGGGATGTTCCAACCCCTAACCCAAAATACTACATTATGAATTAGTTAGTGGTTGTCCCAGCCAAGACATCAATATTGTATGTTATCCATCTTTAAAAATAACTTATCTAGGAACTCATCAAATACCTCTAGAGCTCACATGAGTTTGAGATAGAAGTATCTACAACTAAGGATTATCCAGTGGATATTATACCATTAGAATGACATGTCCTGAACTCAAATATAGATCATGATTAGGAGGAGTTAATTTGAAGACACATCATCCCCTTATATATTATATTATTAATTGATAATTTTAGTATCAAATCGTATCTTATTGATAATGGTTCTGGGATCAACCTCATCCTGATTTAGACCTTTTGACATTTATGATATATAAAATAGGTTTAACCTCCTACAAAGATGACCATTCAAGAGTATGATAATATTTAAAAAATCCCCCTCGATAATATCAAGAATAAGGATCAGTTTGGGGATCTCACATCAAACAATTATTTTATGGTTATCAATAAATACACTGTGTATAATTTTCTACTCGAAAGGAACTGCTTCCATATCTATGTGGGAGTACGGTCAACATTTCATCAATTCTTGAAATACTCCGCTAATGGGATGGTCATTGTGACACATGGTGATATATCTCCCTTAGTGTGAAACAAAACAATATATTCAAAAGTATATTTCCACATAAGTGGGGTAAAAAAACCAATGATGGTTGAAAATATACCGTTTTCATCCCCAATAGTTTAGGGACTACCACAACTAGTCCCTGGAGTATGATAGAGAGAAATTATGTGTTTCCCATAAGTCAAAATGATTCAATAGAATTAATCTCATATATATGGGTCTATCTGTTCCCTAATACAGTATAAAATAAAACAATCCACTTTGGAATACCTCTACAATTACTATAAAAGTATAGGATGATAATGTGTCTCCCTATGGCCTCTGTCACCCAAAATTTTAAATGATTCCCTCAAATATATAACCTCAATGGAAAATTTATCCACAAACATAGAGGTGGACGAATATGAGGATAACCATAGAAAACACCCTTCCATATTCGTGGAATGTTTATCCACAACCATTAATGACCTCAAGAAAATAAATATTAGAATAGATGACGACTTAAATACTACATTGATAATTGATACCTTACCTGCAGAGGATCATGGTATGTACATAATACTAAAGAAATATTAATATCTTTTTTCTTTTAATTATATAGAAATTCCCAAACTATACCCTGATGTGGCCACACACCATTTATGCATACCTAATGACCATCAACATTTAACGTATGTATCCAGGAGAATGAACCCCACTAATTCTACAAATTTTGAATTGGATGTTGAAAATTTAATGAATGAAAACTTTTTCTAGGAGGTAAAATACCTGAGACGGATAGCTAACATCATCCATGTCAATAAAAAGAACAGGCAGATTAATGTCTGCTAATATAGAAAAGACCTTAAGTGACACTTCATAGTGGATGATTTCCAATTTATAATACTAAAAATCTAGATCAAGGAAACTAATGTCTTCAAATACCTCTACTTTAGGAATAGTTATTTAGGGTACAATAAAATAAATATGGCCCCTAATTATTAGAATTTCATATCCTTTAAAGTACATCACGCTGTATTTTTCTATCAGTTCATGCCCTTTGGATTAAATATTCCTCTAAGTACATATAAAAACAAAATTAATAATATACTCAAGACCATACTATGATTAATAGCATCATTTTATGTGGAATATCTAGTGATCAAATTCTAGTAGTGATGTGATCACTTCATGGTCCCCCAAAAAATCGTTTCCAAGCAGCGACAAAACACGGTATGATGGTAATCCCACTAAAATATACCTTTGGGGTAACATCTTATAAATTACATATATTTATAGTACTTCAACATGACATTTTTGTAACCCTAAAATTACTTTTTCAATTTTAGCAATGCCGCCCCATTAGAATCTCAAAGAACTAAGGGGGGTCCAAGGGAACCTCTGAAACATTTGGAATTTCATAAAAAAAGATGGAAAAGTTATACCCATTATCAATTTAATGAATAAGGGAGTATCCAATAAATGGGATTAGTATATACAAGTATCCTTTATGTTTATCAAGAAATAAATAGTCCACATGTAATTTCTCATGCTTTTGGTAGAATAAAATCCACTCATTTTATATGTAGTCACTATGGATAGATCATGTGGCACACTCCCAGTGTAGAATAATAATGTATGGAATGAGAATAGCCTATATTACATCATCCAAAAGATTCTAGGAATATAGAATCAATATTTTGACGTCGAAATGTACTGACTCACACCCATCTTCTCAATCTAAAAGTTAAGGAATTGCATGAAGCACCCAAAAGTCCAATTATTCTCTCATATTTACCCGCTCAAGTATATCTATGGTTTTCGAATGTTGGATGGGTTTTTATCCAGATGGTTGTTCATTATGAAATGGAATGAAATATATTTTGTGTCATTGAGGTTTGTAAAAGTGTTGGACTTGGAATATTTCGTTAGTGCATATACAACACCGTAATGTACACCCTTCGACACTAAAAATCTTGATGATGATGTTTTATATTCCCACAACACTCTTGAAACATGGGAGATGTATTTTGATGGTGCCACTCATACTCCTATTATAAAGATACTAGAAAACATGAAACATAATTAGTTTGGTCAATGGGTTGTCATTATTTCCCCAAAAAAATATTTTTCCATACTATTTTTCACTATTTGAAGGCTACCGGAAGAATGAGGCTAAATACCAAGCCCTCATCACTATTTTATAATGATCCCTACAAATTCATATAGACATCTTGAACATCAGAGGGGACTCAAAGTTAGTGATAATGTTGATTGATGGTGAATATTCCATAAAAAAGAAAGAATTATCCCCTCTCACTAGTTAAGTTAGATGATTAATGGGTGTCTTCCCTATTGAACCCCAATATATCATATCCTTATATAACATAATGTTCATTCTAATGAACTAGTGAGGTAGTCTTACACATCATGAAACAAAGGATGGTCTTATTAGTGGTCATCAATAACACTGAGGAAATCGATCAGATCAATATTGTTCTAGAGTGTGACGAACCTATATCCACCCCTGGATAGATGGATCCCACAATTGATTATATTCAAAATGGGATCCTCCAAACAGACTGATCCTGAAGAGGAAATATTCAGTACCGATCATCAAACATTACCCTTTTGGGTGGGAAAAATGAGACACAATCCCTCTATAAATGATTATTTCATTAAATCCTCCTCAGACTCATAGATGAAAAATAGATTTCCACCATCATGGAAGAAGCATATGCATGATCTTATGGTGATCACCAATCCATGACCAGGCTCTCCCACTAAATGAAGAGGCTAGTTACCACTATACAATAATGATACATGAGTATTAATAATCCCAAAAAAAATCAGGCATTCAATATTCATGAAATTATAATATATCAACCCTTAGAATTAATACGTATAGCTAAATATTTCAGGCTATATTCCATATGGGGAATGGATATTTTGGGTTCACATCCCCTAGCCAGATCTAAGAATATTAATTGCATCCATTCTCCTACATAATTCAATCGAAATGTTTTGAATAAATACCCCTTAAATAATTCATGATGAATGATATCATCAACTTCATAAATTTCAATGTCATCACTAGGTTCTAAGTACCTCACATTATATTAGTGGACAATAGCACCAATTTTTGTGTTACTGAGTGGAAGAAATTATACTGGGAGTACAAAAATGATTTGAACCACTCATCCTGTTATAATGAAATAGAAAATAGTAAAATTAATCATTTTAATAAGATTGTAAAATATACTCCAGTAGCTGGTGAATGAGTAGAATAACTCTGGGTCAGAAAAGCTCATCAATGATAATTGGGATTACCATAACACCATACATACTACTATATATGAAACATTGTATTCATTTGTGTATGTAACTAAGAAAGTGTTCCACAAAAAAGTCTAGCTGCCATTACTTAAAATATATACCTATAGAAAAAATCTCAAATGATGATCATTCACGGTAGTGGTAAGAGGAATTGGAGTGGCTCGATGATAAAAGGTTGCATACCTCACACAATCATAAAGTTCATCAAAATCAGATCACATGAGTCATCACTAAAAAGTTTTATCTCTATTAATTACTTCAAGGAGAACCAGTATTGTCTCTAATGATCCTGAATATGCCAGGAAATAATCTTTTTAAGATGGAACACAAATTTAAATTGCCTTACATATTACATAATTTCTACCATGATTTATCTTAATCATTTTAAATAATGAATGGGGGATGCATTAGGCCCCCACCAATGAGTGGTTTCTTAATAAATACATTTCATATCTTCTATCAAGAACTATTAACATCCTAACCACATGATATTAATCTATATAGAACACATTCTAACCACATGATGTAAAACTATACAAAAAATGGTTCCTGAAGAAACATGTTAAACTAAACATCATGTCAGGTCTTGGAAGTAAGATGTTAAATTGTCCAACATCTAACATCCTTTAAACATAATGTTAAGCAATATGTAAAATGTCCTTATAGTATGATGTTTAACATCATAGTGTATTAGGGCATATAATTAGGTAGATAAAGTATACTGTTTTTTTCCTCACGGAATGAAACTAAAATTAATAATTTTTCTATAACAACGTAGAACTTCATTATCACCCAAATGAGATATATAGGGATACCTAGATATAATATCATTATCTAGACACCATATAATACAAAATTCACATGTAATCTCCTTTTACAATTTTTTTTGTTTTGAGATAATGATTTTTCATTCCTAGTTTATCACACCTATAATAGAACATGTAGACTTAGGTATTTTCGTAATTCTTTACTAAATGATAGAGAATTTAAATTTCACAACAACGTTAGGATTTTATTGAAGGACATACCTAAATTGGCATACCACTAGTCCTTGTCGCTTGACATTAATAATCCTTGGATGATTTCATCTACATAAAACATAACAATGTAATGTAGTGGACCTCACCCAAGAGGCTCACTATCATTGGTGTTGGTCTCCCACTACCCCTTTATTCAAGAACTACACGTGGTTCTATTCCCTCAATTTTGGATTATGTAGAAAAACCTTGATCACAGCTCTACATCTAGCCATAATATTAACTTTTCACATCAAATCACCTATTTATTTCCCATAGGACATTAATCTACATGGTTTTTCAATAACTACATGTTTATTTATTTATATCATCATAGGATACGTACTCAATTAGATCTTCAATCCTAGGTCCAAATAAAATAATCAATATGATCAATTTCCACCTCCATTTATGGTACAGAACTACAAGGATAGTTTCATATTTAAGACCTATGTGTGGAGTTATTCCATTCATCACATGATATGTATTGATACATAGATATACAATTTTTGTATAGATTGAAAAATCAAAGGTAATAATTCATGCCCAATGCATATAGATCAGAACTTCATGGAGGGTTTCCCATTCGTGAAATAGGTGTGTCTTGATTCTTATTATCACAAGACACATAGTGATTTTTGGATCTCTAATCCTTGGTCCAACTACAAAAATCAAAAGAAACATCCCCCCTCTATGATTGGGTTAGACATGTGTGGAGAGTTTCCCATTAAATAATTTTGGGTAGATTTATTACTGTCAAAAAAATATTCATAATGAAGCCTAGATCTCTAATACTTTGTCCAGATACAATAATCAATGGAAACGATTCTCCCAACATATATGGGTCTGACCTGCATTGTGAGTTTCATATTAAATAACCACACTTCCCTTAATTCTTTTCATAATAGGGTATATAAAATCACCTGGATCACTAATACTAGGTCCAACCGCAACATAAAAAATGTCCTTCGAACCATTTTACATTTCATATCTTCTTATGGAAATTTTCATGTCTTTACTACATGGCATAAAACTGCAAGGAAAACTTTCTGGTTTAGTGAAATTAAAATTTCACAACAAATATGTCCCCACTACATGATGTTTCAAGTTAAAGTCCACTATACATCATCATTCCTCATAAAAATATCATAAGGGAATGATCATGGATAACCATGGTATGGGTGCTTCTATATTCTTTTAAGAACATGAACCCTTGAATCACACATCATGTCTCGATTTCCTCATAGCATCGTAACCCGCCATTGACCTTGTAAAGGGATACCCATCCTCAAGGTTCCCTTGGTATGATTAGGTATGTCATCCTCTAGTTCCTTCATATATTTATGTGGTTGTCAATCAAATGTTTCATAATATTTAAAAAGGACTTTTTGATCCTTGTGAGTCCGGATGTCATCCTGGTAGAACATGACCCCTTAGGGTGTTTTGGGCCATCCCCAGTATGATTGTCCTAAATAAATACTCTTGACTAGAGAAACATGAGCCATGATTTACAACATTTTAATCTCCCTATTAGAAGGATGTTAGATTATTCATAACCATGGGTATCTAATTGAGGATGTTTTTCAACATTCAACTTATACTAGATCCATGTTTTTCATGTCCTTAAACATCATTCCCTATGGTCAATATTGGGATACCTTAAAATGTCATTATCAATGGCCTAGATCACAAGAACATAATGTCATATTGAAGAAGAAATAAATCATGTTAGGTTGAAATCCCATAAAAGGAGGAATATATATAATTTGAGTATATTCTAAATAAACTCTTCACCTCCATTTTTATGAAAAAATTTAGAGAGTGAATAAACAAGTAATAAAGCTCAAAGGGCCCACTTCGAGGGCCTAGTAAAATATGATTCATTCTAATTGGACTCCATCATCCAAGAAAATTTTTGAGTAATTATTTCTCACATTTCTTAACTATGAATATGAATTCACTAGGTGGATTGAAATATTTCAGGGTGCTCGAACCCTTCTTGAATATTATGTCTTCCAAAATTAACCCTACATTATTTGAGAAACTCAAAACACCCCGACCTTCCATGGGCCCTAGGAAACAATACCACTCTTAAAGGGATACTTTATTTGATTATCCATGTATACATACGGTGATTGTATATGTGTCTATGGTATTCAACCAAATGTTCTGTAATGATCAAAAATGGATTTCTAATCCATAGTATCCCGGACATCAAAATGAACAAACTCATCACATTTGATTCCTTTGGGTCTTCCCTAGTTTGATTGTCTCATGTCACTATTAAAAACCATAGAGCTTTGGACCATGATTTATAGTTCTTGTAACCAATCTATTCCAGTGGATTCAACATCCAAGACATTATATCAATATATGTTTTACCCTTTATCAAAGTAGTAATTTGACACTCCATTTGTGAACAATTTTCATTTCCTACACCACATGACTCGAAACTAGAGGATATAGAGCCCAATATTGTCCATAAGATATACACTATACTGGGGTTCTATAACCCTTCATAGATATATTTTAATATATATCTAACTTCCTCACCCAAATTTTTGAGCATACATAAACAGCACATAGCCCTGGGAAAGGAGCGGGGATCATCTTTGCTTGGCCATGAATATAATACCTATTTGGTTGGGAATAAGTGATATGACCTATGAACTAAAGTCATCTCTTCCTTGTAGGAATGTAACTCTAATCCTCTTAATACCTAGTAGCACCATTTTTCAGCTCAACACCATAGGGTATATTAGTTCATTTTTAGTTTTTCTACCTCATTTCTTGTTCATTTGTTCAAATTTTTGGTTTATGAATTTCACCACCCATGTTCCAAATATCTAAGTGGACCTGACATTTGTAATACATTACTCTTAACCAGTTCTACCCCAATAAATATTTCATATATATCTCAAAACAATAGTGGACACACCTCTCTTTGACCAGATTATTAGTGTATAAGGTATTTGACCTACCAACCAATGAAATATCTTCCATGCAGAAGAGTAACTCTAATCCTTGTTATCCTTACAAACTATAGAGTTAAAAACTTCACGTCAAGGTGATTTGGGTCATCCTTGGGGTTTCTTCCCATTCCATATTCATCAATGAAGACCTAGAATAGTGACATTAAACAAAGAAATATTTGATATCATGGAATAAACATTTTAAACTCTATAGTATTTTTCATCCTCGAAATAATACATCAAATTTCACATCATTCATACGTCCTCACCCGACGATGTTAAACATCATGGAATACATCCTTATAACATTTCATTAAACTGAACATTGTGAATTACCATTCAAGGTGAATATTTCTAATACAAAATGATTTGATCTAGAATACCCTTAACATCATCACGAGAATGGTCTATTTTCAATATTATAATAAACACAATGCTTTCAAGGATGAAAACTTGATAAGGGAATCATTATCAAAATTCTAGTATCTACTTTCTAAACATGATATTTTTGTGTTCTATGAAATATTTAACACTCATAAATAGAAAATTCATATTACATGTCTGCTCAAAAACCCATAAGACGGTATCTTGAGCAACATTCAATTACATGGCTACAAAGACTTACCCTATATGAAACTTATGAAAAAATTATGGAAGTAAAAATTAAGAGACACAAAGAATGTGGGGCCTAACAGGTGGAAATAGAAAAATTGATGTTGTACTCTCTATGTCCACTGATTTCAGTGTAAGAAAAATCACCCCCAACCTCTGAGGAATATATTTAACCAAAGTTATACTTTTTTAAATCAGGTTATCCAAAAACAATTAGAGAGGTAATATCAATCCAGATTCACATGTTGGTGGGAATTCATAAGTATTTATAAAGAAAATATTTTTGTGATTTAACCATTTATATGGATGTGTTTAGGATTACCTGATATCATAAAAAGGATGGGTATCACTCGTGATTCATAAAACATGAGATCAATAAAATTTCATTCAAATAATGATTAAAAAGAAAACTAGATAGTGATAAGGAAAGACCAGAAGATTAATTCATTAATAAGGTTCAAAAAGAAATGAAGGAGGAATATATATATTCTAGAGAATACCTGAGTATTCCCTCAAAATAGATAAAAAAAATTGATCATAGTATATTAATATTTTATTGGATTAATTTTCCAAGTTAGAAAGAGTTTGATGAGAAGTGTCGATTGACCATCAAACAACCCCCCCCCCCCCCACCCTCGTCAACTTCTCCCTAAGGAAGGAGAGTATTTATATGATAAGATATATATTCAAATATATTCAGAGTTATTATTAATGAGGATGATATTAATAAAATATCAAACCTTGAGTGATATATGATCTCTTCATGTCTCGCTACCTTTCTGGTCAAAGTATCCATTTGGGCATACAAATCATATATTATTTAATGAATTTGATCCAAATCCAGAAAAGTGTCCCTCAAATTCAGACATGGGAGTCTCGTCGTTGAAATCATGCAAGGAATTATCAATTGTATCCAAATATTACTGAGCATGAAATTTTGGTGCATTATTTAATATAATGGATGGTGATCAAATTTTCTCATCCCCAAATCATAAAAGAGTTGGAGAAGACATTCTTCTTGATAATGACATGTTTCTAAGGGAGTCTTAGTGATAAATTTGTGAATATTCTTATAGATTATATTTTTCTATATTTAATTCTTTTCCAAAAATTGGAGTAGGTACATCAGAAGGGGGAACAATTGGATGAGCTGACGAAGAAGCAATTGAGGAAGCTGCATGTGCTCTTCTCTCAAACGATTCATCATCCATCACTCATATAGAAGGGCCAGCTTCCTCAATAAATTATTACCCACATATGGTATGGTCATCACTGGGATGTGTGTGCTTATATTAAGGCTCCATACTTCTTGAATCAACTTCATCATTGCTACAGACACTTGGTTCAGTTGAAAATATAGTTTTTCCACCTAACAGACCAACCTATTCAGCACGCAACCAAGGTAAGCTCCCAACGAATCTTGGGAATAGTCATTACTGAAAAATATAATTCCATCAATAGGTGGAATGATAATTCATGAATTTCTATCCTTGTGTAAAAAACATCTAAAATTTTCAGATAATCCTAGGATTTTGTTCTCCATGCGCACTAACTGATTATATGTGAGAAAAACTTTAAATATAATAAAACTAGATAGAGAACTAAATTGATGTATAGGGGTTGTAAATAATAAGCTAATATATATGAGCCACCAGAACCCCATACCAATTTGATATTTTATATTATCCCAAATGGAGAGATCAATTACCATTACAAATAATTATCTCAGATGGAGTGGGATAAGTCACAAAGTTGAAACTATTTGGTCGCATCATCATGATGACAACCACATCGGGGACTAACAACATCACCTCAACCCCATAAATTTTTTCCAAGACAAGTAAAAATAAGTCACCTGGATCTTAGTAGTGTTTTTATATTTTAGTACTGAAAATTATCCAAATTCCATCTAAATAGGAACTGGAAAGGGCCTCCAATCCTTTAAGGGAAATTACCTTACATCTAGATTAAGAGGTCACCCCTTTGATATTCGAGCTACTATCACCCTAGTACCAACTTGGATTCCTAAGTGTGTATACTTTTCATGGAAAATACACACATTCAAGAAAATCAATAAGAAACCCTATATCCTAAGCCTCAAGTATATTTATGGTCTCACTCGATGACATGATGTGTCATATTCCCCATCCTCGAGGATATCCAAATAGGATCTTCCACTATCGTGGAACTATAGGGAAGGGAATCACTGATGATGTATAGTGGTTAGTCAATCTATTTCATGACATGGATATATATGAATATAGTACTTGATGGAAAGGATAAATAATATAATCAAATCCTTCCTTAACTTCTCTATCACAATGTTAGACATATCCCAATCAATACTGGAGGTTGTGCGGGGTCATCCCAGTTAAAACAACCCTACTATTTATTTCTCATTAAAAGATGATTTATTAAATAAGATTAAACTTACAAAACCTAGATCATAATGAATACTTCTGGGATTGGGAATTAGGTACATAACATAAATTCATAAATCAGATAATACAACATCCTTATTGAACACTTATTTAACATGCTCTAAATGCTCCATTGAACATTAAAATGTATGAGATAACCTGGGGTCATTTACAAGAAAGGTTTGAGATATATAAATGAGTAAAATAATAAATATGGAATAAGTTAAACAAATTATAATATATTAAAATAAATAATTAAGAAAAGGAACATTAATAATAAGGCATGATATAACATGATAATCAGAACATAGAAAATGTAGCAACAACATAAAACACTAAATCATAAAAATATATCAAGGATAACCCAATAAATACATCATGGTGGAACAATTACCATAAAAGAATCAGGTCCACTCCCAATCTCAAAGTGAAGTGTCATGATACTCAACATTACCCAACGCATTGGAGTGTTATCTTGGTGCACCCATTATATTCAATTCAGTCTAATCGTTATGTTTTCCACATAGATCATACAACATAGATTTATTCATCTTCACAATTTATTAATAGATAAATTAATGAGGAATAAATACATTTATTTCCCCAATAAATAATTTTATGTTCATAAATTTTAATAACCTAGATAGAAAAATTGAGTTTGTATTCACTACACAATTGTTTTAACATCGAAAATCGCGGTGAAATTCCGGCAGAATAATAGTGTTACCAAAAAATTAATTAAAATGGATAATGAGAGATAAAGGGGTCTCTCAAAAATAATAAAATAGAAAGTAATAGGCATATGTAAAGACATGAACCAACATTATTAAATTTTAATAAAATGAATAAGTTTATAAAGAAACATGTATAAAGAAGAAAAGTTGCGGATGCATTACAAAATTTCTGCATAGTAACGACTTAGGTAATGGTCTAAATGGGAGAGGATAAATGATCAATAATTTAAATGAAATAAATTAGAAAGTAAGGTAAATAATATAAATGAATGAAAATATAAAAATATAACATTTAAAATAACTAATTTTAATCTAGTTTCTTTAATTTTAATGGACTAGAGGAAGGTGAGTATCCATTATGGAATTTCAGCATAGTAATTGCTTTGTTAAGGGTCAAAATGAGGGAGGATAAATGATCCCTTATTAAAATAACTCTAATTGTACATTAATGTTATTATTATTATTGAATTAAAATATAATTAATTGAAATTAAAATAATAAATTTCAAATATGGTTCTTGAATTTTAAAGGAGAAGAGGAAGATGAGGATCCCTTACTTGAGTGTGTGACCCCAAATGCAAAAGAGGGGCTTCATGGGACCTTGGAGAACCGTAAGAGGAATGCAGACATTGGAGTGAAGAGTATTGTAGTTCTAAAAGGTGTTTTATTCAAGAAAAACTATATATTTGGAGGAATTATATAAGAAAAGAGGGGAATTTCATTATTATTTAGGTTTTTGACTCTATGTAAAAAATATCTAAAACCACAAACCATCAAATGGTTTCTGCACATGGTTTCTTCAAAAATGTGCTAGTTCCCATTATTTTATATGTAAAATGCCTGAATGTATTACAATAATCCCTTGTATATGTGTAGGTGAGTCAAACTATTAATGAAATAAATTTAAAACCGTAAAATATATTATCGGTCTTCAGGGATTTATAATGGTTTTAAAAAATTTAAATAAACGAAAAATCAAGATATTTTAAATTTAAAAAATATATTTATTTTAGGAACACATTATATTAATTATTACGTCACTTTTGGGTCATTCTAAATTTATAAAAGACAAAGTATACTTATATGATATTTAATTTTTACCCAAAAACTTGATTATATCATAAAATTTTGAAAACAAAATCATTTAATAATTTATAAATTATAATTCAAAAAAAAATATTTATTTTGTAGAAATTAATTTCTAAATTTTTTAATTTTCCCTTTTAAAATAAAATTAACATTTATTAATAAGTTTCGAGTTTTTTACAATAACAGTTTTTGAACCCTTATAAAAAATTACATTTGACTTCATCCAAATTTTACTACAATTTATATTTATAAAAAAATATTTAAAATACTATTTATTTCCAAAAAATATACATAAATTGATTAATTTAATTTTAAAATTAACTAAAAATAAATCTTTTCCTTTATCGTATGAAAATAAAAAACATTTATAATGTAATGGCAATATGATGAAAATACATTCATTATTATATAAGAAAATACATAATAGTATATCTAGGGTACTGATGAATATCCTTTTAATAAACCATTAAACTACTTATGAGTATGGTGCACGATGGTAGGATTTCATGGGTTTTTTCAGTGAACATGGTTTGTGTTATGATCTTGATGAGCTTGAACTTATCCCAAAAATAGTTTTTCTCATGCTTAAGTTTTTTGATATCTTCTTGGGCTTAGTCAAGGGAAACAATCAAAAATTATATCTTCCCCATAATCTATGATAAATTGAATTTAATCGGTATTATCCTACTGGTTCGGGATGTATATTCCTTTATCGGTGTCAATTAGATTTTTTAAAACAATATATTTATACTAATCATATAATCACTATTCAATGTCTATATTATCATGATAACGATACATTAATGTCTTTTAAGTCCAATTGGATATAATAAAACAAAATAATGGATTTTTTTTCTATAACCATAATACATGATGTGACATTTAAATAAATCAAAAGGGGAATTTTATTCATAAAAATTTAGTTCGTTACACCAAACATACAAGGTAGGAAGAAATTCATTGTACATATCCGAAGGAATTTATTTCTTGGCCAGTCAGTTGATGTCCAAAAAGTTGATTCCTACATTTCCATGTGGTAAATAGAAGAAGCCATTTCTAGGGACCCAACAATAAAATAGCTCTTTCATAATCTCTAATTGACAATGGATGATAAAATGAGAAGAAAACATTTTCAGATAAAGGTGAATGTCTTGAATATGATCTAAATATTATAAGAATATTTTCTTAACCTAGAATGACCATGACCATTCATCGAAGAAATTCCCACCAAGGCATAAGACCCATTTAAGCCTCTAGCTACTTCTCGAATCATTCAAGGAAGACACTAATATGCTCGAATAGATCTGATCACTTGGTTGGTTGGAAAAATCACAACCATATAAAAAACAAGGAGAGTCATCCATAACCTAGGACAACCCGTGGAATATACCATAAATATTTTAATTCTTGGGGAAATAAACACTTGAACCAAATCTAGTGAAGATGATAACCACTTATTATGGTAAATTTCATTCATGGGATGGAATGGAAGAACCATCCTATAGCATGAATCCATATAGGGGAAACTAATGTTTTAAAGGATATCTCTAATGTTTAGGCAAGAGAAGATTCTACATAACCTTTTTGTCCGAGCTCATAAGATACCAAGGATCAGCATTATGATTTCCAATAATCATGGTCCCTTTCTTAGCCTTGTTGGACCAAACTCTGAACTATAATCCATATGTATGGATGAAAGAAGAACACAAATTAGGAAAATTAAAGAAACCTGGTGAAAAAAAATAACTTCAACAACATAATTTTGATCAAATGAACCATAAATGGATTCATAACCGCAATAATTGATACGAGTCTCTTGAATCAAATGAACTATTGGTATATCATGAAGAGAATAACCCAAAATGAATTTCACCACCATGTGTCCATTAATAAGACCCACAATCATGAGTCCCTGAAATTTTCACTTGATCCACATATTGATGGAAAGATCATGAGAACCAGTTATAAAATTATACAAACCCAACAATTTCTCCATGTGGCTAAGGATCTGGATCATGGATCAATTCAATAAAGAGGACTAACTAGTAGGTTTTTATAAAAAGTTTTTTGGAAAAAGGGAGTCATGATAAGATCTCATGAAATATATATCATGAAACAATATTGTGGAAATATCTGACAATTAATTCTCATGGGGAGGTATTTCAAATAAGGTCATATAATAATGTCTTCTTAAGGTATCACATGACAGAAGAAAATCACAAAATCACTAAAAGTTAGAGTTTCTAGGGTTATGAAATCCCATAAACTCCTATATTTATTGTGTGATTCATTGAATACCAATGTTCGATCAAAATATCAAACTTCATCAAAGACATCGGTTTGTGACAAGCCCAAACACTCAGGCAGGAATTTAATTTCCTCATAATTCTTTCTTTTTCCCTACAGACATTGTTCCTAGGGGGAAATTCTTTGTTTCCTATAAAATGGTCATTAAAAATATAAAAGATAATAAATACTCAAATAATGAATATTATTTTCTCAAAAAATAAAAGGAATGTAAGACAATAGACTCACATGGATGACATAACCTTTAGAGGGGAATGAGATCACGTGACCCAAGAAAGGTCATGCGAGTGGATATTTCATACTACATAATTTATTATTGATCATGTGAGATACATATGAAAATGACTCACTATTATTTTTAAGGAACCCAAACAATAATTGTTGACCAAGTAATGGATTCCAAATAAGGACTTCTGATCATGAAACATTCCAACAAACTATCTTCTAAAAATCATCAAAAACACATTGAAAAATAAAGGGTAAAAATAAAAAATTTGTAATGATCTAAATCGGTCATTGATTTTCAAGTGAAAATCTAATGTGGTTCATCAGACCTTGTGAAACCCATTGTGACCATGACACCATATTTTTTAAGAGACTATTGACATGTCACCTTTATCCTAGTTAGGGTCTCACACCAGTTTATTTGATTATGCACTTCCCCTCTAGCTTGATAGTATAGTAGGGTGTTTCTATGAAAATTCCCTTATGTCACCATAAAATCCATTATTGGTCATGAGACACATCATAAACAAAAATATTGATTTTCATTGAAAACACATTCATAGATAAATGAGAACTCATGAACTTATATAATAAAGAAGGAAATAAAAATGGAATTGGATATGTTTCTTGAAAAGTGAAGATAATATAGACTTCAACTGAATGGATTCATCAACAAAACTCTCAGATATGGATGTGATCCTTTTCCCTTGTAGAATAAAGAGGGAAATAAAAAAGTTAAGGGGTGAATCTTATTGTGAAGTAATGATTTTCTAGCCTTCATGAAAAAGGGGTCACACACCCTAGGTGATAACCATAGTGCACATGATGACCCCTTGAAAATTTCTTCCAGGTCTCATGAAGTTTCCATTTACAATACACTTTAGGTTCATAATGGAACGCAAAAAATTCATCTTTGATCATGTGGAAGCCTTTCCATAGTATCCCTAATATCATGAATACTTGTTGACATGTTTTCTTGGCCATATAAAGTTTGTTGGAAATTTCAAAATGGTTAGGATAAATATATTTAAATAGATGAGTTCTAATAAATGGTGAGATGGTGGGAAATTATAATGGTCGCCAAATATCATGTAATTCCCCCCGTATGACCATTGAGAGGCTCAAATATAGTGTATGATACAGAACATACTCCATAAAATCCATATCATATTTACAAGATTCCCACCATAAAAGGTGGCATATAAATTGAGTAGTGAGGAGTATAAATGCTTCCACCTAACCCAAAAAAGGATCAATTAAGTGGATGAAGAGACGATAGTGATGGAACAAGAGATTACTTTTCATTACAGAAGTTCACATGATCGCAAGGTCTTCCCCTACATAAAACACAATGAATGGCCTAAGGGATCACACGGAATGGGTATGTTCTTCACATGGTCAATTTATATATCATGTGATAGACCTCTGTTGAGTCATCCAGATTATGAGAGGGAGGAGTTGTATGTCTATTGGGTAACACAAAACATAAAATAATCTAAACCAACCCAACCTAGAGAAACTTATGAAAAAAAGGCTAGAATAAAAACTGGAAAATAAAGGAGACTAATTCAAATATGGATATGATAATATTTATATGATTTTAATAACCTTCCAATTTCATTATATAGAACTAGGAGATGTCTCCCTTAGTTATATGATACTCCCTCATCATGTAACATGGATGATCTAATTCCCTTTGGACATGTTAATTAAATACTTTAATGCTCTCTGGGCATGCCATCCAAGTATGATAAAGTCCTATGTTCCTTCCATTTAAAAATTTATATGTATTTTGGTCATGTCACCCACGTTATGTGGTGGAACCTCGGCATATCATCTAGGTCTTGTCATGCTAGTGGGGAATGTCACCTAGGTATCACGAGGTACCCCAGACTAGTTAGCCAGATCATGTGGTGCCCTTCATACCTATCAACCTCGATCATTCGGCACCCTCTACACATATTGTATTATAATATGAAACACCCTTCAGATATGTTTTATTAGACCATGTGACACCCTCAAATCATATCATCCTTGGTCATGTTATTTCCTCTAGAAAATGCTTCCACATTATGGAAAATTCTCTGAGATTGGTAGTCAGATCATATGACAGCTTGCCAAATGTTTCATTTAGGTCTTGAGAATACCTCTAGGAATTTTGCTCAATTATTGATACATCCTCCCAAAATATCTATATTTATCTGGTGTTTTCTACTAAAATTTCATTCAGATTATGATATATCCTTCAAAAAGTCAAATGGACCATGAAATTGTATTTTTATATGTCCATTTGGGAACCAGAACATGTATGGACATTCTCAGACATATCAAGAATATGATCAATAAATTTCAGGAAGAAAACCAGGATATGTTATTAAGATAAATAGGATATGTATGGACATAATCAAACATTTATAGAAGATAATTAGACCATTCTAGGTAAAAAACTAGAACATGTAAAGCCAATATACCTAGACATGATAACCATATCTAGTAGGTATAATTGAATAGATCATTAAATGAACTATGGTAACTCTAATTGGTGTCATACATCGGATATGAAGAACTGTTTTATATGGATTCATATACGAAACTCATTCTCCTCATTATATTCCCATCTATGTCTCTAACATTATATCCATCATGTTAAAATCCCTGATAAGGGTTTATTAATATTCCTCATACATCAATGGATTGAGAAGAAAAGTGAACTATGATGTCTCTTAAACCGTTCATACCCAGGATACAAAGGATTACTTCACAAGCCCCAAGACATATATATCAAACACTCTGTAAGGGCCACTAAAATTCTTAATTCTTACATCCTTATACAGTGGGGACTATTACTTTCCACCGCTTGTTTCTCACACAAATCATGGACCATGTGGGCTTATGGACATGAAATGATAATATCATTGGCTTCATAAAACTCAACCTTCCATATAAACAATAGGGTGTATGACCCATTCAATGTAATGATATGAAAACCCCAATTCTAGGGAATCCACCTTAGGGTAAATACCGAGGTAATGATTGAACTATAGTTAATCTGATTGCTACTATATCCTAAATATATAGGACTCTACCCGAAGGCTCAAACTCAACACCTAGTGAATCATTTCCCTTATATAAATATTTTACACATGAAGTAAATCAAAACGGGTTCAATAAAATATATGGGTTTTGAAAACTATTATAATCAAGATATGTAGGATGCATCGTGAATGTTTAATCACAACCTCAAGATAGTAATCCCATCCATGGATGGAATTAAACTCTAAAGTGCCTTGTTATATGATTCAAAATATAATAAGATACCCATTAATGGGAAAAGAATGATGGACCTAAGATACATATAGATGAACTCATTAATAGATCCCACTTAACGTATAGTAGGTTTCAACATTTAATAATTTGATTAGTGTAACTAGTCCTATATCAGGACTAGAAAGAGATTAACAAACATTTTTTAAATATATAAGGAAGTCCCAGATTTAGACGAAATTACTCCTGAAAGGGTATGATGAGCCCAACCACCTATCCTCTTAACCAATTTGATTTGTTAAGGTTCATTGGGTATGAAATACTGATTGACTACTAGCCTTTAGAAAGCAGGTCTGTACTCAGTTATGGATGTGGGAATGTAGAGAGTTTCTTTAGAATTAAATAATGGTTTACCCAATGTGATGATTTCATAGAAACAATCCCCCCAATCAACAATCTGGTTAAACTAAACACGTATTTCCCACAAAACAATTATATTTAATATATTTATTAATATATCACATTTTGATTGTTAAACACATAGAAATAAGATCTTTACTATTTTCATATCTAAAAATTAAACCATTATTATTCAACAAATTTACAATGGGATATGATGAATCATTAAAACAATATAATTATAGTATCATGGATGATCTAGGAATTATTATTCTGTAGAGAAGAATGAAGGGACAAATTTCCATTTCGAAACAAATTTAAAATGATCACTATTATTCACACCAGATATTGAAAATTGAGAGTAACTAACTAGAATACGTATAAAGAATGATTATTAATGAATTTTTTTAAAATATTATTGATATGAATTATATTTTTAAATAGTTTATTATGTTTTTTATTTTTATTTACATTATATTCATCAACATTAGGGGAAGTCAGGAATTAAGGTAGGGGTTCTTTCTATCAAATTAAATTTCATAAGACATATTTCATATTATACACCATGATATCTTTGATATGGTGTTACTAATTATAAATGAATATATATTACGATATTTTTTAATTCATGGGGTTTGATGAACAATATTATTTTCATTAATTAAATGAATTTTGATTCAAAGGATACCAAGGTTTAGTGATTTATCTATCTATATATTCAATTCCATGAGACATGTTTGATATTGTGACTGTCATTTATTTTATATAGTGTATTAACTTCAATATTTCCTTTAATTGTAAAAATTATTTTTTAATTAATGATATTATAATATCTATTTCATGGTAACCCTATTATGTTATTTTTATTCATACATTTCCATTACTGTAATGATTCTATTTTTAATCACTATTTCATATTAGGGTTGTTTTGAAAGATGATAACTCTAGGAATTCATATAATGCTTATTTATAAAACCTCTCTTAATTTTATTATCATATACTATTATTGGTCATTTATATATCTTTTAACTATTTCATTACCCACTTTTCTCATCGTTGACCCATTGTAAGTGCAACATACCATGCCTCTTTTTTCGATCATGTATCTTTCCCGTACATGATTGTATTCCTTGGATGGTTTTACATATATCCTTATTTATGCCAAAATTATTGATCAAAATCATTTTATGCTATTTTTTAATTAATTATAAAAATAAATGTAATTTTTAATGCTTTCAATATATATAATTTATGATAATTGAAAGAATAATCTCTTTTATAATTTTTTTAGTAAAAACATCATTCCAAAAAAATCATTTTGTATAAAACATTATCACTATTTTTTATTGTTTCTGGTGGGAAACCTTCTAATCCAATATTTATAAATATTTCAATTTTTTAAATAAATTAAAGGTTAAGGATATTTTTTATTTTCAAAACAAGTTTCCAAATTCCTTTAAAAGTTATTGTTCATGTATATCAAGATATTCTGACATATTTTATTCTTAATAAAAGTAATTATTGTAACATCATGATATTTTAATATGAAACACTATGTACGATAGAATGCAAGATAGGCCACATTGAGATTAAATGAACTACAAAATATTATTATTTAAATGTGACCATTATTAACTAGCCCTTAAATTTGTGGGTATGAATAAAAATAACTAATTTATGAAAATTTTATAAATTTACCACTCAATATTAATATATTATTAAATTCATAAAAAATATTCAAAAAAATTTTAAATTCCTTTTATTCATCAAAAGTATGTTTTCTTAAAAAATGTGTTTTCCTAATTTTTATGAGAAATATTATAACAAAATATAGTAATTTTTAGAAAAAAATAGAAATAATAAATTTAATTTTTTGTTCCATCATTTAAAAATTATATTTTTATGGACTATTGAGAGTACTATATGAAATTAATTTTTATTGAATAGTGGAAGTACATATTTTCTTTGAGACCAGTAATTTATTTTAAGGAACATAAAAAATTATAATTATATACAAATTTATTTTCAAAATATATTTATTTAATTTGGACTTAAAAATTCCAATTATTTATTTTGAAATTAAAATTAAACTACAATTTATGATAAAAAAAATTATGTATTTAAAAGGCATTTTTCTGAAATACTAGTTTTCAATGTGATTTTTTAATTTTATTTTAAAATAAATTTTTAAACTTCTATGATATTTATTTTTAAATATTTATTCCATATTTGGAATCAGGAGTTCCTAATTTTGTGAGTGGACCTCCTTAACCTTTTTTCTAAATAAGAATAGTAACCTTTGTAATTTTTATTATCACGATTAAGGTCACATTAGTTAATTAATGGTAAAAATAATATGGTAAGTATTATTAAATTTATATCAAACTAGAATCAAACCAATTAGATGAGTATTTTGAACTTATATTCACACATTTTTTGGATTTTTGACATTTTTTATCCACTTGTATTACATTAAGTCCCTTGTAGATTTTTATTTAACGAAAAGTCAAACATGTCAAAATATGGTTTTTAATAACCATAATAATTTTAATAAGTTGTTATATAGTATATATGTTTGAAATAAATATTATTATTATATATTAAATATTTATCTTCACCATTGTAATTTTTTAATTTTTAATTAATAATTATTTACATTATATTCTTTCGAAATTCTCTTGTAATAATTCTTCAATTAATATAATAAATAAGAGGGAATGAAATTTAATATATTAAAATAAATATAATTTAACAAATTTAATGTGATCATAAAATTCTATAGATTACCATGACTTTATTAGTATACAATAAAATATTTTTTTTCTAATTTTAATTGTTTTATTGTTGTTTTTTAATTCAAATTAATAAATAGCAACAAATTTGACAATAATGATATTTAATGAAATTAGTATTCTATTAAAATTTTTTAAAAAATAAAAATAATAATAAATAGGACCAAATTTGATTATATAATGTATTTCATATCATTTGATTTTCATTTATAGGCTATTTAAAACTATTTTTTCATGGAATTGACTTATAATATATTAACATTTTTAGTAATTCCAAGACTGGCCCTCCCCTATCTTGTAAAAGGGAAAATCTTATTCAAAATAATTCACACATGAAATCCCATTTTTTTCAGCTACTAAATACCCAAATCCGTTCTTATAGTCCTTAACCTCATTCTAGAATCATTATTTTAGGCATAACCCCGTCATTAGATTGCTTAAGGTGTTAATCAAAGGTGGTTTCTTAAAGAAGAGGAATCATCTTTAATAAACTCTCAATTTTATTTCTTATTCCACCTCATTAAAATATTATTAATCAAATATAAAATAATAACTCCATTTTCCTCTATATACTATGATTTTATTATATTAGTTTCATGAGAAATTCCCATTTCCACTTCCATCAAATGGGAAATTAATTCCTCATTCGTGTGTATAGCGGACTACTGCCTCATGAACCAATGTAATTGTTTTTCCATTACCATCTTTAAATACAGTTTACAATGATAGAATTAATGATTTTATATTATATTCATGATATATTTATCTTTATTAAAATATAATAAATCATTTATATTTTTATTCACATGTTCACCAAAAAATGATAATGTTGTTCGTGCGTACGTGCGGACTACCACCTCCACAAAGTGATTTGATTCATTCTTCATCACCATATAACATGAATTATACATATAAGTACATTTAAAAAATTATTATATATATTATATTTTTATCATTATATAATGATAAAATTATAACAAAATGTTTTCAATAATGATCTTCGAAAAATAAAAATGTTACTCATGCGTACATATGACCTACCATCTCTACGATTATAATGTAGTTCGTTTTTAATATCCATATTTTATGGTTTTTTATAAAAGTATAATTTATATATAAAAATTATAATTATTTAGTGATTATTTTTCTGTATAATATGGATTAATAACCTCATCACGATATTCAACCCACCGAGTTCATTTTGAGCTTACAAAATGAATTTCTTAGAAATGTATGATGAGAACTTAATTAATTTAATACTTGTATATAACATTGTAATAAGGTAAATAAAAGAAAAAAAATTGAAAATTGATATAAATAAATTTAATAATTAATAAAAAAAAATTTATTTAGGAAGTTAAAAAAAGAACACAAAGAATATGACTCAGGGTAAGGTACCTTCTTTTAAAAACCACTTGTAAGGATCATCTTCAACACATTCAAAAAAGTCATAAGGAATGTTTTATAAACTTATAAATAATGATCATATTTTCCCAACACCATGACACCATAATTTTAAGAATGATATGTCTAGTTCAAATAAAATAGAATATGTAATTCCTAAGTATGGGTCTTTATAGTTAGTATCAAAGGATGGTTTAGAAACATATAAATATTATGATATTTTCCTGATAGATTATCTTAATAATTCAGGATAAAATAAAATAATTTTCATTTTATGGTTTTTAAAAAGATAAATGTATTATGAACCACAAATTTTGGATATAAGAAATGGAATTTTAAGGTGTATAATGATATTTTTGGAGAAATTTATTTTTGAGGAATGAAGGGTTATTTTAGGTTGCAAAATGAATGGTATAAGATAACTGTTGAAGTTAGTAATTTTCTATAATTTGGAATATATTATAATTATTTTTAATTAATATTATCACATTAATTTTATTTGATAAGGAATATATTAATATTTTTTTTATAAAAAACAAAACCCACCAGATGGGTGAAAACATGTTGTGTTTGAAAAGGGCGTAGAGACTAAACCCATGGCCTAAATGAAACAAGGATGTATCACCAACCAATGGACTATGTGTTGTCCTAGTTATTATTGAATTTTAGTTATTTGTTTAAACCATCATAAATGTAAAGGTGAATTTAATTTTGGGAACATATTTTATATCTAATAAATGACCATGTAATTAGAAGATGATTTGGTGATTATGTTATCAATGTTCATTCAAAAGAGGTTCTCTACTTTGGGTACGCTATATGATTACTGTAAACATAAAACACTGGGCATTTATTTGGAGAATAAATTTTGAATTATATTTTTAAATCATATATAATTTTATTGTGTATTTATAGTGTTTTATGTAAATTAGAATCATATCTTAAAGATTATGTGATTTGGGGAATTACATTTTAGAATGATACATTAAGAGTTATTGATGTAATTTGGCATGATATTTGTAAAATTTATCTTGGAAAATAATGTGATCAAATATTTTTTGGGTGTCAATATTATTCTAGAATATTTCTTTTGGAATATTTTGGATTGTAATTTATTGAACTATCCCTATTGAAAATTTGGTGTTGCTGTTGAATTATAGAGAATAATGTAGTGTTTTTTCATATAAAGGCTTATTATTTTTAGATAATTGTATTAATTGGTACTAATTGTTTTGGTTAATTACTAAAGACATGTGGAATATATATTTTTACATTTATATTTTTTTTGTCATCAAATGATGATTCTAGTGTTTTTGGAATGAAAATTTTATACTCAAATTTGTAGAAATAGATGATATTATGGTGGAAGTTGATTAAATAATGAAATTATAATTTTCAAGTGTATTTAAGATTTATTCATATTGTATATGGAAACTTAATTTCTCATATTCATGGAACGTATCTTTAAGAAGAATTATTTTTTCAATTTTCATACTAAGAAATCAATGGTCATTTTAACTATCATTGATTTATGATATTCATTTTGTTCACATTATCAAGAAAAAGTTATATATCTTCTTTGGATGTTATATTTTCTCTTCCACATCCATGTATTACTATATGGAAAACAACTATGTCTTATCTCATGTGACATCCATAGTTTTATTTCTCTTTTTTCATGTGGAGGTTTTCTGGTCCCTTTATCAACGTAACATTTCAGCAAAGGTATTTTAAAAATTCAAACCCATAGTTTTTTATCCCGAGTTAAAACTGTAAGGATGACATTTCCAAAATGGGGTATAATGCAACAAACTAATATGTTAATAGAAAACACTATGTTAAATAGCATATAAGATACCCCACATCAATCTAAAAAAACAACTAAATATTATTATTTAAACGTGACTACCATAACCTAACCGTTAAATTGGTGAATATTAATCAGAATAACTAATTTTTTTTAAAAATTATATTTTTAAAACTCAATATAAATGTATTATTAATTTTTTAGAAAATAATAACACAAGTTTTAGAATGTTTTTTTATTCTTCAAAAATGTGATTCCTTCAAAAAAACAGACATTCTTTCATTTTTTATAGTAAATACTATAAATAATTTCTCAGTATTTTAGAAAAAAAATTCAAATAATTAAATTCATATTTTTCCTTGCGTAAAAATTATATTACGCTGATTGTTTTATATTTTTCTGAAAATATTGAATTTTTAAAAAATAATGAAAAAACTAATTCTCATTGAAAATAATATTTTATTTTAATTATGTCAAATAATTTAACATCCACATTTAGTTATTTTTAAATTTTAATTTTCTTCTTTGGATATAAAATATTATAATATTCTTTTTTAAAATTTAATATTTGAAGTTAGTATAAATAAATTATTAAAGGCATTTTTTCTAAAACAATCCATTGTGATTTATAGGTTTATATTTAAATTAAATTCTAAAACATCTATTCTTTGAATTTTAAAAATTGAACTCTAAATTTTTAACTAGAGAGAAAAAATTTAGAAAATAAACCCCTTAAATTTTTAATCAATAATAATAATAACCTTATTAATTTTTAGTACAACTGTTAAAGGTAAATTGAGTAATTAAAGGTAAAAATAAGTTGATAAGGGTTATAAAATAAAACTAAAATATTCCCTAAATCTATTTTATGGGTATTAGTAAACCCGAAAAATCTTTTATTATTATTTTTTTCCTTCTATATCGACTTTTTTGACATTATGTCCCTTATAGTATTTTATTTAATGAATTTTAAATAATGTCAACCAATTATTTTTAATATGTCAAAAAAATTTAAATTATTGTTACTCAGAAGATAGGGGAAACCATAAATCGAATTTTCAAGGATGAGAGTTCTATCATCATCATGGTAATTTATTTTTAATCTTTATTAGTGAAATTTAATTTCCTCAATTATTTTCACAATGTTGGTGCAGTAATTATTCAATTAACAGAAAATCCAATAAATGATTTTAAAAATAATAATATAAATATATTTTTATATATTTAAGGTTATTAATGAATTATATTTGACACCATGATATGTTTAGTATATAATAAAATAGTTTTTTTTCTAATTTTTATTATTATGTTGATGATTTTAAAGTCAAAGTAATGAATAGTATCAAATTATACAATCATTATATTTTTTGGGATCAATATTTTAATAAATTATTTAAAATTCATAAAATTGATAACTAATCCAAAATGTGATAATATATGGTATACCATGTCATCCCTTATTCATTTATAGTATATTTGTGTGTATTTTCTGCTAGAATAGTCTTTTTAATTTTTAATATTTTGAGTTATTCCAAGAGTGTCCCCCTTTTTTGTAAAAGGAATCATCTTCTTCAAAATACTTCACACATAAAGTAAAATTTTATTCAGAAAATATCCACCAAAATCCCTTAATAGAGTCCCAAATCTAATTCTTAAGGGCATATTTGAGGCATAACACCATCCATATAAGTCTTAATGTTTTAATCAAATGATGTTTCCAAAAGAAGATGTATCATTTTTAATCAAGTGATTCTATTTTATTTCTTATTCCACCTCTTTAAAATATTATAAATCCATGACAAAAAACATCAACTACCCTCAATATAATGATAATTTATTATGTCAGTTACAAGATGGATGTTCATCTGAAAATTCCATCAAATGGGAAAATAATTCAATTATCCCGTCTATGACAGACTACCTCTTCGTGAACCGATATAATTCATTTCCATAACCATAATTAAATAATGGTAATAATATTGGAATTATGTTTTATATATGATATTAATGATATATTTATTATTATTAAAAGTTAATATATCATTCACATTATTATCATTCCACACACACAAAATGATATCTTCTTTTGTGCATACATGTGGAGGACCACATCCACGAAGCGATCTGGTTCATTTTTCATACCCACATAACATGGAAGATACATATGTGTTTATTTAAAGATAATAATATTATTTTTATTATGTTATTATCATTCTCAAAATAAAAAATAAATGTCAATTTTTTTCATAATGATCATTGAAAAATTTAAAGGTTACTCATGCGTATGTACGACATATTGTCTCCGTGATCATAATGTAGTTCATTTTTCATAACCATATTATGGATTTATTTAAAAGTAAAATTGATGTATAAAAATTATATTTATGTAATAATTATTATTCTATATATGATTTACTAATGAACCTATTAACCATTGTCAATCTAACAAAATAATTTTGGACATAAGAAATGAATATCCTCAAATTGTCTAATGAGAAATTCATCAATTAAGTAGTCGTATACAACAAGGTAATATGGAATATATAAGAAATAAAAATTTTGAAAAAGGTTTATCATAAATTCAATAACATTCAAATATTTATTATTCATAAATATAAAGAAATTTTATGGTGAATCTAACTCTTTTTAAGGGACATTGTTTTAAAAAATAAACCTTTAATTTTCATCTTCAATAAGTTTTAGAAGATTCAGAGGGAATAATTTTTTAACTTATACAGATTTATCTTTTTTTCCTGGTATCATAACACCTTAATTATGTGAATCATACTTTACATGTATACATGTTTATTTTGAAAGAAATTTTTTCCTTTTATGTGTACATATTTTCTAAATATATGTGATATAAAAAGAAAAATGTGATTAACTTATGTTTATTTTTTTGTATGTTTTCTTGATTTATGGTTACGATATTATTATTGGGAATTTTTTATCATGACTCTTGGTTCAAATATATGAAATGATGGTTTTTTATAAGATAAAAAAACTATATTTTCTTATGCTATTAACTAAGGACCAGTTGTTCGGCAAGTGTTTATGTTATAACCTCCAATGCATTGGGTAATCCAATGTTAGAAGTTGGCCATATTAGTTACACAATTTGTAAGAGTTATATAAAATAATTATGTCCCAAGTTACCTAAATAAATTTATATACTTATTAATTAATTTTAGGGAAAATTTCCTTATTTCTAAAAAGGTAAGATAATGATAATTTTGAAAATGGGGTACTTTTTGGGTAAAAATGATATGTTTTATGGGTTTTCATAGGACTAACGGTTTTCTTATTTTATGTAAATTGCTCATATTTTTATTCACATGTCATGTCTTTAAATTTTTTATACATGTTTCAAAGGAGAGTAAATAAAAAGGATGAGGTCCAGAAGAAAATTAGGAAGATTATCATGAAATGAAATATTCATAATTTTCTTCATACCCACATCCATGTCTTTACTTTCCTTTCAAAGCTATGAAAAACATTTCAAAATTTGATATGATAAAAAAATATCATTAGGTTACATAAAATAAATAAAAATGTTAGTACATTAATACCCATAAAATCATTTTATAAAAAACTTACCCTTTTAACCATAAAAGTGCATCGTTTTCAAAATGACCATTATCATACCTTTTTAAAAATCCTAAATGTTTCCTGAAACAATTATTAAATGAATGGAGAAGTTGTTTGTAAAATTTATATGGGATGAAATTGATGAAGGGAAATTTCATTGGGACTCTTGAGGAATCACAGCTAAAGAAGTGGAGGTTGGGGTATTAACATAAGGGATGTGGAGGAAATTATTCATTGTACACAAGAATTTCTTGTATGGCATATGATAGAAGATCAATCCTTGTGGGGTAATTTTATATCACATAAGTATGAGTTAGTGTTGTAGGTTCCGAATGATAATTTTATAGTATTGTAAAATATAATTCAGGGACATACCCAGGAGCCCCTATTGCATGTGGTCTAGGTAGTTGTCTAAGTTCATATCAGCTATTGTAGTCACAATTAAAAGGGTTCGAGGCTGGGATTTTAGGGATTTCCTTATCCCTTGATATCATTTAACAATGCCATAAAATAAACTATTCTCATCAAATCCACAATAAATTCCCAAAATTGTGATTTTTTATAATATAACGACAAATTTGGAGAATGGTTGGTTGTTTTTTATGTGAAATCCCTCTATTTTATTCAGTTCCAATGAGTATTAATTTATTTGTAGTGTCCCCATTAATAGAGATGTATATGGTGGTATTCTATGGTGTTATGAAATTATAGAAAAATATTTATTCCTCGTTTGGCGCATCAGGTTTCATGAAATATCCAAAGACAAATAAATTCAACAGAAGTGTATCCATTTGGATTTAAATTATTTGTGCTTATCAAAGCCAAATTAAGAAACAACTGCTCATATTGTAATCCATGGGGGTTAGATAAAGAAAATATGGGAGAATATTAGTGATTTTTTTCTTATATAATCCTAAATACACAAGTTTTTATTTTATCTATAAATGGTTTAATTGATTGGGTACTAATAAACATAATCAGAAGACAAGGTATATATTATTAGCTAAGGGCTGTTGTATAATTTGGTGGGCAGGGAACAAGCTTCAGTATGAGTTCCTAAATGATCATACCTTACTATTGTGGTAACATCACCTAGTATAGAAGTTTAGATTGGTATTCTAATGAATAATAGTGATAAGTCACAATATATGATTAATTTTCTCATGAGTTGGGTATCATATTTTTTTTCCTCTCTTAGGCCATCTCATTAGGGGATCTAGGTTAAATTAAATCTTCCATATAATGGTATGAAATTTAACACTGACAACTCCTCTTCTAATGGAATTTTAAGGGAGGGGGTTTGGGTCAGGATGATATGGTCTTGGTTTTGTTTACTTTCTCCCCTGATAATTGTTATGGTGAATCTCCCATGGCGGAAGATACAATGATACTCAATGGCATAAAACTATGTCTGGAACATAATTTAAAAATGGAAGCGGTGGATATTGACTCTTTTTTCATATAAAACTCCCTAAACAAGAAGAAAAATATCCCTTTTAATGTCACATATGAAATAAAAAGCATCAATAGACAGCCGATTAAAAATGTGATGTTGAGTCACACATTGTGTGAAGGCAACATGGTCTTGGATTTTTTGGCCTCTAGGTTTATAAATTATTGATCATCTACTTTTACTCTTTTAACATATATGGTATCCCTTCCCTTGGTGTGTGTGAAAATTTTTAGAGGTGATGAACACATCTTTCACTATTTTCTCCCACCTTGATGTATTTTATTTATGTCACTTTAAAGTAATAAATTACCACTTTTTCCAGGAAATGAAATCAAATTTAATTTTAAAGACAATTGTTTACTGGAAAAAATTTATATTGTGTATAATTTTACACTTATAATTTGTGGATTAACATTGTACGATTCATTCTGAATTCCCTAAAAATATAATCTAAAAATATCCTCATAATTTTAAGAAATTTAACTCTAGTTCAAAAACACTCGAATATGAAATGCTTAAAGATAGGTTTTTAAACATTTTAAAGTTATACCAGCCACCTTATTTCTCAATATTGATTATAAAAGGCTATTCTATAATAGAGTAATTTTCTTGTACATTCTTTTTATTTCCTAATCATCCACTCTATATAAAAATGAGATTTATTCAATGTCAATCATTTTTAAAAACTCTATATATTCTTTATTTGATTGAAGGTAATTCAACTATATTCCATATTTAAATTGAATTGAAAAATTATTGAGTTAATTAAAAACCAATACTCTATATGTTATTAGTTTTAGGTATTCTTACAATGAAATCTATTATGTTCATCAATTGTGGAAATATTGACAATTTCTATACTTTTGATTTCAATATGGATGTTTATTGATTAATAAAGCTTATTGGTTATGTATTTTATAGTTTTTTACTTTATATAATTAATTAATTGTATCTAATTAGTGATGTGTGAAACCTATAATATCCCATTGATACATCATAGGAATCAGGAGAAAACCCAACATTTTTATTTGGAGTATTTATATCCATTTATTTAGATTTGTTTTCTTTGGTCATTATAGAAAGTAGATTTTATTTCATATTGTTTTTATGATATATAATCTATTGTTATAAGTCCATGTCATGTTTATAATTATGAATTATATCACCATGAAACCATCCATTATTAGCCATTTTATTTTTCATGTTTTTATGTAATCCATGGATTTTTTTTCAAGATCATGTGATTAGTTATATGACATTATTTGATTTCCATTTACTTTCTATCATATTATTCATTCATTTTTATTTTCGGATAGATTATAGTATATTATTTCCTTTAACATATGATTTAGATAACCCCTATTATGTATATTTTTCTCCTTGTTTTGATTATAAGTATTATAAATGATATGTCTAGAAGAACAGCATGTAGAATGAATTTAAGGGTGATTTTAAAGACATACTATGTATTAAATAGTTTCTTATATAATCAAGAAAATGGTCACAATTTGAAAAAAAACATGGTATTTTTCATTAAAATGTTTTTTTTTATTTTGTAAATATCTTAACCTAAATGGTCCTAGGAATATATGCAATGCCATATATTATATAAATCATGTAATTATGGGCTATATATATTTTTGAGTTTTCCCATTGGGTATCAGAGAAGTGTTTAGATAACTTTAGCCATTATAATATTTTTTGTTGATTATTAAAATTTCATAATGGGTTTCTATGTTATGGATGAGTATAATTTCAATGTTATAGATAACAATTTAGGTTAGTTTCAGTGATATTAAACATATAAGTGATTATGATATGATAACATTTATGAAAACCCAAAGGATAATAATAAGGTCTATGTGTATGTATAGGATAAGATCATGAAGTTATGTTAAAGTAGATATTTTTTTAATTCTACATTAAATTATATCTGTACATAGATATAGAAAACAGAATATTTTTGTAAAATATATGATACCAAGGGTAACAACCATGAAAAATACTTGTTGAGTATCAACTCAATATTCTATTTGGTATATGATGAGTGAGTATATGACTACGCACCTAGATAGAAACTCAGTGGGGTATAATTTGTTAGTGAAATTATCGTTAAAATCAATTATTAATGATTTAGTATGTCATGTAATATGATAGAACCCATCCTTGGGAAACTTAGATCGAACTGAATGTGATTTCAGTTAAACTAAAATACAATTAAATAATTTTCAATAGTGATCCAATATGATGTTGTATTTTTTAACTAAATATTTTATAGTAATTATTTTGTGGTTTTAAATACTCTCATTAACACTTTTTTTATAAATGGAATGATAATAAAGGGACAAGTTACTATTTGATCCTATGGACCATGTTGATACATTCGCAAGGAGAAATATAAAAAGATAAGATAAATTATTGAGAAATATTTTGGTTATTCCAAATCATATATCATGAATTATGATTAACAACAAGAACTTATTAGAGTTTTCAAACATTCCAAATAAAATATGGATAGAACCTAATAAAAAATTAGTTGATGGTGAAAATTAAGAAAAGAATATTCAATTTCATTCATGTACAAAATGTCATAAGATTATCTAAGGGGTAAGTAATAAGGGAACTAGGATATATTTTATGTCTGTAAAATGATCACAAGGAAAAAAATAATTTTTAAGGAAAAGTGAAGAGGTCGGTAGAAATTATGAATTTAAATGGGTTTTATCCTGAGGTACCATTAAAATTTTATTATAATAATTGAGGAGAAATTTGGAATTATCTAATCCAATTCCCTAATAGAAGGGATAAAGATGATGATAATCACAATAAACTACCAAGACAAGGGAAATCCTAACCAACCAAAACTATGAAAGTGATTTTTGAAAAGGATATGGAGTGAGGAACATCGATCACACACTCAATAACATTGATTTCTTACTCGTATCATGTTCAAAAAACACTTCTATGATTCTAAATTTTCTAAATAATATAAAATCACCACACTTATTAGTAGATGTTGAATTATTAATAAAAAAATATAATGGTACTATTATTGTAACCCAATAATATAACTCCTCTCTAATAGATTAATATTGGAATTTGATTCCAATGAAAACCTATTCACCTTAATTTTGTGAATTTTAAAGTGATATTATGTATGAATTGTCTCCCTTAACATACAGTCCATGATAATTTCTAGTAGAGGGAAAAATATAAAAATAAACCCATGACCACATGTTATGGTAGAATATAAACTCCCTATTAAAAACATACTTGCATTATATAGAGTTATTTAACACAAATGGAAAAATATAACATGAAAAGAGATGGGGAAATGTCAAGCCGGCTCTCGCGCCCTCATGGCGATTAGTGTTTTTGCAGAAGTGATGTGATATAGTGGCTGAATTTCTTCAACATGGGAGATTCAACTCCCACGCACACACATCAGGTTTGGATGGAGCTGATTCTAGAAATCCAGGTTCGAACATACCCGAGGTCAGTGGAGCTAGTAAGGATTTTTCCGAGTTCAAAAATTCATTTGCATGCATCCGCTAAAGGGGATCTATGGATCATGTCAAGGAAAACTCCTCTATGGTTACAGAGCATATGCACTTAGGACAGCACTATATAATTGGTTGATTGATTCTTCCGAAGGGATGTACTCCCTTGAAAATGGACTATCTTCACCAAAGACTCTTCGATGTCTGGGGTTTTGAATCTTGGAAATGCGTTTCTCTTAGAAAAGAATATTACCATTTAATATTCCCCTCTGCAGATCTCAAACTCAAAGCCTAGGGCTTCGACTCAAGCTCTTTTAGGCCAGGTGCTTTCCACATCCGGGAATGGGACAAGAGTTTCAACCCTTCTGAATTCGGAAACACTTCAGCTCAGGTATGGATCAAAATTTTTGGTTTTAACTGGATCTTATGGAATCCTAGAATAATTTATGATATTTCACATTCCATTGGGGTTCCTATTATAATGGATAGAGAAACAGAAATGTCTATATTCAGCCATTATGCTAAATTCCTCATTGAGATTGATCTTTTTTCAACACTTATTGATAGGGTTTATTTAGCCACAGATGATGAGGAATTGGAGTTGGGAATTGAGTTTGAGAGGGTTACTAAATGCTTCCAAACCTGTAAGGTTTTAGGTCATGATGCTACAACGTGTAGGAAGGGTATAGTATGTAGCATATGCTCCCTTAAAGGACATGACTCCATGTCATGTGGCATAGTTGAAAGGGTGAAACCTAAATCTATTATTCTGGATCAGCTGAACAGGGATTCTTTACCTACTGTTTATAACAACAAGGATGTCTCGAGACCTGAAGTCTCAGACTCCTTGGAGCCATCAGTAGAGGCTGGAATCATGTCCCAAAACCTGAATTTTAATAAGACCTGTAACAAAATTAAGAAATCCTGGGTGGAGATTGTGGAGCAGGGAGATCCCCCTCCACCCTTGCAAGCTAAGGAGAAGGATATGATAGATAACATGACAACTATGGCTTTAGAACCTTCAGATCATACTTATATTTTTTCTAGAATTCTGGGCACAGTTCAGACTACCTTAGATTTGGTTGACACTCATATAGGATCACAAGGGTACTCTCATCAGGATCATCATCCCGAGTCTAATTTTGGACAAAAACAGAATGCAGCTTTGGCTACAACTCAGACTCTGTCACCTTCATCTGATTTGTCTAAAGGGAATTCAAAGATGGACTGTGTTCCAGATATTGAGAGGATTCTGAATTTAGTAAGCTCAGAGCCCCAAGACAAGTAAGGCCCAACCAAACAGAACTCTAATTTGGTTTCCTCATTGGAAAAACTGCATAATGTGCAGTACAATAAAATTGAACACACTGTTACTCCTTTAAAACCTATTAATTACCCTTCTAATGTTGATCTTGTTTCTCATGTTCAAGGAGATCTGAAACCATCATCATGTGCTGGAATCATGCCTCCTTCGAGGGGAGTTTATTATGAATCTCATATTGACAATATGCAGGTTCATGTTACACCAGGGAATGAAGGTGACAAATCAGAAGCAGAGGATTGCAGTTGGAAACAAGCATGAACAAGGAGCCAAAATAAAAAACAATGAAAGGAAGCAATGAAGAAGAAGAAAGATGGTCAAGCTTCTTGATCTGATGAATATATTGAAAAACTTTTTCGGCAAGCTCAGGAAATTTCAGACCGCTACTCTGGAGGAAGAAGTCGGGGGCGTATCAGTGGCAAAATGTGGAATGAACTGAGAGACCAAGAATGCAAAATTGGAGAAAAGATAAGGAAAATGATTGGTTCTTATGGTAGGGAACTTTAATGCATTTTTTTTGCACTGTTTCTCTTGTATTTCTCCCCTTGAATTTCTTTTATAAATAAATTTTTGGGGCTTTTCCCCTAACCTTTAAAAAAAATGGAAAAACATAACATAGTGATATTCTAATTATGAGGAAAAAATGAGTTCATTGGTCATTCCAATGATATTTTTGGCAAAACATCATTATAAATTAAATATGTTTTCTTATAAATCTTATAGAAACCATTAACTGATTCATTAGTTAATAATAATTAAAATTTTGAGGGCACAATTTATTTCATGGGGAGAACATAATTACTTGATATTTTACTATCTATTTTCATTAAAACAAATATTATCCTAAAATATATGAATCACTAAACTAAAATCAGAAGAAACATGATAGATGAAAATTATTAATGATAAATTATAATAATATTAAAACTAATAAAAAATAAAACAATAGTAATCAATTAAAAAACCTACATTTAGAGTATAAATAACTAATATTATTAAAAATGATTATTCATTACCAAATAAATGTTTAATGTGATAACAAATTAAATCAGCCAATTTTAAATTATTATTATTATTATAATATAAAATATATTTTTAAAAAAAATTATATTGATAAGAAATAATACTAATAACCCTTTTTTTTGACAAATGTTTCTTTAATAAATGAATACTTTAATTATATTTTAAACATTCATTTAAAAGATTATTTTATAAATTCCTGATTTTTAATTTTTTGAAAATTATTTTCATTTCTATTCCATAATTTCAAAATTTAATTAGTACGAATTTTTGGAATTTTTCAGAAATAATTTATTTTTAAGGAAAAATAAAAAATATAGTTTTTACAACAACTATAATGTTTATGACTCTATTGAGGTGTAAGTACAAAATAAAAATCTATAAAATATTCTTTCATTATCAAATATTTATTTAAGTAGTAGAAATATTCATTTTTATGTACAATTTGTAATTTAGTGAACATATTTTTATCATTTTATGAAATTAAGTAATGATTTTCTATAAATAATTGTATTTCATATTTTCTTTTAATTAAATATTATTTATTAGAATTCTATTATGTATTTCATTGAAATATACATAAATTTAATTTATTTTATAATAAACCACTTTATATAATGGAAATAAAATAATTTTATAATTCTATCTTACACATTATTTTAAATATTTAAATACACTTCTTCTAAAAATAGGTTTTTGCACATTACACAATCTATAGTTAAAATTGAATTTTGTTATAAAAAACATTTATCTAAAAAAATGGATTTTATATATATTAAAAAAATATCCATATTATTTTTTAATTTTTTTTTATTATCACTAATAAAAATTTATATATAGAAGTGAAAACTAGTTACTGTGGAAAATCCAAAATGGTAAAATGGGTTATCACACGGTGTAAAAGGAATAAAATGTTGAAAATATATTTCAAATGGAGTAATTAATATGTTTCTTGACCAAAACATATCTCTAATCTATTATTTTCTATTTTTAAGTCTTCTTGACAAGTGAAAATTGTGCTCTATTTATAATAAAAATATATATTTATAAAAAATATCATTATTACCATTTATGGAAGAGAGCTATCATTTCCCATATAACAGCACTCCATAATTATTATTTTCTCTTGAAAATATACCATATTTTCTTCTCCAGAATTCCTACATGACTTCCCATTAGGATTAAGGATTGAAGGTTTTAGCTAAATTCCTCCCTTTATAAAGAATTCATCTAGGGAAGATAAAATTTCTCAATGTATGTATTAACATTTATTTAATATTTTTTCAACATTATAAATACATTGAAAATATATTTTTTCCAATATTATATTACGAATTCTATATATATAGTATACTTAATTTTTTTATATTTTTTGAATAATCATTAAAACTTTATATATTTTTTCAGTAATAAAAAAATTATTCATGTGTTTGTGTAGACTACCACTTCCATGAAGTAATATATCAAATTTTTTAACTAATTTAATTATTATTTATTAAATTATATTAAAATATGATTCACCACAATAAAACTAGATAAATTATATAATTATTCTTATATATTACTGATTACATTCTAAAATAAACTACTTTCATAACCATACTCATACATTCATTGCGGTATGTTCACATTTGATTTGTTTTTAGTAACTGATTGATAAATAAATTTTTATTAAGGTGAACATGGTAGAAATAGGGTAGATGGAGTATGGATAATAATTTTAACACTAATAGAGTCATTAACCATAATTATTTTACAATCCTGGGGTAGAGATCCTAATGAACAAAAGATTAAGAACTACCTTTACGTGAATTATTTTATAATATTTTTATCGTGAATAATTAATAAATATTATTCAATGATACTTCCATGTAATAATAATGTATTTATGTTTTTTTAGTCAAGTAAATGTGTTATTAATATTTAATATATTTATTAACCTTTCAACTTCGAACATTAAGTAGATCAAAACTAGTTCTTCATGATTTCCATTTTCAATACTAATACTTAGACATTAATGATGAAATTGATATTACATGGTCTTATAAGTGGTATAACCAACCCAAATATGAATACATTAGTAGTACTGAATGAGTAGGAACATTTTATTAAATAGAAATAATATCACTTTAACATAAGACTAATGTTTTCAAAAAGAATTAATTTTTTTATCATATTTAATAAATAGTTGGATGATGTATATAAAGAATAATGAATATAGAGTGTGAAACACTTACATTGAAGGCTTGAATCTTCCTTTAATGAGACTATTCTAAATAAATGTGTTTGTACTCTTCATTATGACCAAGGGTTAACAAATATAAGAGAATCATATTAACAATAGAGTTTAGGTAGGTATTCAAGAGGAAACCATTATATTGTTGTTCTTTGAGGATGGTAGAAAAGATATCCATTTATTGGTGAGCTTGACTTTCATTTTCTAAGTACTCATTACTTAATAGATATGTATTGCAATTTCTAATGGAAATTGGATTCTATGTGGAATGAAATTGAGATAGAATAATGGGAGGTCAATCAGTCCCCCATAAATCATTTACATGTAATAATATATGATATTTTAGATATTTACTACATAGTTAACCCCTTTTATCACATTTTACCTTGATTGTGGTAGCTATATTTTAACATAATAATTCATTTTTATTAATAAAATTATAACTGAGATTATAACCTAATTTTTAGTTACTTATTCCAAGAATAAAATTCATTTATTGGATTTAATTTCTAAAATACATAAAAAATAATTTTTTATAAAAAACCAATAAAACATAAAAAATTAACAAATTTTTTTGTTGTATTTAAAAATATTACCAATAAATTTCATCATAATACTTATTTATTTGTGATCAATTTAATTATGTTCAAAAAAATTTAATATATAAAAAATAATCTATTAAAAATATAACTTTTTATCATTAAATGGTTTTATTCCAAAGTAATTAAAATTGATTTTTTTATAAAAACCCTTAATATAATTTTATCCATACATTTGTATTAATAAAATTGACATTTAATTAATTTTTTTAGAAAATAAAATTTTATAAAAATGATAGATTTATAAAAATAAATATATTAATATATATTTTATTATTAATTAAACTACTAATTACATACTTATATCAATATAACATCTACATAAAAAACACTCAAGACCACATAAAACCCCTTTTAATAATATAAGAAATGATAGAAGTTGTAGGTTGTGATTTAGATATCATGGATCCCATAGTGATTTCCATAATCATGTACTTCCATTGAAATTTATTTTTCTCATGTCACACTTAATGATGTTTAAATTAGTTTTAGTCTCGTGAAAACCCTAGTGATATTACCTCCTTTCGAATCTCAAAAAAATGAGCCTTATAAGGATTAATCCTATAAATTTTTTCTATTCATTCTATATTATTCATAGAATTTACTATACAGTTATATATATATTCGCCTACCAAATCAAAAACTAAGTTATAATAGTCACATTTTGATTAAATATTATAAATAATTTATTAGATGAATTATTCCTACATATAATGATGGTATCAAAAACCATATGTGAAAAAAAATCCTTAAAATTGGACAGACATATATTCCTAATGAACATGTTATCCCAACAGTCATATGTTCAATGACCATATATATAATAGCCAGATACATTTACATATATTTTCTCACCATCATTTCTTAGATAATTTATCATGTTATTTAATTTCATTTCCAACATGTTTAGCATATTTTTATGCATTGTAGTTCTTCCACCTCTGAGGTAGAACGTTTATAGGTAGTGGAGAAATGGTTTAATGAGGATCATCACCTGTCTATTTTTCTAAAGAGACAAGTTCTCGTTGAATTTTCCATTCCTTTGTTCCGACCCGTTTAGCATCAGTGTCCTTTAAAGAAGGTTGAATTGACCCTCCTGGAATTGTTGGTCTCAGCGGGTGATTGCAAGGGGGTCGAGCACTCATGCAATCCATCCATCTCGGATGTGAAATCCTCATATGGTGTCCAATGGGTTTATTTTTGGAGTGAAGAACACCAGATGGCCCTGGTATACATGATTCATAGACCATCTTTCCAAAGAAAGGTGATCGTTGGCTGACGATTTGGCCAACGACACTTAAGGTCTCCATTGGTCGATAGGGTGGGAGGTCAGGCTCACCACACCCTTATGTGGGGGGATTTTTTCCTTTTCTAGTAATCTTATATATATATTAAATTCTTGTTAATATGTTCAAGAATTATTTTTTTATTCCTGAAGAGTGTGTCCATGAGTTACCCATGTTTTTCCAGATCATCCTAAATATGCATATATTCAATTATATGGAAGTGATAAAAACATGAGCCATATTATATGGTGATATAAAGTTTATCATAATTTAGGGGGATTAATTGTGACTTGATATTGGGATCATCCCCACAAGGTGGGATTCCTATGAATTATCAGGAGAGAAATTAGAACCCAAATAGTTCGGATTGTGTAGAGCATACGTGTAGAAGTTTCCCATTTGGTAAACATTATTGGATAGAACCTTTTGGAAGGGAACCCTATTCATCATGGGCCTTCATTTGTCATCCTACGTAACCTGATTTGGTCTGGAATCAGAGTTCTTGTAGTTCAAAATGTGTGGGGCATACGCGTGGAAGCTTCCCATTTTAGGGAATATGATTGGGTGGTCCCTTTTTAGATGAGCACACTTTTGAGATCATGATTATTAGTAGTCATATTACACATCCTCATTTGGTCAGTAATAAGATTACTCATAGTTTAGAATGTGTGGGGATTATTCATGGAAGCTCCCCATTTGAGGGGACATGATTCGGTGGCCTCTTTACGGATGGGCAGTGTTTAGAGCTTGGGCCTTTTGGTTGGCATCCAATATATCCCGATTTGGTCAAGAATAAAATTTCTTGTTGTTCATAACATGTGGATGTTGTAATCCTTACAAACATTTGAGCCCATGTGAGTCATGTTCAGTGTGAGAAACAAGAGGATGTGAAAGATTCAATAATTCACATGCATCTTCCCCTATAGGTGGGTCATGGAGTTTCCGCTATGGAAGAGGCAGGGGAAACCATGGTTGAGGTCATGGAGCTATGAACCTTTCAATGTAAAATTAAATTGATGTTCATGTAGACCTATCTCTGAATATTTGTGACTTACCTTAGTGGGAGGGCCCCAGACCACATTCTAGGAAGATGTGGTGTTTTTTTCTTCGTCAAAGGGTGGAGTGAACATAACCCCCTCATCTATTCATTATTCCCCATTGAATGGAAAATAATGTAATCACCCTTAATCCCTATAATAGGGAGGTTTGCGTTGGAATCCCAATGATGGACTCTGGGTTAACGTGAAAATGTAGCCTCACATGAATTCCCAAAGCATGAACCTTTGTGTATAGGGACTTCGTGACTCCACTTACTGTGGGTCTGTAGACTCAATCGGGAGTGTTGATGCAACCGATGGTATTATCATACGAGTATGGTAGCTTTGGAAGAGGCTTTGACCTAATGCTGGAGGACTGGTCAGTTGAAGGATCATGGAGGACTGGACGGTAATGAAGGGGTGAGGTTGTAACCAGATGGATCAATACCAGAAAACACACCATTCTGCATACTGGTTTCTCATGTGAGATTGATAAGGATCTGCATACCACTGTGGTATGTGGGAAGAAGGTCTATTTTCATACCAATGTGGTATTCGGGCATGGTTATAGTACACCATGTACCAAAGTAGTACGCTGCTCACCCTGCCACTTTAGGTTATATCATTATACCAATTTGGTATGTGGCAACAGTTTGAGTCTATGTAGTGGTATGCTACATGGAGAACCATAAAAAGAGAGGGTATAAGGGATCATCATTTGTGGGGAGTTAATCCACGAGAATTATTTGGTTCGTGGTTCAGTAGTTAGGTTCACGGTTCTATTATTATTATTCAATTCCCTCATTTTATGGTTTGTGGCCGGATGTACCTACAGAGGGACTGTTTTGTGGTTCAAACTTCACTGATGCAACAAGATGGAATCCAGTGTGAAACCTCTTAGACTCCCTCATGCTTTCATCGTCCATCCTTCTCTCTATCTGACACCCTCTATTTGTCTTTTGTACTTCTGTTGTGCTCATTCTATAGAGCATTAGAGGAATAATATCTATTGGGAACGTGACACCATTTGCAGAGGCCCATTCAAGAGATATCATGACCCGTGGAAGACTTGGTCAACCATGGTTTGCAGAGGATTTGGTTCATGAAAATGGTTTACTGATCCCTGCGCGTTCGCTTCATCCATAAACTGATGGGTTCACAGTATGGTATGCAGACTGACGTCACGCACACAACTCCTTCAACAACATGGTTTTCGATCGGAATTGTTCACTGTCCATCACCATGTGGCCTAGTAGTTCACTGATCATTCCATGTACCTAATGGTTCGCAATCTGGCTGGTCAGTGTACCTTTCCAAGTTATGCTATGAAGGCCACTTAAAATACCTTAAAAACATTAATTTCATCACGTTTCTTCTTAATATTGCAAATTAGTTTGATTCCTTTCACCTAGATAGACTTGTATAAGTTCTTTATTCCTTATTCAAAGAGTTTGTGAAAGAAGTTTCTCCTCTTGGTGGAATTTTAAGGACCCTACAAATGCCCCCATCATATTGGTTTCCATTTGGAATGAAAAGGGGGATATTCCAATATAGAAGCATTTTTGAACTGAAATGGTAGGTTGTAGAATAGATGGACCCTATAGGATAGGACCACACCTATATATAGGGCCCCATGTCATTTGACTTTTTTCCATTTCATGTGATAAAAATTTCTCTCAATCATTCTATCATCATCTACTTTTTCATACTGTTCTCCTTGAAAAAATATTTATAGCGAACTTCTTTGTATGTTCTAAGAACCAATTTCCTCTCCATTTCTATGTTCATGCACCACATTTTGGAATCTGAAAATAGGAATATGGAATTTTAAGACATAAAATCAAGATTTTGCGTAGGATACTGCTATGTGATTGGCTTGTCCGCATAACGCAATTGGATCAGTGAACCAGACATTTCAGAATATTAAAAATCCAAAGATAAACATTAATCCATAACTTCCTAATACAAATTTAATCAAGGCCTAGGATCACGAGATATATTTTTTAATCCTTTCTGTTCATCCTACAATGATCTGTAGGACAATTTTGGGTGGATGTGTCACGTACCAAGGATGTACGCAATAGATTGTGAATGCACACTATAACTGTTGGCGGGTTTAACTCCACATATCATTCAATATGCGGGATTTGGATACCACGTATAGTTTTTAGAATCCATACATGGAGATTTGTGTAGACATGTTTTGAGACCTTTAACTACTCTTCTATAGACATTATTGGATAATTTTTTTTATCAAACTGGCTTTTCATCAAATTTTAGATCTTATTATGTAGGCTACAACGGCTAATTCACATGATCCTGCAAAATCAATGAAGATAAGGGAAATCATTGTGAGGAATAGCGATGATCATCTTTGAGCCCATATCATTCCTCGGGACAGCTTCTTGATGATCTTCTTGACATCAGAGCTCTTAGCTTACAAATTATCGGTACAGTTTCCACTTTACGACATTGGTATTCCTGATGAAGTGCCTTTGTCATTGCCTGACCTTGACATCCATATTTTCCTCTTAGAGGCACTATAATTTCCTGATCGTACAAACATTTCTCCACATCTAAAAGTCATCACTGCTCTTATTTAGGAGAACATCTTTATAATACGAGGTTCGGCATGGACTCAGAGCAACTAGGTGTTTTGTGATGGTGTTCTAAGAGTAGACACCCAAGAATACCCATCCATTATCACCATCCCATGAGAAACTCCTAGCAGAAGGTGGAGAACTAAGTGGGATTTTTGGTTCAATGAATGTTTCACTGATGAGTGTCCCTTTGAATTCTAGGTTCATGAGACCTGTCTGGAGTCCCCCAACTAGGTGGAGGCTGTGGGCTTACCCCAGGAAGCCTGGGTTTCTCAGTTTTCAATCTTCTCTCAGGGAGAAATCCTTCCATAATTATTGAGCTGATGATGTTCGAGCCCTAACACCTTATATTTACTACATTGGGAGGTGGGAATCAGTCTATGAGATATCTACCAACTTGGAGGTCTCCCCATCCTTGGAGAAATGTATGAGGAGTTTCTCCCAGAATCCTCCACATTGAATGACACTGATCATGTGTATCCTTTGATAGGGAGTTTACTAGTCATGGAAGCAAAATAATTAGATCATTCCATCGAGGATTGTTCCCTCATCGCGTTTGAAGTTTTTATATGTATATTCATGCAGACGAATGGACCCAAGATGAGGGCTCACCACAGTCGAACCCATCCCACTATCCATTTAGGCTAAACCCTAGGGTCAGATTGTTCTACCCTCGAAGCAGGGTGATTTACCACATATGGATATGATCTTCGACCAAACATTTCACCCACGCTTAGGCTAGTAGTTTTCTTTATCCATGTTTCCATTTGGATGGATCTTCACTTCTCGTGATGTATACATAGGGTTTCAGGCATTTACCTTAATGATGGAAGCAATGCTGGTAGAGGGTCGATCGCATAATTTGGCCCCTCCTACCATTTCATTGCATTATTAATTTTTGGGACACATACATGATGGGAGGCATCTGCATCATCCTTACGAACTGTTCCAATTCTTATATGTGTGGATGGAAGAACACGTCCCCTGTTATGAATACCAGAATTCCACAAGGGTTCCCCCATTCTGACTTTTATCCTACTCTATTCAGCATCTCTACTGTAAAGACCCGAAAGTTTCAAGGAATTGTTTTTAAATACTTTGGAGTTTTACTAGTCTATGGCTTCTGAAGACACTTGATTCTAAGTCCCGGTGTGCCCAGATTCAATTTTTGAATTTTATCTCTGGTACATTCAGTGAACGAACGAGTGGGTTTTTCTAACTGGTGAACCAGTGCTTGTAATTAAAATCCTAGGGCACCGATGAACTCACTATGCTGGTAATTGATTAAGGGGACACTTACCGTAGTTGCGTTCGCAAAGGAGGAGAAGAAAATTTTGGTGGTCGATTCAAGAAATAAATAAAAAATGACGAAACAATAGTTATTTTGTAATGTGGTTTTTCCATCCCATGGGTAGTTAAGGGTGGGGCCCACAGACAGATTACTACCCAAGTGTGGGTTTTAGAGAGGTGGGGGCCACACAACCCCCGCCATTTAATTCCCACTAATCACGTTAGTAAACCACCCATTAATTGGAGAACCCCCCCATTTAACTGCCAACACGTTTAATAATGGGGAACCTTCTCTCTCCCTTCTTAAATTAATTGTCATAACGTTATTAAATGTGGTGAATAAATTCAGGGAGTTTCATTGTGTGTGAAATTAAATAATAGAAGTTACCTTTTTTTAATTTTCAGAAAGATATTTGTTGTGAAAGAGAGATTGGGGGAGAGCTCTTGATATTTGGAAGAACTCCGGTCTCTGACAATGTATGACGAATAACTCCAGCCTCCGACGAAGAACGATGAAGAACGCCGGTTCCTCGAAGATCGACGAAGCGCCACCCTTCTCTTCTCCGCGACAAGAGAGGAGACGTCACTTACTCCTCGACGCACTCCAACGATGCCTATGATCATCTTTCCCACGTCGCCGACACCGAACATCAACTGTTGAGTTAGGGGTTTTTGTAAAAATTTCATTATATGAGTTTATACCCTCGGCATGGCATGAAAAATTGTTTGGTGTTGTTTAGAATCACTAATGCGGTGGGCGCGGACTGACAAACAAGTACAAACCCACCGCTACATTGTTCTTGATGTTCGGAATAATTGGAGATGATGAAGCAGGACCAAATTGGTGATTGGAGGCCGTCGTAGTAAAGTACGGGTCCCGAGATGACCGCAGGTGTAGACAGAAGCAGAATCGGACCACCAGAATGACTCCAGTGGCCCGCGGAAATCATCGGCGCCGACTGGCACTGGCCGGCTGCCTGGAGGCACTGGTGCACCTCCGGTAGGGGCCTGTCGTGGCTGAATCTGCGGCTATGAGTAGTGGATCCCGCGGTCATGTAGGATCCATGCGAGATGCGGCGCCATCTTCCGTGTCCGTAGAGCACGAAGAGGGGGCTGCATTCCCCCCTGCTCGGCTCGCTGGCCGAGCCAGCGCACCCCCCGGCTGGGCCAGTGCGGGTCGCGCAGACCAGTCCGGGCCATGCCTAGCTGGGCCGTGCTGTACACGGTTGGGCCAGACCCTGACCCGGGGCTGGTCGACCCGGTTCAGGGTGACCAAAGGGGGGGTTGGGCCAGGTCAGGACGGGCCCAGACCCCCCACTTCAGACCATTTTCGTTCACTTTCCCATAACATGAGCTATAAACCTCCGATCAATGCACCGTTTGTTGCGTAGGAATCCTTGGATCAGGAATCTCGTTTTGGTATATTACACATGAGGGTTGTGACATGTTTTGGTACGTCCGGGTTGGTTCGAACTTGAAACCAACCGGGCCCTTGGAGCGGAAACATTTATAACATAAGGACTGGATGTTCGTTTGACATGACGTCAACTGTGTTGAATTCATATTTTTGAGACGGTCCTTTTGGATTACTTTTCTTGAGTTATGGATGTATCTAGAGTTTGGTTGGGTTGTTTTTAGCTTAAAAATCAATCAGGCCGCTGGGACAGAAAAGCCAATAACTCTCAGACCGTGCGTCCGATTGACGCACCGTCTATCGCGTTGAGTTCCTTTTGATGAGACGGAACTTGGGGATAAATTAAATCTGTATTTTGTGATAGTTGATATATCAAATCTTTTTATCTATGATAGGACCCTCCTAGAATGGAGCATGATGTGTGCAGGAACCCTAGAGCTGGCTGTGACTGCATCGACTACTGTACTGGAATCCTACGTGGGTTAGACAGCGACGACAAATGTACTAGAATCCTCCCTAGGTTCGATGGTGATGACTACTGTTCATGTATCCTATGTGGGTCCGGCAGTATTGACCTCTGTACTTGTATCCTGTGTGGGTCCGACAAAGTAGCTGGTCTTGTATACTGTGTGGGTACGACAGCTTAGCTGGACTTGTATCCTATGTGGGTTGACAGCCTAGATGAATCAGTGGCTACATCTAATAATATCTATCGTTATATAAAAGATGTATACCTCTGTGAGAAGAGTCTTGACTTCAATCATTATCATTGATGTGATTGACTTGCTTTCATATGTGGATTGGGTTGTGTTTTTCCTGTGTGGACTGAGTTGTGCTATCCTTTGTGGATTGGGTTGTGCCTTCCATTGTGGACTGGATGGTGCCTGGGCTCAAGAGTTGGAGACGAACTGTAACTGATGACTGAGGTATATGTATGGGCATATACCTATGTAGTGTTGTTGATACATCGTGATTGTATAATTCCTTTGTGGTTTATCATTCGTGGATTCTGAGAGACCTTCGGGGGGTCTCGGGGTCCCTACTGAGTATCGTATACTCACCCCTGCACGGGAAATTCCCACACTACGTTGTGTTGGATGTAGACGATGGACAACACTGATCGAGGTCGAGGCTTGTATATCAGGACTGTACCCAGAGGTGGGCCACTTGGAGGGGCATACATGGAGTGGGCGACCAGACCCGAGGAGCCGAGGAGACTATCTGTACCCACCCTTCAGGTGGGATTTCTGGAGGATGACTCGGTGTTTCTATTTTAATTACTGTTGTTGTACATTACTTCCAGTTGTACTGTACTTTTAGTTGGGTTTGTATACTGTCCAATTTATATTCACCACATACCCTGTACCCAGTTTTACTTAGAGTTTACTTCACTTGCGTACTATGTTGTGTATGTTTACTTTATAAAGGCAATGCATTCCCTTTTTCGAGGATTTACTCTTTTTGTGCTAGTCTCCAGCCCCTGGCCTATGGATGATGGGCTTGGGGTAGTCACGACAAGGGCCCCGAGGATGGGTCAGGACATCTACGGTTCGTTCATGGACTATATGTGTTACCAATGTGGCTAGGCTGTTGAACGACACCTCTCATTTCTCGTTCTCACTGCATTCTACCCCTCATGCATCATTGATAGGTGTAAGGGGTGGTTACATTAAGGAATGTCCATACCTCATCAATATTCAATATGGGATGCTCACTTCTCTTTTAGACCGAGTAGTTATTTTGGAGCCATACCTCCCTTACTGGTTTTCTAGTAAATTTGGATTCCTTTAACAGATTGTGCTACTTCTGGTTGTTCGTTTAAGGGGAGAATCTTATCTCATGGTTCTCCCCCAATAGTGTCATAAGATGATTAATGATGGTTCTTCTAGGGAGATTATCATTCCAAACAAGATGGGACTCAGCTTTCTATCATAGGAGTATCCCTACTATGAGAGGATTGATAGCCCGGCTGGATGCTAAAAGAACCAGTTCGGCAGGTGAAAAAATCCTTGACCATTGCCTACCCTATCTGTGCCCTAATGACAACGCCACACATTACGTCTACTGAAAAAAGTGAAATAGATATGCCTTATACTTTTGTCCCTACAAAAACCAAGATGGATACACCTCCTACTCCAGCTCTTCTGGTAAGAAGGTGTATATTCCATCACCAAAAGTGTCTGGGAGGGGTTTCATCTGTACAACCGATTTCAGTGGGAAGTGATTCTGACTACCCTTTTCTAAATGATATTTCCCATGATCTTAATGATATTGGAACTAGATAAGTATCAGGGATCATCCTAGAGACCGCGGTTAGTTTTCTGTATCCAGCTCCAGTGGCTGGGCCATCTGAGGGAAAAGAGAGTCTCCCATCTTGGGTGAACTGCCTATGGTCCTTCCCTATTCATATGGTGGTGCTTCCTACTTACAAACATGTGGAATTAGGGTATGATTGAAGTGTTGGTGCTATGGAAAGGCACCAGATAGTGTGAAAAGTGGCGTGACACATGTTATGTGTTCTTTCCATATAGATAACCATGTCCAATTTTACAAACAAGGGTGAAAACTTTCAGTGGTTATTTACATAGTTGGATTCTTGTGGCTTTGATTATCAGCACCTTCACCTTCTTATTTACCAAATTGCCATTACTGAAGAATCCATTTCCTCTTGCAAGGACAAGCTGGCCAAGATCAATTATTCTCATCTCCTTGTGGTGACCTATTGAGATATTTTGGATTAATTTTATCATCTAATGGTTGATGAGGTGAAGGCCCCTAATTTGGTTGAAAACTAAGAGGAAGAGTTGTAGGAGTGAGAAGCTCACGCAGTAAGGTTGAGGGAACAACTCGCCTCCTTGTGTGATTACTATGAATCCATCCATAAGAAATGGTGGGCCCATGACATTGTCTTGGAGCATGAGCATCTGACAGTCAAGGCTGAAACAGAGGAAATAATTTCATTGGAACAAACTATCGACAGCCCGTATCAATCACTCACCATCCTTTTGGAATAGGCGAATCTCGCCCTATTATAGTTCTGTTCCAAATTACGATATGTATTCTCTCTCTTTTTTAATACTCTAGATAGAATCTGAATTAGGGATGTTTCGCAATTTATACTAGCCATAATGGAACATATTGGGATTTTAAACATCTTTTCTTCATCTCTTCCTTTCAACATAATTTCAATCATGTATTAATTGTAAACAATGACATGAAATTAGTAATCTGAAATTATTGAATTGAGATATGTTTTTTCCCTGAGGTGTAGGAATTAGTGAGAGTAGTTCAATTATTTCTAGGTTTTCATGAAAAACACTAGGAACTCTTGAGTCTTTTTTTTTATTGTCTCCCTAATTTTTTCCTAATCCTACTTGGTACAGGATTATAGGGAATAACATGGATTTTTCATAGGCCTCTCTTTGCGTTTTTTTGACCAAATAAGCTCTATACCTTTTCTGATGGCTAATTGTTTCAACTTTTTATCGAACTGATACTTGAATTTATTCTCTATAGTTCCCTTTGCAGGTTTTCCCTCTGGAAAGTATGGTTTTTTTTCGTTCTATGGAAGTCCATTTAAATTCAAATCAACTTTCTACCGATTTGTTTTGTTGAACATATTTTACTAGACATAACGGGGTAGGGCCCTGGCTTGGTTCCCTTAGACTATAATGTTCTAATATCCATCAGTAATAGATTTGGGAATTTTCATGACCCTTAACTTGTAGATTATGTACCTAAATGGGGATCATGATCCATTTTTTAGGAATACAAAGGTAGGAAATGACTCTCCAAGGGATGATTTGTCCTTTGATTAATTTCCATTTTTGTGGGCGACATATGAAGAGACACCAGGGCATAATGTGCATAGTCAATAAAAGGTGTGCACAAAACAACAGCCTTTAATTTAAAATGTCCTAGTGCGATTTTCAACATTTTGGATATATTTTAATGTTGGGAGAAAAAATCGGTGGCTGGCCTGGGTAGTGTTGTCTGAGAATATTCGGAACATTCATATCATCTTTGTGTTGGAAAATATTCCCACACATTTCATTCTTGCATAAGGGAGAGCTGTTGAATGTTCATTTTCGTTAAGATTCCATTTTTTTATGTTAGGGGAACATGGAAAGAAGGAGGTATAATAGCCTCCATCTAGGATTTTTCAAAATCCAGGGGTGTGACAAGACATGAGTGTCATTTGAGCATCTAGAATCTTTAAAGGACTCTCTTGGGGATGAATTTCACTTTGATTGACATCCATTTTATAAGAAATATATGCAAAGACAATGAGGCATGGTATTTATACTCAAGAAAATGGGTCCATAGGACACTGACCTTCTGTCTCAGATGTTCGTTGAGGATTTTAGAGATTGATAACTTTTTGAATATAGTATGTGACCTTTGACTAGAGGTTCTCATAAACAAAAAAGGTGGATTTTTAACTAAACTTCTTTGGGGATACTCAAAAATGAGAAGGGGAACTCTTATTTTTTATGTGGATCAGCTACGCGCATATGGACAGGATATCTTTAGAATTCTGAAAAGGGACCAGAGATGAATCAGGCACATATGTTTCGATATATCCAAGATGTGTGTTAGGATGAAAATGTAAAATATGAATTTGAGGTCCCTTGAATCGAGAGGTATGGAACGAGGCTTGGAAGACATTGGGCGTACTGAGATGGGAGAGGACTCTCCGGGTGACGAACGTGCCATTGATTGATGGAAATTTTTGTGGCCAATATACGCAGGGCCTCTAATACAAGTTTTTCATTGTCAAACAATGGTTTCCACAAAACACTAGCCTTCCAACATTGATAGACTTTGAGGGATATTTAGATTCAAGATCACTCAAAACACAGAGTTTTAAGTATATAATGAGTGTATCTTGACATATAAGGGAAATTTGATCCAGGAGTTACTCATGGAAATATGTATCCCTTATATAGACCTGACCTGTACATAGGTTGAAGCATTCGTTTCATCTTCGGGACACAAATTATTTAACATCACATTTTCAGGGCATACAACTCCTCCTAGGGTAGGTAATCATGACATGCCTTTTTGGGTGGTGCTTCTATGATTATTTCTTGCACTGTTTTGGCACAATGCCACTATGGATCTCTCGCTAAAATATCTAATATTATGTAAGCTATGCTTGGTGTTAGAAAAAAGGGGTCGTGAGGATTCTGTGTCATTTCTTAAGGATAGAAAAATCAACATTAGAAGGAACTTTTGGTCTTAAGCCATTGTAATAAAGTTTACAATCATACAACAAGGACAATTTTGGCCTTTTAGCTTATCGTCACGCATTGAGGAAATGTTTCTATTCAGTCTATAATCATAAAATTAAGACATTTATTATTTCAAAAATATCTTCAATAGTTTTAGGTTAATTTCAATCAAGATGTTACGACAATCCTTAAATATGAGTGATGATAGAATGTGTAAACCTTAGTCCAGGGGGAAACAAGAATCAAGAGGGATGACATGGGGCTTGAAAACTTATTGGTGTACTGAGATAGGAAATGACTCTCCTGGGGATGAATTTTCCTTTGACGGGCAGCCATTTTTTTGGGAAACATATGCATAGAAACCAGGGTATTAGGTGAATATTCAATCAAAGGTGTCTCCATGGAATTGGCCTTCTATCTCAGATGGCTTTGAATGCTTATGAGGATCTATGTTTTCCTGAGGTATATAGTGTGAGAAATATGAATGACATGTTTGGGAATGTGAGAATACATAGACCATGATTAACTGTAAACTACTTGGAGCTTCTACATAGGTCTAACCAAAATGAATATCAGAAGCAGGATATTTTGACTTTTCATGATTGAGAGGCATGTGCAGAATCTAATAATTCTAGGGACTGGGCCCCACATAACTCTAGAGGAATTAAACAGTTTATTTTCATGTGATAGGACCTTTTATTGAATCCTCGTACATGTATGACCTACGTTTAGGAGGAAGGGGATTTTTTGCTGGTGGATAAGCCAGGTTCCTGAATCCAAACATCACTAAATATCTTGGGACGGAAGGAATAAAGCCACACATGGTTCTAAATGTTCCCTAAAAATGTCTTCTTGATCTACTAGAGACACTTGAGTGAAGTTTTTTGATGATGATGGGTAGTTCAGAATTAAATATTGAGGCATAAATACATATCCTATTAGGGAATAAATCAAGCCATGTGTAGTACTGAAAGTTCCCTGTACCTATTTGGCTCATTCCAAGTGTGGGGACATGTGAGGCCATTTTCGTTTCACATGATATGAGTGTCAGGCCTACCCTATTCCACTATGATTTATTTCTGTAAGAGAGTCCTACCAATGGTCCTAAGCTCATGCGAGTTATACTCAATTTGAGAACAAAAGAGTAGTCCCTAAGTCTCTTCATATGTGCTGGGAGATAGAGAATATGATGTCAGAATTTTTGTTTTCATTCCTTGTGGCGCTGGGCCAAGATCGACGATCGAGGTGTCGCTACATATCATGCAAGGGCAGGATTCAAGGCATACATAGTTCATGTACGTACCCTATACCGATTTGGATCAGTCCAAAGGGTATAGGTATTTTCATTATATATATCATAATGGTCAGGTCCATCATGTTACCCCATAGTTGACATTCATAATAGAATCTCTATAACTAATCCTAAGCTCATATGAGTTATACTTGATGTGAGAAATAAGGAGTGAAAAGGTTTTGACATAAGAAAATGGGTAGATAGGGGCTATGATTGAGTCATTTTTATGGGGAAAAGTCCATGATCAAAGATTGAGGCATCGCTATGTATCATGTCCGGGAAAGAATCAATCCGCACATAGTTCAATAATAGGTCATGTAGTTTTTTTGTCATGTAAGTAAGAATTTTTGTATCTTGTAGTTTAACATCTTATGGAGAGGACGTGAGTCATTGTTTATTATCATGTTTCAGGGATGATTTACTATCATTTTAATGTCATGTGGAAAGGACGATGACACATAGTTTAAGGTCTTATATTTCAGACCATGGATTGGAGGTGATACAACAGATAGTTTAGGGTAATTGAGTTCAGACCTTGGTATGGAGGCATATGTTTTTATAGTGGTGTTACATGGACTAATACCATGAATTTTCACGTCATTTGGTCAGGATAATGACTCACAGTTTAAGGTTTTATATTTCGACCATGGTATTGGAATCATTTCTTTCTCATATTTTAGGGTCATGGAGCGTGGACGTCAACATTGGGGTTTATTTTTTTACTCATTTATTTACTCATAGTTTAGGGTCATAGAGCTTGGACTAGTTATCTTCATTCATGGTTCAATGTCATGTTGTAGGGACTAATACTATTCAGTTTTATGTAATGCGGTCAGGACAATAACTCAAAGATTAGGTTCATAGAGTTTGGACCATGGTTTTGGGGCTGTTATGCAAAGTATTTTCTTCAGTAACATCGCATTTGTGGGAGCCGTGATGAGTTTTATATCCATTAATATTAGGATGTATGATCCTTGAAATAGACCTAATGTATTACATATGGTCCTTCCCACTTTGGTCCCATATTTGGGGGCTTCTTCTTGAGTATCATTGGGGTTCTATAGACCAGCACAATTTCTCCTTTGTGGAATGATCAAATGAGAACCTTTTTGTTGAAGGATCATGCAATCCGGTTTTGGTAGATTTTCAAATGGTGCAGTGTGTGCATCCTTTTTCATCTATATGGTCTAATTCATCATACCTCACCAGGATTTCACATCCATGGTCATTTGATCAAAAATGGCCACACAATGTGATGGAACTTGGATTTTGATTGGTAACATCGCCATTTCCCCATATACTAGTGTGTACGGGGTCACCTAGGTAGTAGTGCGAGTCTTGGTCCAGTAATCCCCCAAAGCGTGAAGAAGCTTATATGGCCATGATTTCTTATACTTATCTACCATCTTTTATGTATGTTAGAAAAAATATTTTTGATAGATTGTATCTAACCATCGGATTTCACGTGGTAATATGATGAATAGTTGGATTTAATCTCATACTCTTGGTATTGCATGTCCAACTCAGCAGTGAAGAAGTTTGTTCTTTTGTCCATCAGGATTGTATACTGGACACTAAATCTAGTGATGATGTTGGCCTTCACAAATTTCATAATATTTTTTCCCCGACATCCATATGGAGTATATAATCCTCCCATTTAGAAACTAATTCAGTCTATTTTAGTATAATCTTAATTTTTATGGATGTAGCAGGAGGATATGGTCCCGCAACATCCATCCCCCAGGTTATGAAAGTCCATGAGTGCTACGCTGCATGATGTATCTCTGGGGTTCGGTGTATGCAATTTCCATGAACTTGGCCGGAATGGCACTTCATAGTGAATATGGAACAATCATGTATCATATTGGTCTGGTATTACCCAAGCCTTTGAATTTGGTGAGACACCTTGGTCACTGACTGGTGCGCTCCCCAAGCTCCAATGTGCACTTCGTTCATGACGATAGCAGTCTCCTCTCCATCAATAAACCTGATAAGGACTCCGTCAAGGCCTTTTTTGTATAGAACGTTTTCGTGGTTTACTCCATTATACAAGGAAAAATTGATATTCTGTCTTCAGACCTGCTTCCTTTCAGCCCTGTCTGGTGGGAGTTTCCCAATATGAAGGTAACTTCCAATGGGTGTCATCCAACCAGTGGTATGACCATAATGCTCAGGAATGTGACTAATTTCATTAATTTCATACATATTTATCTAGATTAATGGAAATATTATCTAACAAAGATAAATTATAATGATTTTATCATCCCGGTCAGGATCCGCAAAGATTGTGGCTACATTTTCTAATGCATCAGCTTGAGCATTCTCTGACTGGGGGACATGAGTCAAAGTTGGTTCTGATGGAATTTTTGCCACTAATACTTGAACATGGTTCATCATAGGAACCAGTAATACTTTCATGATAGCATATTCATCATTGAATTGTTTGATTGCTATCTCCAAATCACCATTTATTTTAAGGTGTTAGTCTTGCACCAAGAGTTCCAATTTCATTCCTTCAATTAGGTCCTAAATCTTCACTTCGTTGTTTTTACACCCTCTCGAAAACAGAACATAGTAAGGAAACACAAAATTTTCATGAGATACAATTACAACTCCCAATCAAACTTTTTTGATATTTGGATCCTCCATCCTTTTCTCTTTCAGGCTTGGTAAATCACAGTCAAAGTACATTTCCCACGTCTAGGGGTCCACCGTGACAGAAAATAATTCTTCACCTGGATGTTCAAAAATTAATGGTGTTGTTTCTTCTGAGGGGAACTTGACTATGAATTCTGATAACTCATGGCCTTTGATGGCCTTCTAGGGCATGTACTATATGTTTACCTATTGTAGGATGACCTCCCTTCGGGATATCCACCCATTTTGCATGGGACATTTGAGGATATATTTGAGAGGGTTGGAGTGGGAGACTATATGGGCCTCATGGTGCTGCAAGTAATGTTGTAGCTTCTAATATGTGTATATTAGGGCTTGGTAGTTCTTTTCAATCTTCTAATAATGAGTTTCGACATCTATCATTGTCTGGATAAGGTAGTATAGGCTATTCTCAGTACCAGTATATTTTTTTCTGCACGAGGAGGGAACTTAAGGAATGTTTTAGGGTAGTTACGTATAAAATTAGTGGTCTACCCTCAACTAGTGGAATGACCACTGGTGGGATTAAGAGGTATCTTTTAAGATTTTCAAACACTTCTTAGAAGTCATTATCCCAATAATATGTAACTTGTTTCTTCATGATCTTGGTGTATGGTAAACATTTACCTTCCAGGATGGCTATAAAGCACCGAATGTAGGTGAGGTGTCCCTCGAGACCACTCAACTAGGTGAAGTTTCGATTTGGGGAAATTCGAAGTATGGATTTAGTCTTCTCCAGGTCGACTTTGTTTCCACGATGGTGTACGACGAAGTTGAGGTATTTTCTTAAATTAATTCTAGAAGATCATTTAAGGGGATTCATCTTTAAACTGTGTTGTCGTAATTTTTTTAAGACAGTTTAATGATCATCTAGGTGGATTGAACAATGTTGTGATTTAACCATCAGGTCTTCATCATAACACTTGATGAATATTCCCTACAGGTGATTGAAGATATGATTGATGGAACACTGATATTTGGAACCGACATTGTTTAGAACAAAGGGAATCACCTTGTAACAAAACACTCTTTGAGGGTCCCAATAAGCAATAACTTATTTATCTCCTTGGTCCATTCATATTTGATTGTTTCTAGAATAGCCATCCAAGAAAGAGAGGGATTCATACCATGTGGTTGCTTCGATCAACAATTATTTGATCGGGATTGAGAAGTCTTCCTTTGGGAAATTTAGAATAAATTCCTTGATGTCAATGCATATTATAACCTATTAATTCTTGTTTTACAAGTACTATGTTTTCCATATATATAGGATATTGGACCACCCAAAATAAGCTATCTTTTATCAATTTGTCAAACTCATCTTTTATTTTGGAAGTATGCATCATGTGGGTCCTTCTGGCTGCCTGATTATAGGACCGAGGATCTTCTGGTAAGCCCAAATGATGGGCGGTAACTTCAGGATTGATGCTTGGGATTTCCATGTAATTCTAGGAAAAACATCTTGATTATTCTTTGTGAAAAAATGTATATTCCTCATACTCCTTGACAGGCATGGACACACTAATTAGAGTGGGTCACATGTCATTTTTGGTGCCCAATATTATCTCCTTAAGTTCACCGATTGGGGTGTAGACACCTTCTTTGAATACAAGATGGGAATCTTTGAAGTATTATTCCTCTCCTTCCACTTATTCATCATCTTCATAATCTTCCTCATCTTCCTATTCTAATGGAGAATGAATTTTTGAGATGAATTCTTCAATATTGTGGGGTAAGTCATCTTTTTCACTACTGTGTGAGGCATAGTATGTTTGATGTCCTGAGGATAGGCCGAGATCATCTTTGATAGGAATTTTCTTGGCATCATTGGATTCATCCCACTCTTCTGGGTCCTTAGACTTGGTGGATATTATAGAGACCATGTAGAAAACTGATTCTGCATATGGTCTTGCATTTATGTATTCAATATGTTTTACGGGTAGTATGTACTCTTCCCCATGGTGCTGGAGGGGTTCAGTTGGAGCTATCTCCAATCCATTCATGGAATTGATCTAATAAACATCATTAGCCGAAAGATGTTTTTCTTCTGACTCATAGAACCCTACATCGATAGAATGTGATTCACAAAATGAAAACGGGGTTTTATCAGCGTGCCACATCCCATTTCCCTCATCAGTGAAACATTTGATGCACTGATAGTGTGATGATGAAATTTCCACATGTTGTTGCAGCCAAGGCCTCCCTAACAAGAAATTGAAGGCCATACTTTTCCGCACCACAAGGAACACAGAATATGCTATGAGATCTCTAAGCCAAGTTTTAATATTTATTTCTCCCAGCATTTTCTCGTCTCTTTTTTCAAATCCCAGCAAAATTGTAGTGCAGGGTGTGAAGCTATATTCATCATATCCCTGTCAAAGAATCGTTCTCATTAGGATGATGTTAAATCTAGAGCTGTTGTTGACGAATATCCTTTGAAAATCAATTACATTTATATTTCTAGAAACATATAAGGGTTTTATGTACACTTTGATGATGTCATATTCATCCTAGTCTATGAAGGAGATGACGGCATGTCAATATTTGAGATTGGTCTCCATTTGGTAGACTATAGCTGCTGCTACATTGGCCTCAAATTCCTGGAAACTTAGCAAGGCTTCGATGAGGGCCTCCCTATGATCTATAAATAACATCAATGCATCTAGGATCAATAACTTTTCTAGTACTGAATCCAACTGATTTATAATGTCCTAACTTTTCTCTAAAGGATAGCACTTCCTGGCTCTGTGTCTCTACTTCAAAAAAAATAGTATTTTGATCTTTTGATATAGATGGTTTTTCCTCTATAACAGGGGTCAAGGGTGTTGTAGTACATTCCACGTTTGGCTAAATTGGTCCGCCTGTATATATTGGGAGGTTTGGTGCTTGTTATTCCCCTAATAGATACTCCAAGATAACTAGGTTTGGGATTATTCTGATGGGGGAGAAAGATAATTCTAGTTCTTGTTCTATCTATTAGAATGTCCCTCTCTGAGTTTCCACAATGTAAACAATTTAACTTATGGTGTGGCCTGAAATTTGACTCTTACTATGATAATGGATTCCTGGAATCCTCCGACCACTGTAGACTTTTCCTATAGCTCTCCAATTGGGCATATGGAATTATGTTTTATGGCCATAGTATTCATTAGATAATGGGTCCATAAAGTGAATGAATTCAATGGGGCCAGAGATCAGTTCTTGATCTGACATTGTTTATGTCTGACTATCTCCTTCTAATGGTGATGTTTGGAGGTGGTGCATGTTGTACCTTTTGGCGGGGCGGGGCCCATTATACTGTTTAGTGGGGCGGTGCCCATGCTACCAAGACTATTGGCATGTTGTCGTAAAGATTAAAGATTAACTTTTTCTTTTGTGTCATCTCATCTTCTTTCTCTTTCTTTATGTCCTTCTATCCTTTAGAGGATCGTGGGGCTTGGGCGGATGGTTGTGCTATGTTAGGGGATTTTTGGGGCATAGTTGGTTATCTCAAATACTCAGGGAGGATGCCAAGGACTTGATTTATGGTCTTTCAGGTCATAAAGTTGTCAAACATTTTCTCCTTATTATAGGAAACAATTATCCACTCCTCTTCCTCTCTTGAGTCAGAGGTGGAGACACATGCTACATGGGCTGGTTGCGGGGACACCTTTACTTTCCCAAAATACATCATCTTTTGTAAAAGTTCCTTGAAAATAAATCATTCATCGTGGGTGTGTCCTAGTATCTGATGATATTAAGAATAATTTGGATATTTGTTGATACCCACTTTATCAACTGTCTTTGTCTCTGGAAGCTGGTGAAAATTCCAATTCGTTGGGGCTATGATATAGTCGCAGACCTGGTCATCTCAAAATGATTAAATGTTATTTCTTCCTTCTTCAAACTGATTTACATTAGTACCCTGTCACTCATCTTGACTAGGTTGGGGTGTTTTTTGGAATACCGGGTGTCCCTCAAGGTTGGGTGGGGGCCTCGTAACTGGAGAAAGTGTCTGGGTGAATTAAGCATGATAGATCCTACTTCATATTTTTCCATTCTTTTACCAGGGTAAGATAAGTCCACTTGGGACACAATATTCGGTCCTTTTCAAGGAGTCTTCTATCTGTTGGACAATTTCAGATAAGTCTTTAAACCCATTGGTGTACTTCTCCAGGATGATCGGCATTCACAATTCATCCAGGAGGTTATTGTCGCACATGGTGAGCATATCATCCTAGGGGAGTGGCTGATTCAAGGAACATGTCAGGCCTTTCCATCGGGAAATTATGTTTGAGACTCTTTCATTCTATAGATACATGTAGTTCATGAGATCACTGACTATTATCTTCGGCGGTGTCAAAATAAACTGGAAGAGAAACTATCAATAGATTCCCTCCTAATATATAATTGAATTATCTTGCATGCTAGTATACCATACTAAATCCGAGACCTATAGGGTTTCTATGAATAACTAGAGTTTTATGGGTTCTTTTTTCTCTATACTTCCCATCATGGGGTCACAGTTTGAGTCCAAGAGCATTAAATGCTATTCCAGGTACCCCAATCAATTGAATACTGGGAATACAGGGTTCCTGAAGATTGTTAGTGGTGGAAAATTACTCACCCACTTGGGATAGGGTTTGTGCTATGGTTGTATCGGAGTGTGCCACCCCTCCATGGATTCTATCTAGGATATTAGTTGATCAATGGTGTTTAATATCCCTTGATTCATATCCTATAATGCTTGATCTTGATCTGGTGTGGCAGGGGTCAGGATTAGATGTGTCGGTGCAACATTAATTTGGGGTGTACACCCATCTGGGGGTGTCATTTGCGAGTTCTTGATTTTATAGCTTCCCTTGATAATTGAATTCCGAAATTGGTGTAATTTGGAATTTGTAATTGACTTTTGTTTAGAATTGGTGATTAATTAACAATTGAATCATGGATCAAACAAAGGGGGTTGACTAAATTGATATTGGTTTTGGAGTTCTATTATGGGTTGATATATTGTAATTTAGATATTGAATTGGTTGTCTTAAGATAATTTATTTGGGGAAAGTAATTATGAAATGAGGGTTGGATATATAAGATAATTAATTGTGACAATTAATAATGTGACACGATGTTTACCAAAGATAATTTATTGTGGGAATTAATTATGTTCAATGATGTTGATTAATGATAATTAATTGTGAGGATTAATTATGTCAAGTTGATATTTCATATGGATAATTAATTGTGGAGAATTAATTATGGGATGAAAATTGTGTGGGTTGATTAATTAATTTATGAATTAATTAATGGTTTATGTGCTTAGTTAATTGTTGAGTTAACTAATGACATCTGAAATGATTAACTAATCATTAGATTAGTAATGGAATGATGTGGATAATTATTTAGATTTAATGAATAATTAAATGGCTGAGATTTTTTTGGTGTTAGACATGGCGTTCTAGACCAATTAAGTGTTTGGACGTGGACATGACGTTCCTCTTTAATAGTTCTCCAAGATTGAGATTATTTGGTGCTAGGAATGATGGCCTATACCAAATGAGAAAAAGAGTGTTAGGCATGACGACCTCCACACAATGAGATTTTTGGGAGCTAGGCATGATGTCCTCCACTCAAAGAGATTTTAGGTTGTTTTGAATGGAGACCTACACCAAATGAATGATAATAATAAATCACGATTAAAATGTGAAACAAGTATTGAAACAAGGCCTAATGTGATGATTTAAATATTAAATGACAATGTAATAACTATTTAATGATGCATTGTATTTATTCCTTCATAGAACTGCATGCACCATGATTTGACTGGACTTGTTTTGGACACCGATGGTGGTGGCCTACTGAGTCGTACTCACACCCTATTTGGGCTGCCTGATCGCACCAGAGAAGACTTTGTTTTCTCAGGACAATATAAGTGAAAGGACCTCATATAAGTTTCTATTTGGCAATGGATGATAGGAGAGGGAACTAGATGTGGTTCAAGATCATCTTTGGAGTTGTTGTGTCGTTACATTTAGTTTTATTATAGACACTTGACACTTACATTTTCATGGAATATTTTACTGTTCAGTTGAGTATTGTCTTTCCAGATATTGATGATAATATGACTTGGTATTCATCTGGTTATTTATAATCTTATTCACTTGGTTATAGTTATTTTTTTCATTGGTTCTTTATTCTGATAAAATATGGTAGAGTCTCCCCAATACTAACTTACCTAAACATCACTACTATTCAACACACTCTAGCATATAGGAAAGACTCTTGAGGGATTGTGGCCATCAAGAATAGGGAACCATTTAGTGGAACCCAGGTCTATATTTCACACAAAAATATAAAAAAGGAAGTTAGATTCCTCCATTTAAGGTGATTATTTTCATTATACATTAAAAAAGATCCATTAACATTAAAAATAATTGATAAGTGACTAAAATTTTTCCAATAATAATATTTATTAAGATTATTAACTTTGAAAATAAAACTGGAAAATGGTGTGGTTTATACTACCTAGAATATAAAGATATTCTGCATACTCAGTGAATAACCATTATAGAATGATATTTTATTCATTGAAATTGATAATGTTTCAAGATAATAATATTTAAATAAATTTTTTATGTTGATGGATGTTATATCTTTATGATAAATTTTAAATATTATCTATAAATATAGGACATTTAGAGTGAAATGAATGAATATTTCTATTTGTATATAAATTCACATGGATGAATTTATAAATATTTAGGTGTATCCAAAACAGTTTCTAATGAGATATGGAATTATTATATTAATGGTTGAAGGTTAATTTAAGTAATTATAATGTTTTCCTAAGTGAGTTTGGATATGTGAAGAAGTTTTGACATCACATGAATAACTCAAAATTTTTTTAGTTAAAGATGATAACCTTAAAATAGAACCAATGCATATGAGCCAATATTTTTAACACGTGACTAAAAACTACCAAATTATATAACCTCAAGATATATATATATATAATTAATTCTATGAATATTATCCATGCATAAATTAACTTCCATGTAGGATTTAATGAATTTTTTTAGTCCTTGAATCAAACACTAGGGTATGAAAATTTAACTTCGAGTCGGAGTAGAATAATGTGGAAAATTATTGGATTTAGTGATACATAAAAGTGACTGAGTGATTACTATATATCTAAATGTACCTCTTGAATATTGATGAAGAATTATTTAAAGTGTTATAGGCACAGTTATTTACATGAAATTATATCCAAAAAAATTATAAGACCTGGTAAAGGAAGGAAATATTTATATAGCATTTAAAAATACATATTTGTCATTTTGAAGTAGGTGATCAATAAATTTTAAAAATTCATCAAACATGAAAGTCGTTTTTAATGTATTTATGAATCAATTGTATTATACAATCACACCATGGTAGGAAAGTGTAATAAAATTAAGTGAAATCCTAAGATCTTATCAATCATAAGGAATGATGATATTGATTCCTAATATCGTACGATACTACTAATAAGGTTAGCATCCAATATTACAATATTGAATGGGTTTATAAAGGGAAGAGGAATTTCCCTAGATTTTTACCTATCAAGGATTGTAATAAGATCCAACTTTTCGTGGAGGGATATTCTCCTTAACTAAATACAAGTTGGTAAAATCAAAATCATGTATAAATATTAATGGCATGTTTTTTAGGTCTGGATAACATAAATTTAGCTCTTACATTGTATTTTCTTCGTTCTAGGAATAATGGTCTATGGGCATTCCCTTGCACACAATTTATCCTGAAAATAAATTGGAATTTTGTTAGCTATAATAACAACCACCACACACTGGGGATGTAGTCATCAATCTAGGAGGAGAACCTTACTAAAAAATGTTGTGTGACATTATTGAATTTATTTCTAGTATATAAGGCATGAAAGCTAACTGAATTTGATAAAATAAAGGATAGATACATTCATTAAATATGTTTATGGGCAAATAAAGGAATATGTTTTAAATATAATTCACCAATAATAATTCACCCCCTCCACTGCTGTAAATATCTCTTGTGATATTAAATATTTTTATTAGAAACTTGGTTCACCACTGTTTGGATTCATAATGACTAAATTACTTAAATAGTTGATTTTGTTTAGTTTCACTTTACACAAGATTGATTGAGTTTATATTTAAAGAATTCTATGAGTTGGTGTTAAAGAATCCAGGGACAAAATATCATCCAAAATATAGAAAAATGGGAAGGGAGGAGGTGAATAAAATTGGGATGGCTTCATTAAAAAATGAAAATTATATTTACTCTCTACTAATTAAACGAAATAAAAGTCTTGTTAATACTATTATATATATTAATAAAATATCTCTAGATGTAACATTTTATGAGAATTCATCACCCTTATGCAATTAAAATAAAAAACATGTTTACATTATAATAAAGAGGAGAATATATCTAGAATAGGAGAATAAAATATATAATTTCAGTCCACTAATAGTGTGATAGAAAACCTTTCAACCTCAATAAGTATCAAAACATTCATATGGTTAAGAGTAACTTGAATACTCTTGTAGACAGTTTCCTCTAGATAATATGTCCACATGAGGGGAGGAATACAAATTTGAGGGTTCACAGGATGAATCAATTAATTATTTAAATGATTCCATTTCTTACTATCCCAAAGAAAAATTAATTTTTTCAGTATCCTTTTTAAAATAATTTTGGAGTAGATCACCCATCTTGTAGGAAAAATAAATGATTTTAGATAAATCCGTGGAATAATGTTTTTAAACATATCTTAATCTTTCTAAAAATGTTAGATCACTAAAATCCATGGACTTCTTAAAGAAAGATGATCAAGAATTGAGAATAAATAGATCAATATGATTCATGGGAGAGAAGAAAACAGAAAAATGACTCTGTAAAATTTAAATTCATTATAATAAAAGTATATGTATATAATTCGTATCAATAATTACTAATTAGAGATGAAAGTAAATAGAATAAAATACCTGGATATCTCAATGAAAGGGAAGTCCAAAATTAATGTACATTTTAAAGATTATTTAGAGTAAATCATAATAAAATGTGAATGTAGAATGATTTCACTCGAGGATTATAAATATAATCCCAATATAGAATTTATTAAGTTTTATGTTAAATAGGTAAATCTAAAAGTAGTTCAAGAAGATTCTTCACAAATTGATTAATGAAGAACCACCACCCTATAATATTTTGATATTATCTATGTTAAAAGATGAAAATAAAATGGAAAATGATCTTTATCAAATTTGATGAAAAATATATCACAACCCCAAAAACAATATTTACCATCCATTAAATAAAATTATTTTAATAAAAAGGTTTGTATCACATATATGTATGTTTCGATAAAAATTATAAAATTGGATGAAGATATTTGCTATGTCACCGAGAACTACATATACGGGGGATAAAATAAATTATGGAATAATTTTTTAACCCAATTCAAGCCCAAATTAAGAATAAAACCTTAAAAAATATAAATCATTTAATTCTAGTAGGATTACAACACAAGAGATGTTATAATGGTTTTTTTGAAACTCAGGGATATTTATACGATTTGGGAATATATATATTGTTTATTTGAATAATATGAGAACTAATGTAAGGTAAAGGAGTCTAATGTTAAGGGTGTGAAGGTATAATATGATGTAAACACATAAGTGAAAGGTAAAAATATATTTACCTCTAAAAAAATTTAAATCATGGAGAATCTAGATGGTGTTTTCAATCAAAGTGGTCATTTTAAGGATGCATACTTAGAAAAAAAATCAAACAATTTCTTAAATTATTAAATGTATGAAGAGAATATAATATGATATCTAAAAAGAATATATTTTTGATTATATTTTTAAACGATGTAATAGAGAATTTTTGAAAGGAATATTCACAATAAGTCCAATAAGAACACCACCCCAAAGTGAAAGAGTTACTTTTTTTGTAAAAGTAGAGGACCTGACGTGGAAAACTATAAACAAGCCATGGAATTAATCAATAATGTAAGAAATAAAAATAAATAAATAAGTGAAACAATCTGTGACAAAAACAAAAGGATTGGTTTGGTCATGGTCATCCCTAGGATACCTTGTGAAAATTCCTAAAAAGATTACCATGTTATTAAAAAGTGTATAATCATTGATCCAAATTAAAAATAAATGGAAATAAAATTTAATGAAGAATAATTAAATGAAAGTGATAAATAGAGATAAGTAATTCCATGTGAAGTGGTTGAATTTCATTAGAGGTTATTAGGGAATCTCATTCTCCAATGTGCATATTGTTAGGTGTTATGGGAAGCATATAACACTACCAAACATCAAGGAATAAAACCTTCTGATTCAAATTATAAAATTATATATTTGTTTCAAACTATGTATATTGGTCTAAGGTTTAATTAGTATTTCATTACATAAATCTGATATGGTTGGTCTTCATGGACTATCAACCTGGTTTTAGGAGATCAAATAGGGGGCCGCGGAACTAATTTTTGTGGGATAGAACGAAGGAATTTTCTTATGTTAAATATTTATGGATCCTATGTTCATGGAATCATGTGTGGTGGGGGAATAATTCAGTATTATTGAAACTCTATCATTTTAGAATTCACAGATTTCTATGGATATGAATGTTCTTCAAAGGATGGAGCTCATAGAATGATTAGTGTTATCTCTCAATTCAGGTTAAATAATCTCAACCTCTATACTATTTAAATTAACACTTCCATGGTGATAAATTAATTATTTTAAACCTATATCATCATTCTTAAAGTAGTCAATTCTATCATATCTTTTAGAATAATTTTGATCCTCGTTGTGTATATTGTTAACTCCTTGAGGGATAGAAATATGGATGTTGACAATATAGATTCCAAAAGAAACCATCTATAGAGGCTAATTAAACTATCAAGTTTTGGTATTCTTGTTTTGGACTCTATGGACATCATCTAATGGTTTTCCCTTTGAATTCATAATATTCATTCCCCTTGATAATTTTTCTCTTTGGTTTTTACATTGAAAAAAATATTCTATTTTAATCCATTCATGAGAGGTTATGAAGAAGAGTCGCTAAATAATTTCAAAGGATGTGCGAGGAATTTGGAAATAGGTACGAAATAACGCTAAATATTACTTGATCATAGTTCAATTCCAATAGGATCTATTAAAAAAAATTAATATTTAACCAAGGGAATCATGTACTTTGATGTCTCGTGTTAAGATGAACATCCCAAGAAATTATATTACAAAAAAATCAAGATGAACATGATTCTTATACAGACTCATGAAGATAAATATTGAAAATAAAGTATATCATTTCTCCCAAACATGAAGCTAGAAATAAGGAAATATCTTGTTCAATTGTAAATTAACATCATTTCTTCTCTCATTAAAGAGAAAAGTAGTTCCCCCTTATTACTAAATATTGTGTTTGTTATTTTATGTAGTGGATTTCTAGTGTTGTATTTTTTAAAGGGTGTACTGATGAAGATTATCATGTTGTCGTATCTCTATAGGATTTTTAATATAACCAACTTGTATTTGATCCAACATTTTAATTCATGAAGTAATTTTGATGAAAATTTCTAACTAAATAAATTGAATATAGAGTTTTTCTATTTTGGCGGAGTAAATTATGAAGCTTTCATAATAAATAATTTCATTAAAATTATGAATTTATAGAAATATATTAAGAATATTTCAGTAAATATATATATATATATTCATAGTAAACACCCTGAGTTTTTGGGAATTCTTTTTTTTCAAATTAATTTAACCTTTTTGATATTTCTCATTTCACAAAACAATAAAAATAATTTATTTTATATTAAATAAATATATTTGTCTTGGGTTATACCCAAAACAAATTTATTCATGCACTACACACAACATCAATTTTATCTTTCTCTACACAGAACACTGATCTTATCTTGTGTTACACCCAACGATGAGTTTCATTTATGGTTTTCATTACACGCAAGACCAAGTTTTACCAAACAATAATATATTACTAAAATATTATTATTTACCGTTTTCAGATATAACATAATCGTTAAATTAGTTGTACAGAAAATAATTAACTAATTTATTAAAAATAATTTTTTATGAAAATATACAATAAATTCATGAGTTACTAATTAATTATAAATTAATATGATAAGATATTGAATATAAAGGAAAATAATATAATTTCTATGGTCCCATAGCTCTTTTTCCCTATTAAATTAAATAAATTAAAATTATTGAGTCATATTAATTTACATTATATGTTAAATATTAAAATAAAATAATTTTTTATTTTCATTCCTTATATTTTATAGACATAAGATATGAACAAACATACTTTTATGCATAAAACTTATATTTTTATAAACATGGTTTTGTCGCCTTTTAATAGAGAACCCATTTTAAATAAAAAAATTTAGAACTTTTATAGATTTAACATGTAAAAAATAATATTCAAATTTAAAATAGAAAAAAAAATAGTTTAGGATAAATATTTAGTATTTTTCAGTAAGGTTTAATTTTTCATGAATCGTTAAAAAAAACTGAATTAAAATTAAAAATGTTTATTTCATCAAATTTATTTATAATTTTAGATTCTAATTTAAATTGGTTTCAAAGTTTAATTATTTAATATTTTAATAAATTAATGCAATTTAGGACATTAGAATCAATTTCACTTTTAAATTTGGTATAAAAGCACAGCAAACTTTTTGATGATTTTTCATAAAACAACCACAGTGTCATCCCATCAGTGGGGTTAATCATAAATTAATTTCTTCAACTTATATGATTGGAATTTAGAAAAATTAATTCCATATTTTTAATCATCATAATTTTTAATTTCTAAAACATTTAAGTTAGTTGTTGTCCAAAATTATTAGTGAATACAATTAAAATTAATTAAAGTGATGAAGCTTAACAAGGGAATAAACATTAAATTTAAGGGTCCAAATTATATAAAAACTTTTCAAAAACCCATTTTATAGATAGAGTTTCGCCATAAACCATTTAGTGTTTAGTTTTTTTCTGTACCATTTTTTTGGTATAAATGTGGGAACACCTTACATGTTTTCAAAACATCAAATTGTTTCATTTTCCTTCCCTATAAAATACTCCCATCTATCCTTCTTATTCATGCCTCTCAACACACTTATGTTCATCCAATATCTACCAATTAAAATTCTCAAAAATCACTCCATTACTTTATGATTCATCCCGTTCTAAATAAATCCTTTCAAGGAATCCATTTGGTGTAAACTAAAATGATTTACCCAATTAAGAGGAAGCACCCTCCCTCCAAATCCTTTATTTTATTTGATTTTCCACCCCTTAAACTCTATTTATTCCATTATTATAAAAAACAGTAGCATAAATATTCTTAGATTTTTTTATAATAACGGTTCAAACTGCACTTATACACACCTCCATCTAATGGGTAACGAACATACTATTTATGTGTACAGTGAATTATTTCCTCACAAAATGCTAATTATTTATTTTGTTCATTGACTACCTATCATAGTGGAAATTATGATGGTAACTCTATTTATATAGGATATATATGATCCTTATTATGTATTTAGGCTTCTGTAATTATTTTAAAACACACATATTTATACCTTCTGTTTTTTGTAAAAATGAAATGTTCATTTAGGGAAGTGTGGACTACTGCCCCCTTAAGGCAAAGTGATTCATTCACATCATATATGGAAGGTATTAAGGATGCTCTTAGTGAAATTATATGATATATATGAAATAATTATGATAATAGAATTATAATATATATATATATATATATCTTCTTCATTCTTTCTTTCAATGCGATAATAAAAACGGAAACAACATTCATGCGTACGTAATGCATACCGTCTCCATGAACGGTGTTTTCAGATTAATACTTATATATTATATAGTTTATTATAATAAAATTATAATAAATAGAAATGGTATTTATTTCATTATTAAAATTTTTGAAATGATTTAATTATTACAAGGACCAAAGATATAACAAATTATGACACATGGAAAAAAACAAAGAGAATATTACCGAAAGCGCAATCATAACCTGAACAATTTAACTAACATGTAGTATAAAGGAAAAATAAAACCATATATGTTTTTATATATAATAAATTTTTTATTTTATTGATTTATAATAAGATTATATTTTTTATACATGAGTTTTCTATGAGTACGATGAGATTCAAGACAAAATGTAAGGAAATTTCAATTTACATTTTATTTCTATGAGATACGTGTTTTATTCACGACCCATTCCATTTTTTGGGGTTTCTACTGAACAAGGATGAATTATATGATTATTATAAACAAATTTATCGGTATTTACATATCCATTTTTTAATTTTTCTTTAATGTGTTTTATGTTTCAAAAGATACCAAATCTATAATATAATTTTGTCTTAATTTTCCTTCATTGAGACACAAGCCATTTTATGCACCAATGTTTTTCAATGAGATTTATATACTACATTTGATATTTTATATAACAAATCTATTTAAATTCATGATATTTTAAGATTCAATTAATTACATTTTTTAAATGGGGAGTATGTTCCAATTTTTCCAAGTGGTAAGAGTTTATAGAGACAATCTCACCACTTTTTATGTTTTTATGATTATGTTTACTTTGATGAACTATTATGAAATAAATCTCAATAAAACACATGAATTTTCTTATAGAAAAGTTATTCATGATATGTTCATTCACTGGAGCCATTTTTATACTCTTTGGTACATAACATTGTAAATAAAGTGGTTTTAGGAAAGCTCAACTTTACCCTCTCTACGGTCATAATATTGTGCTCCTTCAGAACCATGTTTTCAAAAACAAGTTTCCAAGAATATCATACTATTCTCTAAAATTATTTTCAACAATTTTTTACAATTTTTTATTTTTATCAATGTATTCAAAAGAATATTCTTGTATCTTTAAATATATAGCATTTTTTGACATTTTTACCTTGAAAATGGAATGTTCTTTCTACCTCATACAACATATATGGATTTTCCAACTGTCATTTTATTGAAGATTCCATTGCATGTTTAAAAGTTTAATTTTTATGAAGTTTTTTATAAAATTATTTTTCATTAAAATATTTTTAAAAAATCAATATTTGTTTATAAATTTTCAAAGTATTTATCATGGAAAGTATTTTTCAATTTTTTAAGATTTATTTACATGTTTTCAAGAAAAGTGGTTTTCAAAACACTTTCAAGATTTATTTATTAGTATTCAATGTGTTTTCAAATAAATTGTTTTAAAAAAATAAAGTATATTTTATAAGTTTTCATGTAAAATGGTTTGAAATATTTTTTCTATCCTTTTTTTATGTTTTCAAGGAAAATAGTTTTCAAAATGTTTTCAAGCTTCTTTTATATGTTTTCCTTAAAATGATTTTCAAAAAAAAGTCCAGCTTATTTTGTACGTTTTTAAAGGTTAAGTGATTATAAAAATGTTTTCTAGACTCTATTATATGTTTTCAAGGAAACTTTTTTACAAAAAAATTTCAAGACTTTATTTATTTTTAATTATAAAAAAAATCATTCTCAAAAGGTTATACATTTTTAGAAAGTGTTTTCTGAAGAAAAAAGAATATTTTCTTTATGAAATATTTTTTAAATATATTTCAAAATTATTTTATATATATGATGATATCTACAAATGTTACTTATTGCTTTCTACAAAATTATATAAAGCATACATTCATATTCTTTCTCTGAATTTGTTATGACTAATTTCAGGGTATTTATGAAAATCTTTTCTCTTTCACTAGATATATATTTATGAAAACATTCCCACTTTCATGGGTTATATTTTTATGAAATCTATTTATATTTCATGGGTTATATGTTTATAAAATCTATTTCTCTTTAATATGTTATGTTTTTAATGAAATGATTATGGAAACTATATCGGTTTCCATGGGTTATGATATGATTACATATTTATAATACCTATTTCATTTCATTTGTTATGATATTATTTTTTATGATTTTTCATCACATGTATGTATGATTTAGTTATGATATGGGTGGAACCTATATCTACCTCCAATTCATTGGGTAGATATTTATATATCATGAGATATACTAAGATGGTGTTATGAGTAAACCTTGAATACTAATACGGATATGGGATTGAACCATGACTACCAATATTTTATGTGGAGTGAACTCATGCTACTAAAATTGCAATGTGATTAGACTATGTCTACCAAGATGGAATTGGGAGTAAAACATTACTACTAATATAGTCTTGGAAATGATGCCATGGCTACAAGGGAAATCATATTATATGGATATGTGTCTACCATAATTCAATGTTTTATTCTTATGTTATGCTTATATGTCCTATGTTCAATATTTCCTTATGATTCTTGTCTTATGAACTACCCTGGATTATTCCATGATTGATTTTTATGATCTATGATATGTAGGGTATGATCTTCTAATGTTTTTATCACGTTCTCATACACCTATGATCAGGTTTTTTAATAAATTTATGCCTTGTTTACCCTTATGGAGAATCTGGGATCACCCCTTTCTATTTTCATTCCCCAGGTTATGAAATTTTTTATTAATTACAATGTTTAAGAACCTTGTGGGAGATAATGTATCTCGGTTATATATCAGTGTTTAAGTTTCCATGTTTCCAAAGGCACTAAACTAATATGGTCTTTGGGAGTCTGTTTGTATAATTTTTTATGTATTCTAAAATAGTGATGTAATTTTAGTGTATGAAAAGATATGGTCATTATAGTTGGTATTCGAGTGAAGGTTTACAAAACCTATGTAATCAATTATGATAATACTTTGTTGAAATACCAATTAATATTTATAAGAATATTTATAGGGATGTATTTAAGGATAAGTATAAGGATGAGTTAATGTTTAGGAAATCTTCCTTGAATTTTGGAAAACTATAGAGTGAGTGGCTTCCAATAAATATATAATTTTATAGAAACTAAAATTGGAATTTTCTATAGAAAATATGTACCTAGGTTTAACAACTCTGTGAATATTTCCTTAGACCAACTCATGGTAATATGGTACATGACATCAGGCCTTACTTCCCACCTGGTTTGACCTTCCAAGGGAATATTGATCTACTTCAAGGTGGTATAAGAAGAATCTTGTATTCAAAAATAAATTACCATTTGGTTCTAATGACTTATAATAAAATTTCTATTATGGAATTATTCCTGATTAGTTCCAGGAATATAGGTCCAAGTATATACCTTTTCATAATATTTCGCTTAAAAACAAATGGGATTCATTGTAGGGGTCGGATAAAAACTAACACACACTGATGATATACTCATCCATAATCAAGGTGAACCTTGTTAACATATCATGTGTTCCTTTTTTTTATTTACTATTTATATGAATTTAATGTCAACCCAAGGTTATATAAATAAATAGATCAATCCATTAACAGAATAGGGGTGGAGGTAAATGATGGATGTTATTTAAATTTATTATAAGTTACTAACACTAATTCCCCCTACCTCTAAATGTTGTACATATAATGAATTATCCTAATTGAAACATAAAAATATATGGGTGTGATGGATATTTATTTAACTCTTTGAATTTATTTTGGAAACACATTTCCACTATTACATCATAGCATTCTTCCTCATTTTTGTATAAGTAAATAAATTACTAGTAAGATTAAAAATAAAGTAATAGATATAGATGATGAACCCTTGAATGGATATCAACTCCCAAAGATTCCATCATGGGTGTATTTTAAGGACTACATTAGACCATTATGTTTAAATGTCATTTCCTTGATGGTATATAAAAAATAAAAATAATTCCAATGATGTTATTTATATTCATATTTTAGTAGGTTTGTATTCATGTTGCGTTATCGTATTCTAGTAAATAATAACTCAATTTTTATAAAATGATCACTAAACTACATTGATTTGATTACTAGGTCGTTCATTTATAATTCCCCTATACTTACCAAGATTCTCCTATAAATATATTTTATTTAATATTTTTACACTTCTCTAAAATTCATTAAGTATATGGAATAAACTAAGAGTCATATACCACGTGAGGTTCCCTGAAGTTGATAGTTTATTCAACTTTTAGAGTCATAATGATTTCATTATATCCACTATATGTATCTATGATGTAAATTTCTTGAAATGTTATCATTATATTGATTAATAAAGCTAAATATGGTATAATGAAATAATTTGTACAAGGAGTGAAAATTAGGATCTCAAAATTAAATACACACTCAAATTTCACCATTATTATTCTTGAGAAGGATGGTATTATCTATCTAGTTTTCCATTAAACCCCAAAAATAAAATAGTACTTAATCTGTTATCTAATTATAGCCTCTATCATTGAATCTAGGGAAAGGTGGATAGTCAATGTCGATTTATTAGAACCAAAATGATTGTTTGGTGGATTGAGATAGTGAAAAAAACAAGGTGATCCAATACCAAAATTTTTGTTATAGTTTCACATTAAGAAATTAATATTTCACATATAGAATATGTCATATTCCCCATTATGATTTGGATACATGACTAAAATAAATTAAATTTGACATTATTTCTTATTTTAATTGTATTTAACTTTCATAAGTTCATCAACCATAGTTGAAATAACTATTTCAAAATTTTGGTGGTGTATATGTAAGCTCATATTCATTAAAATTAGTGTAAATAGATAATTAATCTTCTATTTCACCATTGTGTGTGTTTGTACATTGTGTCATCACCCTCTTCATTAGAGATATAATAAATTAGTCCAAATTAAAGGATTTTTTCTCCAAATAATATCATTATGATAATGAAAAAATATCATCACCCTGTGTATATTGCTTATAAAAAATTTAAATAATCAATTTTTTGGGTTGTATTGATTGTGTGATAGTCATGAAATTCTTTTGGTATTTGTGCGTCATATGGTTATTTACATTCATGGGTTATAAATAATATCCATTCATTCAATCCATTTAATAGGGTGGTCTAATAACTATATTCATATTTCCATTTAAGGAGAATATTTTATGCATGGGGTATTTCCCTATGCGTGCGACAAAAGATAGATTCCCTCAACTAGATTTTTCAAAAAAATCATTGAATGCATAGAATCACAATTTACTTTATTTCATTCTTGTAATTAGTCATTTCATTTTCATATCTATTAATTGTTGCAACTTTAGATACTCACCTACATTTAGTTACCTTACCTCTCTATTATAGTACCTGAAATCAATGTAATGATTTTCAAAAAAAGTTAAAAATGGAATAATCATTATGATGTACTCCGACCTACCTATTCAAATGTAATTAGAGAATTGTTTTTTGGAGTATTGTATATATATAGGAGAATGTGACTCAAGTCTTCCTATAAAGGCATTGAATGTTGTATCCTAGCTGAAAACCATATTCTTTGCATCTATCATAAGATCTATGAACTATTATTTCAACCTGATCATTCCAAAATATTTTTTCAAAACTTTTTTATAATTTTGGATTTTCTATTTGATGGTTCCAAATCAGCCTCATGATGTTTGAATCAATGGAGGACCCTGGAAGGAATGTGGTTGATGAAGAAACCATTATCTTATAAAACTTAATGAATTCACATATTTTTAGAATTTCTACACATATAAAGTCCAAGTATATCCTTCAAAATTTTCTATATTCAATATCTATTAAATAAATGACTTCATTAAGTTATTAAATATCATGATCTTCATGGTATGTGTTTGTAGAAACCACTTTGTCCTTTAACTCCTACATATTCATTTAGGCATTAATGTAGTATTATCTGATCTCTTTATAACATGAAATTGAACCCAAATCGAATAAGATAATGGTAAAATAGAAATATTTTTTCAACACATAAAAAATTTATAACAAAGGTATGAGTCCTCAATCATTGAACTTGCCATGGACTTGAGGTATAAATGGTTATGTTGATAATATATGTATTACTCAAAGATTATATGGTGAATGAAGTATCTATAAAGGAGGGTCGATGGAACAAAATCGAAGGGGACTCATTATTAGAATGATTATGAGGATCTATCTAACTTATCAACTAGATAATACATTGTGGGGTGAATATTAGAGGAGCTCATATCAGGTAGTTACTTCTTTCATTCCTATTGAATCACTTTTTTTCTTGTTTTTTAGGGAGAATAATGTGATCTAGAATGATCTCCAAGCCTCTATCTTGATCTTGAGTGTGTCTTCCTCTACCATACTGACCTCATTCAAGAATGTGGTAGGATAATTTCATCTTATACAAATCCTCTATAGAAAAAAAAAATTTATCTATTGAATAACAATGATAGGAGAAAATTGGATTCCTCGTCAGATGAAGGTTTTATTTAGAAGGGTATAAATTATCCTTCTAATTTTAGGTGTATAAATTAAATGAGTATATATACATGTTTGTGGATCCATGTGTACTCCTACCATTAATTCCTATCTTTTAAACTGGATAAATTACCTTGGTATGTGTTTCAAGTTTAATATTTCAATGTTAATTGCTGGTTGATTCAACCACACCATCAAGATATAATGCACAGGATGACCTAATTTTCAGGACATCTAGTCTTAAAACTTATATATATTTTATATCTAGAATTTCATTCCACTCATGCCATTTTATAAGAATGGTATTAGCCACATGGGTTTGGTATTCATTGGTACTTTAAAAAATGTCCTCCATATCATATAAAATTCACTAAAGTAATTCATTGATGACAACGATATCATGAATAGTGTGTCCTAAAATAAGGTTGTAAGGGATGTATTTATGGTGATAATTGATTTTTTATTATTTATATTCTTAACCACTTATAGTGTGGTCATATAATACTATGTGGATGATAAAAGGTACACAAAAACTTATTCTTGTTAGATGTAATGTACATTATTCTTTTGGATTCAAAGTCACAAGGCCTCTACTACCAACAAACAACTTCTATATTCTGTTTTGATCACACATATTGTTGGTCTTGATGATTTTTATATGGTGGTACAGCCTGAAAAATGATTTATTTAAGATTTGTTTTGGTGATACATCTTGTTTGAGAATGAATATAGCCACTTCCACTTGTATAGACTTCTTAATATGAGTTGGTCGAGCATGTTTGAAATTTTTTTTAATGAATCCAATATCCTATGACAAGGGTTGATGATGTTTTATTTCATTTTCATTTATATGTGTTGGGGTCCACTAGATGGGTGGTATATATAGATCATAAGGGTTTTCCAAATACCCGATTCTTCTTTTACTATCGTGTGATAATATATTTATCAAATATTTGAGTTTAGGGTGCATTTTTTAATTAAGGATCGTCCATATAGAGTCCATAATGTCACCCATGCACTGAGGAATTTGAAATATTTTTTGTAAGGACATGTATTATAGAATATTTTTTGAATATTATTTCTTAATACTCATTATAATATAGGTTTATTTATCCATATTGAAATAACAATCAAGGAATCCATTTTCATCAACTCTTATGGAAAATTTCTAAAAATATTTATAGATTTTCGAACCTTATAATGTTTCCATTACCACAATTGGATACACTCATTTATTTTTTAGAGGATTGTACTTGGTATTTTATTCTAATAAATCACCCAATAAACACCACTTATTTTTTATTAGAAAGATACGTTGTATCATTGGTTGTCTCTATGGATTTTTCAAACATTATGACCACAAACCCCATTAATGGGGGTGAAACCCCAACCGAGTTAACATTGTGCATAGTTGGTGGTGATTGAGATGGTGGTTTAGATAAAAATTCCATTAATAATTTTGGATTAGAATCCCCTATATTAATTTCATAGTTCTGAAATCAATTTTGTATTCCTAAGTATATATTTTTAAATGTTCCAAATAAAGGTTGTTTTGTGTTTCCTTCTATTTAATCGATGTCAACATGATAGTAATCATTATACGGGGCTTCCAAACCATACCAGGTCATCCTAATCAAGTTTAGTTCCACCCTTCCTACAAAGATTTAATCATTAATAAGTCAACTAATTTTTCAATATCATTATACTTTCCTCATTGAATCCTTCGAAATGATATGATATTGTAGTGTATCTTGATCAATTTTATTTTGTATTCAATATAAAATTCCTTTAAAGGTGATGAACTTTTATGGCTTTTTCGTATTTTCTAAGATATAATAGCTATAAATAAACTTTTTTGATCTAATTTTTATATTATACTAGGGGTAATATATAGAGTTTCATGCCTCCCTCAACTAGTAATACCTATATTAAGGGTGGATTATTCAATTATTCGATGAATTTTTTTGAGGGTATTTTCATAGACATGTTAATGATAATTAAATTTTTAGTGGTATTTAAAATTTGTGAAAAAATTTTTTTAGAAAGATGAAATTCTTGGAATCTATTGTCACATATTTTGAGATATACTATATATCCAGTATATAATAAGGAATTGATAATTAGCGGACGGTGTCTATCCCATGGGTTTTGGGGTATATTTATAACATTCACTAACTTTATGGAATATAGTATAGAAATTTTGATGGGTCTATAGACGACACTATTCTATTGGAATGTTATATCCTACCAGTTATTCTTATATGTCATCTAAATAAACATATTTATAGGTAGATAGATCATATGAATATTCTATATATAATAGTTCTTTATAGAACCCCAATTTAATATGGTTCATAGTTATATGATCACATATGTTGTTTCTAAAAATCAAGTTAGAGAGTGAAACAACAAACGATTATAACTTTCTGAGGGTACTTAGAGATTGTGTAAAAAAACATCAGCAAATATTGATGCATCTGGTAAATGTATTCTTTTCATTTGTAATATATTCTTGGTAATATAGAAAAATATCCATTTTTGAATCATTTATCAAATGATTGAAATTTATATATATTCTCTTAGACATAGAATTATCACAGGATAGGTACCATGGGATAAAATCTATATCCACCTCTAATATGATTAGGTATAGGAATCTTGAAATATACTTGAAGGTGGAGGGTGTGGAGGTCTGTGACATTACCTTTACCCTTATCTAGTTAATTCATCGAAGGAGATATTTCCAAAACATTTTGGGTCTTATCTAATGATTATCCATGTGGGAAGTTGATTAACCATAGCATGGTCCCATTAATATTTTTTGTTGGTGGAACCTCCATGATGAGTTGTATTCCACCTATGGGGGTAAAATTTTGGTATTTATTGTCTTATAAAAATGTAGAATAAGTTTTTGCATCGATTTATTGAACTTAGTAGTCTACTGGGAACTCTTTGAAAATTTTATTTCATATTCCCCATAGATCACCATCCAAACTAAAGGTAAAACCTTAGGGATAATATTAGTGACATGGGTAGAAGTGTCCTAGATAATGGGGTTAGATTATTCTTAGTAGAACCTTCTTCTATGTTCTCATATTTGTAATACTAGACCAGGATTCTCCTCAATATCTTCTTTGAAAATAGAGGTTGCATAACAAAGGTGATGACCATAATGGCTGGGAGACCTCCTAGAAAGCTCTTTATAATCATAATGGGAATATGTGATGTACTCACAAACCTAATTCTAATATGGAAGGATGGTTTTATTTTTCTCTTGAGAGTGACTCTTGAATTGGATATAGGTGTATATAGGGAGAGTGTGTCCCCTTGAATCCCACAGTCACATTGTAATTTGTCACAAATTCATCACTTTATAGTTCTTGTATTTAATTTAATAAGTTTTAATCACACACTCTATAGTATATTCTTTTAGTTGTTCATTCACTATATGAACATAGAGATAAATAACTAATGTATTATGGTTGAAAATACCGAGGTCTTTATTCATCAATTTCAGATTTTGTAGTAAATATATAGATAATGACAGAATGGGGATGGTGGTTACTAAGGGAAATTGTAATCATTGAGTTGTTTTGAATCCTTTTAGTGGTTTTCCGAAAATGGCATCCACCTATTGAAGAAATTGTTTTATTTTTTGGGTGTATTAAATCATAAATAGTTAATTAAATAAAAAATATTAATACAATTTTTTATTAAATATCTTATATAGTTAAGTTATTTCACATCAATTTCACCATTTTATATACTTTGGAAATATCCTCCAATGTCTATCTATCTTTGTATTTTTGTCATTTATCAGGTTAATAATAAATAAGATCGTGATTTTATTTTAGTGTACATGTTGAAAATTTAAGGATGTGACTTTGAATCACCTCACAAAAGTTACTATTGTTCAATAAAATCTACATTATAGAATTTTTTCATGTTCGGAAGTTAATTCCAACAAACAATATAGGTTTATTTTGAATTTATTACAAACTTGGTAAGGAAAATACAAATTAAAAATGGATTGAATAACATTTCAAATATGTATGAAATGTTTAGAAATATAAATCATATCAAATTCAATTAACAGTTCATAACATCCTCATTGCATGAGGGAATTTGTGGTTCCTATAATTTATAAGTCTATATAAGAAAAAACTTTGTATTTTAATATTGTCTTAGAAGAAAATGACGTAAAATTCTGACAACCCATATCTTTAATATCCATTATTTCATGATTTATTATATAAATATACACTTAATATGATCTCAAAATATCTTAAGGCCTAGTTTATTTGGGTAATTAGATATATGGTATAGTAAATTGTAACATAAGTTCAACAACATTATTTAAAAACTATAAAACAGGCCCTTATATACCATTTATCTTCAAATACTACACTAAAAAACATGGTGATGTACATAAAAAAGGGTGCTATAAATCCAAATAAGGTAATAATAAAAGAATAAAATTGTGAATGTAATAAATGTGAGTCAAGAGTAATATCATGTTGGCATAAAGGGTCTTAATCATAAACACTAACATCAAATCATAGTATAATATGACAACGTTAATGAAATATATGATTGTGGAAACAATATAAAAAATGATTTTTAAATAATAAATTAAGGATAACCACCAATAGATCATAACACAGTGTTCTTAGTCAAAATTATTGTACACCATACATGGTATCTCATGAGATAAAACCATTACCCAAATCATTATGGGGATATTTAATTCTTATCCATGTAATCCCATTTATATTATGTACATGCATTTTTATGCCACATATATCATACAAAATAATAACATCATTAATAATATTTAATCCCAAGATTAAGTAGTATGGGTTACCTAGTTTTAAGTCCCAAGATAAGGAGGTATATGTAAATCTCGGTGAATACCCTTGACTGGAAATTGAGATGGGTATTCACAATTTAAATGTTGGGCATGGAAAATCATGGGATAATTTTGACTTCATATTGGGTGAAGATAATGGTTCATGGATAGATTTAATGAGAGTAAAAGGTGGTATATCATTACATATTGAATCATAAAGGATATAAATTTATGTGTAATAACATATTACAACATGAATAATTGGAAATAAAAAGTCTTAATATGATGAGACTGCTTGAATAAAAAGAACGGGTAGAGATTCCCTTACTTCAGAGGTTGCTTATAAAATATTGGGAGGAGCTTATTAAGAGATTGTTAAAACCTTGGGATGGATTTAGATAGGTAAAGAGATATGAAATTAATGATCAATTTTTTTAATTGAAGAGTAATGGGGGGATTGGTGGGTATTTTTAGCAAAAAATAAGGTAATTATTTATTAAATTCTAAACATTGGTTTTGGAATCTATGAGATAAAATAATACAAACCAAAAATCCTCAAATGTTTTTTTTCCATGGTTTCTAAAAAATAGGTTTTTTTATATATTTTAATATGATAATAACTAAAATACTTAAAATAATACCATGGTTAATGTGTATGTAAGTCATGTTCATAAAGAATTAATTTTAGAACCGTAAAATATAATATATGTTTTAGAGGATTAAGTAAAGGTCTTTAAAATTAATAAAATAACTTCAAAATAATAATATATTAAAATTATAAATTTATTTTTATTTATGAATGAATTTTTTTATTAAATCACTTTCAAGATATTATGTTGTCATAATATATAATGTATTTAATTTTAACCCAAAAAATTAGACTATCTCATAAAATTATGAAAAAAAATACCATTGTCTTATTAGTAAATTCTATATTCAAAATTAATATTTATTTTACAAAAATATTTTTAAAAATATAAAAATTTAAACTTTTATATATAAATCCTTGGTTATATGAAAATACTAGTTTTTAAAAAAATAATAACTTTCTGACCCTTGTAAAAGTTTCACTAGACATCATTAAATTATATTATATTTTATATTTAAATAAATATTATATAATAATAACATTTAATGAATGTAAAATTTATTTATAAATTATTCAATTTTTTAAAAGGGGTGTTTTAATTGAAAATAAAATTTTTCCTAAAATTCAATTTTGTTTCTTTATATGAAAATATATTTTTTATTAAAAAACATTATATAAAAATATGAATAAATTAATAATGAAAGCGATAAATATAATAATTATTTTATAAAAATATTAAATATACAAATTCATAATACTATGAACTATATTCATAAGACCTCATTACACTAGTCAATTCCCTAGGGGTATGGTGTGAGATATTGGTAGTTTCTTGGGGTGGCTCAGAAAATAGGGTTACAGTTGTGATATTGATAAGCTTAATCTTTTCCCATAAACATTTTTTCTCGCGTTTTAGTTGTTTTATCTTGGGTTGGTATGGTTCAATGAATTTTTTTCGTAATTATATATCCCTCATAAACTCTGATAAAAGGGATTCATAGGGTACAATCCTATGGTTGCAGGCCATCGTTTCTTCCATATGTGTCAATGAGACATTATAAAAACTATTAATTTATAATAATATTAATGGTACCATTATAAATTATATATTATTAATTGATATGATTCTGAATGGTCTTTTTATCTCGTTGAATAAAAAAATTAATATAACACATGTGTATTATATACCAACATTTTCATAAGGAAATTTAATTTATAAATGTTTGGGTTGTTATACTCTTCCCCCATATATAAATTTACCATAAAAATTAAATTTCACACACTAAAAAAATATAAGGGTACTTTCTTCATCACCAATTATGGTTCCCATGTTGCCTCCTCAAACTGGTCGTTCTACTATAGCACTTTGACAACTTGAGTTATCTTGTTTCATAGAATGTTCTCTCTATGATCTAAGATATTCACTAGCATATCCTCGAATGAAACATAATTCTCAAAATGTTCCACCTTAGGATTCATAAAATTTGATGGGTCTTCCATCTAATTTATTAATATGGATATATAAAAAAACACCACGTATTTGAGATAGGTCATGTGGTAATTCTAGTCGATATGACACATCTTAAATGGTGTAAAGGATCTCAGAGGAGGTGATATATCTATGAATAATATTTCCCTTCTACCCAAACCTTGTTAGTTTAATCCATGGTGGTAAATGAAGGAACAATTCATCTTTGACCTCAAACTCCATATCTCATTGATTATTTTCTATGTATATTTTCTATATAATTTTCATGGATTTCATATGATATCAAGTGGTTTGAACATTATCTATAATAAATATAATAATATTATGTCCAATCAACTTCCACTATCCAACATCATCCTAAAATATGGGATTCTAAAACTACTTCCCATACAGAACCTCATAAGGATCAACTTGAGTAATATAATGGAAACAGTTGTTATATAAGAACTCTACTAGGGGAAGGCATTACTCCGAACATCATTAAAAATATATTTAACATCATATCAGAATATAATCTATAATTTTAATGGTTTATTCATATGATCCATCCATATAATGGTGATAATAATTAATAAAAATAAACTCTACATCAAACTCTTACTAAATGATTACATAGAACCTCTAAGAAAACATTGGATCTTGACTAGATACAACAGAGAGTTTAATTTCATGCCATATTACCACTTCTCTTAGGTATATATTGTCATGTTGGTTAAGAGATCAGTTTTCCTTGATTGTTAAGAAATGTGATGAAATTATAAGTCAATAAAATACCACTAAACGGGATTTTTTGCCTTTAGATTTCATGGAGTCCCCTAAGAATAAATCCATTTTTATATTTTCACATTTTGATATTATAATGGTAAATGGTTTCATTAAATCAATAAATGTTTTTAATTTGTCCTTTAAAATATGTAAGACCAATCACAGAGATACAAATTCTATTATTTCACTTTTCATGTTATCCCAAAAAAAAAATTTCTCTAGATATTTATACATATTATAACTTCCTGGATGAATAGAAAAGGATGTTCTATGTCCATCATCCTGAACATCCCTCTCTGGTTCTAGATTTTATGCAACACATATCATGGTTACAAACCTAATAACATTATATTTAAAAAAATTGAACTCCAGAATATCTAATACCTTTCACCGTAGTAAATTATCACATTTTTGGCCTACTTAATCATCTAAAGAACGGATAGTTTATATTTTATGTGAAAAAGGTAGGATAAATATCCAATTGTTATTCCCATGTTCATCTTATTCATGTCCAATAATATTTGATCCCTTTCATTATAAATCATGGATAGGGGAGAAAATTTATTTTAACTTAGAAAATATACTACTTGTTTCTCCTTCCCATGATGGTAATGGACTGAACTATCATAATCCTTGTTTATATATAACCATCAATATTGGCACATATATATCTATTTTTTTGTGAATATATACTTAAGGCTATTATTATCTATATATTTGTCACATTTTATCATACAGATAATGTATCAAAATATTCAATGTGAAGATCACTACATGCTATTCTTGATCATATTTTCCCCTCATTGATCATTAATTAGTGATAGTAATAGGTTATCACTTTCTCATTTTGCATGAGTAAACAACCTGTTTCATTTTGGAAGTATCATTGTAGATCTAAAGTTTTTCCCCATTAGTGATTAATGTGAGAACATGTGTTGTGATTAGACTCTTATTTAAATATTTAAATATCTCCTTGCATTCATCGATCCAAAATAATTGCACTCTTATAAGTTGGCATGGTCAGCGGTCTTACCAATCATAATAATTTTCTAACAAATTGTTGATAGTACCAAACTTACCCACGAAGGATATAGATATCCATCAAAGATTCTGGTCTCAGAAAACCTTTAATTTTAATTATTCTAATATAATCCATAGATATTCCTTTTTCTGGTGATAACATTTCCAAAAAAAGTAACATTCTCCCTTCAGAACTCACATTTACTTTACATTGCATATCACTTTTATTTTAACAAGGTCTTGAAAACATTATCCAAATATTCACCATGTTCCTCATTTATTTTTGATTGGATAATAATATAATTTATAAATAATACCAAAAATTTCTTGAGACAATACCTAAATACCCTATTTATTATTTCCTTGTATATAATTGGTTTATTAGTTAGTCCAAATGGGATCACTATTAACTAATTTTTCTTATTACTTATGTGAAAATATGTCTTCAGAATATCCTCATTCTTCACCTTTACTTGATAATATATCTAGAAAATATATATTTTTGAAATGTATTGGATTTTACATAAATAAGGTAAATATTAATATCATAATTAGAGGACACTTTTTTAATCTTGATCTTCTTGAGCTTGTGATAATCAATCCAGAGGTGCATTGACCCATCCTTCTTCTAGAAAACAGTATAGATGAACCCCAGGGTAAGGAAATTGGGCATATAAATACTTTATCTAGATTTCCCTGTAGTTTCTAATTCAGGTCATCATGTTAAACAGTAGCCAATCTACATGGTGTATTGGATATTGAAAAACAATCAATTCTAATTTTGATGGAAAAATCAGCCACTCAGCCTAAAGGAACAAAATAAAATTCTTCTGGAAGCACATCAATGTATTCACATACAATGGGAATGTCATAATGGATGATCTTTTTCTTAGTCTCAATCATTTGATCAGGATACACTTTCTCACCAAGTAATAATATCTATTCTTGATATTATAATTCCAAAGTAGATTCATCATCCTCTTCATACTTTCATAGAATTGGAGGGTGACATGTGATATGGTGAGTGATTTATATATCATATGAATTTATGTTTTATAAATATAAGTAAAGCCAATCCAGATTATGAATAACATAAAATTATTATCAGTGGATAATCACATGGTATTATTGGAAGTTAATATCAAAAATATTAACATGAAATGAATTATATGCTAGGTGTGAAATAATTGATATGTTTTCCATCTTCAATGATAACTAAACATCCATGTTTGGAGGTGGTGTTTAAATAGTTATACTAAAATTGCATGATATGAAAAAATGCATAAAACCATAATCAAATAGTATGTTCATTTTCCTTGAATGAATAATTAGCATACTTATCCGCACTTCATTTTCGAGATCCACCAAATTAGTTATGTGGGAATATCTTCACCCTTTATCTATATCCTTCATTTTTTTTCATCGGTTATCATCAAAAACAATTTTATTAGTTCAATGGTTCATATACTGTTCTTTTTCTTGGTATTGAATCTTTGGATGGATGGAAGAGGTCTGATTGGAGAATTTCTGTATTCCATCACATTGGTAATTTTTTCCAGTCGATATTAAATAGTTACATGACCTTCCTTCAAATACCTAAATAATTTTCTTGTCCCCTTTAGGTAATTCCAATAATGATTTTTCTAAAACATTTGACAAGGGGAGGTGTTGGACTTTCTTGGCCGGATGAGACTTCCCTATCACTCCGCCAGAATTAAATTTCATTATTTACTCCTAAAATCAAGACCCATGAGCCCCTTGTTATTTATAAATATCTATTTTGACATTGATTGAACATATGAAAATCTCTTCGTTATTGTCAAATTATAAAACCAATATATCATTTTTTATATTTAGCTTTACCCCAATAAATAAGAGGTAAACATTACGTTTGGGTTCAATGAAAAAGGTATAGTATTATATTTCATGTCTAGTGAAGTTCCACTAATACACCTGAATATATTTTCTATACTTTTTATTAAGGTTAAAAAATCCCTCTCCATTTTATTTTAGAGAGTATGATGAAAATATTTATCTAAAAATATGTTCTTGATTTCATTGAACTCCACTGATTTGATTTATTCTTCGAATTTGTATTCTATATCAACATCCACCATTTATTAGCTTATCCCTATTTATGAAAAATAGATTTTATGCCCTTATCATTATTAGACTTTATAATAATAGATAATATCTTATTTTGGGATTTTATCCATTTTTCTATTATTAAAAAATCATAATATCCACTGATATTTAGAGGACTTTATTGAATAAATCACTCAAATGAAACTTTTCTTTTACTAGGGGTGTAGGTATTCCTCCTAATTCAAGTATCCATTAAAAATGTGTTAATTGATAAATTATTCACTTTAATTTCACAAATCCTTCTCACATCAGACTAAGAATATCATTAGAGAAGTCATCACATTTCCCATTACAATGGTTGGTGACTCATCTCCTCATATTTCCATCCATTGAAAAATATAGGAGAAACAATAATGAGAATTTTTAAACTACAAAACATATAATGGGAATTTATAAACATTGAAGGTATAACCCATAAATTATATTTATTCTTTAACCAGTGAATTTCTAGGTTTCAATCTAGGTTATTTTTGGTTTGTTTTATAAAATTAAATTTCATAAACATTTCTGTTCCCTTCATAATGGTTTATAAAAATCACATGAAAAAAATTAATAAAATAAAATAGGACATTCCCTCCATATAGGTTTTATTAGGACTAATTATTTATCACTAGGTGATGATTGAGTTAATACACAATGCATCCTTTTTGGAGTTATTATCTATAGGTACAACTATTCTACAGCCATATCCACCTAGGAGTACAAAGATAGAGATGTATTTTTTAGAAAATAATGAACTCTATAATATAACAGAATATAGAGATTTTTTCCTATATATAGTCTTATATAAATAGTTTTATTTCAGTTTCATAATACTAATACAAAAAAACAAGATCTTTATTAAATGTATACTATAAAAACCCATATATTTAATACACTTTATTTGAATATTTATAACATAAATATGATCTTAATATATTAAAAAGATGAAATGATGAATTTTTTATTTAAGTAATTATATTAATAGAATAACAAACTGAACCATTTGTGTAATTAAATCATTTAAAAATTTGAAAACAAACCTTAATATTCTATTGAGTTTTAAATACTAAGCGGGATAACCGAGGGACGTACATAGTAAAGTGGTGATCTATAAATCCTTTTAAAGGAATAATAAAATCATAACATGATGAAATTAATACATGTGATATTATAGGTATATCAAGGTGACCTAATATGGTGAGAATCATAAACATGAACATTAAAGCATGATAAAATAATGTTACATCATGGAGATATTGGAATATGGAAATAACATAAAACATAACATCATAAACATAAGTCAACTCTAACCATCGAGATATCGTAACATAGTGTGATTATTAAAACTACCTATGCTTGATAAGTGTCATATTATGAGATAATAACATTAACCAATGCATTATAGGTCAATATAATTTTGGCCCCTCTTAGAGAATTCATATTATGTATATCCATTTGTGTGCCTCACAGATCAAACTACGTAAGAATGTATTTCATCAAATTTAATACCACAATTAATGAGTGTAGGATAAATGAATATAAGTTACCAATAAATAAATAATAGTTACATATATGTGAATAATATTTGAGTGCAAATGATGATGGGTATTCACAATTTAAAATTATGGAGTGGAAAATCATGGTATAATTTCAGCAATGTATTGGGTGAACTTAGAAGTTCATTGAAGGGTTAAATGATAGTTAAAGGTGGTTTATCATTACATTTCCATCATAATGGATGTACATGGATGTGTAAAAACACAATACAACCTGAAGAATTGGAAATAAAAAGGCATAATATGAATAAATTACTTGAATAAAAAGAATAGGTAGGAAATCCTTTACTTGAAAGGTTGCATCTAAAATATTGGGAGGATCTTATTAAGATATAAGGAACGCCTTGTAAATGATTTATATTGGAATATTGATATCAAATTAATTCTAAATGTTTTTTTAGTGAAGATTAATGATAGTTTTGGTGGCTAAATATAGAAAAATTGGGAATTTTTTATTATTAATTTCTAAACTTGAGTTTCGGACACTATGTGATAAAAAATCAAAACCACAAACCTTTCAATTAATTTTACCCATGGTTTCTGGAAAATATGAGTTTTTTTAAATATTTTATTATCATAAGAACCTAAATTCTTAAAATTATACCATGGGTGATGTGGAAGTCATCCATGTTCATAATGAATTGTTTTTAAAAACATAAAATATAATATTTGTTTTGGAGGATTCATTATAGGTTTGTAAATTTAATAAAATAAGATAAAAAACAAATTATATTTAATGTTAAATATATTTTTGGTCTTTTATACCTTTTATTATATTTAAAACATCACTTTTTTCTATAATTATGCCATAATGCATACATTATATTTACAATAACTTAAATACTTCCCCAAAAATTCAACAATCTAAGAATATTTTGAAAAAATATCAATTGGATAATTTTTATTTGATAGTTTTAAACAAATATATTTTCAAAAAAATAATTTTCTAAATATGATAATTTACACTTTAAAATAAAAAACATTATTTATTTTAAGATGCTAGTTTTTATAACACTGACAACATTCTTACCCTTATAAAAATTTTAATAAACATAATAAAATTATATTTCCAATAATATTTAAATAAATATTATTTACTAATAATATTTAATAAAAATATATTTTATTTAAAAATTCAATTATTTATCAAAAATGGTTTTTCAATTGAAGCTAAAATTTTTCAAAACAATACAACTTTTTTCATTGAATCAAAATATAATTTTTTTCCAAATCATTCTATAATCATATATACAAATTAAAAATGAAATAAATAAATATAATAATTATATTATTAAAATATATACAAATTTATATTAATATGTATAGATATATAACCCCTTATTAGAGCATTGTACTCCCTATGGGTAAGGTTTATGATGGTGGTACTTTCTTTGGGTGGTTTATAGAACTATTTTCTTCATGATCTTGATAAGTTTCAAACTCTCTAGTAAATAAATTCCCTCATATTTTATTTGTATAATTTTATATATTTCTTAGTAAAAGAAAAATCCTAATGATCTCATAACCTTCAAAATATAAGAATAATGGTCTTTTTAGGGAATGATCATTCTGGTCACAGTTATTGCTTCTTATATCTATTTCAATTAGACATTATCATGAACCTTGAAATATTGAAATCATAATGGTCAATATGTAATTGATAAATTATCAATTTTTATGATTATTTATGATATTTTAATCCCATTAGACACTAAAAAATGAAATATAGTGACTTTTTTCAAAAACTACATCTTCATTCAGATGGTGATTTTAATTATATATTGTGTGCCATTAAAAACACTATATCATTAATCCATATTGAAATACATAAAGGATTATAGGTGTGTTATCATAAAAACTAATATAATTATATATTCATATTTATCAATGAGAATTTTATTTATAGGATCATCGATGAAAAATTGATGGGTTTACAAAATTAACACCTAGAAATAAGTTTTTCGGCTCATCACTAAAAAATGGGGATATTATATCTCTTTACCAAAATGGTAGGATCACCACTAAAATAATTTCCTAAAATAATTATATAAGTTTAGGATAGTATGGAATATTAATTATATTCAAGAGTTTAATGTCATCAAAAAATGATTAAAGGGTGTACTATAGTTTAAGGTCTCCAAAAAGGACTTAAGATTACACTAATTTTTTGGTCCGTCTACAAAGGCCTAATGGGTATAATGGGTTTTAATCTCTCTCAAGATGAATTAAGTTTGATCTAGATTTTCTTTCCATCTATGAATTATTAAAGGGTTACCCATGAGTTACATTCATTCTGTTAAGGATTAAGGGATACGTAGGAGTTTTTATTCATCCAAGATGACATGAGGGTTACACTATATTTTAATATCATCCAACAATGTTTAAGGGTTATGTAGTATCTTCATGCCTCTTAAAAAGATTTAAGGGTTAAATTTTGGTTTTCTTCGTCCTAATAAGGAATAAGTGGTATACTGGGTTTTATGGGATCTATGGTGGTCTTAAGGGTTACACTGGAGTTTCCTGACATCCAGGAAGTCCTAAAGATTATGTTCGCGTTTTATTTCATACTGGAATTTTTAAGCATTATAATAAATATTAATTCCTTCTAAGAAGACATATTAAATAATGTAGGATATTTTATGATTCTAGAATTGGGCCTATGAAATGGATTCCATCATATCCCTAAGAGAGGAATTAAAACCCATACAGTTCAATGTCCCAAATTGATGTTATTTGAAATGGAATTTTGAATTGTGTGACTTTTAAGGTCATCCAACCAAAATAGATATTGTCAATTGAAATTAATTAAACAATGATAAATGGATACCTTTTATAGAGACCAGATAAAGACCTTAAAAGGTCATAAAGGTAAATTTTGAAATGAAAATGTAAAATACATACCATTGATTCATCCCCCTATCCACCGTGGTGGTAAATTAACTAACTTGGGTACATTAGGTCTCATTTCATTCAAAGGTATAGAGATATCAACATAAAATAAAATTTAAGGGACAAATAAATTTTAACCATTCAATTAATTACATATCACTTTAGATTTAACCAACACACACTACATTACTATGAACATATGTCTCCATGGTTTTCAACAATGCCTCTAAGTACATGATTTTTGATAGAAATTAATAATGATATCAACTCTAGGTACTGATAAACACTTTTTCATATAGAAAAACCAATGACATATAAACTATGTTGAATTCCTATTTTTGTGTCTTCACTCCTGGACCACCTTCTTAGAGCTCACCTAGTGTGATTTTCTTGAGTATAATTCCAAATTCATTTAATCCCCCAACACCTAACAGTTACGAATCATTTGGGTCTCATCAAAAAACAATATCAGGCCATATGAAATATATATTTAAGTATATTTTCATAGCATGTCTGTGTTCTTATTATATAAAGGAACTATTATAACCCTCTGATGTGATAGATATTCCAAGGATATTATCAAATTACAGTTTCATAAAACGAAAATCATAGTGTGATTAAAATATATAAATATTTGTAATTGAGTGTATAAATTAAGATAGTTCAGGGTCACAAACTCCAATAGAATCCCTCTTTCACTGATCAAAATGATTTCTTTTATCAACATATTATCTTATACATGATATTAGTGATTTTGATGAGGTTTTATTATAGTTTTTTGGACATCCACTTTTAAACATGTCATTATACATCTAACTATGACTTCATCTATTTGAATAATAACTTTCCCAGAAATGATATCCCTTAGTAATAAATATTTTACTGTAATATTTTATGACTTTATAACTATAATTTGAATATAAAAATTTTTGTTGGGATTATTAGTGTTATCTTCATTGTTTGTTCCTGATTTTCTTTTGGTGTGATGTTTTGTTTTCTGTTTTTTACACTTGTGCATAGATTTTTTGTTTTTTTATTTCATTGTTTCAACTTCATTTATAATGGTGGGTTAACTTATTTTTTTCAAGGGTAATCAATCACATAATACTTGATATTATGCAACCCATTTGATTTGTTCAACTTCTAGTTGAATGGATGGAGAGGATGTTACTTTATTTTTATGAAATTGGTTTTAGTGAAAGGGGTTTTTCACATTGCATTTTAGGGGTCCTACTTCATTTTTCAGACATAGAATAAAAATAAATTTTTTAAAAAAATATCACAATTTATATTTTGATAATACCTTACATTATAGTTATAATCCCATAAACGAGAACAAATATATATTTATTTCATGCTACTTTTCTTGTAACCTAAAAAATTATAATATACTCGATATTTTCATATATGGATACTAGAATCTTCAATACGATTATTTAATTCATTTCATCATACTATATCCTTAGGAAACAATAACTCAGTACATATCATGGAATACAAGATATATCCCATTGCAGTTCAAAATGGATTTTTACTCATCATTATAATCTCTGACTATGTATTAACACTAGTTCTTAGTGAAACTTATTCCAATTGAAAATGAAAATAATGTGATCATGAATTGTTTCATATATTATATTTTAATACCCTATCAAAATATATACTACGACTTAATCTAGACAACCCCATAGATAAATCATGTTATATCTTTCTCCTTAGAAAGTGGTTTTCTTTATTAAGTCACTCATTGGAGAAATAAATTTCAACATAGTCTTAACTTATTATAAGACTAATATTTGTTTTCAATATGTAAATAAAACATTTTTATTAGAAAACAATATATATCCCACTAACCATTTATAGCCACATGTAAAAATACTCACCTAATAATATAATTCTTGTTATGATTTATAAATAGATCCATAAAAATTTATATAATAATCATGGTAAATTCTATAAAAGGTTTAATTTAAAATGAATTTCCAAATCTTTATTGGTGAATTTTTTTCCATATGGTCATTGAAATTAAGGATCATAAACATTTTACAACCAATATTTAATAAAAGGTAGTCATGTTTCCTTCAATTATTATCTCTTTATTGAATAACCATTTAAACTCTATGTGTTTTAAATCAGCTGGGAACACTACCAAAATAAAAATATTGATTATGGTATAATGAATCCATTTCAGAGTTCATTTCAATTTGAAAGTCTAGTTTATTTTTATTTAATACTTCCTTATAGTATATGTATTAATTATTCTCATTGAATAGAATATTACCTATCTTGGTAATTATAAAACCATCGCCATTTGGTTTTATATTTTCTTTGAATTATGTGTCTTTAGAAAAACGCATCCCGCTAGGACTTGTAGAGATTATATTCTTATTCAAAATGATTTTCATATTGATATTTAACTTCATTAAAGTCTATATTTTTTCCTCTATCTCAAATAGAGATGTTCTTCCCTCTTATAGAACTCCATTAATTTATTTGATAAATTTATTTTTCTATAATAAGGTCTATAAAATTTGTAGTTTTTTATAATAATTAACTAAGATTTCCATTGTGGTTATTTAATGATATTTGGTTCCTAAAATATGATTTAACATATGGTTTTCATCAAAAACACATGATTGTGTGGTATAAGGGATTTCATTCACAGTATAACTTATATGATACCCATTTTTCTTTAAAGTTGGAATGTAGTTAACTGTAAATGTCAGTATTACAGAAAAATATATACCTTGAAAAGAACAATAGATGATTTAAATGGCTTGTAATACTACCCATTGATCCTCCTTTTACTAATATTATTACTGTGATTTGTATAAGCTAATTCGAGTAAAATAATAATGAAACTCTAAATTTTTTTAATATATAAATGTATGGTTTATATATTATTAAACTCACTCACTTGAAGAATCACTAATATATTTCCAATAATATTCTCTATTTCACCTTTAAATTCTTTAAATATGTTAGAGGAATATCACAGAATAAATGAATTTACAACTATCATATTTCCAAAAATAAATTTCACAAATCTTATTGAAACAAAACTAGATAATTTGTGGCTTTGTCATCTTTTAAAGTCACAAAGTTTTATTTTATTTCAAACATAACAAGTATGTGTGTAAAATTCAATGCATTTTACCTTGAGAGTGTTTAAATAACTTTTATGTATATCCATGAAAATTATATCTATTTTTACATGACATGAATTATCTTTCCATAAATGCATATTATTTAAGTCCTCTATTTTGATATTCATCCTTATTTTTTGATATGGAGAATAGGTTACACATGTATAGATATATTTTTAATTAATTATGGTATACCTTAACAACATTCATTTCAAAAATTAAATAAATTAGAATTATATCAAAACTCACAATAGAGATATTTTTTTAAACTCCTAAGACGAAAACAATTTCTTTTTAAATACAAAAATATTTCCACTAGGAAATTTAAAAGTTGTGATCTTCTCAAACTGATATTTTAATCAAGATCCATTGTAATATTTAATATCTAATTAATTATTATATTATTTCTTAATAAACTTGACTCCTTTATTTTGTTAAAAATTTGTGAGTCTTATTTTTATTTAATACATAAGAAATGAAATAAAAATATTATATAAAATGGTGAATTTACCTTTTGTAGATGATTATTACTTATTATTTTTCAATTCATTGTAATTCCATTCAATAGACTTTTCTTTTAATGTATAAATAAAATATCCAATTTTTCACTACTCTCCCTATAATTTAATTTTCTTTGATAGATGATGAAAAGAAACCATAGAATTGAATCCTGTAAATGGTAATTAAACCTACACTATCATTTCACTCAACATTAGGATTGGAGAATAAAAATACAACATATTCATAAAGTCATTGAAAACTATAGTTAAAATAATTGATCAATGTAATTCAATATATGGGGTACCTGATTTCTTACATGTTATCCATATTTAGGTTTATAATTATACAATTTAGTTATAATATCATTTACCATTCACCACTCTTTATCCTTATTGTGTTTTTGGAGATGCATCATCTCATTGAAAACATCCATGAACTTATATTTCACAATCATGTAATAGTATATAGTTGCTAAAATGACATAATGAACATCCAATTCATCACCTAAGTGGAAAATATGGGTATCCCGTTTACCCTAACTCATACCCTAAGGAGGATAATAGAGTATAAGGGATTCTATCACATAAAATATATTTTTCAATGGTGATACAATATGAAAGTTCATATTATATTTTTTGAAATTTTGGCTGGTGATTTCATTATCTTGGTCGAAGATATATCATTATTAATTTGTGTATTCATTCTCCATTTTTATATAATAAATAAAATAACTAATACATTACTTTATCTTAATTACTATTTATGACATAAATAATGATTATAGTAATCCACTTAAATTTTTATCAAATAAAAAACCATTAATAATGGATTTAGAATATCCATTCACTCATATATTCTGGTGTAACAGATACATATTTAAATTCTCATAATCTAGATAGACTTGATAAATTATTCCAAAGTATTTTGGTGTTATTTATTCATTCCAACTACATTAAATCACAACTCCTTCGTCTGTTGAGTGTAATACCCATTCATGAAATATTATACTCATATTTCCTTAACACTTCCCTCCATGTAACACCAAGAATGAATAAGAAAATTCTTTTGATGTTAAATTGTCTAATTTCAGCCATTCATCATGATCTTCTTTTTCAGGATGTGGGGTCCTCTAAGAGGCAGTGTTTTCCTCCCTCTAATACAGGGTTCCACTGTAGTAGTAGTTTAGAGGTAGATTCTGGTTCTCTTCCTCTTTGGTTTCACCTCCCCTATGATAATTTGTCCACTATTTCCTCATCCTAATGTCCCACTTTCACACATATCCTATTGATTTATGGTTTCTCTCATTATGGTGGGATTTCCTTCTTCTGTTTTTTATCCTTTTTATTTAGAATTATTCACATGATTGTTTCAATTGATGAGGTGTTTCAGGTCCTAGTATTATATAGATCATGTTTTGTCAGTATAGGTGCTCCACCAAGTTGAAGTCATCAAAATTTATTCCAGTTCTCTCACCTTCTTTTTCCATATTCTAACCCTCCTGATTAGGATAACATTTTTTAGTTTTTTTGTGTTGTACTTGATTAGTCATTATCATCAACCCTAGAGGAGTGTCCAATGGTTTGAAATTGTTGGGTTTTGTTTTATCTATAAATATAGTTTTTCTTGTAGTTCTTTTCTTGAGGTCTAATTGTAAAGTATAGATGTTTCACGTGGTTCAATTTTTAATGTAAGTGTTGTCTTTCCTTGAAATGTATGTAGTTCATTGATGAGGCCCTAACGAATATCCAACTCAACTATATATTCTTTTATCATCACTATTACTCTATTTGGTGTAGTGAGGTGGTTATTACAGAGGTTTTGGGATTTTTTATTTAGTTATTCAATGGTGTACCAAATGGTGTGGAATTCATTGAATTCCTTTGTATTGCTAATGTGTTTCATTTCCAAGGATCGTATTTGTTCAAGGTTTGATCTTTGTGGTTCTCTATCCTCAATAATGATGATGGTTCTAATTTCCATGTTCATCATGGCCATGATAGTTATAAATTATTAACACAATGTTTTATAATAGTCTTTTTTTTATCAGTCTCTTTCAATATTAAATTCATTGAACCCTATATTCATGATTGTTTTTATTCACATGTATTTTTGTGTCTATTTTGGTGATGGTTGAGGTTTTTTGTGGTTCTGAAGGTTCTATCAATTTTAGTTTTTTATCTAGAGTCATGGAGATGGAAAAAAATAGGTAATATAGTCTTCGATGTTTGCAAATGGTAGTTCAGGTGGTGTTGGGAATGATGAAAACAATGATAGACTACTTCAGGTGATTGCGGTGGTGTGTCACTATTTAGTCCTAGTGATAGGACCTTAGTTCATGTGTGTCATTTGGAAAGATGTGAGAACCTCAATGTTTCAGCATTTCAGTAGTTTTAATTTCAACATTTCTATATGATTGAAATTTTGAATATGTGATGTTTTTTTCAATGGAATTGGTTTTTATTTCTGATATATATTTGGTTCCTACTTTACAATATAGTGGATTTTAAAAAATATAAAAATATGGATTTGGAGTTGAGTTTTTTAAATTATTTCATTCTAAACCCTTGATAATTTAGAATTCCATAATGAGTACTATATCAATTCATTAAACTGTGTTTGTATCCTAACTCAAGTGTTGAAAGGTTTTTAATGAATTAATATTTTTAATTTGATGTATTTTATTAACTTATATTTAAATGAAATTATTATATTATAAACCTTCCAATTAATTTTATGTCAATATTACTTAAATAATTAACAATATATATAAAAATATTTATATATATATATTAATTTTACTTGTCTATAATATCTTATTATATCCTTTGTATACTTTATAATTTTTTATAGAGTAACATCGATAAATAATTAACTATATTCTATATAATATATATTGTAAACATTTAGTTATTTTATCTAACAAATATTATTAATGTAATTTTATTATGTGATTGTTTTATTAATAAAATAAATAAATACTCTATCTCATAGATAAATAGATAAAATTGTGTCGTTAAATAAAATAAAGACATTAAATGTTTCTGAGATTTATCTATTTGTTTTTTTATTGGGTGGTTATAAACCTATGTGGTCCCTAGGGGATAACGAATTGATAATTAACTTGGATCAATTTATAGAATCTAGAAATATCATACGTATCTTCTTATTTGGATTCATCTCCATAAGGTTACTAAACCATATCTATTAGTTTGGAACCCCATTCCTTACAAATTTATACTCACATGAATGTGAGGGGTACCAGGGGTTTAGGGTGACATAAAATAATCCTTGGACATGTTGACCCATATATAATAAATGAGGTTAGGTCATTTTCATATCATCATATCAAATTTGATAATTATTATCACATAATAAAATATGTGATAAATAATTAAATTAAATACTTAAATCTAACACATACACATGTTGGTCATAGCTCATGATCATTCGAAACATGTAGTGACAACCATATTTAATATTTTAATTATTCACTCCCAATCATTCCTATTAAGATAAATTAACATGAATTGATATATTAGTAAAAAAATATTATATTAATTATTCACATTAAATATTATCCAACTACTGGCCCTTAAGAACCCCATTAATTATTATTATGTAAATGTAAATTTATTTCAAATAATTAAGTACAAGATGTGAAATTAATTCAAAATTCTATGTTTACGTCCAACATTATATTTAATCCTATTTATATAAATTTAATAACTATATATAGTGTTATGTCACACAATAGATTATGGTACACACCATGTGTACGATATGGGTTATCTAGTACATAATACATTTCATGTAAATTGATACAACGTATCATTTTATACATGGTGTTTTATTCTATGTGGTCATGCATTATATTCATCATGGTGGTTTGAACCACATCACAATACATTATTGTATAGGTAGAATGATGCTAGGAAATTGTGTTTAGAACATCACATATAACTAGTATTTACAAACTCTATGTTGATAGTCAATACACGAATGCTAATTATATCATGTGTTTACCAACATAAAATGTAAAGAGTTACTATCTATGTACCATGCATGTAGTGACACATTACCCATTTAATGTACTCTAGCTACACACTATGTATATGTGCCATGTTTTGTGTCGGGATTCCTATCAATACATGGAATGTAATAAAAGTACATATTTACCCACACAATGCACTATTAAGTATGCAGTGAAAAACCTATATTGTGTAACAAAACATGTATTATCTCATTTTCGTCTTCTATTACACATAAACGCATACTCCTTGTTGTTAGTAAATACATAAAAGTAATGGAATTATTAAATACATGTTTTTTTTCTTCTGTGGATAAAAACTCAACACATAGCATGTACTGACAAACTACATGTCATGTAATTATTTCATACATCTAATGATATTGATGCATCCAAATGGGTTATCTTGGAATTATTCATACTTTTATAAATAATTCAAGCCCATAATATTTAGGATAAATGTGTCATCTTGACCATGGGATTAGGAAAAAATCTAAACTTGAATACTAAAAATCAATAAATAAAATTGATTAAATGATTTATAAATAGTTATAAAATAAAATGTGACCACTCTTAAAACACTTGATAGTTTCATAAAATATTGGAAGTGTTTGGAAGGCACAAAATTTTTCAATTTAGTCAAAATAAATATATAAATACAAATTAATATATAAGAACCTCTTACAATACCATATATACCATCCTAGGCTTTTAATATATAATTAATTTAAATATAGAATAAAAATGTAAATGATATTTTTCTTGATCAAATTACCATCGTTGTAATATTTTGTGTCGTCATTTTATTAGAGAACCCATAAGAACAACCCTATAGATATATCCAAACATTATCCATAAATTTTTAGAAGATGTTTTTTATGTTTTTGGTTCTATTATAAGAAGAAAAAAGTGTTTCACATCTTTCATTGTCAATTATAATGTTGATATCTTATTTTATCTCTCAATTATTAAGATAGGATAATGGGATAATTCATTATAGGTATTCATTGATTCATAGATTGTGTCATGTTGTTTCTAAAACATCTATAAAGGTTCAATAAAGATTACATCACAAATGCCCATATCATATTATTTAATCTAAGTAATACCTTATAGAGAAATTATAATATTATTATTATTATCATATACATTGAAATTAATTAAATCAAATATAATGTATTCAATGAACTAATTTATATATATTTAATTGATATTAAATATGTTATTTAGATCATATAATTAAATGAAACCCATATCCCTGTATTGAATTTATTGAGCCTTGAATAATAAGATATATTCATTTGATAAAATAAAATAAATATTATATACTACAAACTTGTGACTAAATATTTATTTTTATATTAATTTAAATTCAATAAAGTGTTATTTTAATCTATTCATAAATTTTTTGTATAAATAAATATTATATACATTACCTTTTGAATTAATAAAAAAGATATAGAATTAAACTATTTCATATTAAAAATGAATGTCTTCTATAATCCACTATTTTACTGAATTAATTTATATATTAAAAATAAAGTGATAAATTTATTCTTGAACACTAATTCCATATAATTTAATGATATTTTGGATACACTTAGTGAGTATCTAATTGGGAGCCCATATTAATTGAAAATTACAAACAGAACTAAATTTCAAGACCATTATCCAAAAACACGCTATGGAACCCATAGAGAAATAAGTGATTATATAAACTATAAAAAACTTCTTAATAACTCTACTATTAAATATAATTAATTTTTTAACTTATGTCTCAAAATGTTGGATGAATACATTGGTCATTACCCTCTATGATCAGTTTTCTTTTGTTGATTTTTCTAAATGAACTAGTCCATAAACTACTTTGTTAACAGATTTAATAAGATAGTTACATTTTAATAAATGTGATAGTGATATCTCCTACCTCTAATATTGAAAGTACAAATCACTTATTAACCATTATATTAATTTTATATCACTTTTTATGAAACCAACACACACTACCCCATCATGAGGATATGTTGTCATGGTTTTATCAATTAACATAATTACATGATTCATGATACACATTAATAATAATCTCATGTATGATAACAAATACACACTTTCATAGATATTAATATACAATAACACATAAAACAAATAATACTCATATTGGTGGGTGTGTGCTCATGACATCCCTTCTTAGAGATCACAAAGGGAAAACTTCACAAGGAGATGTCTAATGGATTATGGAAACAAACTAATAGTTAGACATTATCTATTAAATTTTAGACAAATGAGTCTAGAATATACAAAATATAAATTTAATTATATTTCCATTGAATTTCCTAGTTATTAATGTAGTTAGAAACTTCTATAACCCATTAATAAATAAAATATTCCAAAGATATTATTACATTAATTATACATAGGCGAACAATCACTATATTATTTAAAAAAATTAAACCCCTCATCACATATTAGGTTCTATATTTGTTTCACTATTATTTAAGTCGAATTTGTTTTCATAATCATTAATTAGTTAACTTTATCTATAAATAAGATATATATAGTATCTCTGTGATGTTGAAATTAATAGGGAATTTAATATTTTAACATTTTATAGGATTTAATTTTTGTATTTGGTGTTTAGAATTATTATTTTTGACTATTTGGACATCTCAATGTGATATTTTTGAATATTGGATGAGGTCTAGATAAGAGTATGAGCGCTTGGGTGATCATCAGAGTGAGGTCGGGTGGACTTGTAGTAGTTTTGTTATAGGTGAACCACTATGGGTAAGACCACGACATGTTGGAACCCATGGTGGATTGAGAAATGTGTAGGCCTTGTGCATAGATCCATTGGTTGGGCATGGTAGATGGCTAATCCACAAAAAATTGTTACATGAGAATTGTTGATTTTGGTGGGTGTGGTTCCCAATCACCTTCACGTGTTGGAAATAGAAAGAATCAAAATTCCTTAGGTAAGAATTTCACATAACATAATGAATAGGGGGATTTGGGTGTGTTCATTTGAGAAATTATGAGAGTAATGATCCTAATCCATGGGTTATTGAATGTTAGGTTCTCAAGGGAGCTAGTTAAAATGAACTAAAGTGTTGGGAAATTCATTGTGAAATCTATTTTCCCCAAAAAATTAAATAATCCTTTTAACCATTTGATTATTTAGGGTTTTGGCCCCTTTTACACCACTTCATATGCATTTATGGTTTTTCCGGATTATTTCCACTTTTCTTTTTTTATCCTCCTTAAAAATTGGGTGGATTTTATGTGATATGTTAAGAGATTCATGGTGAGGTCTTCTTTCACCATCCACTTTGGTATTCCACTTGTATTCTTATCTAATTTCACTATCTTGGGATTTGGGTTTATTGATGATTTCATCTAATCATAGTGGAACCATACTAATATAAATTGGATTTTACTTGACTTGTATATAGGATTTATTATGTTTTTATCACATTTCACAACACACCATTTTCATTAATGCACATATCCCTGTTAACATTCATTATATTTTTATCCTGCATTAAATTAAATTTTCTAATGAATGTTTTCCTAGGATGGTGCTAGGAGTAAATTTATGATCCTACATAGTTTTTTTGTCATTCTTTGGGTGTGAAGAGATTTCCAAATGTGATTAAATTCATTTTTTCTATTTGAATTAATATGATAAATTAATTTTAAATTATTACAATTTATTTGACTGACTATTTATAATATTTCATAATTAATTATTGGATTTTTTCCTTATCCTATGGAATATTTCGGATTGATGATGGTGGAATGTCTTAGTCGATCTCATGTAAGAGTTTTTTGGATGGGGTAAAAGGGGGAAACTTTATAGTTGAAGTTGTTTGTCCATTAAACATGCCATTTGGTATTATGCAGGTTACTGTTTCATTTGTTTTTTGGTCTCATCACCAAGCATGATTGACTTCTATTTAAATTATATATTTTAATCTAATTGTAAATTCTTATGGATAGAAAAATGTTATGAGGTCCATGATGTATCCTTATGCACTAGATTTATGCCACAACTATTAATTGTAGAGTCCCTATTTATAAATATATTCCTTGGGATACAAAAAAGGGATGAAGTTTTAATGAATTTAATGAATATATTATAATTGGATAGGTTCCCAAGAGTATAGTGACTCCAGACTTTTACACATATTATTACATGATTTTTAACATAAATATCAAATAAATAACACAAAAGGATCAATAATCCTAGTGTATTAGAAGACTATAAACACAAAATGTCAACATGAAACTAAAATAAAATTTATTAATTCTAATATCTATAATGATCTCATAAATCCATATGATATCTTATAACTCTTTAGGATAACATGATGATACCAAAACAAACAGGCCAGTTAAAAATATTATTAATGGAAAAAATAGGGCAACTAATCCTAGCATATTACTCAAAAAAACATTATATAATTAATTAAATGTCTCATAAATAATCATTTCATAGAATAATATAAAAAACAAGGAATCATAAGTTCATGGAAACATATAAATGAGGAGACAACTCAAAAAATGGAAAATGAATAAGTCAGGGCTTACTACTAAGAAAACATCACATGGTGGAGGAAGCCCCATTGTGGATTAGGTTTACTCCACAATCATAATCAAAAAATCACATGAGAAAAAACATTACCCAATTCATTGGAGTGTTATCTGGGTTCTCCCATCATAATATTTATATGTTTATGTTTGATAGATAGATAAATAAAACATAAGTCATAAATATAATGATTACAAAAGGAAATAAATAGGATTCATAATCATGTCACATAGCATAAAAAATGGAATATCATAATCGTTTCCTTGAAAGAATGGATTAAATTATTATCATATTTTCATAAGAATATATTATGAAAAATTATTCTCATGTGAAGTGATTACTTGAAAAAGAGTAGATATTTCACTTTAGAAATGGACCACTTAATTGGGGTTTATATAAAATGGGTAATAAGTGTTTAAAGGTGGTAAGGGAAAAATAATTTACATAAAACTAGAAATGAATTAAAATAAAATTACATGATAAAAGTTTTTATTCTGGAAAATATTAATGGTTTAAAACATTTTAATAACTGATACTTGAAATGGGGTAATAAATAGAGATGTTTTCTTTAATCGGGTTCACTTGTTGAGAGAAATTGAGAAGGGAGCCTTTAAAATATGTATATCTCTATAAATGAAATGTGAATTAAAGTTATTATATATGTGTGGGTCATATAAAAAAAATTAAAATATCTATATATGAATAATAGAGATAAAAAGTAAGGTAAATACAGATAATGTGTAAAACAAAGGAAATGGGTTGGTTCCGAGAGATCCCTTACCTTATGTTTTAGAATCATTTTATACTTCCACTTAAAGACTGGGATAATAATACAATATTAATTAATTAATTATTTTAGAATATTTTAAAGATTTATTTTTTAATATAATTATACTATTTATATTTCAATTTATTTCAATGAGATATAATGGTCATGTTTTTTGTTTTGGGGGCATTCGTTTCATAATTCCAACATTGGATCACTTATAAATAATTATTGAATTTATAGTAAAATGTGAATAAAAATAAAGAAAAAATGAATTTGTATTAATGTTATTAAATAAAATTAAATGATCTAAAATACCCATTTTTTCTTACATAGGGATAATTCAATTAGTCGAAATGTTAATATTAAATATTCAGTTCAATTAGGCGGTTTTACCGAACTTCACAAACTAGTTTTACTTTTTTTAATATTATATCAATATATTCATTAATTAATTTGAAATATATATAATATATTTAGTTAATTTTGAACCATTTCAAGTTATTTCAAAACTTCCATAAATTCTATAATGAAAACCAAAAATGCATCATCATAGAGGTGGTAAACAAATATAATATTGAAAATGGCTTTGTTTTTAGAACATGAGGATAAGAGAAGAGAAAGAACGGTAGACATTCCATTAACACTAAAAATTTAATTATATATATGAAACTGGATTTATTAATCCATTTTTATGTGTTATTCTCGGATAACATAAGATATTAATAGAATTTAAATGATATAGTTTGAGAATGTTACCTCTTGAATGACATCTCCTTCAAAAACTACTTAAGGAATATTGAATTGGACTTTTGGTGAGACATGGGAAACTAGGAAATAAAGGATTGGATTGGAAAGGGAATTAGGTATAAATATGATGATCTATAAGTCTTATTTGTTTTGAGGAGAAGGGTGGTGAGGCGTGGTATTTATAAGTGGAGCATAGGGGATGTTTTTAATATTATATTCATTATTTTATTATTTTGGCTCACGAATGCCAATTTTATTTATTTGTGTGATTATATATAGTAAAGGATGCATGTGAGTTATAAATAGTAGGCTACAACATCATCCATGAATCAAAAAATTCTATATTTACATTATAATGTTAAAAACTATATTTTACTATATTCACTATTCACTAAAAATTCAACTATTTTAAAAAATACCAAAAATTCAATCTAACAATTTTTTGATATGAAGATTAAAAAATTAAAAACATTTAATGACAACTGTTTTTAATGTTTGATAAATATAATATTTTACTAAAATAGATATTTATTTGAAAATGTCCATTTCAATATTATGATTAATTTTTTGACTAATTAAAAAATTACTTATGGTCTTATAAAATTTCTTTATTTTTATAATAAAAAATAATATTAATATATAAATAAATTTTATTATAAAAAACTTTCTTTTAAATAATTATAGTTATTATAATATTTAAATTAAATAATTTATATTTTGCAAAAAAATAAAAAACTTCATTTATCATTTTTACGGAATTTATTTATTTATTTATACCATATTGTAAGTACAAATTTTTTTGCATTATAAGATAAATAAATATTATATTACTCTTCCTTTGATGAGGATACTATTCTAACTGTTAGGTTACTATTCCTAATAGTTAGATTACTACTCAAACAACCATGTTACTTTTCCAATTGTTATATTATTATTCCAATAGTCAGATTTGTAAAGGTCATATGCATTCTCTGCTTCTTATAAATACCTTATATTTGATTAATTATTTATTAAAATATATTTTCTCTCAAGGTAATATATTTTCATTTCCAAAAGTATATTTCATTAATAATATTATGTTTCATTTCTACAATGTTGTTCATGAGTGTAATTATTATAGGGGATCGAGAAGATTCAAATATTCCAAAAATTATTATATTATTTTCTATTATATGCCCCATTTTTATAATTTCAATTTTTATGGACATATTTATTCAATAAATTTAATTTTTGAAATTTCTAAAATAAAAAACGTTGGTTCACCATCAAGTGTATGTGTAGTATTACTAAATATGACCCAATTTTGCGAAGAGAAATTCCATTGATAAAAATATGGGTCCTTACATTCTTATACCATTATGAAATGTTACTATAAAAAATTAATTTTATATACTATGGTGAAAATAGGTGTGGGTACTTCTACTTCATTGCTTCATCTAGTTCCCATGATGGCTCCTTGTATTCATGGTTTCACCATAGTACCTTGACATTGTGGGTTGCCTTATTGCGTAGAACATTATCACTATAATCCAAGACCCTCCATAGATTCTCATAATAATAAAGATCATGTAAAAACTTATGTATTTTTTAGATAAATTATTTTTATTGAGTTATATGTATTAAAAGTTATTGGAAAATTTTTCATTCAAAAGGGAAAAAAGAATTTATTTCTAACCAAATTGGTTTTTAATGCACTATATAATTTTACTCAAAAGGGTGAGTTATAAATTTTTAAATATTATGATTGAAATTTTAATTTTAATTTTTTGTTTTGAAATTAAAAATTATCTTAGGATTATTTTTTAAAATATTTCTGTAAATTTTGATGAATAATGAAAAATATAGAATTTTGTGGAAAACTATATTTTAATTTTAATTATTTTTATAGTTGTCTTATATTTCATATTAGTTATAATATATAATTATATTTTTTTATTAAAAATAATCCAATTTTATTATTTTTAATGAATTTTATACATCAATTTCGTATAAAAATAGTTTTGTACTTAGAAGTCATTTTTCTGAAAATATGTTTTATATCTCCTTTTATGGGTTTAGTTTAAAATTATATTCATAAAATTCTATGAATTGAATATTTAAAAATGTATTCCATATTTGGAATTAGTGTGTCTGATGTTATTAAATATTTCCCTTTTATTTTTGGAGATTATAAATTGGTAATTTTTGATACCTCGGTCAAGGGTAAATCAGTTAATTGTGGATAAAAATAAAATGATGAGGACTAAATAAATGATCTTAGCACTTGACTTGGTTTTATTATATGAATATATCTCTTTCATAATCATAGAAAATTAAAATAAATGGAATTTTTTATTTTCCCATGATTGTGACTTTTATAATACTTTAAGAAAAGTAAATTCCAAAATTTCACAGTCTTTTCTCTGTTAACTATGAAAATTTTAACTGGGTGGTAAATAGAAATTAAGTCCAATTATAATTTTTCATTTTAATGATAAAATATTTTTTTACCATGGAAGTTTATTTCAAATATTTTGTGATGAAATAATTTCTTTAAATTCATATGCAATAATAACACAGAACTTAGAAAATCAGTAAAAAATAAAGAAAATAATATAATAACATTAAAAACAATATTATTTTAGTAATTTATAATCTATATAATTTATTACACAATAATGAATCGTTATTCATGTTTAAAATTTATTTGATTAAAAATATATTGTTTTCTTGTAGTTTTATATGTTAGAGTAAATGTATAGTATGTAAAATGACATTAATGATTTTATTATAATATTCAATATTGTATTAAATGATTTAAAATTAAAAAAAAATATTATCTTAAATAAAGTGATTATGATAATATTTTAATATCAACAATAATCTATTTATGGGTCATTTATTTATTTATAGTAACAATCATGACCCTCAAATATTAAAAAACCTAGTTATTATGTAATGTGTGGAAAGGGTAAAGAGAGGTTAAAACTAGAAGATATGGGTCAATGTACAACCTAAACATGTCATAATTTTATTATATTGTATTAGTTCAACTCATATTCATCTTATATTCTAAATAAATACTTTTGGATCGCTTCTTACTAGAAAATTAATTTATATTAATTTAATATTCTATGAAATTCTTAAAGTACCCCTCACCTCCCTTATAAAAGGGAACCACATCTCCTCTTTTCTTCACACATCGAATGATTTTTATTTGGGAAATCTCTACCCAAATACCATCCTTAAATTAAACCCCCCCCCCCCATTTCATAATATTTATTTAATGAATAATACCAACCGTAGATGTTTATGGAACCACAATAACATCTCAAACATCAAATGGCCAATTTTGGAAGATCAAAACTCACAAACCACCCTAAAGAACCATTCAGAGGATGATGAATAGGTTTTTCACAAGATTTAGTGCCCATATGAAAGGATATATTTTTTCACACAATTGAATTTCATGATAAAGGAGATGTATAGTTCCACAAAGGATCCTCAGCCTGAATGTGCACATAAGGACCATGTGTGTAAAAAATAAGGGTTGCACACAAAAAATGATCATTTTTTAAAACCATACAATTATGATCCAATGGAAATGTCAAACACGAAATGTTTCATGGATAGTACCCAAGAGGAATGGGGTGTTAATTCACACAAGCCAGTTCCACGCATAAGGATTTGGGAACTAGTATTCGAGTATTTTAGCTAGAAATAGAAGCGCACCCCCACCCATATAGGGGTTATTCTGAAGAAGAAGTTATTATCTATTATTAAAAACTACTTATCTTCCCCAATAGCATGAAAAGATGTTGATCATGGACCCTAAAAGGTAGATAACCTGTAAGAAAGACCTCCTATGGGCCCAAATATGACTTTTCCTACAGTGGAGTAATCCTCACACAACTAATCCTAAGTCTGGTCAGGTGCATGAAAAGATAGGATTCCTTTAGAAAACCCCAACCTAAATGCATATCTTATATTATATGAAATTATTAACCTTTAATACTTATTTTTCCATTGTTCTAGATCCCCCTTCTCTCACAACATTTTCACAAAACCCAATAGATTTTCATCGAACAACTTTCTAGTCCCATAACAAATTCTCCCAATACTTCTAGTATAGCCATTACCATACATGTTTCTATACAAATAAATAGGCACCCAAATGCCCATTTATCTTAATAATAGAGACCCTAACATTGGGTATATTGATTTACACTCCAACACAGTAGTTCCAACACCATTTACCACCCATAGCCACATTTGAAAAGGTCATATAAGCCGTAAGGGTGGAATATTTGATGGAAACTGTGTACCAATATTGGTAGAGGATCCTTATGAAAAACATTCCTCCCAACCTAACATGGTCCCACTTTAGGATTGAATCTTCCAATATCCACGATGCATGACATAAAACATCCTAACTCCACATCATAGTCATGGGATGTTAAACTACACATCAACATCCTCAATAGATCATATAAAACTATAACATTACATATGTGATGAAAAAGTGATGTCCTGTATATGATTAACATGGGATGACCCCACAACTCTTACCATGTGTAATAAATTCCATATTACCCGTATAAAATCATCATGGGATGCCACTATCCCCCTCCATGGGATGTCACACTTATTCCAGCACCACGAAGAAGTGTCTACATGTAATCTCCACACCATCCCTCAAAGACTCTCCTTTCACAACATGATATTCCCTATGTCAAGTTGTTAAACTATATGGATTGTTATTATTACATGAACATAAAATATGGTATTGAACTACATTTATTTTGACCTATATCTCTATAAAATCATGAATATGATTCCTCCCTAAGGTTAAATACCAATAATGATAAACATTAGTGTGAAATATTTCCTCCTAGAGACGCACCTCCAGATCCTACATAAGGTTTATTCTAATCCATCAACCCAGGTATGATATCTTCTTTACATGGGATGGAAATTCAGATCTACCTCGATAGAGATTATAATCCATCATCCTTGATGTGACATATTACCTTCTATGTACGCACCTCTAGATCAGCCTCAAGGTGCATTCTGATCCATCATCCTAGGTGTAACATCTTCCATCTAGTGGATGATCCTTTGAATCTACCTCATGGGTAATTTTGATCCATCAAGAGATGTGTGGCATATTCACTCATAGGTACACACCTTTACATCTTCTTTAAGATGTATTTTGATCCATCAACCTCTGTGTGACATCTTCCCTCATAGGGACACACCTATGGATCTCCATCAAGGGGTGTTCTGATTTATCAACCCAGGTTATACATCATCCCTCCAAGGAATTCAAATACTCATATGACTCAATGGGTGTTCTAATCCATCAAACCAAGTTTGAAATATTCCATCCTAGGTACGCTCCATCAGATCCACCTCAAGGGATTTTTTTTATCTATCAACACAACTATGACATCATCCCTCTTAGGGATGCACCTCCAGATTCACCTCAAGAGGATTTCATATCCACCTACCTTGGTTTGAAATCTTTCCATCTTGGATGCATCTCTGGATCATCCTCAAGGTCCATTATGATCCATCAATCCATGTTTGTAGTATTTACTCATAGAGGTGTAGCTTTGAATTATTCTCAAGTGGTGTTCTGATCAATCAACCTATGTGTGATTTCTTCCCTCCTAGGAAAGATCCTCTGGATCCACCTTAAGTTGTGTTTTGACCTGTCAACCTAGGTGAGGTTTCTCCCCACCAAGAGAATCATCTCTAGATCTGTATTAAGGGGTTTTTTGATCCATCAACCTAGGTATGAAATATTCCCTCATAAGGATGCACCTTCGTATCTTCCTCACGGGGCATTCTGATCTATCAACCAATGTATAAAATCTCCCCTCCTAGTGATACACCTGTAGATCCACCTCAAGGTGTGTTCAGAACCATCAACACCGGTGTGACATCATCATTACTAGCGATACACCATCAGATGCACCACTGAGGGAATTATTATAATGACCCATACTAGTGGGGTACATGCCATAGCTACCCAATCCCACCTTTAATAGGGGATGGTCTGGTGACTAGCACAGAGTACGCATGTCACTAACATGGGAGGAATTTTCTATTTACCAATATAAACGTACACAAATATAAGCCCCCAAAAATCAAAAATGAAAAAAAAAATAAACAACCAATGCATGAATACATCTATATCCCATTACCAGTTTTTGACTGGAACTAATGAGAAGAAAAGAGAAAATACATGCCCACCAAAAATATTTTTTAACACAATTCCCACCTAAAATTTAATGTATTGGGACTTCTATCTAAAATCTAGAGGAACAAACCTTGATCTTTCTGGTCTCACTAAGAACTATCTGGTCGTGGTCCTCCGAGGACTCCATCCAAAGGTCTTTCATATTCACAAGAAACAACACATGTGTAAAAATTTCATGTAGAGGTGATTATATTGATACACAGTCTGACACCCCAGAAAACAAAAAAAATTAATAAATAGAAAAACCTTCATCTCTATATAGGTAAACGTCTACATAACATATAACAAAAAAACCCAAATATAATCAATCTGAGACCCATATTTTAGAGGTAATCCACAACCTTAGTATATCAGACTAGGATTATAGCTCAAATATTCCATGAATAAATCATCTGGGAGAACAAAATTCTATCTCAAATTACACTAAAGATGTATGTTCAAGATGTACTGCTCATCAGGACTCACCAGGATTGAGAATACACAGTAAAATATTTTAATAGAATATGATACATATATTAGGATCATAGTCAGGGCCACAAGGTGATACCAAAAACTCCCTCTAAATTAACCTATAATGTAGAGGACCAACGCCGAGAAGGATTGATCCCATATATACCAATAAATCTTCCAAGGGCACAAACATGAATAGAGTATCCCACTCTAGGCCACTCCAGGTGATTCCAACAACTCTATCTAGGAAGTCCCACTCAAGGGATTGTATTCATATGTGTATTAAATGATTCATAATAACCTTCAGGGAAATCATAATGCGAACAAACCTTGAATAAAAGTGTCCATGATATTGTTAACAAGAGATATAAGACATGTATGAAATAATACACAACATGTAGATGGGATACAAATTGTGTCCCCTGAAACCAGGTTTTGGCCATGTAAACAGCAAGTGTCATTCAATCTATATCTATGTAGTATAGAGGATTACATGACATGTAGAGGTGTTAAACGCATTTTCTCTATAGAATTAATCTTATCTATGTATTCCATATTTTTTCCAGTACACAACTTCAGACTGTGTACCCATTCTCGTGTACTAATACATGGGGTATCCAATGTAAATGATCAAGACTATATTGTGTGGGTGTGTACATGTTGTGTAGGTTGGTTGTGTATTCCACCCTATATCAGTTTACCCTAAGAAGTACATTCCATGTATCCAGGGGGAAAACACCCCATGTGATAGGGGTCACATTGCATGTGATGTTTAACATCCTCTAAAACCATAGTCACTGCCAAGGGGGAAACACACAATGTTTAGATCTGATTTTTACATGGTGTTTTACTGGTTTTTCATAATCCTATATATATGGCCCCAGCCTTAAACCTTGCCTAATCTTGAGTTATTACAAGATTACACATTGAGGATCTTTTCGGGTTTAGAGTTTTAGAGAATTAGATCATAAAACTTGCATTACATTCCACATATAAACAAAGTGGTTACATAAAGATAGTATTCTTCATTCCCATGAAAGGAAACATATTTAAAATAAAACTTGGATTATTTCTTGACACTTCCTTGACACTATCATCATATCATGTACCTTTCCCTTGACCTGTGAAAAACATTTCAAAAACTTGCGATGAGCATAACAACTCAGTATGGGTTATAAAAAAACATGGAAAGGAAACATGAGTTCATATATACATAAGAATGAAATCATACTTTGCCCATAAAACATAGGCACTTTAACATACCTCATAAAATCATGAATAAATCATAGAAATCATAAGACATAAAGGTAACTTGAGGCATTCATAACATTCTTACGTAGGGAGTAACCCTCTTGGTTACGTTTGGAATACCCATCACAGTATATTCCCTAAAATCTCTTCGGAGAAACCTTAACGTTTCACTCCTTCGCGTTACCCAATGCATTGGAGAGCTATAACGGGCTCACCCGCCCTTAGTTTATCACGGAACCACCCATCTTCATAATAATTCCCAAGAACCATAACATAATCATATCGCATAAAACATGCATAAAGGAAACATAACATTTCCACATTTCAATCACGAGATATCAATACAACACATTGATATAATAAAAACATTATGAAAACCATTTTCAATACCAAAGTAAAACATGGTATTAATTTTTCGTTTAAAAAAAGGTATGGCTTGTAGAGAAAGTCGAAACTCAAATAACGGTTACGACGGCGGAGAAGTCATTGTCGCCGCATACGTACGACAAAAACATTCCCTTTTGTCGTTTAGTAAACGCTTCATATAAAAAAGATTCCTTTTGAATAAACGTAAAAGTCAAAGGGGTTTATACACCGTATAAAAGAAAGTTGTGTATAAAATAAAATATGCCTCAATGAAAGGAGATTGAGACGAAGTCCCATACCTCGTATCCGACTTGACCCGACCGTTCTTTAATATCCTGAATAATAAACTTGAGTCAATCTCTACTTGATTATGAATATTTTTCAAGTTCATTATTCCTTTTATACCATGTTATGAACATCATGTAATCAGTTAAGTTAATAATGCTCATTTTGTCGGTATTTGGTTCTTAAGTCAAAAATAGACTTCTTACAGTTACATGTTGTTAATTTGGTCAAAGGTTCATTATATCCAGAATGGTATTCATGATTTAGATATCATATATGTCATATATATCCAGTACATACATGCATTTATAATATTATATAATCATTTAGAGGTTGGAAATGAAATGCACCGTTCATGGAGACGGTAAGCCGTACGTACGCATGAACGCTACTTTCATTTCTATTTCATATTTTATAGAATGGAATCATAAAGATATAAAAGTATATTATAATTCCAGTATAATATAATATATAATATCATAGTTCCATCCTTTATATGTCCCACATATGGTATTTAACGAATCAAATCACTTTGAGGGGGCGGTAGTCCGCACTTCCTAAAATGAAGATACCGTGTTTACCCATAATGGAAACCATAAAGGTATGCCCAAAATGAAAAAAACAGAAGCTTAAGGAAAACATAAACATATTATATATCATATATAAAAATAGTTACATCATAATGGCCACCTTTTAAGGTGTTAAATGAGTATTGAACAATCATCGTTTCGGGAGGCAGAATTTCGCCATCCACAGAAACCGTATGTTCTTTAACCATTTGATGTAGTTGTGTGAGAGTGTAGCTCAAATAATTATTATAACAACATCCTTGTATATTGAAGATACTGTTGTTGTTACAAAATAAGTAAATAAAAAGAGTTTAGGGGGTTGGAGAAGCAAAATAAAACAAATGAACATGAGAGAATGAATTACCTTTAAAAGTGTATCTCCTTTTGATTTGAGTCTAAAGGCTTCCTTTGAAAGGATTCTGCCCAAAGGTAATCCTCTAGGATGAGGAGGGGGATGTGTAGAGAGTAAATGGGCAGGGGTTGGCCGAGCCAAAGGCTTGAGGGGTGTGTGAAATGAGGTAGAGGTGGGGGCCTTTTATAAGAGGAGAGGAGGGGCACTTTTGGAAAGTAAAGAAATATTACTTTATTTGAAAATGTGTTTCGGTTTCAAAAGGTCCCACATTGATATAATTCATGGATACGGTGATAAGGGTTCGAAATCCACTCATCCAATTGGTTTTGTCCATGTGTAGTTCATAGAGTTTTCATTGTCTTTCCATTTTATTTAAATCGTCAAATAATGATGTCATCGCTGCATCATTATAATGTAATAAATAATTTAATTTATTTAATGTCTAAAAATTATAAAAAAAATACTATGATGTAGGAAATCTTTTTATCTTTCCAATGACTATTTATAATAAAATATATGATCTTTATAACCCCATGTAAAAATTGTTTTTGTGAAACATATTATGTTTGTGTCATTTTTACTTTTACATTAAATAAAAAGTAATTTATGTCATTTCCCAACCAAAGTGTCTCCATGGGGTCCCCAAGTTGACCCATGGCTTGTCTTGGTCGGCCATGACACAACCAATAAGGTTGGGACATGTGTCTAGGTCATTTCATATTATTAAAGCATTATTTATACCTTAAACTACACTAATTACCACTAATCGCGATTAAAAACATAATAAGTTACTATTCACCAAAAAAATTATTTTAATCTCATTGAACCACATTTTACTTCTTAATGACAACAATGTATGTCGGATTTTAAAAATTCAATACACATTAGTGGTAAACTTTCATTTAACTGAAAAATCAGTTTGCTTGATTACCACTTAGTGGTTTCACTATTCATCAAAAATTGAAGTTTTTCAGAAATTACCAAAAATTCACCCTAAGATATATTTGATATTCTGAATTCAAAAATGAAGTCTATTTTACAAAATTCAAATCATATAAGTCACATTAATTAATTTAATAATTAATTCCCGCTGTCAGAGCAAATAGCGTGTTTTTATGGAAAAATAAGTATCAAAAGATTTACACCAGTTTAAGTCCAATTCCAAAGTGAAATTGATTGCAATGACCACCATTGGATTAAATGGTAAAAATATATTATAATTTCACTTCAAAACTAATTCAAAACATTATCTAATCATATAAATAAATTAGGTTAAAAAGAAGTTTTGATGTAAAATGCAGTATTTTTCACTATTCATTAAAAAAATGAACATTGTAAGAAAAATACCAAAAATTCACACAAGGTAAATTTTGATATCCCCATCATAAAGAATAAGTTTATTTTGACAAACATTGTTTATAAAATTGTCAAAATATTGATTCAAAAATGGTTTGCCATCAAAAGGCACTAAAACAATCTTTTAAGAATATTAGTGTATTCCATGCATATGATTGTATTTATTTTCATTTAAAGCCTCTATAACACTATATTAATCATTAATAGACATAGATAAAAATATCTATTATTCATTACTTACTTGGGATGTTACATCCTTCCCCCCTTTAGAAAATTGCGTCCCCGCAATTTATTTACTTATCAAATAAACGAGGGTACTTATCCCTCATTGCATTTCTAGATTCCCATGTTGCCTCTTCAATCATGTGGTTTTCCCACAAAACCTTTACCTGCTTAATCACCTTATTCCGTAACACTTGCTCCCTGTGGTCAAGAATCTGGACCGGTTGTTCCTCATAAGATAGGTTCTCTTCCAGCTGAACTACCTCTGGACTCAAAACATGAGATGGATCTGGCATATACTTTCTCAACATCGAAACGTGAAAAACATTGTGTACCTGAGATAAACTCGGAGGTAAAGCCACTCGGTATGCAACTAATCTAACTCTCTCCATAATTTTGTATGGTCCAATGAACCTTTGACTTAGCTTTCCTTTCTTACCAAATCTCATCACGCTTTTCCAAGGAGAAACCTTGAGAAAAACATGATCACCTACCTCGAAAGATAGATCCTTCCTCCGGTTATCCGCATAACTCTTTTGCCTGCTCTGAGCTATTCTCATGTGCTTCTGAATCAGTTGAACTTTTTCTGCCATCTCTTCTACCAATTCTGGTCCCATCAACTTCCTTTCACCCACTTCATCCCAGAAATCTGGAGTTCGACACTACTTCCCATATAATGCCTGAAATGGTGCCATCTGTATACTGGAATGCAAACTGTTATTATATGAAAACTCAACCAAAGAAGGATGTTGGTCCCAACTTCCCTGATAATCCATAGAACAAGCTCGTAGCATATCCTCCAATGTCTGAATTGTTCGTTCTGACTGCCCATCTGATTGAGGATGAAAAGCTGTACTAGAATTTAATCCAGTACCCAACGACTTCTGAAGGCCTTTCCAAAAGATAGAAGTAAACCTGGGATCACGATCCGATACAATGGAGAGAGGAACTCCATGTAACCTGACTATCTCTTTAAGATACAAACGGGAAAGTTGATCAAGAGAGAAAGTATCTCGTATAGCATGGAAATGAGCAGATTTGGTCAAGCGATCAACAATAACCCAGATTGCATTATTACCTCGAGATGTCTTTGGTAATCCAACAACAAAGTCCATGGATATATTCTCCCATTTCCACTCTGGCACTGGTAAAGGCTGAAGCATCCCTTTTGGTAACTACCGCTCTGCTTTAACCTGCTGACATGTCAAACACTTCACAGTAAAATCAGCAATATCTCTTTTCATTCCATCCCACTGGTAATACTCCCACAGATCTCTATACATCTTAGTACTGCCCGGATGAACTGAAAATGGAGAACTATGAGCTTCACATAACAACTCTCTCTTCAACTGTGAATCACAAGGCACACACAATCTCTTCCCAATACTCAAAACACAATCATTATCACTGTTGAATTCAGGAAACTTACCTTTCTGAACCAGCTCTACCTTTTTCTGCAACTCACTATCTTGCTTCTGTGCTTGCTTGATTCTATCTGATAGAGATTATCTCACTGATACCTGAAACAAAACAGAAGGACTTCCTGCACCAACAACTTCTATGCCAAAGTTCATCAAATCCTTAACCAAAGGATCACGTTCCAAACGCAACATTGTTAATGAAGCATTACTTTTTCGACTCAAAGCATTAGCCACTTTATTTGCTTTTCCCGGATGGTAATGAATTGTACAATCATAATCCTTGATTAATTCCAGCCATCTCCTTTGTCTCGTGTTCAACTCTTTCTGAGTGAATATATACTTTAAACTTTTGTGATCGGTATATATTTCACACTTTACTCCATACAAATGATGCCTCCAAATTTTTAAAGCAAAAACAACAGCAGCTAGTTCCAAATCATGTGTAGGGTAATTTACCTCATGAGTTTTCAACTGTCGTGAAGCATAAGCAATTACCTGATCATTCTGCATTAGGACGCAACCAAGTCCTTTCAATGAAGCATCACTGTATATAACAAACTCACCATTCCTAGAAGGTAGTGCCAAAAATGGAGCATTCTCCAATCTTCTTTTCAATTCCTGAAAACAATCATCACATTCTTTTGTCCAGATAAACTTAACACCCTTACGAGTTAGCTTAGTCATTGGACTAGATAACCGTGAAAAATTTCTAACAAACCTTTGGTAATATCCTGCCAAACCAAGGAAGCTACGAATCTCGGTTACATTTGTGGGTCTTGGCCATTCTTCCACAAATTTGTTTTTTGCAGGATCAACAGTTATTCCATCTTTAGAAAAAATGTGACCAAGGAAAGAAATTTTTTGCAACCAAAACTCACACTTGCTGAATTTCCCATACAGTTTCTTTTCTTTTATGGTTTGTAAGATAACCCTTAAATGTTTTTCATGCTCCTCTTTACTTTTAGAAAACACCAAAATATCATCAATGAAAACCACCACAAACTTATCCAATAACTCATGGAAAATTCTATTCATTAAGTCCATGAATACAGCAGGTGCATTGGTTAGCCCAAAAGGAATTACTACAAATTCATAATGGCCATATCTCATATGGAACGCGGTCTTCGGAATATCTGCCTCCTTTACCTTCAGCTGATGGTACCCCGATCTCAAGTCAATCTTTGAAAAAAACTGATCTCCCTGGAGTTGATCAAACAAATCATCGATATGAGGCAAAGGATATTTGTTCTTAACAGTGATATTATTCAAGGCTCTATAATCAATGCAAAGTCTCATAGAACCATCTTTCTTTTTAACAAATAAAACAGGAGCACCCCATGGTGATGTGCTAGGTCTAATGAAACCTTTCTCTAATAAATCTTGCAATTGCTCCTTCAACTCTAAAAGTTCAATTTGTGCCATTCGATAAGGGGGTTTTGAAATTGGCTTAGCATCAGGAACTAAGTTAACAGTAAACTCAACTTCCCCATCCGTTATTATTCCAGGCAACTCATCAGGAAAAACATCAGGATACTCATTTACCACTGGAACATCATTAATCTGAACAGTTCCTTTATATTCAATGACATGTGCAAGGTAACATTCATTTCCATCTTTTACAAGTTTCTCGGCCTCTTGATATGTTATCAAAAGTAAGGGTTCATTCCTGTAAACAAACTGAAAGTCTTTCTGAAAAGAAACTTCTTTATCTCTATAGTCAATCTTAGCATGGTAAATAGAGATCCAATCCATACCCAGGATAACATCAAACTCTACTAGAGGTAGAACAATAAGGTTTGCAAGTAGGTTCTTTCCACAGATAAGGATAGGAAGATTCTTATAAATTATTTTTGCCTCGACACTTCCCCCAGGTGTTTTTACCAAAAGTTCAGGAGTCATTTCTTGAGATGGTATTCCCATTTTACTAGAAAAGTTTTCAGAGATGAAAGAATGTGTAGACCCCTAATCAAACAACACACTGGCATAATCTGAAAAAACAAACAAAGTACCTGATACAACTTCATTTGATGGCCCGACATCTGCTGAAGTAGTTGCAAAGAATTTCACCACCCCTTTCTGCTTGTAGTCTAACTGCTTCCCATCACTCAAGCTCTTTGTCGGACACTCGTTTGCATAGTGACCCATCTCATTGCACTTATAACATTTCACTAACTGTAAATCAAATTTGTTCTTACCTTCACCTTGATCCTTTTCAGTGCAATCACGAGTCTTATGTCACATCTTACCACATCGGTAGCACTTTCCAGAATTCAGAAGACATTCCCCAGCATGCCTTTTGCCACATTTATCACAAACTGGAAACTTAGTTCTCTTACCATCAGACTTTTTTGAAGAATTCTTACCTTTCTCCTACCACCTTGGTCTTTTCTTCTGCTAGTTGTTATAGAACACTTGGTCATCGGAAAACTCCATTTCCACCTTCTCAGCACATCGAACAAGATTTTCATAACTTTTAAACTCACGAGAAGCTAATGCCCTTCGATACTTTGGCTTTAATCCTGAGTAGAAATGATTGATTTTACTATCAAGGTCCCGGATAAAATTTGGAGCATACCTTGCCAATCGAGTGAACCTTTCTTCATAGGCAGCCACTGAGTCTTCCTCTTGCCTCAATTCCAAGAATTGCTTTTCCATCCTAAGTCGAACAGCCTTAGGAAAATACTTCTCAAGAAACATACCTTTGAATTCATCCCAGTCAAGAGCATCAATCTCATCGGCGTCCCTGATATTTTTAACCAAAGACCACCACTGATCTACTTCACCCTCCAAACGGTAAATAGCAAGACTAACCTTTTGATTGTCTGAACACCCCATGACATCAAAAATCGTCTCCAGTGCTTTAATCCACCCTTCAGCTAGCACAGGGTCAGATGATCCTCTGAATGATGGTGGATGTTGCCTCATGAAATGTTCCACCACTAACATGTTCCTCTACGGTTGATCTGGCTGATCTCGTGCATGGATACCACCACCATTTATCGCTTGAGTCAACTGCACCATTACTGCAACAAACTGTTCAGTTCCAATTCCGACCATTTCTGGATGCTGATTCGGAAGGTTATTTCCTTCTGTATGCCTTCTTAGCACTGCTTCCCTGTTTCCTCTGTGGAAAACCATTCTGAACAAACATGTCTTAGATGAAGCAACATGGTAATCTTTAAATGCTATATCATTTCGAAAAAAAAATATTTTCGGATAATCATTTAATATAATTCTAACTCCTAAAGTTATCTAAATCGACCTTTGATACCAACTATAAGGCCCCAGCCTTAAACCTTGCTTAATCTTGAGTTATTACAAGATTACACATTGAAGATCTTTTCGGGTTTAGAGTTTTAGAGAATTAGATCATAAAACTTGCATTACATTCCACATATAAACAAATTGGTTATATAAAGATAGTATTATTCATTCCCATCAAAGGAAACATATTTATAATAAAACATGAATTATTTCTTGACACTTCCTTGACACTATCATCATATCATGTACCTTTCCCTTGACCTGTGAAAAACATTTCAAAAACTTGGGATGAGCATAAAAACTCAGTATGGGTTATAAAAAAAACATGGAAAGGAAACATGAGTTCATATATACATAAGAATGAAATCATACTTTACCCATAAAACATAGGCACTTTAACATACCTCATAAAATCATGAATAAATCATAGAAATCATAAGACATAAAGGTAACTTGAGGCATTCATAACATTCTTACGTAGGGAGTAACCCTCTTGGTTACGTTTGGAATACCCATCACATTATATTCCCTAAAATATCTTCGGAGAAACCTTAACATTTCACTCCTTCGCGTTACCCAATGCATTGGAGAGCTATAACGGGCTCACCCGCCCTTAGTTTATCACGGAACCACCCGTCTTCATAATAATGCCCAAGAACCATAACATAATCATATCACATAAAACATGAATAAAGGAAACATAACATTTCCACATTTCAATCACGAGATATCAATACAACACATTGATATAATAAAAACATTATGAAAACCATTTTCAATACCAAAGTAAAACATGGTATTAATTTTTCGTTTAAAAAAAGGTATGGCTTGTAGAGGAAGCTGAAACTCAAATAACGGTTACGACGGCGGAGAAGTCGTTGTCGCCGCATATGTACGACAAAAACATTCCCTTTTTTCGTTTAGTAAACGCTTCGTATAAAAAATATTCCTTTTGAATAAACGTAAAAGTCAAAGGGGTTTATACACCGTATAAAAGAAAGTTGTGTATAAAATAAAATATGCCTCAATGAAAGGAGATTGAGACGAAGTCCCATACCTCGTATCCGACTTGACCCGACCATTATTTAATATCCTGAATAATAAACTTGAGTTAATCTCTACTTGATTATGAATCTTTTTCAAGTTAATTATTCCTTTTATACCATGTTATGAACATCATGTAATCAGTTAAGTTAATAATGTTCATTTTGTCAGTATTTGGTTCTTAAGTCAAAAATAGACTTCTTACACTTACTTGTTGTTAATTTGGTCAAAGGTTCATTATATCCAGAATGGTATTCATGATGTATATATCATATATGTCATATATATCCAGTACATACATGCATTTATAATATTACATAATCATTTAGAGGTAAGAAATGAAATGCACCGTTCATGGAGACGGTAAGCCGTACGTACGCATGAACGCTACTTTCATTTCTATTTCATATTTTATAAAATGGAATCATAATGATATAAAGGTATATTATAATTCCAGTATAATATAATATATAATATCATAGTTCCATCCTTTATATGTCCCACATATGTTATTTAACGAATCAAATCACTTTGAGGGGGCGGTAGTCCGCACTTCCTAAAATGAAGATATCGTGTTTACCCATAATGGAAACCATAAAGGTATGCCTAAAATGAAAAAAACAGAAGCTTAAGGAAAACATAAACATATTATATATCATATATAAAAATAGTTACATCATAATGGCCACCTTTGAAGGTGTTAAATGAGTATTGAACAATCATCGTTTCGGGAGGCAGAATTTCGCCATCCACAGAAACTGTATGTTCTTTAACCATTTGATGTATTTGTGTGAGAGTGTAGCTCAAATAATTATTATAACAACATCCTTGTATATTAAATATACTGGTGTTGTTACAAAATAAGTAAATAAAAAGAGTTTAGGGGGTTGGAGAAGCAAAATAAAACAAATGAACATGAGAGAATGAATTACCTTTAAAAGTGTATCTCCTTTTGATTTGAGTCTAAAGGCTTCCTTTGAAAGGATTCTGCCCAACGGGAATCCTCTAGGATGAGGAGAGGTATGTGTAGAGAGTAAATGGGTAGGGGTTGGACGAGCCAAAAGCTTGAGGGGTGTGTGAAATGAGGTAGAGGTGGGGGCCTTTTATAAGAGGAGAGGAGGGGCACTTTTGGAAAGTAAAGAAATATTACTTTATTTGAAAATGTGTTTCGGTTTCAAAAGGTCCCACATTGATATAATTCGTGGATAAGGTGATAAGGGTTCGAAATCCACTCATCCAATTGGTTTTGGCCATGTTTAGTTCATAGATTTTACATTGTCTTTCCATTTTATTTAAATCGTCAAATAATGATGTCATCGCTGCATCATTATTATGTCATAAATAATTTAATTTATTTAATGTCTAAAAATTATAAGAAAACTACTATGATGTAGGAAATCTTTTTAGCTTTCCAATTAATTTTTATAATCAAATATCTGATCTTTATACCCCCATGTAAAAATTGTTTTTTTGAAACATATTATGTTTGTGTCATTTTTACTTTTACATTAAATAAAAAGTAATTTATGTCATTTCTCAACCAAAGTGTCTCCATGGGGTCCCCAAGTTTACCCATGGCTTGTCTTGGTCGGCCATGACACAACCAATAAGGTTGGGACATGTGTCTAGGTCATTTCATATTATTAAAGCATTATTTATAACTTAAACTACACTAATTACCACTAATCGCGATTAAAAACATAATAAGTTACTATTCACCAAAAAATTATTTTAATCTCATTGAACCACATTTTACTTCTTAATGACAACAATGTATGTTGGATTTTCAAAATTCAATACACATTAGTGGTAAACTTTCATTTAACTGAAAAATCAGTTTGCTTGATTACCACTTAGTGGTTTCACTATTCATCAAAAATTGATGTTTTTCAGAAATTACCAAAAATTCACCCTAAGCTATATTTGATATTATGAATTCAAAAATAAAGTCTATTTTACAAAATTCAAATCATATAAGTCACATTAATTAATTTAATAATTAATTCCCACTGTTAGAGCAAATAGCGTGTTTTTATGGAACAATAAGTATCAAAAGATTGACACCAGTTTAAGTCCAATTCCAAAGTGAAATTGATTACAATGACCACCATTGGATTAAATGGTAAAAATATATTCTAATTTCACTTCAAAACTAATTCAAAACATAATCTAATCATATAAATAAATTAGGTTAAAAAGAAGTTTTGATGTAAAATGCAGTATTTTTCACTATTCATAAAAAAAATGAACATTGTCAGAAAAATACCAAAACTTCACACAAGGTAAATTTTGATGTCCCAATCATAAGGAATAAGTTTATTTTGACAAAAATAGTTTATAAAATTGTCAAAATATTGATTCAAAAATGGTTTTCCATCAAAAGGCACTAAAACAATCTTTTAAGAATATTAGTGTATTCCATGCATATGATTGTATTTATTTTCATTTTAAGCCTCTATAACACTATCTTAATCATTAATAGACATAGATAAAAATATCTATTATTCATTACTTACTTGGGATGTTACACTATATCTATGATCTGATCATCTCCTCCATCGTTCCAGTCTCTTATCAGATCATACCTTTCTACAGAACTCATAAAACCACTTCGGCTGAGCCCTTTCATCAATGAGTAATGCATTCCATTTTCATATTTTCTAGAAAAATGGATTAAATAATCATCTTGATTTACTCATCAAATAATGAAAAATAAGGAATCAACCATCATAAAATTTTATCAATATTCATTATCTCACCTCCCTCGTGTTATGTTGATCCCAGATCTATGATATCGAATCATTGTGTTGAGAAGTGGGTGTGCAACGATCGGTCGATTAGGATAAGTTGATTCATAGGCCCAATGAATAACCCCATGAAGAATGATGAATGGGGGATAAAAGAAAAAATAAATCAATTAGAATAGAACTTGATCGACGATCATGTTGATCTCAGTTCATTTTTGTTAGAACCAAAATATAACCATCAGAATAACAATGATTATTCTCCCATTAAAACCCCATAAATATAATCACATCCCACAATATGCGTGATCCGTGAATAAATCCACTAATCGATTAATTCAAATTAAAGGAATAAATAAATAAAATTGATTAAAAAATTAAAACACTTCCCCTACCTCAATTTGGTTTAATCACTGTTGAAGAATGATGTGTTTTCATCAATGTTGGCAAGATCCATCAAACCTGCAGTATGTCGATCTTTGATCTGTCATTGTTTTCCTGAGATGATTCTGGATTATTCTCCCCAATGATCCTCTAGAGGCTCTAGCGTTATGTGGTTAACTCTATAATTTTACAAAAATAGTTTATATAAGGAATAAATAGGTACTATGTCAACAAAACAAAACAAAATTATTTTATTAAATTATTTTTCTTCATTTGAGACACCATGAAAACATTTCCACAAATGACCTAATATGACTAATCTTATGTTGCTACTATGGTAAACCTCATGTTTTGTGCTCAGTGGAGGCCTCATATTTCATCTCTGGGAACCCTTTTCAATGTTATTCTACTTTTTCAAGAAACATTCATATGTGTGTTAATTAATATATATAATATATTTTAAACATTTATTCCAGGAACACCAGACCACAGAATTTCACTACATCTCAACAACTACTCTTGAAAATAATCTGAATAATATATGAAAAAAAATACATGGAAAATTTGAGACATTACATCCTCCCGAGCTTTGGTCTTCACATCGCTAATAATTTAACATAATGGATACTCAAAAAGTTATGGTTACTGAGAACAAATCTCAACCACATTCTCTAATGTGCTCTCTTAAAGATTCTCATGCAGCCACCATACACGAACCAAAATAATTGATCACCCACAAAGGATCATCTATAACTAATCATTAATCACCCAGGAACTCAGAAATTGTCTCTCCATATTTGATGTCTACCTCACCCAAGTCGATAATGTGTGATGGTTCATGAATAAACCTCCTTATCTACAACACATGGAAGACATCCTGCACTCAGTATAACTACATACGCAGAACAATGTGCTACACCACCTATCCAACTCTACAAATTATCTAGAAATTCCCAATGAACCTTGGAGATTTATTTCCTCCCCATCCAAATCTTTCCTATCCATATCGAGGTGAAACACATAGGAACACATGTTCTCATTCCACAAACTCTGGTGGCCTATGACGCCTATTAGCATAACACTTTTGATTGATCTTTGTAGTCTTCATCCAGTCCTGTATGATCTGTACCTTTTATATTATATCCCAAATCAATTTTGGTTCAATGACTGTTGGCTCTCCTAAGTCGGACCAGCCATGTGGTGACCAATAGTGTCTCTTGTACACTGCCTCAAACAGTTCCTTACCTATGGTAGAATGGGATCTATTGTTGTACACAATCTCCAACCATGGTAGGTAATCCTCCCAATTATTCCCAAAGCCCAACATGAAAGATCACAACATTTCCTTTAAAACATAAATGGTTTTCTCAATCTGGCTATCATTTTGTGGATGAAATGTCGTGATCAAGTGTAACTGGGTCCCAAACTCCTCATGTAATCCCTTACATAACTAGGATGTAAAGTAAGAATCACGATAAAAAATAATCATTTATGGAACTCCATGGATTCAAACTATCTCTTTCACATAATGGTATCCTAATCTCACTATTTAACTCTACTCTCATATAATGAGGAAGTTGTCCAACATGGTGAGTCATTCTACGATCACCCAGATGGCATCGTGGCCCTGGATGTATGTGTAAACTCATCACAAAGTCAATGGATATCAAATTTTACTTACATTCTAAAAAATTAAGGGGTTAAAATAAACCTATATGAACATGGTTCTCATCCTTCACTTTTTGAAAAGTATGGCATCAAGAGGTGAATTTGGACACTCCTTTCTTCATCCCAAGACATGAAAACCAACATTTTATGTCCTGGTATATCTTTAGCACAGCTGGAGGTATCTCCAAAGGAGATATGTGAAACTATATCATGACCTCTTCCCTCAATGTCATAGGTACCATCATGTGTCCTCTGAGAAGAATAATATGCTCCCTACCTTTAGAAAAAAAATTAAGAGCATGTTCAGGGGATATCTGAGCACATAGGGTCTCGTAGTCAGTATCTCTATGTTTTTTCTCAAAAAATAATTGTTATAGTGGAGGGGTGACCACCATCAACTAAAGGATTGATTCTACATTTCCATCCACAAAGACTACTCTAACGAGCCCAAATACTCTAACACCTCTTTCAAAAACTTTGAATAAGGTCTCCTACTATGTGTATCCACTATAACATTCCCCTTCCCTTGGGAATAGAAAATTTTGAAGTCATAATCCTAGAGGAACTACGGAAATCACCCCTATCCTATGTTTAGATCATTTTGAGAGAATATATACTTGATAATCTTCTGATAATAATAGAAGATAAACCAGTAACCCATCATTTAGTGTCACCACATATTTAAAAGAGAAGACTACCACTATGAGCCCAAGATCGTGTGTCATGTAGTTCTGCTCATGTGGTCTCAACTAGAATGAACTGTAGGCAATCACTGATTGCCTTTAAACCAAAACACAACCAATCCTAGACCATGATGCATCTCAGAACACTATATACTCGACATCCTCTTTCAACTATCTCAATATGGGATTACTCGTCAATCTCTGCCTCAAATAATAAAAATCCTACTGAAACTTCTTTTTCTACACCAATGGTTTTCCCATTAATGTCAAAGATATCATGGGTGATGAAATCCTTGAGAAATAAGTTATTAATATCTAAAAAAATCCTTCCAACCCAAGGAAGCTTTGAACGTCTTTTACACTCTTAGGTGGATCCCAGGATAACACTACCTTGGACTTGTTCGATTCCACATCCACACCCTCTAATGAGATAAAGTTCCCCAGAAGGTGGACCAACTGAATCCCTAATTAACACTTCGAGAGATTTTCATAGATCCAGTGCTCTCGGAGTATGAGTAAAACCTTCCTCAAGTGTATCACATGATCATACTTGGAAACCGAGTATAGAATGATATCATTGATTAAGACTACCACGAACTTGTTTAAGAATGGTTGGAAGATCTAGTTCATGAGTCCCATGAACATTGTTGGGGAGTGCTTTATGCCAAATCAAATCACCAATTTCTCATAGCACTGGTAGTGACATCTGAATGATGTATTTGGTATATCTTCATCTTTTACTCACAAATGGTGATATACTAACTTAAGTTAAACCTTCAAGATCCATTGTTCCCCAATCAACTAATCAAAGTGTTCATAGATCCTCAGTAGTGGATACATGTTTTTCAGGATTACCTAGTTTATGTGTTAATAATCCACTCAGAACATTGAGATCTCATTTGAATTTTTTGAAAACAAAATTGGGGCTGACCATGGTGAAACACCGGGTCAAACAGATTTCATCCACTACTTGTCTACCAAAAACAATCTAAAATTTTAAATCTATATGAGATACATCTGATATAATGGTGTAGATATCAATATCGTATCAGGGTGTAGATCAATGAATAATTATATATTTCAGTGGTGAGGTAAACCTAGAACATCATTAGGGAATATGACCTCATACTATTACACCACTTTAGGAAACTGTGAATTCATAACATCCACTTCTCCAAGGGTTAGTCTAGCCAATCAATGAGTAATCGACTGCACCCTCCTACACACGGGTCCATCCTGTGATGCATGGGTTTTCTTTTCATTGAAAAAGGAGAACCTGGTTAAATCACTGTGGTCACACTTTACCCATCACCTAAAATATTAAATATAGGCATGGACTATTGATAACCATTCCATACCAAGAATGAAGTCATAAGGCCTCGACACTGCATGAAAGTGATCCCAATTGAAACTCTCACCATGAAGAGTCAGGTCACACTATTATCACAAGTGTGTGATCACTGAGACTTATCTAGTTTGAGTATCCAATCATAAGGGTCAAGCCAACAGTTCAACCATAATTTCTATGTCTCGAAGAAGATGTGTTGGGAGAAAGGAATTTATAGAACCTGTTTCTATCAGTACTACCGATAGAGTATAAAAGACACAAATCGTACCTCGAATCATTCCTGAAGCCTCCATGACATAGGTTTAGACTACTAGAATTTATCCCATACCTTGTCCTCCAGATCCAGAATCCTATCGTGGACCACCAAGAGGTGGTGGAGGTATCATGTCGAAGCTTCATCTACCTCATGTTACTCTCCCAACTCCTCTTCTATGTACATATCCCTATGGACATATCTGGTTTTACTGACCCCTCTACCTCGATGGACCATGTTTGGTTTCTCTATAAACAATATTTTTGGTTAAAAAATATCTCTAAATATGTCCTCTTCCATCACATGAGTAACACTACCTCTCTCTAGGATGACTAGACCCACACTTTGAGCCATGAACTACAGATCCTCTATCTTGGGACCTCCTCCTGAAATTTCTCCCATGTCTAGGTCCCTTAGTCTAAGGACATCTCCCTACCTTTGATGTATCTGCCCTTAATTTCCCAATATTAATAAACTCCAAATATATATGCTCAGCCAAGAAACTTTCAAACAAAAATTCTCGCTCTAGAACCCTAGTATAGGTAGGAATTCATAGAGGGATAACATTGGATCGGATTTCTCTATATAGAACTTGATCAATGGTCTGATCCCTAAATAAATAATCACAAATCATATCCATATACTACTTAGAGAGGTTGGTAAACCTCAATGAATAATATTATACTATCATTTTGTCCCACTGTACCTGAAGTATCTCATTGATACATACATTCCATGGCATAGCTACTTTGAACTCCTATCTGAAATTTTTCTTGCGCTCTTTCTATGAAAGAGTCACTTCATCATAAGACTGGGTAATTAAACCCCACCATCATCCTATTGAATTTTGAAGAAGGTTCATTGCTAGGACCACCACCTGATCTACTAGTGTTATGACCAAATAGAAAGCTCAAGTCACCACCTCAAACAAGTCCTTATCCTCCTATGGGTCAGGCTCACTTTAGAACCTGAGGAGAGACTATCTCTGAAACTAGTGTATCATGTTTAGTCTACACACCTCTTATACTAGTAATATGGGTACCACATGATGCACCACAGGTGTTGTAATGGATGATGCACAACCTAGAGGTAACATCTCAGGAACTGGTCCATGTATCGATGCCTCGTCACTAAGGAGATCGTCCTTATGATCATCAAGATGAATCCAATTTGGTGTATGTCACTGAGGAATCCCAAAATAAACCAGATGTATTGCAGTCAATGATTATATCTAGAGAGATGTATCAAGAGGCATTTGTAACCACACCCCATTCCTAAATGATGCATGTACTATTGGTTTCCCTACAACCAGTGTTACCATATACTTAATTGAAAAGTAGGTTATCAGAGTATTGGTTTATGGATACGTTAGATATCGAACCAACACTAGAGTCCCTGGACTGGAAGATGAACTCGAAACACAAAACAATATTTCAACGAACCAATCTCATAGAATCCCATTCATTATGGAGAACCGAACACACTAATACCACTCTATCATGACCTGTCTCAGTGGGCCCCATGTTATGACTCCCCAAGCCCACATCCAATAGGCTAGGGGACAATGACTAGCATCAAGAAGGATTATCACTACCATAGGATGAATTTCCTAAGTACCTGTACACATGCACACTTCTACAAGTGCACAAAATGTAGAAATGTAAAAATCTAAACAACAAATGCATTCATAAATCTATATCACATACCCAGAGTATAATATGAAGTAAATAATGAAAAAAAGGAAAAAATAATTCCATCAAAAATATCCTGCAATAAACATCACGCATCAAAGTAAAGGTACTAGGAATACTATCTAAGAGGCATGATAACACACCTTGGCCTTTCCAATCTCACTAAGAATCGTTCGGTCCACGTCCATCTAGGACTCAGTCAAAAAATCAACCATCGAAAAAAGACACAACACGTGTAGGCATAGCCCATTCAGGGGAGAGTATAACAATACTTAGTAGAACAACCCATGAAAAACAATGCATAAAATAAAATGAAAATATTTTCATTTATAAATATATATTTATTTATACAGCACATATAACAAGAATATATATATATATATATATATATATATATTCACAATCCAAGACACATAGGTTTGAGGTAGTCCACACCAGTAGTATATCATCCTAGGATTCTAACTATAAGATTCCATGAAGCACTCAACTTGGAGAAAACACTCCTATGTATGATAGACCTGATGATGTCGGTCTCAGAGGTACTGCTTACCGAGTCTCATCATGAGAGATAATACACACTGAAAAGATATAAAGTAAATATTATACATAGAAGATGATCATATAAAGTTACATGGGGTGAAACCAATAACTCCATCGAGAGTAACCTGTTAGGTAAAGGATCGGTCCCCAATAGGATTGGTCACATTGATACCGATAACTCTACCTAGGTCATGAAGATGAATTGAGAATCCCACTCCAATCCAATTAGGTAATTCCAACAACTCTATCTAGGATGTCCCAAAATGGTATCATAGTCCTAGGAGTAAAAAAGAACTCCAACCAAACCTCATGGAATGGATAAGGGGAATGAACCCTTAAGATAATTTTCCAAGATATGGAAGGCAAGATATCTAATACATGTGTGAAGGAGTAAATGGTGTGTTGAGGGGATACAAATCATTTCCATTGAAAATGGGTTATACCCATGTAAATGGACCATGTTATAAAAACCATGTCTGTGTAGTATAGAGAAGTACACAGTGTGTATATTGGTTACACACTGAGTCCCTATACATTGAGTCTGATTTGTGTATTCCATGCATGTTCCATTACATGGTGTCAGATCATGTACCCAATATCATTTACTAATAAAAGGGGTATTCTGTGTACATGATCTAGGATTTTTCAAGAAGGGGGAGTACACACCATGTAGGCTGACCATTTAGTTCACTTCGTGTTAATTTACTCTCCGAATTACAAGCTGAGTATCTTGGGGGACCACATGTCATGTGATAGGGGTCACACACCATGTGATTTTTAAATTCCTACAAAACCATATCTACTACCAAGGGTCCCTACATGGCATGTAGATCTAGTTTACACATCATATTCTTATATATTTTTCATAATCCCATATCCATGCTCTCATTATCTCCTCTATCGATCTAGCCTCTGATATGACCATGCTTTGCTGTAGAAATCAACTAACCACTTACTCTGATCCTGTTTGTTGCTAGGGAAATTGATATATCATAAGATCTAATCAAAATAGTATTAAATCATAATTATTTATCCCACACCAAATAATTACGATTAATGAAAAATTGGGCATCAGCCTTTATTTGAATTTCTCTGAATTTATCGTCTCACCTCTTTTGTGTTGTGTTGATCCCTTATATAAGAGATTGGATCGTTACACCATGAAACGAGTTTGAAAGGATCGATTGATTAGGATAAATTGATTCTCAGGCCAAAATAAGAATACCTATGATGAACGATGAACGAGGGAGAAAAGAACAGTCTATAGGAATGAACCTTGATCGAGGTTGTTGTCGATCTAATTTTGATGTTGTTATACCATTAATTGAATAATCAGAATCAAAATTAGTAATAATCTCCAATAAAAACCCCAAAAATATAATCTCATCCGGTAATATGCTCGATCTATGACTCAATCCATTCGTTGATTGATTCACGTACATCATTGAGATAAGGAATGTGGAGTAAGAAAATTAAATTCATACCCTACCTCGATTCGGTTCGACCTCTGACCGATAAATATGTGTTGTCATTTTCTTTGACATGATCCGTCAAACCTGTGGTATGTTGATATTTGGTCCTTCGTTGTTCTCTTGAAGGGATTCTCCAAGTTTCTCTCCAAAGATATTCAAGTGGTTATAGGGATATCCAACTTACCCTGTAATTATGACATAATGGTATATTTAAATTCTAAACAACAATTGTATCAACCAAACAAAATAAAATAATTTCATTAAAACAATTTATTAATTTTATTGGCTGTGATGAATTTTCCACAGACAACATGCGCCAACTAATGTTAAGTCGCACCTAGGGTAAATCTTTCATTCTGAGATCAACTGCCCCCTTGTACTTTTGATCTAAAAACCCATTTAGAATTTATTCCAGTTTTTTTAAGAGAACTATATGAGTTTTCTATTTAATATATTTAATATATTTCAAACATTTATTTTGGGGACAACGAGCCATATAATTTCACACCATATTAGCAACTGGTCTCCAAAATAATCAATATCTATCCAAAAATTATATAGGGAAAATCAGGTACATTATAGTTCTGATCCATCATCCCAGTTTTGACATATTCCCACCTAGGGATGCAACTCTAGATTCGCCTCATGAGGGCATTCTGGTCCATCATCCCAGTTGTGAAATCTTCCATCTTAGGGACACACCTCCTTGAACCGCCTCCACTAGGTAACTAGTCTATCTCTACAAGATGTTAAACCTAAACCCAGTCCATCCACCCAATATATTAACTTCATTCCCATATCCACAATATGTTAAACCCATGCCCTAACCCACAACAACTACCACATGCAATAAAAATGGGTTGTTTGAGGTAAAAAAATCATTGGAATACTTATGCCTCTGAAATTAATTACCTCATGATAGACATGGGATCCCTTGTTTTCAACACCTATGATACCTCATATGATATTCCCTCTAAAGACTAATATTAATAGGTGACCAATGTACATAATGTCCAGACATTCCTAGAGTTTCACGACATAAATACTCTCCTAACTGATGGTTTATTCACTAACAATGAAAAAGTAGTGTAATTAACTAGCATTAAAATAGATATCGAACTACCATTGACTTTAATAAACGTGAATTAATCTATAAGTGGGGATCAGAGTAGGAAATGAGATCCAAGGAGAAATACCTGGAAGGAGAAACTGAAATACCATTATCCCATATCAATCAACTAGAAAAAATCAATAATTTATGTTTTTAAATCCACCAGCATTTGGAATGTTGGAATGTGGGGCAACAAAAAACCACTAGTATGATGTGTCGGTGCCTCAGTGAAGGAATTGGAAATAGAAATGGTAAACCTAACATGAAAATATTTACTATAACATGGGGATTAGTATCATTAGGTCATCAATATATTTTCACATCACTAGATAAAAAAAATTTGTTCCATGTTTTATAGAGTAAATAGTTGACTTAGCATGAAACTCACACATGTAATGAGGACGATAACATTGGGAATCCAAGGTCTGTAAAATCATCAGCCGGGTTCCTTCTCTATTTCAAAAAATTCTATAATTTTGATACATTTTTATTTTCTTTTCATCTAGATATAATGGCAGCTGAAGCCACATTCCTTATAGAACTCAAGCTATGGTAAGTCATCATCTCGATGCTCGCAAGAATCAGGTAAGAAGAAACCATGATACGTAAATCTCATACATCTATACTTACACAACAATATTAGATATCGGGAACCCATGCCCCATCTAACCATCTAAGACGGTCTATAGTATTTTGATCGACACCCTAGTATATCGATATGAATAGGAGGGTGTCATTACCATGAGGGCCATGGCCCGCCAGGACCTAGATGCTTTGATTACTCATTGATAATGTCACCTCATAGGATCTTGCAGGGGTAAACCTCCCCCTATTCTAATTAAAACCCGATTAGAGAGTCTCTCCCCTGAGTGAAATGATGATTCAATCCCCTAAACTGAGGAGGTAGGGGATTTTCGGGTCATTTTATTCACAACTATCACCTAAGAGGTTCCTAGAATGTTTCCCAACCGACCTCATCAATGCCTTCACCACCCAGCCTTGTGGGCTAAAAAGTATCTGGAGTTCACCCCGGCTCCAGTTTCCTCAGTCTAGAGAAATATATGTAAATATCATGGGAATAACTTGGATAATTCCCAAAAGGAGGCCTATTATATGGCCTCTATTTCCCCTTCCACCAACGACATATATTTCCATATCCTTGTGACAGGAAAACAGGGATCCATTTTTTCCTTATTTTCATTAAGACCCCAACTACCTCATAGGCTATCCAGGATGAGTCTTTCAATCACTAGAACTATAGATAATAATTTCAGGCCAACCGTTGATGGGGAAATTTTGATATGAGGTCCTCCCAACACCATCACAATCCTACACATAGGTCATACCTATGTTCAAATCATACAAAAAAATAGTTTTATCCATATTCTGATTAGCCAGCATGGCGTTCTTACCCATGTCACTACCAACCTGAATAGTTGTCCTCCCAACTTCAAAATCAACCCATATAAAGGCCATCTAAACAATAAATTGACTTGCATGGAGTTTATCCCTTTACTGAATACATAACCTTACCTGAATAACCATACTATATAATGAAGAAGAATACTCATCATTGGTGGTGGGTCCTAGGAAATCTCCAAGTCACTGTTGACCTCGTTGACCTCTTAGATTCTGAGGAAATGAAAGACTCAAGGATGGATCCTTCACCCGAGCTTCTAGATTCAAGTGCAGAATCCCTAAAATTGGTATTTGCATTCTTAGAAGCTAAAGTTTACTGGATCACCAGATCCCTCCATCGGAATATGTTGGTGGAGGATGTTCTAGCTCCATTCTAGGGACTCATGTTACAGTCATCTATGTCACCACAATTTTTCCTCCACTTTTCTTCCACCCAATACGTTATATATATTTCAAAGACTGTGTTGACACCTTCAAATGGTGAGCACTTTGTCGAGACACATATGGATACCTCCACCGACTAGCATGAGGTGGTTGTTATTAACACATCATAAAGTCATGTGATGATGAGGATGACACCTACCCTAAGGGATATTATAACATGAATCAGATGTTTTACTCACACAATGAATCATTTCCTAATGAAATATCTATAGAACATGTCTTCATCAGTGCCACCACCCATATCTTGGCTAGCACTAATTGGTGTTTGGACAATACATATGAAGTACCCCTCCTATGAGTAAGATTTATTATGGAAGGTTCTTGACACCAAACCACTATTAGTGGTGTTCTTGCTCCCGAAAACATAAAAATTTGAAATAAGTGTCCCTCAATGGGGATCAGCCAATATGTTTTTGTGAAAATTATCTGGGTGACATTTCCCTACCTCAAATACTATCAGTCGGCCTACACAAGGAGTTGGAATCATACCAATTCCATCAACCAACATTTTATAAAAGTCAAGATAGTAGTTCTCCCAGTCACATAGTGTCCTAAGTTGTATGGATTCTATGAGAACCTATAAAAATCTTATCCTAAGATCCTTATAGTTCTTTATAGAGTTCTGGAAGAAGTTTCCATGCACATACAAATAAGATTTTGAAAAAATATGATTCTCTCCATTTGAAACCTATCTTGTGAAAGTATGGCCTATCGGCTAATGATGAAATTTCCCCTTCAGCCACCATCATGTTGACCATAGTTGTCATAGATCATCATGATGATCAATGGAATAGGAGTGCCAATGCAGCATATGATAGGAATGAACCACCTCAAGGGGTGATGATGTACCTAATAGACCCTCTAAAAGGTGTCCTCCCTCATCAGTAGAGGTAGTGATTTATCCTAAATGATCCCCAAATGATCACTGCTTCCTACACATTGGTATCTTGATAAGATCAAGGGGAATTCTGAAACCTCTGACCAATTAAAGGTCATTCTGAAAGAAAAGACAAAACCTATGATAACATCATTGCACTAGCATCTCGAAGAGCATAAAAGGATTATCATGGATCTCATTTCTGATCGGTGCTCATGTTTGGGAAATTCCCTCAGGGGCCCTATCTATCCCCCAGTGGGGTATCAGTTCCTCCTCATTTAAATACCCAAAGTCAAAATTTATGGCCTCGTGAATCCATTCAGATCCAGATCCAAGGGATATGAAATGTTATCTGGGTATGAGTCACCAAATGTTCCCAAATAGTGTCATTGTCACCCTTAGGATCCAAGCCATGCTAATCTATTAGTTGATTACCCTTCTCCTAGAGTTGATAAGATTGTTAAAACATTGGTGTCTATAGATACTTGTTAATATGAATTCATAGCTTCTCTCACTGCTTTCATTGAGTCCCTTGAAACATGATAGGTTGTGATCCCACCAGATTGAGAGTTTTACTCAGCATGGGTGGACAATGTCTTATCACCCATGGAATTTAGAAAACCTAGCTTATCCTCCTTCAATGGGATGGGTGACATAAATTATCACCTTTACCAATTTACTCAAAGGTGTAGAATTATGTTGGGAACCTCATAATATCATGAGGCTCTGAAGATTCCTTCCATTATTCAAACACTAGGAGAATAAATTTTTTATGGTACAACCAGCTTCCATTAGTGTCTATTTCTAGTTGGTAAGACCTTCAAATATAGTTAATTTTTCCTTTCATCTATACCATAAGAAATATAAGTTTTATCAACCTATTAAATTTCCATAAAATGCCTGATGAGAGATTAATGGAAATTTTCACATGTTGGAAAGCCCTCACTTATTCACTCAAAAAGCATCTGTCTTATGAGTAGCTTATTACAATGTGTATGAGAAATGTTCATAGTGATTGTAACCTACCCTAATCACTCATAAATTTCTAGGTGGATTGTGAGAGTTTTCCATTAAGGGTTAGGGTATAGTGGAATCCTTGCAGTATGCTAGGTAACGGTCACAATTGATTCCTCTACCAGCTCTAGTGAGAAATACTTATAAAGAAGTTATTTTTGTCGCTTTTAATTCATAGGTTCCTAAATAAATACAAATATAGGATCATTTTTAAAATATCCCCACCATTTTCAGACCTATCAGTCATATCCTTACTCTGAACAGCCCCTCAAAGCATTGAATCAACAATTGTATCCACCTAATGAAAAAATGTGGATCTAGAACCTCAACAAGCCTAGATTCCCAGAGTTCCCTTCTTAGATAGGATGAATCAGACCTAGTTCATCAAGGATTCATAAGCCCCTTGTTACTTTATCTTTCCCTATATAAGGGTATTCTAAAGTTTCCAGAGTACAGAATTCCTATGAAGGTAATGATCACCCCTGTATCATTTCCCATTGCCTGGGATCCTCACACACATCATCAAGGAATGCTACATATTACACTATAGGATCAAGTAACAATTAGGACTTGGTTGGGTCATGTTGGGTGATATTCTGGTGCTGGTGATGCAAGTATTCACCGACACCAACAGTGAGAGTGAAGGCCTTAGTGAATGGTAGTAGGATTCAAACTATAGGACATAGAAATATGATGATTGGTATGCTTTCAGGGTAGTCACCCACAATCATGGTGTCATTCATGATTTTTTATGTATTCCGGAACATCATGTTATTTCCATGAATTCTTCATCCTCATCTTCCACATCGGCATTGAGGCATTCCATGTCTCATAAGAATATCTGTCGATGGAGTAATGGAAATCAGAGTCCCCCATTGGTGGTAAAACAATCTCACATTCTATGATAATTCATGACTCCTACATTAGGAAATGAACTAATATCACATCATGTTATTGACTATCCTATTGGTGATGAGAATGATAATGACTATATGAATGATATCAATCTAGTAGACAACTTCATGGAGCGTGATAGTGACGAGTTCTATGAAAACCCCTTAGGTTCCCCATTACGATGTCATCGAATGAATTTACAAGGACATGCATGCTGATAGAATTCTCAATACAGCATCTCAAAATGATTCAACAATGCAACTAATACTAGAATGAAAAATTTTCATATAGATTAGTGAGAATTATCATCCCATTCCACTCCATCAGGTACACCTCTGTAGCCAATTGTACTAGTTGACCAAGAAACTCAACTGCAAACATGACATGACCATCCTTGTCTAGCTAGATCCATGCCTCATCCAAATATAGATATCTTGTATTTTTTATGTTCAAATTACCAATTTAGTTGTAGTGTATTTACAACACTATTTTGATCCTAGTGGTTCATCCAATACCATCTATTTGTTTTCTTCTCAATGAGATACCCCCAATGGGGAAAAATATCTAATTGGCATGGAAGTAGGTTGTGTTGAAGAATATAATTGGAATACGTATGAGGATTTCAATCCATGGGTCCTTTTTTATTATCAATTGAGATGTGTGAGGCCCTTAAATAATCCTTAAAGAACCCCTCTAACTAAAAGTATATATAGATAACATAAAGGCTACTATGTATAGGAAGATGAGAAATAAGAATGATGAGTAATTATATCATTTTCCATGGAAGATGATAGGGTGAACATGAAGGGGTACATACGCATGTTTTATATAAAAGGCTAGTTTATTGGAGTGTAAGTATCCCACTGCCTGGTGGATACTAGTTCTAGGATTAACCTCATCCTGACCTAGACACTCCACATGTTTGAACTAACATAGGAAGATCTAACTCCCTCTAACCTAGAAATTCATGATTATTAAAATAGTAAGAAGAAACCACATTGAGATGTTTATATGAATACCCAATATGGTGTCTGGATATCGAGAACCGAATTCATGGAATTAAACTAGGTTATCGCTAAGAATGATCTACTAGATAGGATCTGGTTTTATTTTCACATAGAATTAACATTCCTATATCTTCATTGCCTCAAGTATTCTCTTAATGGTAGTATTGGGTTACTCAAGGGTGATGTTCCCCCATTAGAATCCTATAAATCCAATTATCTTGATCCTAGATACTATAAAATGAGGGTAATTGGGTTCAAATCGATGGGGTTGAGCATATGAATGCTCCCAATGATCTAACATCCACTACAACCAATCCATAGGTGAACATGGATGATTGTTTCATTCTCTCAATTCAATAGTTAGGGGGAATAATTTTAGACCTCGGGGATTCTTATTTTTCTACAGGAGAATGGTTTTTGTATTCTCTAGGAAAAATGGGTTCATATAGATTACAACTTACTCTTACAATGGATAGGAACAGGTGATACCAACATCCCATACTCATGAGTGGTGTTAAGAGTATTTCCCTATGTCTAAAAGTTCGTAGAATTATTTCATATTTCAATTATCATGGTTGAATCGATGACAGTTGACTCTAAACCATTTATTTGTTATAATTAATGGACCTAAAAGTAAAAGGTTGATGTAATTGGTTTGATAGATTCTTTCTCCATTGTTTCAGTACATTTAGAACCCCTCAGTGAGGATTTTCTGCCCACCCAAGTATGCATTACTTCTTCCCCAGGGTCGTATTTCTTGAAATATAGGCCTCCTACATCTAATTATACATCCAAAGATGATGAAGGTGTTTTTGAGGATTCCCCTACTATATTTGAAAAGGGTTTCCCCATCACCTTTTATGATCTAATCTAGGTGAACCATGGTATTGAGAAATATCCAAGGTGGATTATGATCAAAGATTACATGTATCTAGATTAGCAATGTCATTGTGTTTCCTTCCTAAAACCCTTGATGTTTTCTTTTAGATTTATGAATAAATTCTAGGGTAGGACCTAAAAGTTGATGTTCACTATATTTCTTCCTGGCAGGCCGTCATGGTTTCAAGTAGCCACCCAAGAAACATGCACCCCTATTATATTTATATGGTTGTGGATGAAATTTATGATCTTAACAAATCTAAATTCATCAAGGAACTCTGTTATCATAAATGGATAGACAACATTTTCCTAATAAGGAAGAAGAATGGAAGGATGAGAGACTTTATTGACATTCCAAACCTCAGTCATTGTTTTCTAAATAATTATTTTCCATTTCTAGTGATAGTGGTGATTATTGATGGAATAGTAGTGTTATAATCCCTATCCTTAATGGATGGATACTCTAGGTACAACTAGATCCAGATTTCCTCCAAGGATAAGTATTCAACTAACATTAGGGCACTACAAGTGACCATATGTGATCAGGTGAAACCCTTCGTCTTGAAAAGATCTAGATCCACTTATCAGCAGGCCATGAACCACATCATAAAGCCAATTCATAGGACATTAGAGGAATTCTACAAGGAAGATATGGTGGTCAAATCACACTAGCATCAGGACCATATCACAAACCTTGAGAAAATATTTAGATTCCTCCAATAATAACATTTAAAGAAGAACCCCTTGAAGTGTGCACTCGAGGTTACCATTAGGAAATTTCTTAGCATCATCAAAAGACACTAAGGCATTGAGATCGGCCTGGATATGATCAAGGCCATCAATCATATGCATCACCTGAGAAACCACTCGGAGGATTGAGGCCTCTAATTCCACCTAATCTATATAGTATTATTTGTGGATAATATGGTTTTAATTTGTAATCCATCCTCATGAATTATGAAAACATGCCTCATCAACCAATGAGATGAATGGTGTGAGATCATGTTCGAGGATATAAAGTAGTATCTTTTATAGCCTCAGATTCTAAAGCCACCCATCTCTAAGAAACATTTGGACCTCTAGGTGACAGCTATGGAATTCTCCCTCGGTGCCTTTCTCTCCAAAAAGAATAGCAAAGAAAAAAAATATTTTATACTATATCAATTGCATGATCCTATTTATGAAGACTAGATACTCTGTTATTCAGAAGAGCTTCCTCGCACTAGTATTCATAGTGCATAATATGAAACATTATCTACAACATCATGAGATACATATGGTTTTGAGTGTATAATTACTGAATTGTATTCTCAACCACCCCATGTATATGGGATGATTTTCATGATGGTAAATTATCCTCCAGATGTTTGAAATTAGGTTCATTTTGTAGAAATTAGAAAAATGGATGTTGATGGGATATTCTCTGGACTCCCATCATGTCCGTAAAGAACTTACCCTAGATTTTGATTTCCCAAATGAGGTTATCCTCTCTGTGGATCATGTTTCCCATATTGAAATATGTATTTTTATAGTGCCTCATAGAACACAACTGGTAGATGGTTCAACAATACCATGCTCAATAGAGTATAACTAGGGATCATATTCATCACCCGGTCATAGACTATCCTACCATATTAATTTCTATTGTCAAAATGCTACACCAAAATGAGATAGAATATTAATCACAAATCATTGGTCTCAAGATAGTTCTCAAGAATGATTTCCCCTGATTTCATGTAAATGGATACTCCATGTTGGTCATCAAATATATTAATGGAGACGACATTGTAATAAAGAAAGTGCTCCTAAACCTACTAGAATGTACTCATCGAATAATAGTCCAACCCTTTCTCACTTATAAGTAACTTATTCTCCCTGATAAAAGAATAGTCAAGTTTATCCCCTAGTATGTTTCATATCATCCATCTTAGAGCCCGACCAGGATAACCTTATCATTCATGTGGAACATTTTAGTTTCATCACTACCATAATTTTATATAATGATGATAAGTAACATGTAAACCAAATGGTTCTTGATACTTTTATTATAGGTTCCATAGGTTCCCCCACAGCAGAGTAGATGACTGATAGGATAACCCCTTTCTTCAAGTAGCTCATGAGTCACAATCTCAAACTATACTGAGTTGGGCATGAGAAAATATATCAATGTTCAATATATTTTTCTATCTAGAGAGGGCCTAACCGAGAGGAGACTCACTATATATGTTTGTTTGATTGAATTATCTTTTCTTCATCCAAGGATATGATATCCCTTAGGTTATGGAGTATTTCTATTCTAGGTCTTGTATCACCCATCAAACAGGATTCAAACTCACCCACAATATTTATAGTTTGGTCTACTTATGGCCCACTATGGTTCGTGACTACATCGATAACTATAAGAGTTTTCATGCATGTTATATCCATGAAATCATTGTGCATCGAACTCTAAATCTCCTCCATACCACCATGGATTCTTGGCCCTTTTTGTTGTGGGGTCTTGATGTTGTGGGAATATACCAACCAGTGACATCGTTTTAGTGTAGTTTCATTACTATTTCAATGGAATTCTTCTCGAACTGGGAAGAACTGATTCACCTTAAGGATGTCAATTCTATTCTCTGATCGAGTTCATGAGCTCTCACATAATGCATTAATTTAGAATTTCTCACATAATTCTCATAAACAATGGTACCAACTTTTAGACTACCGATTAAAAGAAATTTTTCCACAAGTACAACATCTAATCCAACCATACTTCTCTCCACCATGCATAGGAGAATGAATATATTGAGACGTTAAACAAGACCAACTCTAACATATTATATAAAATGGTGGTATAGAATAATAATATTATTTCATAAAATCTCTACAATACCCTCTCGGCCTATCGGAAAAATACTCACAATTCCACCTAGGTGACCTCATATTCCATGGTGTATGGAACACAGATGGTTTTTCCTATGATGTCTTAGTTTTTGTCTCTCTAGATGGTTTTCTATGACCAGAATCAACTAGAAATAATGGAATATGTCTATCCAGATGATTTGAAATCCCTTGAAGAGAATAATATCTAGGCCTTGAACAATCTATATTAGATCTATAATAGGATAACATGAGAACTCAACAAGTAATTTCACCTTTGATCATTCCTCTAATGTGACATGGTGCTCAATCTCAAATTGACGATCATACCTAGAAAAAAGAAACCAATGGTGGAGATCAAATGGGAAGGTCCTTATGTAATTCATAAGGTATATTTCATTGGATAATGCTCTTTGATCACCACATATGGAGAGAGTATCACACCTCCAACCAATTCAATGTTTATAAACTAGTACTTTTCATGAGGAGTCATGTAGTCCAAGCTTTATGACCATAAAATTAAATCTATGGTTTTTTCAATAAGACCTTAAACATTTTTCAAGGGTCTAGGAAATATGACCTTACACTATTTACAATTGTTCCACATAGTATGAACTTAATCTATTTTCAATGGGTCCAAAAAATATAACAATAAACTATTTTTAGCCCTTATAGTCATAGCTATATGTCTTTAAACTAAAATTCCTAATTTCATTAGAGAAATAAGTTAAATTGTGACCTTAATCTATATAGATTTGGGATTCCTCATACCATAAGTATGATATAATCCAATAAATATTACCTCTTATTTAACTGGGATTCCATATTAAATAAGTATGAGAGGTTCAAAAAACATACCACGTGTTATAAACACGAGATTCCCTCATCATAGAGGAATTCCCCGTCTCTATACTTGGTCTTATGCCACAACACATTCTACAACTATTTGTGGCTTTATTCCAAGCCTCATGGGATACATTGTGATACCTATACGTCCTATCTCTTTCATCATTTGAAAATTTATCTATCCTCCATCCCTTTTTTTCCATTTATAATCTCAACATCATGACCATAAACAACATGTAATTCACCCCAAGGTGAAAATGTTCTATGTGATCCTCCTTGAATCAATTGAGGTTGGGTACCTCTTTTATTCCACATAGATACCATTGATTCCAATATCATTCCAATCCCAGAATCCTGACATTATATTGTTTCCACAATCACCTAAGTCCAAGCATTACGTCCCTAAACTATGTTTCAATTTATTCCTCGTACTTGTGTAATATGTGGGCCTGCATTCCCTCTTTTATTGTTCAGTTTTTCCTCTTTCATTACATTAAAATTTCCTTAAATAAAATGATTCCCTAGTCTAAGAATTATGAATTTAATCTATTTTTTGTGGTCCATTCCATACAACATGACACTGTTTGAAATTGGCTTCAAGATCACCTCTTGTTGTGAAGGGCCTCCTTGTATTCATTCATGTTGGGTTATAATTATTTTTTTCCATGAATGAATCCGAAAATCTCCCCTCCCATAGTCTTATAATTTTGACCACAAACTATTTTCAATTGTTCCTAGCCCTATGACCTTAGACTAGGAGACCTAGTCAAAGTTCTATGACCTTAATGGGTGATCATTCACCCCTAACTTGCATGGTTTTTTGCATCCTTTTCATTTCAGTAAGCTTGTGCCTCCACCCTCTTTCAAGAAATATGTGTGTTTTTATTACCATCCTCATGGGATATGTAGTGATTCAAGGAAATTCTTTTTCTAGGATTAGTTACATATTCAATATGAAACGCTACATTACCTATGATTCTATCACCCCAAATTCCCTCTTATACCTCCTTTTATGTATAATCCCCATTCATTTTCATTGACCCATTAGCAGTTTTATATACCCTCATATCCCAATATGAGTAATAAAACAATTGGTACCTTAATTCATAATCCCAACCCACCACATCTATAATGAACTACATTAAACTATGATCTTAAACTATATGAATCTGGGATGCCTATTAATGTGACATGACATACCCTATCTGAAACAAGGATTCCACATTCACAAAACATTCAATATAAAAACAATAACATCCTTATTACGTAGTTTTTAATTATATTTGCACCCCGTATAGATCCAGGATGCCTCATATATGAGTATGAGACTATTCAATATCTTTATTCGATAGGCTAGGTCCTTTCTGTCACTCATATTTTATATTCCACGTTCCATTACTATGTATTCTTTGATTCATATACTTATTATATATGTATATATTCATGTATATCTCATCCCGGGTCCAACTCCATTTGGATAAGTACTATGGAGACTATTTTTCCCAAATTTCATGATGTCAACCCATTGTATAGTTTGTTGAGTTGTGTGTGGAATGGGGTCACTTCGACCCTCCATTCACATTGAATTATCACTCTTTTATAACACTCCAGACTTTTTTTGGATACCATATCCCCTGGTCAAAGCTATGTGACCATAAACCATAAACATACCCTACAGTTCAATATCAATGACATTAAAATAAAAGCATTCAATGTCTGAGCTGCATGAATTTAAACTGCTAACTACAACATACTTAATACATGACATTAAACTGATGCCTTAACCTTTTTAAAAAATTACAGATGCCTCATATGGAATTTATGGGATGATGATAAAGTGATTTACCCTAGGTATGATTTGGATGCCTCATAAGATAATTATATGATTTCAGAGAATACCCCTTATATAGATGGCATGCCTCATATTATAATATGGGATGATTCCACACCCACATTGGAGAGAAGTAACTCCACCAGCATTTTTCTTCTTCTTTGATACATCCCAAAACATTTTGTGGAATTATTTCCATACTCATGGGATGTTTAGTGACACCAAAATATTATGTTGTGGGCCCTACACTACCTTTGAATCACCTTGTTATATTTATTATTCATGATAGGCTTGAGTCTTTCCTGCCTACACCTTCATCTAACGTGTACTAGTGTATAGTGAAATAGCTCCCAAGGAACCAAATTTTCTTTCAAGGACATTCCCCACTTCCACTTAAGCACATCTTTATTTCACTGATTTGGAAAATTACCATCCTCCCGATCTAAATAGGGCCCCTAAAGGATTGGTCTCACACCACAATGGCTCACCCACCATCATAGGCTCACCCCTAGAATGATATTTGGTATTAAACATCATATATAATTTTTCTAACTCGTTTAATGGCCAATCCTACATTTATTTTGATTCACACTCTTTATTCACCTTTTTTTTGTGTATAATTAAATGCCTCAGTCGTTACCCCATTCAAGAAATAGTGCATGTTGGAAAACAAGTTGGTTGTTCAAAGAGACATATTCTCTATTCATATCCTCCCTCAACACAAATGGCCTTAGTGGTTTTTTAACAAAGGAAGACCTTGATTTTATTACAATATTTTGACACTCTCATATAACTGATCAATCATATGGTCATCCATTATTTCTCACAGTGATCGTTACTCGCATGAGATTATGGATTTTTCATCGGTTATTTAATAAGAATGAATATAGTAATATAATAAAATGTGATGAAAAAAATATTTCTATGAATGTAAAAAAATTTAAAAAAATAATCATGTGAAATTATAGAGCTTCTACTACACACTAAAGTCTCTCTTTAGTCCCGATAAAATCCTGAATGGTCCACCCTAGGGATTGAGTGCTCCATTCATTCTAGACTCTGGGGTGTTGTTTCAAGGATATAAGGCCACATACCAAGGTCTGATTCCTCCTCCTAAACCATAGAACATATCTCTTCTACCCCAATGTAAACCTAGTCATGCTCAACATGGTACTCAGCTATTTAATATATCACCTTATTTTCCTGATCATCAATCATCTCTAGTTGATCCCTCAACTGGTAAATAACCTATGATTGATCATTGAGGAAGGAAACACATTTGTTCTCTTACTCCTCTAGACTTTTTATTTCGTTTTTTCCCTCCTGGAGATTCCTGGTGTTATTGTATTTCTCCTAATAAAAGTCTATGTTTGGGTGATGGATCTTTGTGCACACCTGCTCAGCAAGAAAATACCAAACCAAAGTATATGGAGAATTAGAATCTACCTCAATAATGATCATATTGAACTACCAGGGGAAAATAGATCTCATCCAAGTAATTGGATATGGATCTAGAGTTTAGGTAATAACATTTCTCATGCACCTCGAGGCCCTTCATTGAACAATGCAGTTCTCTCCAGCAATGTCAAACCCAATGTCTTCCAGCTCCTTGGTTGGCATGGGCACATACTCCAAAAGGTCCACAAGGATAGTATATGTAGGATCCCACTCTGGGATCCTCTTATATATGTTAGGTACATGTAAAGGGATATACCATACTCATTTGAACATTCCTCAATATCATTTCCTTTTCTAGTCTCAATCTCTGCCCCTCCAATGGCGTCACCAGTTACTGTAGGTGGCTTCCCTCCTTGGACCAACACCATGTCAACTTGAATGAACGACTCCTCAAGAGTTGTAACAACCAAAAATGAGATTAAACTAGATCCTTAAGCTATATTCACTTATTGGAAATGAACTTTATTAAGCATTAAATGAAATAAGAGTACATCAGTCGGTTTGATCAATAACAAAAAATTAGAAAAACATGTATATTGTTAAATAAAAATACATGCATAGACTATGTAAATATAAAAATTCTCTATGAAACATTGTAGGAAGTTCCACTATAGGATATCTATCTATTCCAGCTATCACATCTACTAGTTATCTCTATACCCCCCTAATGTTGGTTGAGTAGAATCTATATGAGAATATAAAAAACATGTTGATTCAAAACCTCCATGAATGTTTGAAAATTAAAATGAGGATTTATATTTAGTCCTACCATAATGAATATGAGTCTTAATGATGATCCATCCCATGTAACATTCTTAAATTATAGTGTATTCTACATTCAATATGAAAGGGTGTGGTCCCACGTAAATAACTAGGAGGACTTGGGGATCTAAAAATGAAACATCACCCCCCTGATGGGATCACAAGTTGTGAAAACCTCTAGCACCGGCCCTAGAGCATGATCCTTTACACCCTTAAAAGAATATTAATCCCCTATTATAGGACCCAATTTTCTATTTTTATCATTCTCATTCAGAAAAAAAATTCAGTTAGAGATTCTAAACAACATAGGGGAAGGACTAAAAGATACAAGTAAATCAACAATCTTACCTAAACAATGTTAACTAATTAAAATTCATTTGAAGGAGAGATATCACCACTTTATTGGTGACTATTCAAATAAATGGAAGAACTCCAAAATTCCCCATCACTATATCCCTTTTTTTCATTGGTTGAAGCCACCTTAATTGAATACCCACCAGACTGTGTCTCCTAACATTCAATCCTACCATTGAAAATTACCACATAGGGCTAGGAGGAAGCTCAGGTGACCAACTATAGTGATAAAAGAATACCATGAAAAGCAGTCATTTTAACCTCTTGTAGAATCATACCATCGAAGTGATATTTTTTTTCTCTACCTCTAGAATTTTGAACCCTTCTCGGGTCAGCATCTGCCAATTATTCCCACTAGAATGTTCATCCTTAACATCCCCCAAGATTCCCAAAGAATGGGGAATCAGACATCAGTGGTTTGATCCAAAATATTTCACAAATTATTTATCGAGGACTCCCTGGATCCACTTTTTCATGCCTAAAATCCCCATTCTGTCTCCCATGGTCGCTTATGGGGAAGTCCCTTCCCTTGAAGATGTAGGAGTTCACCAACGCCTTGTTCCACCCCTACTGCAGATCCATATTGATCCTACCCAGATGAATGGGTATCCCTGAATAGATTACCCTTCCAACCTAATTGTTTCTTTTTTACCTAACTCATTGGCATGATAAACCTAATTTATTACTAAAAATCACACCTTGGAAAAAACTACATTGTTGTTGGAATAATCATAAGATATGGAAACATTCACATTAGTTAGTGGTAGTATAATGGTCTCCCCAGGGATCTATCAATTCAAAATCCTCAATAGCTGATGAAATACATATGGATTACTCTATTCATGGACCCCCCATGTTGACTCCCCTCATCTACTACTAGATGAATCTGAACTATCAGCGAAACCGTGATGGAGTGTATAGATCACAATAGGTGTTTTCATTGATTTTTCCACAATCACTCCACCTTGGAAGGAATATTGGGAGTCCCCCAACTATAATTTCCCATTATTGTTTTTCCACCATCATGAAATATGGGTTTTTGAAAGGTTGGAGGTTAAAATTTTAACTGTTTCCATTCCCAATCATCATCATGGTCTTCCTAAATTTCACTGGCGGGACTCCAGAGATATTGAGAAATATGTGTCGCATGCTAGTATTTGGTAGACTAATATCATTAAAAAATATATAGACTCCAAATTAAATATCAATATTGTTGTGAATGAACTAGAACTAGGAAAAAATACTCCAAGAACCTTACCCCATCACAACATGTTCAAGTTATCTATAGAAATAAGTGATTAATTATACCCCCAGATTCACTTTATTGTTAGATGCCATGATTTTTTCCATCAAAAGAATCCTTGGGTTCAAGACCATTCACATGTTTCTAAATGGATGCAGCCATCCATTGGGGAAAGTGGTGGAAAATTTATTATATCATACAAATGGATTCCATTATTTAACCAGGATATTTCCCCACTACTCATATTTCCCTTCCTTGAGAATTCCCCAATATGATCTTAGCCTTCTCTATTATGGCACCTTCAGACACTACTTCAGCTACCCTAGAATCTTCATAGCTAGATCCTTCTCAGGAACACACCCAACTATGTCTTGAGTGAAATTTACTTCTAGAAGGGGGTAGAATTATTCAACTATACCTTCACTGCCACAAAAAGGTGTTTTTCTGGAGGAGGAGTTTGTTGTTTATCAACTCAAATGTTCATCATCGAAAGGAACTAATCATGTTGTAATTCATTCAGTGGGATTCCAATGATGTCGTGCATAACCATCAAGCTCTATCTCCCCTCCCCATGGTAAATATAGAATGTTTTTGTGTCTAGAGACCAAGGGATGAAGGGAATCAGCAGAAATTATTGTTGATGATATGTGTACAATTGTGACATCCACACTACCTCATATAAACCAATATGATGGATATCATCCCCATACTCAAGGAAGGTAAGGAATACACTATATGTAACACCCCTAGATTTCATAGGGTGTTATTTCTTCAAAATAATTCAATAACTTTCACTACACGCAACACCGAGTTCAAGTGCACCATGACTTACCAAACAAGCCGTTCAAAAGAGGTTATGAATAGTATTAAATAAATTTTAAACTTTATATAATCCTTATAATTTTAGAATCCATATTTTGAGTTTCTTAGACATAATGAAAGAACAAATTTATTTTCAGTATCACAATTTTTCCAACTTTTAATAGTGATCCCTTTTTAAATATGATATTTTAACCTTTTTGACTAAATGGGGACATCAAAAATTTAAAATGAAACACCCAAAGCTTCTACGGTACGCTTCTCTTTGAATAATGCGATAGAGTGTGTTGTATGCAACATCGAGTTCTAACACACCACAACCAATAAAACTAATCGTTATGAATAGTAATACCTACTTTTTGAAATTATATATATTTTATATTTCGAAATGGACTTTATTTTTGGTTTCGGAAAATTTAAATTATCCTAAGATGAATCTTTGGTATTTTTCTAAGAACTTCCAATTTTTATGAATAGTGAAAAATACTTAAAAACAAATTTTTTAATCAAAATAATTTATAGTGATTAATTATATTATTGAGTGGTTTTAAAGTATAATTATAATATATTTTTACCATTTTATCCAATGGTGTTTATTATAATTAATTTCACTTTCAAATTGGACCTAAACAATTGTCAATCTTTTGGTATATATTGTTTCTTAAAAACACACTATTTGTTGTGACAGTGGGAATTAATTATAAAATTAATTAATGCAACTTATATGTTTAGAATTTTTTAAAATAGACATCATTTTGGAATTCGGAATATCAATTATAGCTTAGGGTGAAATTTTGTCATTGTTCTGAAAAAACTTCAATTTTTGATGAATAGTGAAACTACTAAGTAGTAGTTAAAAAAACTGAATTTTTCATAAAACATAATTTTACCGCTTCTGTGAATGGAATTTCTAAAATCCTAGAGTCACGGTTAATATCAATAAGTAAAATATGGTTCAATGAGATGAAAATAATTTTTGGTGAATAGTACTTTTTACTTTTATTTACCACGATTAAAAGTAAATATGGTAATTAAGGGTAATAATGATATTAATATTAACCTAACACATGTCCTAATTCTATTGGACAATTGTATCTCAACAAAAAACAACCTTAGGAATAAAATATTATCATTTAGGTCCACTTGAATTAGATTAGGACATTTATTATTATTTAATTCAAAAAAGAGTTAAAAGAGTTAAAATCAAAGTTTATTTACTAAAACATTTTTAATATAGGGTTATACATAAGATAAATTCAATTGTAAATATTAATTAGAAAGATAAAAAGATTTCATACATAATTATCTTTTATTTATAATTTTTAGACATTAAATAAGTTAATTTCTTTATGACACAATGATTATGCAGTAATTACCATAATAGTAAAAAATTAAAATAATTGATATTATAAATACCCAAATAAATATAATTTGAGACTTTTAATGAATTGAACTAATTTTATAGGATTATATGACATATTAGGATTGATTAAATTTACCTTATTCTGTGTAATCATTCTGTTATAAGTTTCACAAAAATCAACTATTGAATAGTGTCAAAATAAACATAAAATAGTTTTTAAAACAAATATTATATTATTAATTGATATTAAATTCCTAAAAATATAAGGTTCATCCAAGAGACTTATATCATGATAGGTGTAACCTTAATGGACCATTTGGGGGTCTCTTGGATGTATATAGTAAGTTTATTAACTATATAATATAAAAATACAAAGTGACATGGTAAATGTCAAACTAATTAACTAAGAGTTAAAACTAAAAGATAAGGTTAACATAGTAACTCAAACCTGTCTAAATTCTATTGGTTGAATGGTTTTCAACATATCGCCAAATTAACCTTTTAATAATAAACTTTGGAGCCATTAGAAACAGAATATGAATTTATTATAAATTAATATTTCTAGCTTTTCCAAAGGTTCCCCTCACCCCTCTTATAAAAGGGCACTCCCCCTTCTCATTACTTCACACCTTCAAAGCCTTTTGGTTCGGCCAAAATCTACCCAAATACTCTCTCAACTTCCCTCAATACAACCTAGATGCCTTAGTTTGATCCGAAATCAAACCTAAGGATCCCTTTTGATCAAATCTAAAGGATGAACCCGAAGAAGAGGTAATGTTTTCACCACCCTTTTTCAAATTCATTTCTTCTTCCACTTCTTCTTTCTTTGTAATTACCATTCTAAAATAATAAATCCAGTATCTTATATATTCTGTGATTTTATTATAAATATGGTACAACCATATTCAGTATTCTATCCACCCTTTGAATAACATGTCACCATACGTGCGTACGTACGGCTTACCGTCTCCACGTCGTGGTGTAATTGTTATTCAATATATTATTATTTGGATGGTATAATATTGATGTGTAACTCATGTAAATAATAAATATAACATGATAATGCTTCTTTATATATGATACACTATCCAATTATTTATTATTTTAATATCAAAAGAATGATATTGTCGCTCGTGCGTACGTACGGACTACCGTCTCCACGAACGCGATGAGATTCATTCTCCATCGTATCCATTCAAGTCTAATTATCAATTGATGATTTAAAAATAATGTTTAAGGACTTGATATCATTTTGGATATGAATAAGATACAACCTATCCATGAAAAACATGGCTTACATAACAAAGCATATAAAAGAAAACAAGTAAGTTAACACCCGAAACGACGATAATACTAAGATGTTATTTACAAAGCAATGTTAAAAGATCATATATGATATCATATTAATATATATGATTCTTTTATAATTTAATAACAATTATTTCACCATTATACATGAGGTTAACCTACCCTCAACCGAGGAAAAGTACATGGAAAGGGTTTATTTCACAATCTCTTCATTATCTGAGATTGTTTATATGTAATTATCTACTGGGATCTCTTTATCATCCACATCCATGTTCCTTAAAAATGTATTTAAAAGCATTTTTTGTATTTACTAGAAAATGGGTTAAAGTAATTTATAACCTTATGTGTTTTGAATGGAATCTTTCCGTTGTTTTCCAAACAAGGCACTTTTAACCTTTTCGACAAATTTAAGGTAAGAATGTTTTTTTAACTTATACGGAAGGTGCAGCTTTTTACCGCCGCTATAAATTTGTCAAAGCTTCCCTTACAAGCTTATAAAATTATTTTCAATGTAATTGTTTTATTTTATAATTATGTGACTTTTAAATGATTTCAAAATGATTATTTTAATAATTTTTAAAAGGTACACTTTTTCAAGATTGTAATTTTAAATGTTTTAAATATTTATCTTTCTAAATATTTTAATTAATGTCCATGTTGTCAAAATGATTTTAAGGATTTATTTATATGGACATGAATGTTTTGAAATTATATTTCTTTTCAAAAGTTTCAAAGTGGTATGGGAAATTTTGATTCAAAAAACTCTTTTAAATTACTTCCTTTATAAATGTGTGACTTTTCAATGATTTCCGGAAAAGAGTTATTTCTCTCAAATAGTTTTTATTTCATCTATGTCAACATCGTTTGATGGATTTTAAGCTTATTTGAAGTTGATTTATTATGATATAAAACTTTTTATTGTATTGAAGGTTTTGTGATATGTTTTACTATGGATGTGTTATTTTTATACTATTCATGGTTTATGGAGAAAGTATTGACATTTCGTATGCTAGTTTTAATACGAATGTTTATGTTATGTTTAAACCTTTTCATATGGGAATGCATTGGACTTAGTAAGTGACGGGTGGAGCCCGCTATAGCTCCTCGATGCATCGGTAGGTCTCATGAGACAAACTAGTGTCTTGGCACAAGTCCTTGGCAAAATCTTATTTGTAGTCTTGCCACGAGGCCTTGGCTATGTGGTTATGATAGTCTGGCATTATGCATTCCATCATTATGAAAGTGGTAATTGATATTCCATGTGATTATTCGATTAGTATAATATCTATGTGAATAAGTAAATGGCATTATTTCATTTTATTTTGGTCATACTATGTTGAATTTCAAGGTTTAAAGGATTTTGTTTTATGTTATACATTTCCTTAAATGTTTATTCTTATTTATGAAAGTTTTCACTATATTGTTATCCCTACTGGGCATTTGAGCTCACCCCTTTTCTATGTTTTATTTTTTTTCCAGGATGTTAAGAAATAATTTATGAATGACCTTCCGGGATAGTATGTAGGGATATGAGTGTGGGATATGGAGACTATGTTGTCGTAGTAGTTTTTCACTTTATGATGTAATGTAAAACATTACGAATATATCCAGTATTTCCAAGGCTACTAAACCAATCGGTCTTTTAGGATTTGATCTTTCTTGTGATCATGCCAATGTTATGTAATAATGCACCGAATCTAGGTAACTGGGGTCGGGGTGTTATAGTTGGTATCAGAGGAAGTTTAGTACAATCCTTGGAATCAAGATTTAGATAAACTCTGATTAGAGCACATAGATTTAAGATGGACTTTGAGGATTAGTATAGAAGAACTTCCTAGAATTTTGGTATTGTAGAGATTTTGTGAGTTTTCCGAGCAATACATCCCTGTCTGGATACGAGAAGGTAGAGGCGGCTCTGGCACAGATGTACCTAGTGGTAAAACCCAAAAACACCTCTTTGAGCTATAATCGAATGGGAACTGGGGCACGACAACGGGCCTTGTTGCACTCTTGGTTACGACACTTCCGGGGGATATGCTTAGGATAACTCTCATTTTCTTTAAAAATCATTATGAAGGGTTTATGAGTATATACTTCCTCAAAGGAGAAATTTTTATGATTATGGATTACATCCATAAACTATTTAATTTATGTTATGCGTCTTACAAGTTTGGGTTAGGTATTGTTATTCATAAACTAATCTAGTGTATGCCATTTTTTAGAAATGGTGCCCAATAGATGGAATGAGAACTCCAACAATGCACATGATCCAAAGAGAAAGAAGGATCATATCTTTCATGGTCTTAAGCTAGATTTTATAAGAGAAATAGTCTCCCATGTATTTTCATCATATGAAGAAATAAGATCATGTGTTTATAAGATAAGTAAAGATTTTACTGATTCCTATGGATTTGAAGGGAAGTAAGAGAATAAAAGGATGTAAGAGAGAAAAATGGATAAAGGGAAGAGGGAAAAGAAGAATTTTCCCATATGTGATAACTGTGGGAAGAAACACCCTGGAACTTGCCTGAAAGGAATGGGAGTTTTTTATAAGTGTGGAGGAAAAGGGCACAATGTACGTGACTGCAAGGGTAAGAAAATGGGTTCAAATGTACAATGCTTCATTTGCAAGGAGTTTGGACTCTACGCGAACCTATGTCCCAGTAATCAGAATATGCCTCAAATGATGCTATTGGATAATAATCATGTTATGATACTACCACAGATGAAGAGGAATGATTAGAGTTCTTGTGTTGATTATGTCATTTGAGTGTTGTAACAACAATTTACTTTTTATAATAATTATGGAGTATATAAGGATTGTACTGCAGTACTATTTCATTAAGGACATGAGATTGAGTGGAACAATGAAAAGTGACTCATTAGAAGAATAAATTTTTGGAAAATATATGGTTGAGAGAATGATAAACCATAATATAGTTCTGATACTGAGGTAGTGATTTGGTAATAATACATGATTGATTTGGATAAATTATATTGGATATTCTTGACTACCTTGAAACTGATTAATGATTTGTATATTCCATCATTGTTGGGGTTTAAAACATTTGTGGTTTGAAGGAGTATATCTATTATTCTTTAAGGAATAAGGGATCATGAATGTAATCAATAAGGTTTTATGGTAATTCAGGATGTTGCAGTGTTTTAAAAGAATACATGATGAAGATGTTCACATGTTATTACGTGGAAAAAAAGGATCTTTATTGTGTTTACCTTCCTTATAAATTTTGGACCGAAGTATATTGGATTGTTCTAGTTTGGATTATTTTGGATTGCCATAAAAGGGAAACCTGGAGGTCGGGCGGAAACCCGTCGCGTCCGGCAAGGCCGCGAGATTGAACCCACAACCGAAGGGCGACAAGGGTGTATCACCTACCACTGACCCACGTGATGTCTGAGATTAAATAATGTAGTTTTTTTAAAAGATCCGGTAGGTGAATTATAAATTCGTTTTTTTGGAACCCTATATGAATAGGATAAATAGATTATTATTTTTTACGTTATATTATCTTTTAGAGTGAAGTATGAGTTTTTGGTAGAAATTAGTTAAAGGATGGAACTCTACTTGTCACGAATATATTTTTCTTCTTCTCTTATTCTATGACGAAATTAATTCTTATACATTAGTTAAGGAATCCTAAAACCAAAAATGTGTTATCCTAATACCCTATGTTTTATTGAACCGATGGTATTTCAAATCATCATAGATTGATGAATTTAAGGACCTCAATTTTACAATTATTTGTGATTGATGACCTCAATCACTACCTATAAATATTTACGTTTTTCCTCCAATTATATGTCTCTAATTGCCACCAATGTTCTCCTAATCGAGATCATAATTTGGTGATGACCATTTAATTTCTTTTTTCCTCATATTAAGACTAAATTTTAGTAACCCATTTTACGATATGGTTTTTCCCACAAAGATATTATCTATTTTCAACCTTTTATTTTCGAAGAACAATTTCAAATTACGAGGACAGAATTTTTTGAAGGAGAGGAGAATGTAACACCCCCAGATTTAATAGGGTTTTATTTCTTCAAAATAATTCAATAACTCGCACTACACGCAACACAAAGTTCAAGAGCACCATGACATACCAAACAAGCCGTTCAAAAGAGGTTATGAATAGTATAAACTAAATTTTAAACTTTATGAAATCCTTATAATTTTAGAATCCATATTATGAGTTTCTTAGACATAATGAAAGAAGAAATTCATTTTCAGTATTGTTCTTTTACCAAATTTTAATAGTGGACCCTTTTTTGAATACGATATTTTAAACTTTTTGACTAAATGGGGACATCAAAATTTTAAAATGAAACCCCCCAAGCTTCTACGGTACGCTTCTCTTTGAATAATGCGATATCGTGTGTTGTACGCAACATCGAGTTCTAACACACCACAACCAATCAAACTAGCCATTATGAATAGTAATACCTACTTTTTGAAATTATATATATTTTATATTTCAAAATTTACTTCATTTTTGGTTTCGGAATATTGAAATTATCCTAAGATAAATTTTTGGTATTTTTCTGAGAACTTCCAATTTTTTGAATAGTGAAAAATACTTAAAAACACCTTTTTCAATCAAAATAATTTACAGTGATTAATTATATTATTGACTGGTTTTAAAGTATAATTAGAATATATTTTTTTATTTTATCCAATGGAGTTCATTAGAATTAATTTCACTTTCAAATTGGACCTAAACAATTGTCAATCTTTTGGTAGATATTGTTTCTTAAAAACACGCTATTTGTTGTGACAGTGGGAATTAATTATAAAATTAATTAATGCAACTTATATTTTTTTAATTTTTTAAAATAGAAATCATTTTTGAATTCGGAATATCAATTATAGCTTAGGGTGAAATTTTGGCATTGTTCTGAAAAAACTTCAATTTTTGATGAATAGTGAAACTACTAAGTGGTAGTTAAAAAAACTGAATTTTTCATAAAACTTAATTTTACCGCTTCTGTGAATGGAATTTCAAAAATCCGAGAGACACGGTTAATATCAAGAAGTAAAATGTGGTTCAATGAGATGAAAATAATTTTTGGTGAATAGTAACTTTTTACTTTTATTTACCACGGTTAAAAGTAAATAGGGTAAGTAAGGGTAAAAATGATATTAATATTACCCTAACACATGTCCTAATTCTATTGGACAAGTTTATCTCGACCAAAAACAACCTTAGGAATAAAATATTATCATTTAGTTCCACTTAGATTAGATTAGGACATTTATTATTATTTAATTCAAAAAAGAGTTAAAAGAGTTAAAATCAAAGTTTATTTACTAAAACATTTTTAATATAGTGTTATACAAAACATAAATTAGATTTTAAATATTCATTATAAATATAAAATGATTTCATACATAATGATATTTTATTTATAATTTTTAGACATTACATAAGTTAATTTATTTATGACACAATGATGATGCAGTAATTACCATAATAGTGAAAAATTAAAATAATTGATATTATAAATACCCAAATAAATATAATCTGAGACTTTTAATGAATTAAACTAATCTTATTGGATAACATGACATATTATGATGTATTTAATTTATTGTTTTCGAGGTAATCATTCTGTTATAAGTTTCAAAAAAATCAACTATTGAATAGTATCAAAGTTGACATAAAAGCGTTTTTAAAAAAATATTATATTATTAATAGATATTAGATTCCTAAAAATCTAAGGTTCGTCCAAGAGACTTATATCATTATAGGTGTATCATTAATGGACCACTTGGGGGTCTCTTTGATGTATATAGTAAGTTTATTAACTATATAATATAAAAATACAAAGTGACATGGTAAATGTCAAACTAATTAACTAAGAGTTAAAACTAAAAGATAAGGTTAACATAGTAACCCAAACCTGTCTAAATTCTATTGTTTGAATGGTTTTCTACCTATCCCCACCTTAACCTTTTAATAATAAACTAGGGATCCATTAGAAACCGAATATGAATTTCTTATAAATTAATATTTCTAGCTTTTCCAAAGGTGCCCCTCACCCCTCTTATAAAAGGGCACTCCCCCTTCTCATTACTTCACACATTCAAAGCCTTTTGGTTCGGCCAAAATCTACCCAAATACTCTCTCAACTTTCCTCACTAGAACCTAGAGGCATTAGTTTGATCATAAATCCAACCTATGGATCCTTTTTGATCAAATCAAAAGGAAGAACCCGAAGAATAGGTAATGTTTTCACCACCCTTTTTCAAATTCATTTCTTCTTCCACTTCTTCTTTCATTGTTATTACCATTATAAAATAATAACTCCATTATCTTATATATACTGTAATTCTATTATAAATATGGTACAACCATATTCAGTATTATATCCACCTTTTGAATAACATGTCACCATACGTGCGTACGTACGGCTTACCATCTCCACGTCGTGGTGTAATTGTTATTCAATATATTATTATTTGGATGGTATAATAATGATTTGTAACTCATGTAAATAATAAATATAACATGATAATGATTCGGTATATATGATATACTATCAAATTATATATTATTTTAATATCTAAAGGACGATATTGTCGCTCGTGCGTACGTACAGACTACCGTCTCCACGAACGCGATGAGATTCATTCTCCATCGTATCCATTCAAGTATAATTATCAATTGATGATTTAAAAATAATGTTTAAGGACTTGATATCATTATGTATATTAATAAGATACAACCTATGCATGACAAACATGTCTTACATAACAAAACATTTAAAATAAAATGAGTAAGTTAACACCCGAAACGACGATAATACTAAGATATTATTAACAAAGAAATGTTAAAAGATCATATATGATATCATATTAATATATATTATTCTTGTATAATTTAATAACAATTATTTCACCATTATACATGAAGTTAACCTACCCTCAACCAAGGAAAAGTACAAGGTAAGGGTTTATTTCACAATCTCTTCATTATCTGAGGTTGTTTATACGTAATTATCTACTGGGATCTCTTTATCATCCACATCCATGTTCCTTAAAAATGCATTTAAAATGATTTTTACTATTTACTAGAAAATGGGTCAAATTCATTTATACCCTTATGTGTTTTGAAAAGAATCATTCCGTCGTTTTCCAAACAAGGCACTTTTATCCTTTTTGACAAATTTAAGGTAAGAATGTTTTTTTAACTTATACGGCAGGTGCAGCTATTTACCGTCGTTATAAATTTTTCAAAGCTTCCCTTACAAGATTATAAATTTATTTTCAAAGTAAATGTTTTATTTTATAATTATGTGACTTTTAAATGATTTCAAAATGAATATTTTAAGAAATTTTAAATGGTACTCTTTTTCAAGATCGTAATTTTAAATGTTTTAAAGATTTATCTTTCTAAATCTTTTAATTAATGTCCATGTTTCACTACTGGAATGCTGGTCTTTCCCAACAGTTACATACCAACGGTTTGATAGAACCGTTGGTGAAGGAGGTTTTTCCCAACGGTTCTAATGAACTGTTGGCATAGATGTGGCTTTTCCCAACGGTTCTCATGAACCGTTGGTAAAGATGGCTTTGGGGAGGTTTTTTCCAACGGTTCTCATGAACCGTTGGTATAGATATAGGTTTTTGCCAACGGTTCTTATAAACCGCTGGTATAGATATACTTTGGGGGTTTTTTCCAACGGTTCTAGAGAACCGTTGGGATAGATATACATATGCCAACGGTTTTTAAGAACCGTTGGCAAAGGTTCTCCCCAAATTCCCAGCCGCCTGTTCTCTCCCCCATTCGCGATACAAAACCCTAAAACGGGAGCAACAGCCGATTTAGGCGATTTTGGAGGTACTGCCGGCCTTGAATCTTCCAGGTCTTCTTCAGGTTATTCTTCTTCTTTATCTGAAAACGTATTCAAATGTTTTGATAGTATTTAAACCTATTTTCATTTTTCCCATCAGTTTAGGTGATTTTGGAGCTACTGACCGCCGGACCAGCCTAAGGGTGAGTTTTCTTGAAAATTCCTTTTTGGATTTTACCCCTTGAACATGGTATGTCATTTGTGAAAGGTTATATAAATCGAATTGATTGTTCGATTTCTGAATTGAATTGTAAATTAAATTAATTAAGGGTATTTTATGGTTTGCATTCCCCTTTTAACACATGAATGCCAATTATTTTTTAACACATGTTTTAATTGTATTGCCTTGCCAATGTGAGTACAGTAGAGACTATGCTATGAATCTATGAAATTGGATTGAATTTATCTTATATTTTATGTTACCATGTTAGATATATTATAACTAATGCATGTGATATCTTTATAGTCTTGTTAGGAGTGTTCTATTAAAAATTCCCATGTGAGTGCTTGAATTTTCATTGAATTGCAATCCATTATGAGTTATGTTGAGACCATGATATGGAATTGATTGATTAAGCAAGGGAATCTCATTATCTTGTCATTACAACATGAGTAAATGAAGCTTCATTCTTTTCAGGTTATTATATTATTGAGTCGCCATTTTGAGGTGAGTTGTATTAAATACCATTGTTTTTGACCTTGCTATGTTTAATGAATTGTTTAAATGAAATGGAATTCATTAAATGATTAATAGTAAATAGTGATTCATGGATTCTATTAGGATTCCAGGTATATAATCTTGTTTCTATTAACTTATACGCTTTATGTGATAAATGGATTCACAGTGGAATTCCACGGATAGACTCATTTCTTTGAATATTGATTAAGCCATGGGTGATACATGGATCCAAGGGAGGGATTCCATAGATAGACTTATTGAATGTAGAATTATATTCCAATTGATACATGGATTCTTATGATAATTCCATAGATAGACTTATTGAATGTAGAATTATATTCCAATTGATACATGGATTCTTATGATAATTCCATAGATAGACTTATTGAATGTAGAATTATATTCCAATGCTATGCGTCTTGTGTGGTGATGGTGTGGTTTATGTGTTTTATGTTAGTAGTGAAGTGTGTGATTATGTAGTTAATGTGAACCCATAGGTTGAGTATTTTGTGCTATCTATATATCATGTATTTTTATGTTATTTCTACACATTCCCAACCAGAGTTGGATAAACTTACCAACGATCAGAGGTTTTGAGTTATGAGTATTTTTTCTAATATCTAGGATGGTGGTTATATGTTTGGATAGCTACCATGTGTTCCCTACTCTTCCTTCAAAAGTGATTGACCATGTGTTTTTAGGCAAGATGCGATGTGATTGTCCATGTGTCTTCAGGTGAGATGTACTATGATTTCCCTAGTGTTTTTCGTTGAGGTGTGATGTGATAAGGCTATAATAAGATGTGGCATGTGGTTGGGGTCATGTAGGGTAGGAGGATGGAACAAGGTTGATGTTATTCATGTTCATGATACCTTACTAATATGGTTATGGGATGAGTCATGTTGTTATGTGATATAACACATTAAGTTCTTGTTGGTTTTACATTTTTTCAATAACACATTTGTATGTTTTTTTGACATGTGTAGTTGATACCTTGATTATTTTCTTCCTTTATCGTTTACTTAAATGTATTTTCTATTATAGTTAATGCCTATTGAATTGTTTATGACAAAATGACTTATATAAATTCTTTTTACAGAATGGACAGAAGTTGGATGTATGAAACCGATCGGATCTCAGACGATTTTCAAAACAATTTGGAGAGCTTTACAGATTTTGCATTTCATAATGCTTCAGATAGTGGTCGTATACACTGCCCATGTTCCAATTGTGTTGGTAGACCTTGGTTGAGCCGTGAAGAAGTCAGCTACCACATAACCAAAAATGGGTTTCAAGCAAACTACTTTCTGTGGTATCACAATGGGGAGAAAACGAAATCTCAAATTGGTGATGATCGAAATGAAAAGACTGGAATGGAGAATTTGTTAGATGATCGGTTTCCGTTTATTCGTCATCATGAAAAAGAAAGTATTTCGACTCAAGAAGACTTCGATATGAGGACAACAGATGCATCTAGTGAAAATGATGATATTGATAGGGTGAAAAAATTGAATGATGCTGCCACGACTCCAGTATATCGACAATGCGATAAAATGAAAAAGCTGGAATTTTTAATCCGATTATTTCATGGGAAAACTATGTATGGGATTTCTAATACAGCAATCGATTACATTCTTACCCTCTTGAAGGATTTACTTCCCGATGATGCAGATATTCCCTCAAACCACTATATGGCATGGAAGTTAGTTAAGGAACTTGGATTTTCAAGAAAAAAAATTCATGCTTGCCCGAAAGATTGCAGTTTATTCTGGGAGGAAACCGCTGAACGAAATGAATGTATAAAATGTGGCACATCCCGCTGGAAGTCAAAATCTGATGGAACACCATCCCGCGTTCCACAAAAAGTAATGTGGCACTTTCCATTGATCCCCAGACTCCAGAATCTTTTTATGTCTGATGACATATCAATAAAAATGAGATGGCATGATACCGAGAGAAAGAAGACTGATGATGAGTTGGTTCATCCTGCAGATGGATTTGCATGGAAGAGATTTGATGCTCGACATCCTGATTTTGCAGCTGACGTGCGTAATGTGAGGCTGGGTCTTTCATGCGATGGTTTTAATCCGTTTGGGCAGATGCTTACTTCGCACAGCACATGGCCCGTTTTTATGCACATTTATAATCTTCCCCCATGGTTGTGTATGAAAAAATCTTTCACTTTCATGAGTATACTCATATCTGGTCCTTCTGATCCCGGCATTGATATTGATGTATACATGCAACCTTTAATAAAAGAGTTGAAGCTTCTTTGGGATGTGGGTGTGCGCACATACGATGCATGTTCGAAAGACATATTTCAGATGCGCGCTGCGCTTATGTGGACAATCAATGATTTTCCGGCTTATCCAATGATGTCTGGATGGAGCACGAAGGGGAAACTGTCATGTCCAGTTTGTATGAAGAATACACGATCCAGAAGACTGAAATATCGTTGTAGTTTCTGTTTTATGGGACATCGACGATTTTTTCCAAAGGATCATCCATATAGAATGAATCGTCCAAGATTTGATAATACTATAGAGACCGATGATCCACCTCAGCGTATGTCTGGAACTGATGTGCTTAATGAATTGAAAGATTTCAGTTTTTCGTTCGGGAAGGGTCAAATGAAATCTGGAAAGAGAAAGAATGTTTCCACAGAAACCTGTTACAATTGGAGGAAGAGGAGTATCTTTTTTGATTTGCCTTATTGGTCAACCAATTTGCTACGTCATTGCTTAGACGTAATGCATATTGAAAAGAATATATGTGAAATGTTGCTTTCAGTTCTTCTAAATGTCAAGGGGAAGACAAAAGATGATTTACGATCTCGATGTGACTTGGTGGATTGGGGCATCAGACCAGAATTGCATCCTGTGCGTATCAGTGAAAATAAATGGCAACTTCCATGTGCTTCTTATGTGATGACACCTACTGAAAAAAAACAATTTTTGGAAGTATTAGAGACTATTAGAGTTCCTGATGGCTATTCAAGCAACATATCTAAACGGGTCAACAGAAGAGAGTTGAAGCTAAAATCTTTGAAGACTCATGATTATCACGTTCTACTGCATGAGTTGCTTCCAATAGCAATCCGTCATCTTTTGTCCAATAATGTAAGGGTGGGTGTTATTCGGTTGTGCCATTTGTTTAGAGATATTTGTGCTAAGATGTTGTCCAAGTCTTTCTTGCAAAAAATGTTGACAGATGCCCCATTAATTTTGTGTGAGTTGGAGAAAATATTTCCCCCATCATTTTTCACATGCATGCTGCATCTGACTGTCCATATTCCAACTGAAATACTTCTCGGAGGACCTGTTACTTAGCTCAAGAATGTATGGATTTCTTTTCAATGTATTTGTCTGATCTTACTACAAGAATGAACAGACCAATGAGAAATGAAGAAGAACAATATGAGCAAATTGAACCCAGTTTTCCATCACTTCCTCAAACAGGAGGAATTCCTGGATCATATAAATTGAAGACATTAAGCCATGAAGAGCGGGAGATGGCACATCGCACAGTTTTGTTCAACTGTGATTTGTTCGATGACTATATCAGGTAACAAAATTGAATATGTATATCTATTAATCTATTCATATTTTTTTATCTACAGGGAACATAAAACAATGATAAATAGGAAGCATCGTTCTTTATCTTTGAGAAGGAGAGAGACTTTGCATAGCAAAGAGTTTTCTGCTTGGTTAAAATTGAAGCTAAAAATATTACTGTTTAAATTAATTATTTCAATATTTACTTAAGTTTAACTATCATTTATATTGCAGGTATTGAGTTTGTCTGCTGACTCTGTCTCTGAGGAAATAAGAGCTTTGGCTTTTGGTCCTAATACCATGGTTCGTGACTGTAAATCAATTGTTATCAATGGGTACAAATTTATTGTCACTGAACGAGCCAAAAACATGAGAACACAACATGATGGTATTATGGTTACTGCCACAACAGATTGTTATGCCAGCGCATCAGATAGTAGACCGCGACTTGAAAATGTGGGTTATTATGGAGTCGTTGAGAAAATAATAATATTGGATTATTACTCTCATGGACGAGTCACAATGATGAAATGCCATTGGTTTGATTTGATGACGAGACATGGCACATTTATTGATGATTGTGGATTTCGAGTAATTAATATGACCCGCACTCTTGCAACCGAAGAACCATATGTGTTGGCATCAATGGCTAAACAAGTTTTTTATGTCAAAGATCAACTTCAACCTGAATTTGGTGTCGTAGTTGAAGTAATTCCAAGACATATTTTTGATGATGCTGATGATGGAATTGACACTGTCCCTATTGCCATTGGAACCAATCCATTTATTTCTTTTGATGACTCCAATAGCTCAATTTTCAGAGTTGATTGTGAACCTGAAGTTGTGGTTGGAAATATATAGAATCATTCATCCATGTTCTCAATTCTTTTGGTTTACCTCGAGTTGGGTTGTTAAGGTTGGTAATATTCATATTTATTTAGTATTGATCACAAATATGTTTTAGCTGACTTGACCGTTATGTGAATTTTCAATGTTTATTGGTTGCTGTTTTATTTGAATTGCATTTTCTAATTTGGAATTGAACTGTATTCAAACCAAATCAAACAATATTTCTAACTTGGTGAACATTACAACATGTATGTTTTATTAAATTCATTCAAGCTCTTCTAAAACAATTGATAGCTAAATTACCAATGAATCCCCTCATTCCCTTATATATTTAGTTTTTTGGTTTACACATTAATTTTCTTTTTCTAATTAATTACATATTTGTTTTCCAATGCAGGAAATGAAGCCAATTGAAGAGAGACGAAGAAAAAAAATGGCGGAGAACAATCGTCGGATGGAGGAGATGGGCATTCCACCATTAGTGCCTACAGTGGGTACTTTATTTCAAATATATATATATATATTTACAGAATATATAATGTCATGTGATTAATTTTTTTTTGTAAACTTTTTTGTAGGATCCACCATTACGTCGACAGTTATTCGACGAGGAGCCTAGTACTGGTCCTAGTACTCAGGCCGGTGGTACGAGGAGGGTTCGTACCAGAGGTGGACATAGAGTTGCGCGTGCCCGACTAGACCCTGCCCCTCCCACTGACATTTCAGCCTTCCCACATTCTGATCCCGGTGTGTCGTTAGGGACACACGGGATATTTAGACCTCCCATGTTTTCGCTACCTTCTGCATCTTCTGCCCCATCATTTTCACATCTCATGATGATTCCCACTCCCCAGTCAGCATCAGGTCATACAGTTGTTCCATCTTCTTTTCCTTCTACTTCTGTCTCTCCGAGCTTTTATATTCCATCGTCTTCGACTCCTGTTCCACCAGAGGGTGTTCTATCAGGTTCTGTGGATCCGGCGCCACTCATTGATCAGACTAGCACAAGTATATTTATAAAACCATATCAAATTTTTATAGCAATATTTATTTTCATTATAACATGTTTTGATAAAATATTTGTTTTTCTTTCATGACAGATACATCTACTGAAAGGAGGCGGTGTCGGGGCCGTACACGCATGCGTTCGGTGTGGAACCGTCGCACACAGGTTATGGTGGAATATAATGAAGACAATCAGATGGTTGAGAAAACAGGGCAGCAATGTCGGAGTTTTTGGCGACGCTTGCCAAATACTCCGACATCATTCCCGTCAGCCCGCTGTCGTGGAGACATTTGCCACATGAGGTCAAAGATAGAGCTTGGGAAGAGATATGGGTAAAAAAATCTGTTTTATTTAATGCCATGAATTTTTTTTGTATTTATATAAATTAATATTTTCATTTCAGCTTCAATTTAATTTTCCTGATGGTGAGGGTGCACGAATGGAACGTCTAAAGGATTTAGGCGAGCTTTGGAGAGCCTACAAGCATGAGCTGTATATTGGCTGGCGTGCTGAGTTGGCACTGAGTTAGAGGCGGTACCAGTCGCGGATGATTGTCCTATAGAGTAGTATCGTCAGATGATTACTCATTGGACGAGTACCCAGTTTAAGGTATGAATTACATTTGAGGTATTTAAATAATAACTTTCAAGTTTTGCATTAATATTATCCTTTGCATTATCGAATTTTATTTAGGAATCATCTGGAAAAAATAAAAAAAACATTGATGCAAAAAAATACCTCCATACACTAGGACGCACGACGATGCCGGATCATGAGAGGCAGCAGGTATGAAAATTGTTTATAAGTTTTCTTTACGACTTACATTTTCTTTTGTTTCCTCAATTATTTAATTATTTGATGAAGTCTTTATATAAATTTTGTTTTCAATGTCATTGTAGAGGCAAGTACAAAATATTGAAGGACGTGTGCCTCGAGAAAAACTGTTTTGCTCGAGTAGACGAAAAAAGGATGGACGTGCTGTCAACGAAGCGACTCAGCAGCAGATTGTAAGTTTTAATCTGTTGATTTTATATTTTAATATCTATTTCGTAACTTAACAATATATTTATATTTGTAACAGGATGCTTTAGAGGCCCTCGATGCCCAAGAAGCAGACAATTTTGGGCCATCTGATCACTTACATCAGGTGTTGGGAGATGATCATTCTGGCAGAGTACGCTGCCGACCTAGGATAGCCCCGACGAGGTATTGGCCTGCCTCAAGTACGAGTTGTAGTGCCACCGAGCTGCAGCAAGTTAGGGAACCGGCAGAACAGGCTGAGAAAAGGGCCATAGAGACGGCAGAACAGTCTGCAAGGGAAAACAGTGCATTTATGAAATTTATTGAAGTTCTACGTCCAACACATCCAGCAGAGGCCAGCCCAGCGATTGATGAATATATGTCATCGATACATTCTATATATGGTGCACCAGGTGGCAGTTCCAGTGGTGGTCAGGCCGATGTCGAGCTTGAAGATGATGATGGCGAGCAGTCTGATGCGGAAGAGGAGGGAGATGAGGAGGGCGAGGAGGAGGGCGAAGGCGAGGAGGAAGGCGCTGTGGAGGGTGAGGACGATGTGGAGGACGATGACGAGGGCGATGATGATGATGATGATGATGGAGATGGTGATGCTGATGTGGGACATATTGATCCGTTACATTTTTGACTTGAGATTTGATGTTTAATCTATTCTAGTTGTTGGTTTTATCTAGACTCGTAGTATAGTATTGGAGTTGAGTTATTTTTATATATTTTCTGTTTTTATGGATGTTGTTGTCTTTTAGTGGTTGTGTGTTTGAGAACTCCCTGGACAACCCCCCTCATTATTGGACCCTGGACAACCCCCCCTCCCCCTTGGACCCCGAACACCCACCAAACACCCCCCGGACAGCCCCGCGGACAGCCCCCTGGACAGCCCCCTGGACAGCCCCCCGTACAGCCCCCAACCCTCCTCCCTGGACCTCGGATAGCCCCCCAGACAGCCCCCCGGACAACCCCCCACCCTACCCCTTGGACCCCGGACAACCCCCCAAACACCCCCCGAACAACCCCCTGAACAACCCCGGACAACCCCCTGAACAACCACCGGACAGCCCCCTAAACAACCCCGGACAACCCCCTGAAGAACCCTCAAACACCCTCTGGACAGACCCCACACAGCCCCCCCACCCTCATCCTTGGTCCCCGGACAGCCCCCCAGACACCCACCGGACAGCCCCCTGGACAGCCCCCCGTACAGCCCCCAACCCTCCACCCTGGACCCCGGATAGCCCCCCGGACAGCCCCCCGGACAACCCCCCCACCCCCACCCCCTTGGACCCCGGACAACCCCCCCACCCCCCCCCCTGGACCCCGGACAACCCCCCAAACACCCCCCGGACAGCCCCCTGAACACCCCCGGGCAACCCCCTGAACAACCCCCTGAACAACCCCCGGACAGCCCCCTGAACAACCCCGGACAACCCCCTGAACAACGCCCAAAAACCCCCCGGACAGACCCCGCACAGCCCCCCCACCCTCCTCCTTGGTACCCGGACAGCCCCCCGGACACCCACCGGACATCCCCCCCGGACAGCCCCCCCGGACATCCCCTCCACCTTCCTTAATTTCATTAGCTCTGAAATGTTTCATAGCACGATCAACTAAAATCTAATCCATACTAAATATGATATAAAAATATTCTATATGAATTTCCATAAGATTTTAAGTGAAAACAAAAAGTGACATACGAAAAACTGACCAAACGCATTCGAAATGTGTTGATGCTTTAGGACAACGATCCATGGGTCATATGTGACGTGTACGAGTCATCCCCGCCTCAATCCGAGGCGCGGTGTGGTCGGAACAACTCAAAGTGTATGTCTTTTGTTTCAAAAGGACATCATTTTAAGTGAAAAACATCAACTAGCATCGTTCGGCCCGTTTGGACCCCCCTCACGCGCGTTTACGAAGCGCGCGCATCACTTAAAACACGAATATTGAGCCGTACCGCGCAAACCGCTCGTCCGATTGACGTTCCGTCTGCGCGTAGATGTCACGAATAATAATTAGAATGTTCCACGGTGGTTTCAGCTCAATCTGAGGTCGTCCGCTATGAATTTGACCGTTGGACGCCCGTTTTGGCCGTTTATGACACCAGAATTGCGTTGTCGGTCACCGCGGGCACACGGCACGTCCGATTGACGTTCCGTCTTCTCGAAAACTTCAGAAATCACTCACCCGTATTTGTCGTCTGATTTCAGGCCATTCCTACATCGTTCGGCCCGTTTGGACCCCCCTCACGCGCGTTTACGAAGCGCGCGCATCACTTAAAACACGAATATTGAGCCGTACCGCGCAAACCGCACGTCCGACTGACGTGCCGTCTGCGCGTACACGTCACGAATAATAATTAGAATGTTCCACGGTGGTTTCAGCTCAATCTGAGGCCGTCCGCTATGAATTTGACCGTTGGACGCCCGTTCTGGCCGTTTATGACACCAGAACTGCGTTGTCGGTCACCGCGGGCACACGGCACGTCCGATTGACGTGTCGTCTTCTCGAACACTTCACAAATCACTCACCCGTACTTTTCGTCTGATTTCAGGCCATTCCGACATCGTTCGGCCCGTTTGGACCCCCATCACGCGCGTTTACGAAGCGCGCGCATCACTTAAAACACGAATATTGAGCCGTACCGCGCAAACCGCACGTCCGATTGACGTGCCGTCTGCCCGTACACGTCACGAATAATAATTAGAATGTTACACGGTGGTTTCAGTTCAATCCGAGGCCGTCCGCTATGAATTTGACCGTTGGACGCCCGTTCTGGCCGTTTATGACACCAGAACTGCGTTGTCGGTCACCGCGGGCACACGGCACGTCCGATTGACGTACCGTCTGCTCGACCACTTCAGAAATCAGTCACCCGTATTTGTCGTCTGATTTCAGGCCATTCCGACATCGTTCGGCCCGTTTGTACCCCCCTTACGCGCGTTTACGAAGCGCGCGCATCACTTAAAACACGAATATTGAGTCGTACCGCGCAAATCGCACGTCCGATTGACATTCCGTCTGCGCTTACACGTCACGAATAATAATTAGAATGTTCCACGGTGGTTTCAGCTCAATCTGAGGTTGTCCGCTATGAATTTGACCGTTGGACGCCCGTTCTGGCCGTTTATGACACCACAACTGCGTTGTCGGTCACCGCGGGCACACGGCACGTCCGATTGACGTGCCGTCTGCTCGAACACTTCAGAAATCACTCACCCGTATTTGTCGTCTGATTCCAGGCCATTCCGACATCGTTCGGCCCGTTTGGACCCCCCTCACGCGCGTTTACGAAGCGCGCGCATCACTTAAAACATGAATATTGAGCCATACCGCGCAAACCGCACGTCCGAATGACGTGCCGTCTGCACGTACACGTCACGAATAATAATTAGAATGTTCCACGGTGGTTTCAGCTCAATCCGAGGCCGTCCGCTATGAATTTGACCTTTGGACGCCCGTTCTGGCCGTTTATGACACCAGAACTGCGTTGTCGGTCACCGCGGGCACACGGCAGGTCCGATTGACGTGCCGCCTGCTCGAACACTTCAAAAATCACTCACCCGTATTTGTCGTCTGATTTCAGGCCATTCCGACATCGTTCGGCCCGTTTGGACCCCCCCTCACGCGCGTTTACGAAGCACGTGCATCACTTAAAACACGAATATTGAGCCGTACCGCGCAAACCACACGTCCGATTGAGGTGTTGTCTGCGCGTACACGTCACGAATAATAATTAGAATGTTCCACGGTGGTTTCAGCTCAATCCGAGGCCGTCTGCTATGAATTTGACCGTTGGACGCCCGTTCTGGCCGTTTATGACACCAGAACTGCGTTGTCGGTCACCGCGGGCACACGGCACGTCCGATTGATGTACCGTCTGCTCGACCACTTCAGAAATAAGTCACCCGTATTTGTCGTCTGATTTCAGGCCATTCCGACATCGTTCGGCCCGTTTGGACCCCCCTCACGCGCGTTTACGAAGCGCGCGCATCACTTAAAACACGAATATTGAGCCGTACCGCGCAAACCGCACGTCCGATTGAGGTGTCGTCTGCGCGTACACGTCACGAATAATAATTAGAATGTTCCACGGTGGTTTCAGCTCAATCTGAGGCCGTCCGCTATGAATTTGACCGTTGGACGCCTGTTCTGGCCTTTTGTGACACCAAAACTGCGTTGTCAGTCACCGCGGGCACACGGCACGTCCGATTGACGTTCCGTCTGCTCGACCACTTCAGAAATCAGTCACCCGTATTTGTCGTCTGATTTCAGGCCATTCCGACATCGTTCGGACCATTTGGACCCCCCTCACGCGCGTTTACGAAGCGCGCACATCACTTAAAACACGAATCTTGAGCCGTACCGCGCAAACCGCACGTCCGATTGACGTGCCGTCTGCGCGTACACGTCACAAATAATAATTAGAATGTTCCACGATGGTTTCAGCTCAATCCGAGGTCGTCCGCTATGAATTTGACCGTTGGACGCCCGTTCTGGCCGTTTATGACACCAGAACTGCGTTGTCGGTCACCGCGGGCACACGGCACGTCCGATTGACGTGCCGTCTGCTCGACCACTTCAGAAATCACTCAACCGTATTTTTCGTCTGATTTCAGGACATTCCGACATCGTTCGGCCCGTTTGGACTCCCCTCACGCGCGTTTACGAAGCGCGCGCATCACTTAAAACACGAATATTGAGCCGTACCGCGCAAACCGCACGTCCGATTGACGTGTCGTCTGCGCGTACACGTCACGAATAATAATTAAAATGTTCCATGGTGTTTTCAGCTCAATCCGAGGCCGTCCTCTATGAATTTGACCGTTGGACGCCCGTTCTGGCCGTTTATGACACCAGAACTGCGTTGTCGGTCACCGCGGGCACACGGCACGTCCGATTGACGTGTCGTCTGCTCGACCACTTCAGAAATCACTCACCCATATTTGTCGTCTGATTTCAGGCCATTCTGACATCGTTCGGCCCGTTTGGACCCCCCCTCACGCGCGTTTACGAAGCACGCGGATCACTTAAAACACGAATATTGAGCCGTACCGTGCAAACCGCACGTCCGATTGACGTGCCGTCTATGCGTACACGTCACGAATAATAATTAGAATGTTCCACGGTGGTTTCAGCTCAATCCGAGGTCGTCCACTATGAATTTGACCGTTGGACGCCCGTTCTGGCCGTTTATGACACCAGAACTGCGTTGTCAGTCACCGCGGGCACACGGCACGTCCGATTGACGTGCCGTCTGCTCGACTACTTCAGAAATCACTCACCCGTATTTGTCGTCTGATTTCAGGCCATTCCGACATCGTTCGGCCCATTTGGACCCCCCTCACGCGCGTTTACAAAGCGCGCACATCACTTAAAACATGAATATTGAGCCGTACCGCGCAAACCGCACGTCCGATTGACGTGTCGTCTGCGCGTACACGTCACAAATAATAATTAGAATGTTCCACAGTGGTTTAAGCTCAATCCGAGGTACTCCGCTATGAATTTGACCGTTGGACGCCCGTTCTAGCCGTTTATGACACCCGAACTGCGTTCTCGGTCACCGCGGGCACAGGACACGTCCGATTGATGTGTCGTCTAGTCGACCACTTCAGAAATCACTCACCCGTATTTGTCGTCTGATTTCAGGCCATTCCGACATCGTTCGGCCCGTTTGGACCCCCCTCACTCGCGTTTACGAAGCGCGCGCATCACTTAAAACACGAATATTGAGCCGTACCGCGCAAACCGCACGTCCGATTGACATGTCGTCTGCGCGTACACGTCACGAATAATAATTAGAATGTTGCACAGTGGTTTCAAGTCAAAAGGACGTCATTTTAAGTGAAAAGTATCAACTGGCATACGGAAAACCGACCAAACACATTCCGAATCTGTTGATAATTTATCTCAACAATCCATGGGTCATATGTGACGTGTACGAGCCAACCCGGGATGAATCCGAGTCGCGGTGTGGACGGGATAAGTCTAAGTGGCTCTCTTTTGTTTAAAATGGACACCATTTTAAGTACATACGGAAAAATGACCGAACGGATTCGGTTTCCATTGAAACTTTAGGAGAACGATCCATGGGTCATATGTGACGTGTACGAATCAACCCCGCCACAATCGGAGACACGGTGTGGTCGACACCACTCAAAGTGTCGGTCTTTTGTTTCAAAAAGACGTCATTTTAAGTGAAAAGCATCAAGTGACATACGAAAAAATGACCAAAGGCATTCAGACTGTGTCGATACTTTATCACAAGGATCCATGGGTCGTATGTGACGTGTACGAGTCAATCCCGCCTCAATCCGAGGAGCGGTGTGGCCGACACCGTTCTAACTGTGTCTCTTTTGTTTAAAATGGACAGGATTATAAGTGAAAAGAACAACTGGCATACGGAAAACCGACCAAACGCATTCCAAATTTATTGATAATTTATCCCAACGATCCATGGGTCATATGTGACATGTACGAGCTGACCCGGGATGAATCAAAGCCATGGTGTGGCCGAGATCAGTCTAAGTGGCTCTCTTTTGTTTAAAACAGACATCATTTTAAGTACATAAGAAAAACCGATGAAACGGATTCAGTTTCCGTTGAAACTTTAGGAGAACTATCCATGGGTCATATGTGACGTGTACGAATCAACCCTGCCTCAATTGGAGACGCGGTGTGGCCGACACCACTCAAAGTGTCTGTCTTTTGTTTCAAAGGGACATCATTTTAAGTGAAAAGCATCAAGTGACATACGGAAAACGGAGAAAATGCATTCGGATTGTGTCCATACTTTAGGAAAAGGATCCACAGGTCGTATATGACGTGTACGAGTCAATCCTGCCTCAATCTGAGGAGCGGTGTGGCCGACACCGCTCTAACAGTGTCTCTTTTGCTTAAAATGGACAACAATTTAAGTACATACGGAAAACCGACCAAACGCATTCGGTTTCCATTGAAACTTTAGGAGAACGATCCATAGGTCATATGTGACATGTACGAGTCAACACCGCCTCAATCTGAGGCGCGGTGTGGCCGGAACCACTCAAAGTGTCTGCATTTTGTTTCAAAAGTACGTCATATTAATTGAAAAACATCAACTGGCATACGGAAAACCGACCAAACGCATTCGGATTGTGTCGATACATTATCACAACGATCCATGGGTCATATGTGACGTGTATGAGTCAACCCCGCCTCAATCTGAGGCACGTTGTGGACGGTAGCACTCCAGGTGTATGTATTATGTTTAAAACGGACATTACTTTAGGTAAAAATATATGGTAATAAAAAAACAGATCAAATTATGAATTGACTTCCAGATTCCACATATAATTGTCATCTACATTTTAAATTGAAATCTAAATGAATTATGCATGTTTATAATTTAATTATGGATGTGTATAATTCTACCATTATATGTTAAACGTGTATGAATTTGTTCTCTATATGTAAGTGTTAGTTGGTTACTGCAGGTACAATAATTATATATGTATGTGTTAGTTTATTGCAGGTACAATAATTGGATTGAAAGATGAGAGGGAACCCACAAAACCAGATGTGGTGCTGGTCAAATTGGAGACCTGGTTGGGAGCTTCTGGGAAAATTGGGGAGCTGCTGGGTGATTTTCCCAGCAGAGGCTATGCCAACGGTTCAAAACCGTTGGCATAGAAATTGTGGATTAGTTTTACCAACAGTTCAACAAACCGTTGGTAAAACACTTTTCCCAACGGTTTAAAACCATTGGGAAAGAGTAGATGTGGGGTTTTTCCCAACGGTTTACCAAACCGTTGGGAAAAACATGATAATATTAAGCCCTTATGCCAACGGTTTTAAACCGTTGGCAAATCTTTTTCCCAACGGTTTTAATGAACCGTTGGGATAGAGTAACCTTTCTCCACCCTATCCCAACGGTTTACTGTAAACCGTTGGGAAATTTTTTTCCCAACGGCTTACTTACCTATGGTTGGCAGAACCGTTGGTATATGTTATACCAACGGTTATCCAGCCATTCCCAACATTTCTCAACTGCTGGTAAATCTATTATTTCTAGTAGTGTTTTCAAAATGATTTTATGGATTTATTTATATGGACATGAATGTTTTCAAATGATATTTCTTTTCAAAAGTTTCAAAGTCGTATGGGACATTTTGATTCAAAAATCTCTTTTAAATTACTTCCTTTATAAATGTGTGACTTTTCAATGATTTTGAGAAAAGAAGTATTTCTCTCAAATAGTTTGATTTCTCTATGTCAACATCCTTTGATGGATTTTAAGCTTATTTGAAGTTGATTTATTCTGATATAAAACTTTTGTATTGTATTGAAGGTTCTGTGATATGTTTTAATGTGGATGTGTTATTTTTAAACCATTCATGGTTTATAGAGAAAGTATTGACATTTCGTATGCTAGTTTTAATACGAATGTTTATGTTATGTTTAAACCTTTTCATATGGGAATGCATTGGACTTAGTAAGTGATGGGTGGAGCCCGTTATAGCTCCTCAATGCATCAGTAGGTCTCATGAGACAAACTAGTGTCTTGGCACAAGGCCTTGGAAAAATCTTATTTGTAGTCTGGGCACGAGGCCTTGGCTATGTGGTTATGATAGCCTGGAATTATGCATTCCATCATTATGAAAGTGGTAATTGATTTTTCATGTGATTATTCGATTATTAGAATATCCATGTGAATAAGTAAATGGAATTATTTCATTTTATTTTTTCCATACTATGTTGATGTTCAAGTTTAAAAGGATTTTGTTTTATGTTATACATTCCCTTAAATTTTTATTCTTATTTATGAATGTTTCTGCTATATTGTTATCCTTACTAGGAATTTGAGCTCACCCCTTTTCTATGTTTTATTTTTTCCCAGGATGTGAAGAAGTAATTTATGAATGACCTGTAGGGATAGTATGTGGGGATATGAGTTTGGGATATGGAGACTATGTTGTTGTAGTATTTTTTCACTTTATGATGTAATGTAAAACTTTATGAATATATCTAGTATTTCCAAGGCTACTAAACCAATCAGTATTTCTAGATTTGATCTTTCTTGTGATCATGCCAATGTTATGTAATAATGCACTGACTCTAGGTAACTGGGTTTGGGGCGTTACACAATATTCACACGCCCATTCATTGGTGAAATTTCCTCCAGCATATAGTTCCCATTATTTATGTCATACATCACTATTGTCTTGTATACTACTCTGAAGGATGCTGGAATAGCAGGGACAAAATTCTTCCGCATCTAGTTTCTTCCCCATGACAGTTCTCATCTATCCACTCAACATGTAGAGGTATATGTAACTGTGATCCCAAGAAAGGTGAACTTGAATAGGGATGTTCCATAAATTAAGCTCATCATCATTTGTGAACCAAGAGTATGTCATGTGGACTTTGATGTCTGGGATTCCAACCACATCCATTAGCCTAAAATAATATAATGGAATGTGGTTTCTCAATAGATAGTTACTATGGGACTTATTTATAATTCCCAGAAGAACCTAGTTGTCATAGATATCCCCTCTAAACAAAAAATTTATATCTCGGTTACCTACAATTTCATACTTACAAGTAGCAACATTAGTGTTGATATCAGCCCGGTTAGGTTGGTTGTCCATTTTAGAAGAGTAAGAATGTTTAAATGTAGTTTTATGTAAATATTGTTTTCGGATTCTCAAAGTTTGTAGTGGTACACAACATTCATAGTGTGCATTCAAAAGATCCACCTTTTCATAGAAGTACCAACACGGAAGAAGAAGATGCGTGAAAGACACGACCTGGGGTTGAGTTTTTGTGAAAAAGTCTTAGCTTCACACGTGAGAGAAATGACCAATCATGTGAAAATACATGTACTATACAAGGGGGTCCTATTATTTAAAGTGTTCAACTAAATGTTTCTTGTAGTACATATCCAAATAGGATGACCACAATCATATTTTTCATGTCTATTCCTAAATGAACCACTCAATTTGTATTTACCCTTGTAAACTGACCCTACGATACCCTATAAGCTCATATTTTTAGGGGTCATTTTCTGGTGTTGAAATATCATCTTGGACATCAATATTTCTAATTCCTAAATCACCAATGTTTAACCCCACCCTGAAGGACCATTATGATTCTAATTAATGTATATCTTGAAATTTTAGCTCCTATGTAAAAATTTATTCTTTTTCATGGTGAAGGCGGCATATAGTTTCATGGAGGCTCCTCAACCCAAACATGATCCTAAAGACCATTCATGGAATAAATAAGGGTTCGCCTCTTGAATGTATCCTCATGTGTAACCCTTTCATGAAACCATCAAGTTTTAGACCAAACACAACATCAAACTAGATATGTTGTGGGACCAGTGACTAAGTAAAAAAGGGCAGAGAGGGTCACATGTCATTTTCATGCCCAATGAGTTCTGGTCCGATAATCGAGTTTTTATTCTATAAATATAAGTTCACCCCTACCCCTAGGGGGTCTCTAAAAGATGATGTTATTATCTATTATTCTTAAATTTTATTTTTCTTCAACAACGAACAACACCAATGATCATTTATACTCAAAGGTGGATAAATTACATGAAAACCCACCTATGGGACCATACATGACATGGAATGGAAGGGAGTGATCCTCAGAAAACTACTCCTAATGTGTGTCAGATGTCTGAAGAGAGATTATAACTTCTCTAAACCTCGACCTGATAGAAACTACAATATTTTGTACAACTATGCAACTTGAATCTGTAAGTTTCACTTGTCCCATATTCCCCTTCCCACACAACTTTTTTGCAGAACCCAATAGACTTTCACACAACAACTTCACAGTCCACTACTTGGAACTCCAAAATGATGATACTGAATCCATTAACTTATTTATTTCTATTAAGAATAGGTACCCTAATGCCCAATTCTCTTATGAAAAGGGACCCTAATTTTGGGCCCCCAGATTGCTACTCCACCATGTTAGTACCGAATACATGTACCACCTATTGGCACATGAGTAATGGTCATGTAATCCCTTTGGGTATCATCTTCATGGGAAATTGTGTTCCTATATTTGCATGGGGTCCTTAGTATAGATCTTCTTCCTTACCTGATATGGTTACCCTTAAAGAGTTACCCCACAAACGCCCAAGTTTCATGATGTAAAACTAGATACCTACACATCTTATTAATATGATGTTATACTAATTAAAAATGTCCTAATCACATGGAATAAAACGTTATCCTTACCTTGGGCACTGACCACAGCATGACCTATGTATGATTGGAATTGGATGACATCCTAACTCTTACACTATGTGATAAATCCAGGATTCCCCATGTATCATTATCATGGGATTCCACTCCCCTTCCCCCACCCCTCCATGGTATTTCAACCTTATTTCAAGACTGAAATTGGTATATTAAGGTGTGTAATATTCCCTCCTAGGAGAAAGCCTCCTTATCTTTCTATAAAGGCATTCTAATCCATCAAACCAGGTGTGAAATATTCCCTCCTTGGGATGCACCACTGAATCCACCACAAGGGGAATTTTGACCCACCAACCTAAGTGTGAAATATTATATCATAGTGATGAACCCATAGGTCCACCCCAAGGAAAAATATGATCTATCAACATTAGTTTATCATCTTCCCTCCAATGGAAGCACCTCTGGATCTGCCTCAAGGAGAATTCTGATCCATTAACCCATGTGTGAAACCTTCCCTCCTTGGGATGAACTTTAGTTGTGCCTCAAGGAAAATTCTGATATATCAACCAAGGATTGAAATATTCCCTCTAGGGTACATAACTATGGATTCACCAGAAGGGGTGTTATGATCTATCAGCCCAACTGTGACATATTCCCTCTAAGGGATGCACCTCCAAATCCATCTCCTTGGGATTTTGGATCTATCAACCTAGGTGTGACATCTTCTCTCCTAGGGATTCACCTACAGATCCACCAAAAGAGGTGTTATAATACAACAACCTAGGTGTAATATATTCACTCCTCGGGATACCCCTTCATATTGTCCTCAAGGTGCATTCAAATCCATCATCCCAGGTGTGACATCTTCCTTCCTAGGGGACCACCTCCAGATCCACATTAAGGGGTTTTCTAATCCATCAACCTTGGTGTGGAATCATCCCTCCATGGGACACACCTCCATTTTTTCATCAAGGTTCATTCTGATACAACAACCATGGTGAGATATATTCCCTCCTAGGGATGAACATTCAGATCCACCTCATTTGGTATTCTTATCCATCAACCCAGCTGTGATATATTCCTTCCTAGGGACGCACCACTGGATTCATTTTAAGGGGCGTTCTATTTAATCAAAACCAGCTCGACATATTACCTCCTAGGGATACACCTCTAGATCCACCTCAATGAGAGTTCCGATCCATCAACCTATGTGTTACAACTTCCTACCTTCACAAGAATCTCCATATCCACCTCAAGGGATGTTATGATCCATCAATGCATGTATGAAATCCTACCTCCCAAGGAATCTCCTCTGGATCTACCTAAATGGGTGTTTTCATCCATCAAAGCTGGTGTGGAATCATACCTCGCAAGTAATCACCTTCAGATTCACCATATGGGGCATTCTAATCCGTCAAACAAGGTGTGACAACTTACCTCATGGAGATCCAACTACGGATCCACCTTAAGAGGGCATTTTGACCAATAAAACTAGGTGTGATGTCTTCCAGTATAGGGAAAAACCTCCATGATTCACCTCTACGGGATATTTGTTCCATCTCCAAAAGACATTAAATATGTTCCCAACCTATACCCGCATGCATTTTACCCTATACCTCTCCCCTAATGATGTTAAATTCACACCCTAATCCACAACAACAACCCCAAAAAAACATAGGATTCCTAAGGAAAAACTATTTGGAATAATTATGCCCCTAGAGTTTGTTACCTAATGATAAACACATGATTCCTTAGGGTTCATGCCTAATGTTATTCATATGATATTCCATTAAAAAAGGTTGATTCATATAGTAACAATGAACCCATCATCAGACAGTCCCCTAGATACCCATCATGACAAGTCTCTTGACAGAAGGTTTCTTCCCTGTCAATATAGAAGCAGTGTAATTAATCGATGTCCGCACAGATATTACTCCGATAATCGATTTCATGAACATTACTTAATCTAGGAGGGATTACAAGACTAGGAGATGAGCTCTAAGGAGGAACACATTGAATGATTAACCAACCTCCCATAATCTCATTTTGATCAAGAAACAGTCATCGTCGATAAAAATTATAAGAGTTGCCCACCTTTTGAATGTGGGAATGCAAGGAAAAAAGAATTTGTATATATGATGCATTTATTCCCTATAAAAATATTCAGAAATAGATTTATTAAGGTCCAATTATAACAATATATGAATATTTATTTCATGCAAATCGTGGACTACCACCTCATAAATGATGTAATTTATTTTCTATCGCCACCTCACATGACTGATAATAATTATGTATTTAATGTATCTTTTAGATATTCATTAAATATTTTTAATTATTGAATGAAAATTTAAAACTTATTTTCTTATATTTTCATTCAATAAAATATTATAACGTCACTCATACGTACGTGAATACTACTACCTCCATGAAGCGATGTGATTTAATTTTCATCACCACATTAAGTAGAATATATCTATAAGATTATATTTATAAAAAATAATGTGATATTTATGATATTATTATAATTTTTTAATATAAAACAATACTTACCTTTTTTCCATAATGTACACTGATAAGTGGAAACGTTACACATGTGTACATATGGCCTTCCATCTCCACGACTGTACCGTAGTTCACATTTCATAACAGCCTTTCGTGATTGGTTTAAAAATTATATTTGATGTATAAAAATGATAATTATTTCATTATTATTATACTAGATATAGTAGAATAATGACCTTTTTCCCATAATAAAACTACTGAATTCATTTTGGACCCATGATTTGAATACCATCAAAATTCCTAACATGAATTCAATTGATTTAGTAACTGATTATAACATGTTAATTGGTCAAATAAAAGGAATAAAAAACATGAAAGAGGTTCATGATTAAGTAAATAATTTATATAATTTTATTATTGAGTAATATAAGGAAGCCACACGACATGTTTGGAAAAGGGGAAGGCACACATTAGCTAAAAATCTCAATTTAAATGTTTTGACAATTTCTTTTGTAAATTGTTTTCTTCCATGTTTATTTTAAGATAAAATTTAAAACAAAAATTATTATATGCCTCAATGGTTTCAAAAGGTCCGTTTTTATCATAATTTAATTTCTTTTAATTGTTTTAAAATCAATCATTTTAATGTTATTTGTAATGGACATTCTTTTGAAAATGTTTCTTTTAACATTTCCCTTCCAATTATTTTTCTTCCATGTAAATATTTTTAAAATTATTTTATGGATATACTTATATGGAAATAAATTAATTATAAAGGTAATTTTATGTCACTTTTTTCTAATGGTTTTGAAAAGGAATCTTTTTTGTGTTTTATATGGAATGTTTTGAAAAAATAATAAAAGGAATGTTCTATTTTAATGTATACGGTGTGAACAGATTATCCTGTCACTCCAACCATTATTTGAAGTTCCATTCTTTTACATGATTAATCATTTTTTTATCGAAAAGTACGCTTTAAATTTTACATGGTATTTTGATATTGAAAATATTTTTTTAAAGGGAAAGGATATTTCAATATCTAATAGTGTTTCAGACGATTTTAAAAGATCTTTTCATGGGTTTTACAATTAAAAGGTAGAAGATAAAATGTTTTATCTATTGATATAGTCCCTGAAAATTGTTTATAATGGGAGATATTGATATTGATTATACAATGGGTGTTCCAAAATAGTACTCTAATGCATTGAGTGATGATTATGTTCTATAGAGAATTATATTGGAAGTATGTCATATATTTATACCAAATATAAGGGGTTTTTAAGCGTTCTATGAAGATAATGTCCCATGGAACCAAAATAAATTTTCTATAATTTCATATAATTTTTCATTAATTTTTTTTTTGCAATATTAATATCATGGTTGATAAAGGTATATTATTCCTTTTTAGGGTAAAAATGTATGTTTTAAGAAAATAAATTTCATGGGTTTTCATGTCTTTGACAAGACTAGTAAATTTATTCTTATTTTTATATCCCTTACTATGATTTTTGTTCTCAACCCAAGTTTTAAAATATTTCTCACCAGGTTTAAGGACGGGTAAGGGAAGAATAATTCAACATGAATGTCATGAATATTTTTCATGAAAGGAAATGATATTTCATTTTAAAAATTTTATATTATGGAAAAATTTGAAACTTATTAAAAGTGATCACTTTTTAGAATATTAATTTTGTATGTATGATTTATGAAATAATTCTCTAAAACTATAAAATTAAAATCATACTCAAATTTGATAGATTTAATTCTTTAATTGAATCTCAATAATATGTACAATTTAATGGTGGTCATTATAGTTGGTCTAAGAGTTTAGTTTAGTTAACTTTAGATCATGGGATTATATAAGTAAATACCCTTAATGTATTATAATTTACAGTTTACATGTTATAGAATTTCAATTTTATCATGTTTCCTAATATAATATATGTCTGATCAGAATGGTTTCCATAGAGAAAAGAGGGAAGCTGGAGTGGAAGTGTATCAAGAGGAAAATATCCTTCCAAATTAGAAACCCAAATTGTGGGAATTGTAATAGAGAATTTTTTTTATAATAGATTAGTTTACACATTGTTTAAATGGTGGTGATATCCGTGAAAGAGACAAACCATGCAAAAAAATAGAACATGTATATGTTTAAACATATCATGAATCAATACCCACTATATTTTGTTCGATATTTGGATCTAGTTGTTTCTAAAGGATAGATAAATACTCTAGAAAATATAATCAAAATCGTGGGATATTTAAAACATAAAAAAGTAAATATTTAAATTTTTTATTTTAAATTAGAGAATAATCAATGGTGGCCTTTGGATAAGAATACCATGGAGGGAAATATTCTTGATTACATGGAATGAGAAACATTTAAGAATATTTTTACAGGGAAATAATTTCCAAATATCATATGAAATATAATAGAGAAACAATTCCCAGAACTAAGGAAACATCATGATGATTTAGTAGCCACATATGAATAAAACCTTAGAAGATTGTCCATGTACATACATGGTTGTATTTAGGTGATTGATAGTAAAATTAAAATATTTTACTCAAGATTGAAGCCAATTTTATAAGGATAATTGGCCTCACTATAAATTAATACCCCTAAGAATGTATTTCATTGTGATAATAAATTTGAGAAAGATTTTTTCGACACATATATTCCTCAAGATGACAAGAGTGAGAAAATGATTGTATGGTAGGAAATGGGGTAGAATATATCAAATAAATATAGAGGTACGCAAATTAAGTTCATTTATTGAGACAAGTGTGGTAAAAATCATCCAAGAGAATGAATTATAAAATTTTGGAAGTGTTATCAATGTGGTAATTTTGATCACATGTACCATGACTGTAAAGAAAATAATCCTAAACAATCCAATAATAGAGTAATAAATACCAATCCAATAGGGATATGTTTTATTTTCAATTAAATTGGTTATTATTCTAATGTGTATCTGAATTTAGTTACAAGAGATAGAAAACATCAATACTAGAAACAAAAAGGTGTATAAAAATATTTTATTCTATTATGGTTATTGTTGGGTCATCTAATGATGTTGTGATAGGCATGTTACTTGTTTATTCAAATTATTCATGTACACTTTCAAATAGTAGATCTTTATATTCCATTATTTTTTAGAAGTTTTTATGTGAAATGGGAATATCACAATATGAATTGAGGATAGAATTTTTTTTTGAAAACATCAGGTGGAAATATAAAGAAATCAGGATTTATATGACTCTTATTATTGTTATTTTGGGGGTAGTATTACCTATAAATATTATTGACCTACCTAATGTAGATTTTTATTTTATTTTTTATATGGATTATATTATATTTTGTTATGGTAATATATATTATAGATCCAAGAATGTTTCTTTCAATGTTTAAATGCCTTTTGTAACCTACCAAGAAGCTAAAGAATTCATTAGATATGGTAGTGAAAGTTACCTTTAACATGTTATTGAAATGAAAGAAATTTTCTTGTAATTGATTTCCCATTATTAAATGATGTCTATTATTTTATTGATGAATTAATTGGTGTTATTAAATATTGAGAGTTTGAGTTTACAATTTACTTAGAACATTCTCGATAGACTATTTAAAAACCCCCTAATAGAATGGCTCAAGTAAAACATTTAGAATTGAAAAAAATAGTAAGAGTTTCTAGATAAAGGATTCATTCATCCTACCACTTCACCATTGTGTGCCCCTATTTTTTTGTTAAAAATAAAAATGGATCAATGAGACTTTGCGTTGATTATAGAGCATTGAATAACATCAACGTTAAGAACAACCATCATTTAACTCATATTGGTAATTTTTTTAATGAAATCTTGGGAGAACAGTATTTTCCAAATTTGATCTATGTTTAGGGTACCATAAGATGAAGCTAAAGGTTCGAGATGTCCCAACGACTGTGTTTCAGGACAGATATCAGTATTATGAGTTTATAGTTATGGAATTTTAGTTATCTAAACTACATACTGAGTTTATGGATATTATGAATAATGTTTTTTATTCATATTTAGACTATTTTTTGGTTGTTTTAATTGATAACATATTGGTATATTCTCAAATTCATGAGTATCATGAAATAAATAAGGATTGTTTTTCAAATCTTAAAATAAAAGTGACTATATGGAAAATTTATGAAGTGTGAATTTTATTTTCAAAAAATTCCCATCCTTAGGAATCTGTTTTCTAAATATTGAATAACTATTGACCCTGCTAAAAGAAATGTAATTGAAGATTATAATACATATAAATGTCATAGATATTTTTATTTTTCATAGATTAGTGGTTTACTGCTAGCGATTTTTTGAAAACATTACTACGTTCCCTATCTCACTAACTAAGATAACTTGAAATAGACTCAAATTAATTTATACAAAATATTGTGATAATTTTCTCCAAGAACTAAATTTTTGATTGGTGATTGATCTAGTTTTAGCCTTTCCCTACATAATTGGTGAATTTTTCATCAACAAAAATGATACATTTGAGAAACATAATTGTGTTTTGATGTATAATGATAAGGTATTTTTATATTCTCAAGTAAACTAAAACCTCCTGATATAAATTTTCCAACACATGAATATGGAATTAGTTATTATAATTTTGCATTAAAATTTTAGAAACATAATTTTTTTCAAGTAAAATTCAAAATCTATCATTATTAAAATATTTTTGATGTGTGTATTTACTTACAAATAGTTAAACATGAGGTAGATAATGTTTCTAGAATTGATTAAGGATTATTATTGTAATATTCGTTATCATCCAAGAAGGTAGAACAAATAATTTGATACTTTTAGTTAGAAAAATTATTCTACATTGACTGTTAAGTGATTGGAAGATAACACATTGGTTAATTATTTGATTAACTTTTTCATATAAATTTTGAATGTGGTAACTCCTTCTTTTTTATTTTGATGTATCAGTGTAGTCAACATTTTAAGATAGAATTTAGAAAGCACGGAAAGGAGAAGGTTTTTTACATGAAAATGAAGAATATATTAAGAATATTGATTTACCATAGTTTAATGTTGACAAATAATGTTCTATATAATTTGGAAAAAGATTATGTGTGCATTTTGGTTCTCATTTAAACATAAAACTATTGGGTAAAGCTCATAGTTCCCAGTTTTTAGTTCATCACAGAAGCACTCAATATGTACAGAGGCCTTGTAGAGTATGAATAGTGAGATAGAATGAAAAGAGATATTGTTAAATTTAATAGGAAATGTTTTAATTTCTAATAGTTTAAATTTGAAAAATAATTACCAAATGTGGTGCTTCAGAGTTTTTTAGTGCTAGAGTGAAAATGAGAAATATATCTATGGATTTAGTGGTGCAATCTCCAAAGAAATATTAGTATAATAATGTGACTTGGGTTATTATTTATAGATTAACTAAATATGGGAATTTCCTACATCTCTAAGATATATTATCTTTATAATCATATTTATCAACAATAAATAAAGAATATATTGAGTTCATAGAAACTTCCACTCTATATTTTCTCTAACCATGATCTTTGTTCACTTTTAATTTTCGGAAAGACCTTCAAAAGTCATTGGGTATTGAATTAAATTTTAGTATATCATTTCATCCTCAATATAGTGGATAGTCAAAGATAATGATTCAAACATCAGAAGAAATACTTTATGCATATTCTTCATATTTCATTTGTATAATTTTCTTATTATAATATTTTTTATTCTTATATACAGATGGGAACATTAGATGTGTTTTATTGAAAGTGGTGTCATAATCCCATCATTCAATGATGAATTTGTTTAAAGGATGTTAATGGGACAATATTGATATAGGAAATACTATAAAAATAAATATAATTAGAAAAAATATGAGGATATCTAAGAGAGGAAAGTAAATCTATGTGGATAACTGGAGAAATGATCATTATTTTGAAGCACATGAAATTGTTTCATAATGTATCTCCATGAAAAAGTGTTATTAATTTTTGTAAAAAGGTAAAGTTAAGTACACAGTTCATTAGACAATATGAAATCCTATAGAATGTTATATTAGTTTCATATCAATTGTTCTTTACTCCATGTTTATGCCAAGTACAAAACATTTTTCATGTTTTGATATTTAGAAGTTATGTGCCAGATTTATTTCATATTTGGAGCTCGAAAGTAGTTTTGATAGAAGATAAAATTTCCTATGATGAATATCCTATTCAAAATCTTGACCATATGGATTATTATTTATAGAATATGGTGATTCACCATGTTGTGATATTTTGGGAAAAACTATACGGTTGAAGAAGCAACACGGGAGACTAAAAATTCTATGAAGGAAAGATATCCTCACTTGTTTAAGTAGAGAATAAAATCATAAGGATGTAATTTATAAATGATGGAATAATGTAACAATCTAAATAATTTAATGAAAATTCATTTTTGTTGATTTATATTCATTATAATAATATTATGAAATTTTTTAGTCCAAAGGAAAAAAAGCCTTTATTTATCACCAAATTGTGTGTAAATGAATTTTATGGTTTTACTTATAAGATTTATTTTTAAAAAATGAATTTAATTGTTTTTATTGAAATATTCAAAATTATCTTAGGAATAATTTATTAGAATTTTCTATCAATTTTAATGAGTGTAAAAAAATATTTTTAATTACTGAAAGGTATATTTTCTTCATAAGTATTAATAAAGTAAAATTATATTTTGGATTATTTTGGAAATTAAAATTTTTAATTCTCATAATAAATAGTCCCATTTTTTTCTTTATAAT